>JAINEB010000017.1:6250000-7500000 GCA_022840565.1 Eubasilissa regina
ACCGCTGAGTTAATTATTATATTTTCGTAACACTTAGTGCAGTTTGAAACATAAGAATATTGATATTTACTGTATTCGGTGTATGTTTAATTACATCAAGATATTTATTATAAAAAATTTGACTGGCTTGTTGGTCTAGTGGTCGAGACACTTGCCTAGTGTTTTAATGGTCAGGGGTTCGAGCCTCATTTCAGGAGACCAGAAAGTTAGTCCTATTTTCATAGAACAAGCATTTAGCATCAAACTACAATATTGCAATTCTCAATTTAATAAAAAATGTAATTACACTCCAAGTTACAGTAAAACCCTGTTAACTCAAAATTTGACATAATTCAAAGATTTTCAAACACTTCCAGGCCCAAATTGCTGACTTCATAGTTGATTAACCTTAGTTAATTCAAAAACCGGAGTAAATTGTGATTCAAAATAAATTTCAAACTCCCGCTCCATAAATCGACACAATTTTTTGCATATTTCAGATGTTTTCTCAAAATATGTACTTTTTTCACAAAACTAGTGCTCTTTTTCAGTTCTTGAATTAACGTAGTTTAACTGTACGCAGTATAAAATAATCATAAAACTATGTAATACGGTTACGTTCGTTGTCAAAATAGAAACACGGCCTACAATATTTAAATCTGTGTTTACATGACCAATGACAGGGTGACAATTATTCGAGAATATCCTATAAATAACTACAACTAATTGATGCAGGTTTTGGGAGTTAGACTATATTTCGGAGAACACATCAATACCAAAGCAATACTTCAACCTTTGTTCATTCACACTTATCTCAGTCAATTCGCTAATGTGACATATTTCTGAGTACCATTCAAATATTAGATACAATGAAATCACACTAGATTTCACTTGCATTATTTTTATATTCCAATAAGAATAATGTATAATGAGGTAATTCTAGATTTCTATGACTACAAATCCCCGGGCTTGGCTTGGTTCACATTCAGCTAAAACTGTCAAATATTATAAATGTAAATTCAAAAACTGCCTTATAGACCTGCAGAGATGTT
Organism: Eubasilissa regina; assembly: GCA_022840565.1. Lineage (NCBI taxonomy): Eukaryota > Metazoa > Arthropoda > Insecta > Trichoptera > Phryganeidae > Eubasilissa > Eubasilissa regina. Next base: position 6,251,032 of record JAINEB010000017.1, read on the forward strand.
GAAATTATTAGAGTAAAGAAGCAAAGTATTACTACATACACTATTATTATATATAACAAATTGCTTGCAAGACATTAAACATATTTAATTTACAATTTTATATAAAATTTCAACATTTTAGAAAATTTATAAAAAAATTTTTGAATACCAAAAATATTCATGATTTCTTGTATTTCATACACATATTTTGTTTGGTGTCTATTATAAACAGTTTTGATTTTTTTTTACATTATAAATTTATTTTTTATGTTAAAAAAAAAAAAAAATGGAAAAATGTTTTCAGACATACAAATTATTGTTACCATTTTAATGAATAATTTATTTAATTTACATAACTACTATATATTTTTTGACAAAATAAAATTTTAGTCTAATAATTTGAGCATCTCTTTAACCAGAGAGTTTAGAGTATGTAGCCTCGCTATTTAAAATCACCATTCAGGACACAATATTTTGATAATAGTGTACGAGTATAGAAACAATAGACAAAGTTATTAAATAAATAAAAAAAAATATCATGGATAATTATGCCGCATCACAGTACTCATAAAACCTTTTGACACTCAAACATACTTTCTTAAAACAACTTTGAACAGTAATTTATTAATGTACTATACATGTCTGAATGGAATTGATAATCTCTTTTATGTGTAGAAAAAATATTACTATTCCCTATAACTCATGTTCATTGAAAAATAATGACAAATTACAGGACTATGCTGATTAATTACCACCAATAATCACAAATAATGTATATCTTATAAAAATGCATCACAGTCGATTCAGTCTCTCAAAATCGCAGTCGATTGATTGCACACAGCCAGAATAACATCATATTAAAAAAAAAAAAAAAAAAAAAGGAAATCACATTTTGCAGTATACAAATAAAGGTGGTGATGACAAAAATAAAAGTACTAGAAAATACAGTAGTAAAATACAATGCGTTTTTTTTATAATTTTATAACTTTACTTTCTAAATACACATAAACATGAAGTAAATACAATCAGCAAAGTGAAATCTTCTTTCTTCAGTGTGGTATTTTCCTTTGTCTCCAGTACCAATATTTTTCTTAAAAATATGTGACAAGCCCACATAGACTAAATCTATCGGTTACATAGTTACACACTCGTAACACTATAATATATAAATGGTTACATAAGTAACAGCATAAATGGTTATTAGATGCAATTATCAACTATCAAAAGAGTAAAACGAAGCTGACAGTATTATTTAACTTATCATGTTGTGTTGCGTTTTAACATAACTACCTAAATAAAATAAAAGAAGAAATAATTATACATATTAAACTTACCAATGCAAGTGTACACTGACAAAACTATTTTGATATGGAATATCAAAGTAGATTTCTTTCACAAAAGAATATATATGTTAAGACAAAAAAAAAAAGGTGAAAAACCTTAACACATCTGTCAATGCTCTTAACAAAAAAAAAAATTCATATGCATCAAGCAATAAAAAAAAAAAACAAGTTAAAAATGGAATTTAAAATATTTTATAAAACAATCTGACATATTTGGAGAAAGCATTTTTTAAAAAAGTTTTAAAAATAGTTTTTATTAACATATTCAAATGAAAAGTTCTGTTATGGAAAAAATGGAATTTCACCGCAGTGAACCTTGGTCAAGGAAGTCGTTTAGAGCTTAAATGGAGAAAAATGCTATTGGTAGAAAAAGTATAATGTTACCTAGAAGATAGAGCTATCAAAAATAGTTTAGGTATAAAACACACGTCAAATACCACACATGTGAAGTTGTTTACAGAATATAAACTGAGTGTATAATGTATCACGTGACATTTGAAGATCGCAAGCAAATTGAAAATAATAAAACAGCAATTTTGCACGTAATCTTGGAAATAAAGTTCATGATACAACTGCTCACTGATACTCTGGTCGTTGTCACTTTAAAAGTCTCCGCTGCAACACTGATATAACAATATTGTTCGTCGAAAAACTTCTATAAATACTTTTGGGTGATTCACAATTCCAGCGAGTTAGAAATTTTGTTATGGACTGCGAATAGAAATTATTAATAAAAAAAAAAAATGTAATTAAGACATAAAAAGAGAGCCACACAATATGACATTCTAGATGTTCTAAATATTGTTAGTCGTAGCTGAATATACCAAATGTTCAATGCAATTGTGTTTAAAACAAAACCCACTATTTTATTAAATTGCAAAGCTCGACTCACTGTATTTTTCATCTGGTTCAATCTTGATCATTACCCCAGCATCCACTTTGGTTTCCTCAATTTTCAACAGTAATATTCCTGTGGTTTTGAATCAAAGTCTAGAGGCAATATTCTTTAACATTATTGCTAAAAATTCATTTCCAATCTTTCCAGAGTTTGGATTAAGTGTAGCAAAGTCAACTGTTAAAGTTAATCTTTTGGATCTTTTTTCACATCACAAAAGAAACCATGTTTTAAAATTTACTACAAAACATCTTTTCCACGGCAAAAATAGATTTAATATGAATTATTTTTCATGAATATTCCAAGCCATAGAACAAAAGATTCTGGACATTCTTAGTGCCTTGATCTATGCTCCCCTCTTTCCCTTTCCCTCTCAGTCGGGGGTTCCCTTTCTCTTTCACGTGCACCTCCACCCCCTCCGCGCTCTCTGTAACGTTCCTCATAGTAGCCTGCCCCACCTCCCCCGCTTCCGGATACTCCGGAGCGTGACTTGGAGACAGACTCTGATATTATGGGCGGATCGGGAGCGCCAACCTCAGCAGGTGATTTCCGAGGTCTAAAGAGAAGGATAGAAATTCAATTAGCTTTTAATTGAAGCTTGACTGAATAGTTCTAGATCTACTTAAAAATAAGATCCATACTATATTCAACTTATATTAATTGTTTGCTTTTCAGTCATTAAGCTGAAATAGGGTCACTGAAAGCATAAGTTATGGACACAAATTATTTTATATACATATCGAAAATATGTATATTTTATGATTATTCAATTGGTGGGAAAGTAATAATGTTTTTACACAAACTCATGTTGTATAGTGCGTAGGAATCAGATAAAATTTATTTTACTTTGCCATTTAATTTAAAATACAACAGCAAAGAAGTTTTTTTTCAGCTCTGAATCTAAGCACGCCAAAATAATAAATTTTTAATATTGTATGAAATTTTGCCAGTTTCATTTACTTTTACATGTTAATTTTTTGGTAAACATTTTAAACACTGTAAAACAACATAAATAATTCTTAAAATATGAATAATGTCTATATACCTCTCCTCCCTGCTGTGAGCTCTATAGTGATCAGTGCGGTCACCCCTGGAGCGAGACCTTTCCCTCTCTCTGTCACGATAGCTGTCGCGGTAATACCTGAAAAACATGAGAATACATCTTAAATACAGAGCGCAACTGAAATCTTCAATTGGAGACTTGGATATGACTTTACTATGCTATTAAAATAAAATAAAAAACAATTTCAACTGATACAATCTTTGATCATTAATAATACACTGTAAAAAAAAAAAAAAAAGAAGTTAAATGTTAACAATGAAACTTTCATAAGATATTTTAAAAGAGGACTGATCAATTATACACATTTTCTTGACTTTATTATAACCATTTCCTCAGTTTTTGTAAAAAGTTAATTTACTAAAATTCTATCTGATTCATCTTCAGCAGTTTCACATCTTAAAAGGTAATATTGTATTGGACAATGTGTAAAAGACACATTGTCCAATACAATTCAGATACTATTGAAAACACTAGTTGAAAAAAATACAAATTATCTACTTAAAAAACAAATGATACAATCCTTCACCAGTTGTTAGGAACATTTAGCCAGGGGTTTACAAACACATTTCAAAAGTGTAGTATCGCAGATCAGAAATGGAAAGATATAATAAATATCACTGAATGATAAATAAAAGCGTATTCTCTTTAATGAAAATATAACAGAATTTAAAAATAAATGTGTCAAAAAATTGGGATAATTATAATAATAATTTGGAAATATCTAATGTTTTACTGTATTTTAGGAAGTCTCTCAATAGCTGTGAAAACCTGGAAGACGTATATATGTGAAATAGTGTTTGTTCCGTTACATTATATACGTCAATTCATGCAAGATCTTTCACTGATTCAATAATGACAGAAAAACAATGGTGAGTGGTGGTAACTGTACTGGAGAAGGCTGATATATTCATCAAATAATGAAAGCACTAGAGTTGTACATCATGTTGTTAAATGTGAAATACTCACGCGTCCCTTTCTCGATCTCTATCTCGTTCTCTCGAACGTTCCCTGTATCTGAAAAGTCAATTTTAATCGTCAGTTCAGACGCTAGCATAGACTACAGAATACTGATATATCCCAGACTCATATGGCAATACTCTTTGAGTGTGGCGGGAACTTACTTTGAGTATGATTTATCTTACTTATAGAGTTGTATGAGTAATATCAAATGTGTATCCACAAAGTATTGAAAAATGTTGTTAAATTTCTGCTTAATGATATATGATATACTGAATGGCATGAATGCTGGATATTGGTAGTTTTCAATAAAAAAAATACATAGTTGTCTTGCCTTTTGGAACATACTAGACTAAATGTAAGAAAATAAATGAGATTTGCAATATGGAATGACATGATGACAATATCATTGCTTTATATCTAGGCATAATGTTTTCAATTAATGGGAAATATTTGCTGTAACATGTTTTTTATTTCATTCAAAATATTGTTTACTTGGTGGATTATAGATATCCCATAATAGAAAAAAATCTGACAAAACAAATTTTTTAATTCAGTATTTATCACATTCCAGAAGTAATGCCATTTGAGTTTTGTACATAGTGTCATTCATTCAGTTCATCAACGGAACGCGGTATAATTATGTATGTATCGAGTGTGAAATCAAAACAATTACATGTATAGGAATTAAATATAAATTTTCAACAATGATGGTAAAATCGTCATTTAAACCGTTACTGTGATTGTGTTAGATTGTAACGATGATTGATAATTGATTTAACGTAATTCTTCAAGCAACAACTTGTACACTAAAAAGTAAACCTCCAACAGTTAAATCTTAGTTTTCAATCATCGTTAAGTCTCAGTTACCAATCAGTGACACAGTCACATAACAGTTTACCATCACTAACATTATATGTATTTTAACTGATCTCTAAGATCATATCTGAACTTGTGAAAACATACTGCAATAACTAAATTTGTGAAGATATTTATAAGCCTTCTTGTTGCTGAGATTCGACTATTGGATCTGTAAATGCTACCAATATTATTAATGGTATTTTATTTTATAAACTTAATTTTGCAGTTCTTAAGCATACTCCTTTGATTTGTTTGTTAATATTAATAAGTCAAATCACTTTATACAATAAATAAAAAAATGAACATACAATAAAAACTTGGGATCGTGACCATATTCAACTCAACTCAACTAAATTAAAATAAATAGGCACTTACAATACAATAAAAACTGTATTTATTTATTTGTACAGTCTGTAAACAAAATTTATGTATTTCAAAATCATCAGTGGTTATTATTTACTGTAAAAAATAATCAAAACAGAAATAATAATAAATAAGAAAGAAAGATCACTGAAGGAAGTTCAATTACATGGGTAAAATGCCTTTGTAATGAAGATGTGGAATTACTATTGACTGATGTTGATAACACGGCGAAGTGTAGAGTATTTGCTATAACGAGTTGTTGTTATTCAATGCACACCTATACTGTATTACAGGATTTTATTATGTATGTGTGTAGTAGTGTAATTTGTATGAAAATAAATGTTTCCAATATACCTTTAGCTCCTGACCTTCAATTAGTTTGATATTCTTCACAGAGCTATGATCCAATTAAATTACATTAATTTAAGATGAGAAATAATTTGAATGAACAGTATGAACACAGTTATACACAAAATAAATGCTGAGATTAATATTATTATCTATGTTTCTGTTGTTTTATCACATTAATAATTCAAGTTACAAAATAAAATATTCATTTTCTTCTACTAATTTGGTACCATAATTTTTTTTAAAAACCATAGCAAAATAGTGTCAATTTTTGATGGCTGAATTTAAAAGAATAATTAATTTTACAATTAAAAAAGATGCCAACAGGTTAAATATAATAATGACCATTTTTATATTTTCAGATACAAACCAGTTTATAGCAACTCGGGTAGGGCGCACAATGCCAGCAATCAAATGACAGAATCATATAAAATAACGTAAAGTACCAATTTTTTAAATTCAAGCACTTGATTCTTTATTCAGTACTTTGCGCTGGTCCCCGGCATTGTGCACTGCCTAGACTAATGATTAGACAACCAATATAAATATTAGGACACAAATGATTAAGCCAAAATTCACATAACAGTTAGTTGAATTACATAAAAAGCATCAAAATAATAAATTAAAAATATATATGACGGTATTAATTTCAATGAAGACACAAAGGGGGGACACAAAACAGTGTTCACCAATCCCTCATCATAGACCATCAATTCATTCTGAAAATTTTGATCTTGGGTTCTTAATTAAATAAAAGAAAATTAAATTAAACTCATACCTTGCTGACCGCTCTCTATGTGGCTTTTTGATACAATGGCCTAAATTATTTTTGATATGTGGACCCTTGCATACTGAAGACCAATTTCCTAAAGGTAGTAATGTTTTTTATTTGCGTGTTTATATACAAGTCTAGACTAGACCTTTACAAAACATGGCACAGGTTAGGTTACATTCAAACACTATATATTGTATTTTTTTATTTATTATCTTTGTTTTATTAACCACTTAATTGAGTTTAAATACATCTACCGGTTTCGAAAAATACTATTTTCTTCTTCAGGATGTCATAACTAACTAAAAACATATATTATTGTTTTTTTACCAGAATCTATTTAAAAAAAAAACTATTATTTAAAAAATAAATTTAGTACCTAATTCAAATTGTTACTTAATACAAATTTAGTCGAATAATTTTTAGGAAAAAATTTTAGAATGGGACTCGTAGTCAAATTTAGTTGGTTGTTTATAATTTTTTTATTAGTTTTACACGCTTTATTTATCTCCACCGATTCCTATTTATTTAATTTGTGACCAAAACCGTTTATATGCAAAATTGCTAATCCCAATTTTTTATCAAAACCATGACCATTTTCTATCAAATTATTAGAACATTCTGAAAACCCACTATTGTTCAAACATCTCAAATGCTCCCTTACTCTTTAAAATTTCTACCCATTTTACCAATATAAAATGCAGCACAATCCTTGCAACTAAGTTTATAGACACCAGAATTGTTAAATTTATAATCTTTGTCTTTAGAATTTATGAGTAAATTTCCTATACTATTATTTGTAATAAATAGTAATTATTTGTAATAATGAGTAAATTTCTTATACTATTATTTGTATATAAAATGCCGGTCTAATGTTTCGTGGTAAGTGTTTAGATATTTGATTTGAAAAGTTATTTATGTATAAAATCCTACACCAATAATCATTATTATCATTATGTTTTATCTGTGATTTATATAAAAATTGATTATTATATTCTTTTAATTTATTTTTAAAAATAGTGTCTGTCAAACCTGTATTATACCCGTTATTAACTGCTATTTTTTAATTGTATTCAATTCAATATTGAAATTGGATGTTGACATAAGAATATTGGCTAAACGTCAAAAAAAAAAAAAAGAATTTTAGCCACAAAGTTGACACTTTTTGTGCAGGGTGCCGCTCTTGGGTCACAAGTACGTGTAGCGGGCAAAAACCATCGGAATGTGATAAAAAATCTAACTTTATAAAAAACGCTCTATCTTCCAAACCGTTAGTAATTTTCTAATGAAATTTGGAATACTCACTTACCATAGTATGGTCCTCCATATTGTATACTTTTTGGAAACAAATGACTTATATTTTTGTAAGTACAATGAGGCAATCTCATATTTACAGCATGTTCATTATGATATAAAAGTATACATAAAAACTATTGTTCTAATATCTAGATAAAGTATGGTATTTATAAAAACATTCACCCCTGTGAAGGGGTACGTCACAAAATGTACACATATAACAAGTAAAACTTTTTTTTGTGTACAGAACACGCACGACACTGTCTTTGTGGATATTTTTTTTTACTGCCGGTAATAATTTTAGTCGCTCGATGTTTTTTCATGTTGAGTGATAACCCCCCTGGAGGATCGCTTTTGACTACATTTCTCGGTAACTGAGATGTGGATGGTCCCGGTTCTTCCAGATTCACGTCGGTTCCACAAGCATGGTCGGCTATCCAAAATTTTCCAACGGTGCGCAAAAACTGTTTGTATGTTAGTCTTTTGGTTGGATTTAATGTTTTGTACACTTTAAAAGAATTAAATAAGGCACAATTCAACAAAAACATCACAACTCTCTTAGTCCATTTTTTTGTTTTTCGTAATACAGAGTAATACGATAAATACTGATCTGCACGATCAACGCCTTTCATATATTTATTATATTCTATTACACACTGAGGTTTCCAAATACGTTGTCTTATAGTCCAATCGATGTTGTGGCTTTCTAGGATAATGGACGAATGTTTTGTTGAGATCATTCGTACATCTTTCTTAGATTTCCAGTATTGCAACAATACATCTTTTCGTCGACGGAAAATACTTTGGCCTACACTAAGATTCGCCGTTTTAAAACATTATGGAAAACCTTGGTTTATTCTCATTGTTCCGCACGTTCTTATTTTATGTTGTAGGAGTTCTTCACTAGTTTGCACACTATTATAATAATTGTCAATGTATACGTGATGCCACAAATTTAAATATGGACCGAGAAGCGAATGAATAGTCTCTAATAATCGTCTTCCTTTTCCGCTGTAAATTTCGAGGTTGCAAATGTATCCTGTAGTTGCTTCACTAACCATACGCACAAGAACCCCATATTTTATTATTTTTGACGCATTATACACTTTAAATGAAAGTCTTCCTCGCTACGGTACAATACTTTCATCCAGAGACAGTTCCCTTTGAAAGTTGTAGACAGAAGAAAACTTTGGTATAAGGTATGTCACAATTGGCCTAATTTTTTCAAGTCGATCGCTGGGATTCGTGATGTTCTCATTATTCGAAAAGTGCCACGATTGCCATATCTGTCTAAAACGATCACGACTCATTATTTTTGAAAAAATAGGCGTTTCGATACACGGATCTGTTGACCAATAATCATCTCTTGTCTTTTCGAACTTGTCCCATAAGCAAAATTAGTCCTAAATTTTTGTTCATATCTACAAGGCTTATGGACTTCCATTTGATGGACTTCTTCATTTTTTTTTTATCCGTGATTCGTTTTGTGTGCGGTATCGATGGCTTTTCTCTATCATCATCTCAAGTAAATCATCTCCGATGAACAGTTTTACTACGTCCATTATGTTTTCAGGATCGCTTGGTGGTAAACGAACACCAACGTGACCTAAAAATGGTTCGATATTAGATGGATTGTCTATTTCAGACCATTCCGTAACTTCCTCTTCCTCCGCATCACTTTCTTCAGAATCACTGAATTGTAAGGGCATCACTGGCACCCTCCTCCTGCGAGGGAACTCTTCACTGTCACTTGTGTCGTAACTATCACTGTCAAATTCAGGCAAATAATCACTAGAAAGATCAGATAAATTATCCACGAATATTCCCTCATCACTTTGATAATTTTCTGAAGTCATTTTTTCGAGTTTAAAAAGAAGTAATATAATTATATTCCGTTAAACAACACACCCATTTTATAATACCGTATTTAAAATCTAAAATTCGAAGTGACTTGGTGAATTCCAGAAATACAAATATTGAGATCCACTTGAGATGATTTATTACGGCGGACGGCCCGTAAACCTACGTTGGGTTACACAATTTAAATGCAACAAGATATATTCATTTCGATCACTATAGTGAAATCGTGCATTCTCACTCATTTATGAATGAATAACCAAGTACAAGACAGAGACATATATAATTTTACCAAAATATACCTTCATTTGTCATAAAAATATACCGCTTATCTACTCGACAGAAACTTCGTGCGCTCACTAATTTATTCAGTAATAGGGTGATTTCTTAAAATTTCTTTATCAATTTCTTACTCAGTAAAACTTAAAGCATGTATTGACATATTCCTTTTTATAAAATCATTAAATTTTGTGTATTTTTGTTTAAATATTCATGTACAGACAAGCTCTCGTAAGAGCTGTGCGTAATTATTATACTACGTAATAGACACGAAGACAAAGGGATACATCGGACGTATATCAGGTTTTTTTTTTATATACATGTAGTTTGGACTTTTACCAAGAGATTGGTATACAACACTCATATAAACAAATCGGGTAATTCTACCTTTCCCGCCTTTAAAGTAGAGTCAGCTGAAAATGTAGAACTACCCGTCCCGCCGTTGAGCACCAGTCAGGCGGGTGGGTAGAACTACCCGACCCGCACTAGAAGTGTTAATATTGTTAATTTTAAAAGTACTACATGTATATTGTATTTTATACAGAGTAGAGATTGAACCAACATCATTTTTGAGACAAAAGAATCTTCATGGAGAGGCATTTCAACCTTTGATATTACCACAGTAAAAGAGTGTTCAAATAACAGTATTAATGAATACTAATTATTTAGTTTTTACAGAATTTGAAAAATTTAAAAAAATAAAACCTCAATAAAATAGAAGATTCGGGTGACATTCCAGAGGTAAATAGTGATATAAAATTGAAAATTTTCATAAGATGAAAATATGCTAATTTTATAAAACAAAAAATATATGGATAGATGATTGTACTCTTAAAATCTCTTAATAGTTTTTATAATGTTAATATACTTAATACTAGAACTAGAAAGACCAGTCTTCATTGAACACATTTTGTTTGTTATAAATTTTACCTTTTGACTTCTTACTGTTTTAATATCCGAAGTTGAAATATAATATTTGTGTCTTATCTTCATTATTTCCACAAAGACTGCAGCCATTAACAGTCAGAAATAATTAGACTATGCTGCAGGGATATTCCTAGGCAATACTATTTTTTTATGTGATATATCTATTGTGACGAAAGCGTAGATCCGCGTGAGGTTGGTACAACTGAATATGTGAAAGGGATAACTTTTGAGTGCCGCGGTGGGCGCATTATCTTGGCTCCGAACTGTGAAACAGTAAACATCTATTATAGTCCTGTAACACTGTATTGAATCATCTAGAATAAATACTATTGTATTTTTTATTTATTATCTTAGTTTTATTAACCACAATTGAGTTTAAAAAACATCTACCGGTTTCGGAAAACACTTTTCCTTCTTCAGGATGTCATAACTAAAAATATAGTATTGTTTCTTCACCAGAATCTATTTTTAAATTTTTTAAAAAACAACAATTATTTAAAAAAATAAATTTAGTACCTAACTCAAATTACTGCTCAATACAAATTTGAGTTAGGTACTAAATTTATTTTTTAAATAATTGTTTTTTTAAAAAATTTAAAAATAGATTCTGGTGAAGAAACAATGCTATATTTTTAGTTAGTTATGACATCCTGAAGAAGGAAAAGTGTTTTCCGAAACCGGTAGATGTTTTTTAAACTCAATTGAAATTAAAAAAAAAAAAATATTGTATGGGACTTTTTCGGGACTGACAAATGTAATCCTATTAGGCGTGAAAACGTATTAAAGGTGATCATATTAAGAGTGTTTCACTGCAGTCATATAAATTGTTCACAATTGTACACGGAAACAAGTACACAAGTAGTACCTGCTAATTTATTGATTATCCAAATATCAATTTCAAAATTATCTGACAGACTTTGAAATCAGCTTTTGTTTGAAATACAGTAAAAGCTCGTTAACCTGATTAAGGCCAGCATCAGATATTTGAGACAGGGTGCTAAATATCAGAGCTCACATCGGCTATATTCGACCACCCACGTGCGAAATCGCCAGGACGCCAGCTGTCATATACATATGACAGTAAATAACGGGTGGATATCAAGGGCGCTGCGTATCAGATTTTAAACCAAATTATTCTTTGGAGTAGTGACATCGCACAGTGACTCATAGAATATTTTTCGACCCAAGTACATCACGAATTATGCTAAAAATCATTATTTTCCATCCATACAAAATTTGTGGATGGCGTGAATTTTAGTGTTACCAGATCTCTTTTATATCCTAATGACCGGAATTTCAGTTAAATTTAAAAATCAAACATACACACATACTCTCAAGGATGCATTTCTACATATCTAGAACTTTCCAAAAGGAGAAAACGTATTATGATTCTGGCCGGTACTGGAAATATCAAAAGTAATTCTAAATAAATATAGTTATTCTTGTACATATTTTGCGATATTCCTCGTCTTTGTTTGTAAGTAATTCAAGTGAATAAGATATTATTTTTTAGTTATTAAGTGTGCTTTACCATAAAAAACAGTGAGTGCGTACTGGTTTTTGTCAAGACCGGTAGCATAATTTCATGTGCGTTGTTGTGTGCTAATATTTTTTCATTATACAATTAACGAATTTTCAAAAACTTTTTGTTTTTTATTTTATTTTTACAAAATGGCTGAGGGTGACTTTTCATTAGTATATTGCAGACTTTTTAGACATTCCTGATATGCTTATTACTATCGCAGACAATGAGTCGGATGATGAGAATGATGTCAAAGACCTTGCTTGACAATACTGTTGATGAAAACTGGCCATCAACAAGTGCAGCGTTATGGGTGACAAGAATCTGAATGGGAGACAGATAATTGTTTCCTTCCAAATATACATCAATTTCTGGCGACTTTTGGTTTTAACTCGGACAGTGGTCGATACCATTGTGGCTGAAACACACTGCCAATTTAAATTGGCCACAAGAAATATACAATTGACTGATGGATCGGCACCACAAGTGACGAAGTATATGTATTTTGGCCCTAAGGTTGTTGATGTTCAGGAATTCTGGGAAAACGTTGGAAGAGCATTGGTCGAGAAATTCATTGCTGAGTTCACTGATCACTCGGATACTATGCCGAGGAATCGGTTCAAAATAATATTAATGATGTTATATTTTTCTGATAACAAACTTCAAGTGCCGGGCCTATACTGAATGTAATGAAAAAAAAAGCAAAACTTCTACATTGATGAAGACAGCTTTCTGTTTTTCAAAGCATTAGGTTTAAATTATTAAACTTTGTTTTTAACCGCTTAACAAGTTATTTTAATACCGGTTTCGGAAAATACCATTTTCTTCGTCGATGAAGGTAAATAATTTATATAAAAATGAACTTAAACCACAAAGTTCAATTTGTAAATACTAAAAAAAAAAAAAAAAAAAACTGGTATTATTGGTAAGGTGTTGAAAATATTTTAATAAATGTTTTCCAAGTCTGAAAATATAATTTATTTAGACTGGAAAACATTTTTAAATGGGAATATCATAAGTGGGTTTCACTGTATGAGATAAAATAGTCCTGTAGACCTAAAAGTTATATAAATAATGATAGATGTGAATGAAAAAGAGCGTGCGTGTGTAAGGACAATGTTTGGGGAGAACTACTTATTTATTTTTAGGAGAACACATTCTTATTGTGAAGTTGTAATTATTCAGAACATAGGTCTGTGATATTTTTCAATAGAATTGATTTTATATGTATATCTTTCTAATTAATATATTTAATTCATATTTTAACTTATTTGTCTACTTATTCACTGATTTGCCGTTGTATGCCATGTAATGGTTAATTTTTCAGTCTCTCATACAAGACTACATTTCTATAGAATGCAAGTAAATTGTACATAATATATATATGATGTTAATTACTCTTATTTCGCCCAGCACTGCAGGTAAAACTAGCAGCCATCATTGAACTAAAGACATTGCATGATCTATAAAAATATGTTTTTGAAGCACTAACCTATCTCTCTCCTCCCTTTCCCTACTGCGTTCCCGGTAGCGAGAGGCAGAGCGTTCTCGGCGAGCCGCTCGTCTGTGAACGCGGTCACGCGAGCGAGATCTTTCCCGCCTGCTCGAGGATCCATAGCTCTTGGTCTCCACGCCATGTAGTGTGTCTTGCAAGGAGGAGATCAGGATCTTACAGCGGTCATCATTGGCAACCTGAAAATTAAACAGATTTCGATTGGTGATTGGTTACCTATTCTTGATGACGTTGAAAGGTTGCTTGTCATATGAATAAACGAAAAGCAATTGCAAGGCGACACTATTAACGAAAACATTGGAAACATTCCAGGTTGTTACGCTCCTTAACAATTTATAAGCATGTAATATAATTAGAATAAACGTTAAAAACATAAAAATTTATTTTTTTGGCAGGAAAGGCGTTATTGTCATTTACGTTGTTTTGTATGGGAATAATTGTTTCGCTTAACGAGTGTTTCATATGACGAATAAAATTCTGGAACAAATTAGTCTCGTTATAGGAGGTTCCACTGTAGTTAAATTCTTATAAGTATCAGAGAAATAACTAATGACATTATTTGTTACATAAATCACGCGAGACAAGAAAGTTTTGAATAGAAAGAGATGATAATAAAATTGTTGATTTTCTCGCATTCGATGCAAGTTCTAAAAATAACGCATTTAACGGTTTTTTATATTGATATATGGAATGAAATTAAAATGCGTGTTGTCATTTGAATTAATCCATCAAAATTAATATAAATATGTTTTGAAATCAGAAAAAGCACCTACTTATATTTAGATGATCGCTTAAATCAATGTTCTAAATCAATTTTTTTTATGAGTTTTAAATTATTATTTTGTTTAATATTATTGATTTAAAACACTACATTGTCATTTTGGTAATATGTCTGTTTCATAATTACATGCTATTTAAGAAACAGACAGCTAGTGTTTAAAAGACAATAGTGTTATATATAAATAAAATATTTAATTCTGCCTTACATAAAAATAACACACATAAAATGTTTACTTTGTTCAAGAAAACGTGGTTTCCTTTAAAATCAGTAAAAAAAAAAAAAAAAACCCCCATTTAATTTATGAAATTTGCCACTAATGTTGTGGATAAAAATATGCATGAAAACATATATTTTCAGCAATTTTAATGAAAATAATGACAGTGCAAATTCGACATCCGTCGATGGACATTTAAAATTATCATCTTGTATGAGACTGAAAATATATTATTTAAAAAGTAATTGTGTTTTTGATATAAAACATAGTTTTAAATAGTGGCTGAAGCCTCAAAGTATGTGAATAAACAGAATATATTATTTAAAAATGTATGTTTTCACTAAAACAAAGTGTTTTTAAAACATTGAAAATTGATAATATGTTTTGCTAATTGAATGGTTATAACTCTATTAGTTTTTAACATTTTGTTAATGTGTCTCAATCGAGATTGGTCTCCATAATCTTGGCTTCAAGATTATAAAAAAATATATTTCGTTTATGCAAGAATTTTCCATATTAAGACAATTTTGTGGTATGCAGAAAATGGTTGCAGTCTTCTTTATAATGGTTGCATTGTTTTAATTATGGCAAATAACATTCAGTTTATTAGTTTTAAATGAGTGTAAAGGTCTTATCTAAGTAATAATTTCAGAAAAAGTCAAATCTAGTGTATGACTTCTGATATAAATGAATAATAAAAACCTATATTTTCGTAAAAAATGCGAAAATTTGAATTATTATTGAAAAAGTAAATGAAATAAAACTAAATCAAAGTAAGAAAAATGTTGTTAAACCCTTATTACCAATTTTTTAATAATAGAGTTAAAAATAAGAACTTTAGAATAGTTATCTGAATTTATTAATCACATACTAATTAAAGCGTGATTGATTTACAATAGAGTGGAACCAAAAATTAACTTTCACATATACAATTTTATTCTACTAATAAGCATTTAACATTTGAATTATTTGTACCTTGCTTTGTTTGATGAGTGAAATGGCCGTGACCAGTGTTTCAATAGCGCTGGCATACTCTCCCGCCGCAGCATCAGATACAGCACGGGCAATGGCGCTACTAGACACTGTTCGGTTTCGTCCCATCACTTCCTCGAACTCCTGCTCTGATATGAGTGGCAGGGCATCCACGCGGCCTTCATAGCCCCCCTTAACAAACGAAAATGTAAACTTAGAACAAAACATAACTCTCATGGTTTTAACACGTCCTGTGCGTCGAACACGGCTACAAATATTGCAGTCACTCCATACAAATATTGCAGTCACGAGTCAGATATAGCAGCATGTTCACGTCGTTTTTACATGTGTGCGATCGAAAAATTCACAGCAAAGCTACTAACACACAAAAATATATCCAGCATGACTCAATAATGTTCAGTATATATCGATATTTTCTGCCAGTGGCTCACTGCGTTTTTTTATGATATACTCATATAAAGGCCTACGTACACACATGTCAACAGAATTCATATGGTGATAGAATTATTCTTTGTTAGCAAACATTTATTTTGACTGTAAATTGGCTTTGTTTTCTCATTTTTATAATATTAGTGTGTTATTTTTATCACATACTTTTTTAATATAATATACTTTTTTCTATACTGTTTTCAGTGTACTTAAAATTGAAAGTGACATTGTTTGTGCTTTTCTTTGATTGTCTTTGTATTATTGTATGTATTTCTGTGTTATATACACTTTCTTCTTCCCCATTGAAAATGGGTCAGCCAACTTGTTCAGAGGCCGAGAACAAACGAAAGCGACAACTCAATGGATGATAATAGCAGCAGTGATTTTGAGAATAATATAGACTACAGCGTAGAATTGAAATTAGAATCAGATGATGAAAGTGAGAATGACATATTTTTTATAATAATTCCTAAGTGGTCGTTTTCCAAAAAACAAGCCACGCCCTCTTAATTTTTTGGAACACCTGGTGTATAAATAGAAATGAATAGATCCTATTGATTATTTTCACCTTTTAGCAAATGACTATTTTTACAACATCATTAATTAAACAAATGCATATGCAATTGATATACTGGGTTAATTAGAAGCTGATGTAAGTGGTGGTATAAGACATCACAATTGAGAAATTCAAACGATGGTTGGGTCTATTATTCCATACAGAAACAATTCGCCTGAGTTGTCCGTGTATCGCACAGAATTACTCGCCGAGGAGGCACCACATAATTGATAAAATGAGACACTTGTCAATAATTTAAAGGTGTAATCATCGGCGTGGCGGCAAGTAACCCGTGGGATAGATTTCATGAAAACAAAGATGTCGTAGTAAAATGTTACAGCAGCGGCCTGTTGCCGTGTAGGTACTTGCAAATATGACTATTTATTGTTATGAAACTGAATAAAAATAGAGTATTCTGTAGGTGGGAAGCCATTCGATTGTGTTGTGTCGCCGTAGTGTACCGATATTGAACATCTTTTGTGTTTCATTTCTTTCAACCTCATAATCATCATCGCCGGTTGAGATCGGTTTTATAGAGCAATGGATTTCAATAACAACGAAACAGACAGCTCCAGTTTAGGAAAAATACGGCCACTGATCAATTTTTTCAAAAAGAGGATGGATGTCATTTATTTGCCAAAAGAAAACCCATCAATCGATGAATCGTTGTGACATGGTAGGTTTATAATACGGCAATATATAAGGCAAAATATGGGATAAAAGTCTATAGGTGAGATTCAGAATCAAAAGCAGACATGTCCACTTTACGTTTTTGAGTAAAATGCAAAAAAAAAAATAAACCATTGTACCTACAACCATCACTTTTTTAATCATATTGAAAATGACCAGTAACTACAGATCACATGATCAAATACTGTTGTCTTATTGGGTGAAAACATATTTGTCTGGGTTTGAATAAATTATCTATTAGACATGTCTGTGATTGAAGTACCAGGCAAATTTTAAATGCATTTTTATATGAAATTCGGTGATATTTATCTAATTTCGATACGCTAGTCTTGTAGACATTCCGGGACTTGGGTTCCGGTTGATAAATTAACAGCAAAAAGTTACACTCTATTTTATATACTTTCATTTATCTATTGAACATAATCTAATTCTTCTTAAGGTGTACTTAAACAAAAAAAAATTAACCCGTTAAAACTACTCACATGTCAATAAAGTAACATTGCGTCCGAAAACACTGCAGTAAACAAAAAACAGCTGCTTTGACAGATCCTCATAGTAAGTTTCTACCTACTTCTTCACACGCTGTAACATACTGTATTTACTTCACAATGTCTAAATCCTGTACCCAGTGCAAGGAACAAGTGGATATTAATGAATCTTTAAAATATTCCACATGTTAAAAGAACTTTCACTATTAGTGTGGCGATATTTCTGAAATAAATTTCAAAAAAAGAGCATTCCAACAGCAATGGGTATGCGCGCTGTGCAAAAATGATCGCAGCGAACACAGTAACAAATGCGAGAACCCAAAATTAGGCGCTGCTAACATGACATCACGTTTATCGTTAGCTCAGTTACCTGAGTTCACATTGCCAGAAGAAAAAATATTTCTTCGATGAATATGTGTTTCAAAAAATTTAATGAACTACTACTACAACTACTCGAGTGTCACAATAAATACGACATTGTCTTTAGACAATATTCGAGTATGATGGAAGCTGTAAACATGTATTCCACAAAATATGATGAATTAATTCACAAAATGGAGGATATTAGCAAAATAGCGACACAATGTGAAATTTTAGAAAAATAAATAAGAAACACGAAAAAAAAATTGCCTTTTTAGAAAAAAAAAATTGAAACCATGGAAAATGATGCGCTAAAAACAGATGTGGTGATACGAGGCATCCCGAAGACAAAAGATGAAGATCTACAAGAGACGGTGCAAAAAATCTGTCAAATTGTAAACTATCCTATAATGAAAAAAAAACATACAAGATATTATCAGGAAGACGCCAAAGTTCGGAAAGCAGCAAGACGATCAGAGCCCGATAATAATAACTTTCCAGATGCAAATAACTCCTTAACCAAACTAAAAACTACAACATGAAAGAAACTAAACATCTCACAAGCACGGCATTATAAAACTAAACTTATTTTTTTATTCTTTTGTTTATTTATTTGTCTATTTTTTTAGGGAAGTCAGAGAAGTACTCGATACATCCTTGAGAAAAATTGTATACTTTGCACTGTGCCACTCGCTACTTAACTAGGCGATTGCTAGTTGGGGTGGTGCAGCTAGTAGTATTCTAGAGTCATTAAATAAAGCTCAAAAAATGATTTTGAGAGTAATTCATAAGAAACCCTTTCGCTATCCTTCAAAGAATGTCACATCCTAGATGTATGTCAAATGTATATTCTTGGTATACTAAAACACTTTTACCGCATAACCAATATTACCAGCAAATTACGCACCCGCACTTAACAAGGACACAGGCTAACTGTCACTATATTGTGCCAAAACTAAACAAAACTTTTGCACAAAGATTCCATTTGTTTCTAGCACCAAAAATATACAACGGTCTAAATGCAAAAATGAAAGATTGCAACCATAGTCTTATATAGTTTTCACGAAAAGTACAGTTCTGGCTCCACAAAATGGGGAGAAATTACGCCCAAGAACTTTTAAAGGTCTAAACCTGAGAATAAAACTGTTACAACAGTATATTGAAATTCCTAATTGCATCTCTTGATTAACTGTTTATATATACACTATATATTTTTTTGTACATTGATTTGCTTACCGTTATTATTTTTATTTTTATATTTAACTTTGAACGAATCCCGCTAGACAGCGTCAGGACATTCACTTTTTAAACCAGAAAGTTTTAAAACAACTAAATTTTAACAATTTTTAATTCGTGCTTTACCTTTTTTCAGTGGAATATTTTGTTTACTTAATTATTTAGGGGTGACGTGTTATAAAATATCCTAACTTTGCTAATAAAAAGTCATTATTGCTAGTTATTGAACAACAACAGTATTTATGTATTGAATGTTGCATTTTTCTTCTGTGTAGTTGTGCTAGTACGCCATTTAACTGGACTTTTTTCAATCGTTTTATATTGAGCATTACAATTTTACATAAGTTTGTATGTTATTTACTTATACTTTACTTAGTTTTTTAAAAATGGAATATTGCATTTATTTTAAGTTTTATATTATATTAATTGCATCTGTTTTACTCTTTATATAATATTTTTTACTTTTTATATACATTGAACATTGTATTTATATTCTATCTAATCGCATCTTGATTTACTCTTTATGTATATTTATTAGTATATTGAACACTATACTTTGTTTATTACCTATTTAAAATATGCTAACGCCTGACGGACCTCCACTGTGGAATATGCTGAAACCACATTCCCCGAATAATACAAAGTGGAGTATCTTCCAACATTGAGAATAAATCGTACTGTAAGAATGATAAATAATTAGCACTAGTTATTCTGGGTGAAAGAAAAAATTGGTCAATTATTTTATCATCTAAGATGCCAGCCCATACATTCACCGACCATCTATATTGAAAATACGAGGAGCGCACAGCACAAACATTTGTCTGGGACTAATAATGACTATTTCGCGAGTTGAAGAGACCAAACTGCGAAAAGTGCATTCATCAGCCCGCAAAACTTTTCTTACGAACTGATTATTTGCAGCTTCCAAATAATATTCACTTGAATTAAAAATTTTAATAACGGAAGTTGAATTATACAGATGTGCCAAAACAGACTTCTTTTCCGAAGTAAATACATTTTCAAAATAAAAATCTTTATCCTTCGATTCAATGACACAACACCTGAAAAATGAATTACCTAAGCCTCAAGGAGATTTTTATTTATGACGCAATAAATAAAAATTTGCTAATATTTTTAACCTCCCATTACTAAAAGGGCTAACCTTAATGTAAAATACAATTCTCATTCTAGTAAATGAACCTATTGTAATAATATTTTTTATAATCATTTATAATATCTTCCCTTCCACAATATTTAAAAATAAAAATGTTTACGATACCATCTACATGTTCATTCAATATTTACGTTTGCCATATAATTTTGAGGCGCGTAGTAAAAAGGGACATATGAATTGGTTATTGTCATACTTGAATAATTTGTCACTTACGATGAAGATGTGCCTTACTAAGTTCGATGCGTTTTCGAGCTACCCGATGGGTTTTACAATGATTCTAAAAAAATAAGGCGAGTGTTTCCCCATATA
Source organism: Eubasilissa regina (assembly GCA_022840565.1). Classification (NCBI taxonomy): domain Eukaryota; kingdom Metazoa; phylum Arthropoda; class Insecta; order Trichoptera; family Phryganeidae; genus Eubasilissa; species Eubasilissa regina. The sequence continues at coordinate 6,272,237 of JAINEB010000017.1, forward strand.
CATTTCAATAAACAGCATACAATGTTTTCATATTTACAATAAATCGTACTATGTTTAATATTATTACTTTTACGAATTGTGATAAACCATTTAAAATTTATTGTTTTAACATTTTAGTTCAGTTTTTAATTTTAATCTTATTTGCATTTTAATATAATTAACTTAAAATATAGAATTATTAATTCCACATTAAATTATATTCTAAATCGTTTTATTTAAATAAATTATTATAATTTTGTATAAAAGATTTTTACGTGGGATTTTAATGTAAACATCACTTTCATTTTGATGTGTTTATAACATTAGTATTATATTCCGTGCGACTTTTCTGTTCTTTTGATTTCTGAATATTACAAGATTAGGAGTAGATTTTCGACTAATAGGTAAGCTATTTACATTTGTTTGTTTTGTTTTTTATATTATTTTTGGTAATTTACAGTGCTTGCATTTATTTAAAAATTCTTATGTACTTCATACGCAACATTTAAATGTTTATTCATTTGTGCCGAGCGAAACAGCGCACCGCAGTTTTAGCGAGTATCGGTTGGTACATATGTATATTAAGTACAATATTCATGTGCGTATTTATATAGCTATAGTCCGCTGTTCTAAAATTTCAAAGCAGCGGTAAGAATATAATGTTATCCAAAATTTTTATTTGATTTTTATCACAGATAAATATTTTATAACATTTGATATTAATTACTTTAATGGTAGTCCAACGTTTTACAAAAGATAAGAAATATTGAAAAAAAATCCAAGCATTGATGTCGCATAGCTCCTAAACTGTAAATATTTTACCTAAGTACAAATAATATTTTCTGTTCAAAATTGAATGAAGAACACTCCCCCAAAATTTTTGCTACTAGCTAGATATAGAGATACCCGGTATAATCCCTGTTTTGGACTATTTCATAAATATACGTAGTGTAAAAAATGGTGAATTGTGAAAGCGTGTCTTGTAGTTCAAATAATGAAACTATCATATGAACTTTCTAATGTTTTTATTATCAGTTTTTTCATGTACATTTTCAACTATAAAAAATATTATCGATAAACTTTATAAATCAAGAGCTGTAAAACAAAAAAAATAAACTAAAACAAGGTTAAAATTTTTTGTTAAAAATAAATATTGATAAATGCAAAATATGCGTGTGGTTTAAACGCGCCTTTGGGTGTCTCGACCTTGAATATTGAGTGCTTTAGTTTAGGTTAGGTTAGATTGAAAATACAAATTGTAATAACAAAGCGCAATTTATTAATGATCAATATTGTTATATAAGTATGAACTATCTTTTGATTGTACTGCGAAATGAATATATAGTGAAAAATCATCAGCAGAGAAACTGCTAGAATGAATATGGCATCGTAATGTGTGTGCTTTGTTGACAAATTATACAATACTCACTGGAGGCCTTTGGTACTGTTGCGGAGGCCTGTGGTAGGGCTGAGGGGCGATCTGGGGAACAGGCGGAGCTTGCTGGGGGGCTCCTGGGGCTACTCCCACAGCGGCTACAGCTCCACCCACACCTGCAGCACCAGCGAAGAAAGCGGGATTCACGTGAGGGGCGGGTTGTCCACCAACACCAACAACACCTGGTAACAAAAATAAATTGTCAATTTACACGAAGATGAGATGAGCAGGATTTTAAGGTAAATAAATAAAAAATCAGCGTTTATAAAAAATGTCTACACCCACACCCAATAGCGATAAAAATGGACTAAATGTGACATGGTGAGATGAAATGTTGACAAACAGAGCAGTGTATTCATGAAGAAATAAATATACTACGTATCAATAGAACATGCCTGACATGCACAAGGCGTGTTCCCAGTATTGGTCTTGTTAAGGGCCAATTTTAAAAAAGATGGGTTTTTGTTATTTATTATATACACTAGCTCTAATAAATAATTTAATTTTCAATTAATGAATTTGAACGTCAACATACATATCATGTCTCACATAATATTATTAAGGTGCTGTTTTCAATAATAATTAAAATTTTCTAATTTTTTATAAAAATGTGGGTATTTATTATTCATTATATCAGAAGTTATACACATAATATAAGTGAATATTATTTGTTATAATTAAGACAATACAAGCATTATCAACGAGACTGCAACTTTCAGCGATATGAAATGAAAAAACACACATAGGATGGATATAAAACTTGATAGTATAAAATAGTAGCTAAAGCCTCAAAGTATGTACCGTATTTCTAAGAGTTTAAGTCACACCCTAAATTTATGAACAAATATTACTGGACAATCGGGTCTATTCTCAATTTCAAATCAATGTCAATAACCATGATCTACATCGCTATTGTATAACATTGTATACTTCGTCAATTTTGACGTTCTCTACGATTGAGTGACGTGAAACCAAAGGTTCAATTTTAGCAATTGGTTATGTGAATATAGCAAATGTTTGTTGTCTATAGTTGGATATTTTTATTTATGGTATAGTCGGCTTCTGATTGGTCGATAACCAAATAGACATGAAAAAGGGTTGTGCATTCGCAAGCATCGACATCAGTACATGATTTTATTTTTTGTTTTATTAGAAAAATAAACACGGATTATAATTTTTAAAATGTCTTATATACATATTCTTATTAATATATAATAATTAATGACTTACTAAAATAAGTAAACTGTCTCTCTGAAACGCATGATTAATAAGTATTTTCATTAATTTATACCATGTTTCAAACTTTTTGTGTTAGCAACTGATTTAATTTGTTGATTCGCTAATTTGTTTTTACAAAGGGAACTTTACAAAAGTACAATAAAAGGGTATTTAACGATCCAGCGTCTTTATTTATTCAACATATTTTTTTGGATTCCGAGCCGATGCGGGACAAACATTTGATACGCACTGATTTAAGGGTAGGAATGCAGCCAATGGCAGAAGAGATAACGTAATAACGTATATGCCGCATTTTTGTCTTCATGAAAAAGTCAACCCATTAGCGGTACAAGTATCCATATGGACACTTATTTTGATCTTTGAGTGACATGGATTTTCATTTCTTTTTAAACTATTTTTTATATCTACATTCCAAAGAACTAGTAACTGGAAGAATTAACAGACGCATTGCTTGACAGACGAGTTCATTCTTATATCCAACGTACAACTCCAAAATAACATTTTACTTAGAACCACATTATAGCCAGTCAAAATTAAAATTCCAACAAAACAACTAATTTCATCTGAAGTGAAGGTTTAGATTGGTTTATTTTTGAATTGTAAGTATTTATTAGACTCCTCAATAAGCTAATTTATGATAGTATCATAGAAAAATAATTCAAACAGCTGAGTTGTAGATTTATTTTTGAACCAACTATAATCCGATATCTTCTATGGTATCATCAATATCAATTTGGTCCATTTTTATGCATACACATGCATTATCATTACATCATCTGCAAATAATTATCTATTTTGCCGCCTTCGTCTTCATCATCCAAATTTTCATCGTTAAAATGGCAGGATCTGGCGGTGATATATATATATTTATATATATATATATTTATATATATATACATATCATACTCAGTAACTTCATCACTATTCTCTTCTTCTATTACGTCCAATATACCATTTACTGACAGTAATCTTTTCGTTCTAATATAAAAAAAAAACAAAAATAATATTATTTCTTGAAAATCATATTATTTAATTTGTTATGTTTACTATCAAGCTTGTCCATATGGACACGCTTGGGTTCACGGTAATTGATTGCATCATTAAAATACACAAACATCAGTTATTATTATTCAAATTTTAATTTTACATACTTATGATTCATTCTATAAAATAAAAAAGATTTTCGAATCAATCAACGCAATAAAAATACTTAACTCAGACTACGAATCACAGTTTTTTCGTTCGTAATATGAGCGTCCACTTTGATAATTAATATTGTTTTCACTAAATTGTCCAGAATCTCGAAAGAACGTCTGGATCGAGCTGCATACCACACTCGAATGACTCGTGCAAAGAACATGAACGTTTTCTTAGAAATTACACAATACGAGACCAACATCGGCAACAATAATTTTGTGTCCATATGGACATCTGTGGCACTAATGCAAACTATTGGGTCTGGTTCTAATGAGTTTTAATCTTACTAAATTTTTATGTAGGTGTTGGCAAAGAAATTTCCCTTCAAAAATTCAAGTTAATAACTTTCTTAGCTTATGAGCTTTGGGTGACAGACAAACGTGATTCACATGCACTGTTTTTGGGTAATGCGTGATTAAATAAAGGAATAGTTTTCACCTTTGTACTTCCTAATACGTAGTCATTATTTAATAGTTCCCATTGTATTTATGCTTTCATTATAAATAACCATCTGTCTATCGTACAAATTTTATTTGAACATTGAATACTGTGAAAAATTTATGCACGCCCATTTAGAACATCTCCATTGAAATAATCGAATCTCCCGAAATATGTACTTTTTAAGGACTTTAATGCATGAAATATGAAAATAATAATTCTAATAAAAAAATTTACCACAATAAAAGTCGGTATTATTTTTGCGAGATCATTCATTCTGCACATCCCTAAATGAAAAGTAAGAATTCTAATATTTACTACGGTATTACTTGTCAACATAAATGAAACAAAACTTTGTTTTGATTTACGAAGTTATTTATTGAATTAACAAATGGATATGTCGGCTCACCGTGGACTTGAAATGTTGTCGATACAGAGAAGCCTGATGCTGGATTGAAAATCAGGCCAAAATGTTAAATAATTGCATTGATTGCGTGTACTCCATATAAATGTAAGGTTAGTTTAATTTTCCAAATTTAATGTTTTTTAATGAAATTGATCTGTATGATTCTGAAACCAAGTCAAGATTTTAAATGAACATATTTTGTATTTACTTATAATACAAAGATATGTGTCTGAAAATTTTATACACAATTTGATTATTTTTGCTGTACTTTTTAATTCACATTTATTTAGAATCAAACATGTGTCCCTCAGATCAAACAGTTAATGCTTTTATTCCTGGATTATGTGGCTTATCATTGAATTTGATCTAATACAGTACATTTCAGTATTTTATAGAATTGCGTTCAAACGTCAAGAAGAGAGCAAAAGATCATTTGGTAAAGTCCAGGAAGACAAGAGGGGCACCTCCCACATTACCTTTCTCAGAACAGGATGAGAGATTCCTAGCAGTCGAGAGGATGCTGGGAGTAAATGGAAATCCAGAACTTCAAGAGATTAGAGTTAACATATCTCCGGACATTAGCCTACCAGGGAATCTACAAGGAGAAAGCCAGGCGTCCATTTCACCATCACCGTCATATTCAGTCAGGGTCTTCACAAATCTTCACTGTGACAAATAGCCCAGTTCAACCACTGAGGCCCTTCGTGGTCACGCCCACGACCAAGGCCTTACACGACTAGAAGATCCCTGGCAGAAAGAGCTATGCAGATGCGAGCATTATGTTTAGAAGTGTGGCGCGGACCGTTTTCTTAGCATGATATGTCATGCTGAAAAAATGTCAAGCATTAAAAGAACACATAATCACATTGTTATATTTTTTAACTGAACCCCGGTTAGTTATCTCCTCAGATGATAAACAAAAGGGAGCTTCTAGTCATGTATAGGTACGGAGATCGCCTTGACCTCTGCACTGGACTACGCCACAGTGGCAGAACGGGAGGTTCCTGACTGAACGTTACTTATTAGAGAAATATCTGTCATTGTGGGAATGGATGTGCAGATTTCCCCTTGTACCTGGTAGGACAACAGTCTACTTTGTACCCAAGTGTACATTCTACATTAAAGAATCGTTAATTACTGCCAAGGTGGGCGACCTGTTTGCCTGACTTAATTTACTTACCACTTTTATTTATTTTCTATAATGCATATCTATATCCATGTTTTATTAATGTACACAGACAGATTTGTTTATTATTACTACAGTTAAATGTGAAATAATATTTGTAAGTTTATATAAAAACATAACATTAAACCAGTGTTTTAAGGCGCGACTTGCAATAATAATTCATATTTTCGCGTTTTTTACGAAAATGTGGGTTTTTATTATTCATTTATATCAGAAATTATTCAATAGATTTGAATTTTTTTTCAACCATTACTTAGATTGGACCTTTATATTAATATAAAACTAATAAACTGAATGTTATTTGTCATAATTAATACGATACAAATATTATAAGAAAGACCGCGACCATTAGATGCATTTTAGGCATGGTACGAAATTGAGTCGATGGGCTGAATGTATGTATAAATGAAATATATTTTCTTATAATCTTGAAGCCAAGATTACGGAGACAAATCTGTAGGAAACCAAATTAGCAAAATGTTAAAAATGAATAGAGTTATAAATCATTCAATTTGCAGTACATTTAATGAATTTTTGACGTTTTTAAAATACTTTGTTTTAGTAAAAACATACGTTTTTAAATAATAAACTATATTTACTCACATGCTTTGAGGCTTCAACTACTATTTAAAACTAAGTTTAATATCAGAAACACAATAATCATTTTTTAAATAATATATTTTCCGTCTTATGAAATACGATATTATTAATTATATCTCACACTGTCAGTATGCCATTCAAATATGGCGGTGGCGGTCCTAATGTCCGCGCTCCGAAATTTTTTAATTAAATTTGCCCATAAAACACATTTTAATACAAATTTTGACTACAATATGAATGAATATTATACTTATTCTTGATATCAATTGCTTATTTTTGTAAATTGTATGGTTTTGGGCTGTTTTTATACGAAAACAGATTATAATTTTCAACTTTAAACATTCAACATTCGTCATTTGCCTGGTTTTAGAATCTGACAGCTCATACATGGCTAACGAATGCGTGGCCAGTGCATGATGGCTAACGAATTCGCGGCCAGTGCGTGGTGGCTAACGAATTCGCGGCCAGTGCATGGCAGCCAGCGCATGCGCGTGAACCAATTAATAATGAAATGAAAAGTCAATAATATATTATTATATACATTATTGTTCTGAAATTACTGCCTCCTGTGACTCAAGATGCCTAAGGTCAAAAAGTATCCATTGACACGCTCTAGGAAATGTTCCAATAAAATTTTAAATGGTTATAATAAGCTTCTTGAAAAAAAATCGCGACGTAAGTTGATAATTTTTACCATTTCTATAACAATTATCTATTTGATTTAACAATATAAATTACATAGTTCAATATACATATATTATGTAGTGCAGATAAATTATTTTTTATTGGAAATATATATCCTTAGAGATAAATTATTTTATCAAAAGAATTATACATGACAGACATGTTTCATTGATACAAATGTATTTATTATAGTCATATAAATGAATAAACACGTATTTTAATATTTTGTACATAAAAATACTGAATAACAATATTATAAATTATTTTCAGGATGTTCCCGAACTGAACATTGAATGTGTGGACTCGTGTAAACTTCGTAAATTGGATGGCAAAAGAGTGGTCGACATACACCAATTCTTTTCTCAAATTAATCAAATTTACTCCCACAAATCGATGTTTGGGCGCACATGAATGAATATTGAATATGTGAAAGAACAAAGTTTTATTTCTAAATTCAGTTTAAAATGTAATCTGTGTTGACCAAATTTTGTTTTGAATACGTGTAAAATAAAAAACAACGAAATTCTGAAGAACGATAATATGCTCGATGAACAACTAATTATTTAACAGTGAATAATAATACTTTTGTCATATTTTCATTTATATTTTAATATTAAATATATATGTAATTTATTAAAACAATAAATAAATATTTAAAAAAAAAACAGTTTTTTTTATTACAACCGGAGTATGATTATTATATAATATTATCATAAATAGTTTTCTCTTCACAAATACAGCCGCTTCAAAAGTTATCAATATTATTTATCAGTATGAATTTACGTCAATTTTTTCTTTATAAATCGGGGCAAAATTGTAGTATTTTATAATCATATGTTTATCGACACAAACAATGGTTTTTATCATAAACATAACAAATTCTTAGGTTAGAACTTTAACAAATTATTTAATTTTCGCTTGATAATTTCAAATGGCAACACATATGTATTGTGAATGTTGAAGAAATGCCTATTTTCTGATAGCCTTATTACCTAGGAATTTAAGAAAACCAACAATTGTATACTTGTCCTTTTCTATTGATACCTTTCACTCTAGCAATTTTTACGTAAAAAATAACGCACTTTTATGTTTACTTGATATTGTAAATGAATTAACTATTAGTCTCGTCTTGAAAGGGTATGCAAAGTGCAAAAATATCTCGAAATTCAAACTGGAAAAATGAAAGTAGCCTCTTAATATTCAAAATATATAACACTTCTTTCCAAATAAAAAGTATGTATGAGGAGGATATCTGCTATCGGTTTATTTACAACATTCTAAAAATAAGGGAAATTAAATAAAAATATGAGTTGTACATAATGAATTTAATAATACGTATAGGTAAGGAATATCCCCTGATTCTATTACAATTGTCAGAAAGAATCGGGGAAAAAAACTGACATGATAATACTTTCAATATATTCACAAACATTTGTTTACAAGATAAAAATGTAATAATACTTGAGAGGTTATGTATAAAGGTCAACAACAGTAAATTAGGATCAACAAAGAAGACAGGCTAATTTATTAATGTAATAAAGGAAAAATGTTCCTGTAAAACTTCATTCCAGACACCCCGTTCTTGAATTGGAATGCTTATCAAATGTTCATTAGTTGGAGGATTTCCAATGACATGAAGAACTGCATAAATTATTATGAACATAGAAGATTCGCCCAGCAACAGTAGGACTATAGTTCAAAACTTTGTGCTTCATAATATACCAAAATCTTGATTTAAAACTCATATACATCTTTTCACAACATTTCTTGATTAAATGTAGGCTTTATTTGTATCCGGATTCCGGTGTATTCCTTCCTCGATTTTCAGGTGTGATAAGCCAGGAGCAAGGGTTCTCATGGATATCCAGAATTACCTGAAAATTCAATAATACATCATCATAATACCCAAAAAACGTAATGCGATTTGTATATTTTCACAATATATTTGAAATTAAAATTACCAATCTCATTTCAATTTTATAAAAATCTTCTAATTTGTGATGTGTGCCATATTACTGCGTCGTTAGTGCACCCGGGATACAATGCATTAAAAGACAAAATCTTAAGATCTAGGCTCCACATATCTGTAACAAAATAATAATTAAAACGTAATTATAAAAATTTTGTATGGTACAATCGAAATTCGAAAAATAACCTAAAAACGCGAGTATTATTTTAAAACATCTATCTTCATTTGACGTGAGAGATCTTGCAAATACCTTTACCGCCTTGATAAGAAAACAGTTATGTATCCAATAAATATATAACTGTTTCCTTATCGAGGCGGTAAAGTTATAAAAACCGGTTATTTGGAATCTCCAGCGGGTTACAGAAATCTCGCGAACGAAGTCTATCTATTCTCGAGTTTCGACTAAAATATCAGTTTTTAAATAAAATAAGTACTAATACAGTATTCAAAGTTCACAGAAAAAGATTTGTTTCATAAATTACCTATTAATTTCCTCATCCTCAGCGTCGTAGTGAAGAATCACGGCCAATCCTGTCGCCATGTTTAGTTTTGACAGATTATGGTACGTTTATCTCCCTCACTCTCTCTCTCTCTCATTCAAATATAACACGGACGTTAATTTACGTACTGCCTATTTTTGAGAGAAGGTGTAACAATCACCATCATTTCAATATTGCAATCTTGAGAATCGGCCTGATTGTCAATGTCTGAATCAGCATTTTCTTTATAAATTCCATAATCTTCTGTCCCATCCAGAATGTTTGAAAATCCTGTTTGTTATGAACGACTTCTGTTTTGATACTACCAAACGTCACGCTTGATACTAGTGTCTAGTGTCACGTCCGCCCATAGTCATTTATTATATATAGGACAGAGGATGAAAAAGCAAATATATTTTACAAGTATCTAAACAATGTGTGAATATTTTATAACTTGCAAATTTGACTTACAGTATATAAGTCACAGGTTTATTTAAAAAAAAAAAAAAAAATTGGCAAAAAAGTGTAATTTATACTCGTAATACGGTAAGTGAATACAGTAAAATCCCGTTTATTCAAAGTTGAGGGGACACGGGAAAAATGTTTGGATAACGGCGTATGGTAATGATAATAAAATTTAAATTTTTTACATAACTTTTTTAATCCTTCCATAGCCATGCAGTAACACAGGTCTACTGAGCTCATTTAACCGGTAATATTTCCATAATTACGCGCAATAAAAAATTCATATTTTAGCTATCCTAGAAAAATCATTTTCACATAAAAATGAATAGTCAAAAATTAATTATCTCAATGTAATCTTACAATATATAATAAAATTGCATTTCTCTCTAACTGATTAATTTAAATGAGAGCGTGCGATAACTCGCGCATAGTAGCAATCACCAATTTTTGGTTAGCGGGGCAAGGGAACGATTCATCAGTAATACAGCATAGGTCGATAGTTCAATGCGTGTTTTATCCATTTTATAATGGAATGACAGAATAACGAAGGAAAAAATTGAAAACCTTGCCGAACAAAGTGATTATTGTGATAATATTAAAAAACACGTGTAACTGAAATTTATAACGAAATTTTGAACACATTAAAAATAATAGTGAAACCTTTACTATTAAATCGAATTCAGGATTTTAATAGAGCTCACAACTACCTCCACTGTCTAGACGTCAAGTTCATCATATTTTAAGTGAAAATCCTGGATTACGAAATGATAGTGAACATGTGACAGTTATTAGCAATATATTATATCTATTTACAAGCAAGGAAGTAGTTGAGGAGATTTGTTTAGAGATAAATCGTCACCGTTATAGTTTGCAAAGAGACGATCCAAATAACAAGATGTAAACGTTTATCGCAGTATTGCTGGCATGGGTAGAATCGAGGAAGATAATTACAACTGAACGTGTATTGGACAAGTGAATTTCTCTTTAGACAGCCCTTCTTTACTGCCGCAATAGGTTTATATGCGTATTTAGCACGACACGTTTTGACATATGGTCAAATAGGCAAATGAGAATACTGAACTCTGGAAATAAATTAAAGGCCGTAAAGTCAGTGTTTGAAAAATTCACTAATTCCTGTAAAATACTTAATTCTCCTAGTTTAAATATAACAGTGCATGCACGTTTAGCCACCTTTATAGGAAATTGCCCATCCCGGATTTACATGAAAAGTAAGCCTGGAAAATATGGGATAAAGATTTGGATAGTTGCTGATTCAGCAAAATTTATTTATTTTGATGATGTTAGTGTATTGAAAAAGAGCCAGAATTGCTAGAAATTATTCAAACAAAAATGATGTATTTTGATGAAGGGGCTGTTTTGTTCATCACTTGATATAAACAAATATTTATCAGTGTTTATGAAAGGATCATATTATCACCATTCCAATGTTTGTATTATACTAATAAACTATTGTTTACACCATTAACCTATATTGTTTATACAACAGCAACCTAAGTTTTTAGTGTGGGATTGTATGAGACATTTACAAGATGGTTGTATAAACAAATCGTATCCCCTCGCCCCGTGCCTCGCCCAGTACAGCTTAGCCATGGGCGATATGGTATATATAACTGAGCTGATTCACCCACTCAATAGTCCAAATCGAACCAACTCAATGAGCCAGTTCTTTAACATTTAAAAAAAAAAAAAACCAGTAAATATGTATTAATCAAATTTAACATTCTTAAAAATAAAAATGCTTTGGAAGATTATACAAACTAGATACAGCAATATTATTTTTCATCCTAGACGTTTCAGTTGTTTAGTGACCTCATCATTATTTTTTAAGCGATGCGTTTATTTTATCTGGGATCGTTTTCAAGTGTCAACTTTCATAAATAACAGAGTGATCAGTGCCAGCTGTCGGTTCACGAGTCGATTTTTGACTGATCCGGCTCAATGAAAAGATACGGCACGTTTGCGAACGATGCACCGCTAGTCAGATCGGTATTTGCCGCCGGACCAAATGCTCGCGTCATTAGATTGCAAATGATGAATCCTCTGTTATATCATTATATTTATGAACATTTCACTTTAAATACTCAATATTTAGAGTAAAAATACAACTATCTTATAGCGGTTAAAACTATGAAAAGTAGTTTTTTCCTCAATTAAAATGTTTAAAAATTGTAAAATCATTTGGGTAAGACGAGTTGACATCACGACTGCATGAGGGATTTTCCTAGCACGGTATGCTGAGGGTTAATTACAACTCAAAGTAATTATATATATATATATATATATATATATATATATATATATATACCTACACCCACACATTTTAAAATAATGAACAAATTGTCAAAATACAGCATAAAAAAATCAATAAAAATAGAAAAATACGATAAATAGTATTTAACCTTATTTTCACTTAGTCACATGGACTGTTTCCACTTAATCATGATTACAGCACAAACAACTTATTTAAAAAAAATCCCAATTATAATGGACTAATTAAACATAATTGAGTTGAGAGTAATATTGAAGATGGGCGAAGTTCTGCCAGGCTTATTCGCACAAGTGAGTAAGATGAATAATGCCTGTAATTATGGTGGTTTTATAAATTTCAAAACACTTCATAGAATCACCTTAAGATAAATAAATTGTAAATCATCTGTCTCGTAAAAGTTTAAAATAATAATTTACAATCAAAAAGTGCACCGTGAACGGTTAGTATTTTCTGTGTATATCAGCAACGTGAAGATTGGATTAATGATCTTATAAATGTAGTGTGAAATGTATTTAGAAACTGGTATTTTTATGTATTTTATGTGTGAGATGTATTTAGAAACTGGTAAGAAATAGTAAAGAAGAGATGTTTTGAATTCTTTAAGAACTGAGAATATCAATTATAGATAAATATTCCTCAGCTTACCGGGTGGAACATGCTGAGGGGGCGGTCCCCTGGCTGCTCCGGGAGGGGGCTGTTGCGGGGGGAAATGGTGCGGAGGAGGTGGTTGCTGCTGGGGCGGGGGTCGCGCAGCTGCCCAGTCCGGGCCGCCTCTAGGGCTGCCGCGCATCTCTGGACCACGGCCGCCTGGGCCACCTTGGAACTGGAGTACACAAAAATGTATTAATACAAGTCTGCGATTAAATTGTTTAAATTCCTGATCTAGCAGACTTATTTAAGGGTTTTGTGCTAGACGTATATTATATATAATATCACACGTTACACAACAGTGGCTAGTGTACTCGAATCAACTGCATCACTAGAGCAAAACCTGGAATAAGGCTGCATGTGTCCAAAAACATTACTTTATGGTAGTTAGAGTTAAAAATACAAAATATCTCACATATGGCGGCCCCTGAGGGTGGTGTTGGTCTGGAGGTCTCTGCATGGGAGGATGGTGGTGTGGTCCTCCCGGCATCTGTCCCGGGGGCCCTCCAGGACCTGGGGGTGCCGGCTGGCGCGGGGGCCCATTGGGTGGACCGCCAGGCCGTGGAGGACCACCCCATTGCTGCGGAGGTGGTTGGAAGCGAGGAGCTCCACCTCCTTGCATTGGAGGACCCTGCAAACATAAAATTTTTGACATGTGTTATTTTGAGCAGACCCGTTTTGGGCACCTGTTTCTAATCATACATATAATAAAAATGTTTGTACAATATTGTCTTAAAACAGATTTTACTAGAATCAGACCGCAATAATAATTTTATAGAAAAATCTGTAAATTTTTGAAGATGGCCCCATATACTTTTACCTCTGTAATGTGTGTTTTTCTAATTTATAAAGTAGCATCGCCATGCAAAAATATTCGCCTCAGCAGCACTCATGTTCGTTAAAAATATGGCATAGAGAAATATTTAAAATTATAATAAAATAATTAATAATGGATGTGTAAAAAATATTTATGGTGAAAGTTATTTGACAACTTTACAACATCCCGGTCGGTATTTGAATATTTAATTGAATAATTATATGAAGGAAGTTCTGCGTGTGTAAGGATCAATGGATCATTAATACCATGATTTGACATTACATTATAATGATAATGTAATGTATCAAGCAGGGTTGTGTAATGTCTCCATGACTGTTCAACTTACACAACTACACGTGCCACCCTTTCGAGACAGCAGTAGGCACGCGCATATATGCATGATTTTTTAAAATTATCTATCGGGATAATAAATTACATCAGGATTTTGTATTAGTATAATAAAGGTGTCTTGAACTTCATCATCACCACATGTATTTTGTCTGCAGAATAGGACAGCGCACAGTATATACAGACCTTTATCAACAATCTAAGATTCATATTGAGACTTCAGACTTCACACTGAGATATTTAACATCTGTCAAAATTGTATGTATGTATCTTTGTGTGGCAGCTTGGTGACAGATGGAAGAGTATGTAGAAGGCTGATCGGTGTCAAGTCGGCACACGGAGTGGGGAGCTGGGAAGCGTTATAAGATGCTGGAAGCACAGTTGCACTCTCTTTCAATACTCTTCGGTTTTCAAGATAACATATCTTATTGTGTATATATTATATTGTTGTATGGTGTACAGTAGTAATAAATTGTTAACTATCTCGATGTTGGACTCTTATTTCTACTACCGACATCTCACCGAATCTGTAAGATTTCCGTGGCACAGACGGTATAAAAGGCAATACAGTGTAGCGGCTAAATATGTTACATTAACATTTCGACTTATCAAACTGTAATAGACAATAAACTCAATTATTTAAAAATAGACTGGTGAGTTAAACCAGATTTATTGTGAAGAACCACTATAAATCCACAGATAAGACAGAGAAGATGTGGATTTATAGATTTAATAAAAAGGTTATTCCACATAATTCAAGAAGAAAGTTTGTTCCGAACAGCTACGCGGCCGCGGAGCGTGCTAACCGCGGCTCAAGAAAAGCGCCGGGCGAAAAGTCTATCTTGGCCAATTCACGGGAATATTTCGCCCGGCTCTACGCACCGCTGGAATCCCGACGCCTCTGCGCACAGCGGGCCGCCGAGGAGAGGGGGAAGCCAGGCCGCGGATGAGGCCACGCCCCGGCGCCGGCCGAAATTTATCATTTTTGGTTTGTAGAATAACTTACGTTAAAAAATTAATATGTATAATTTAAATGATATAATAAAGAGAGTTTGTGGAGGGCAATCGCCCGGAGATAATATTATGCACCTTAAAAATCGTTTGGATTGTTAAAATGGATTTTTAAAGTTTAAGGTGCATTAATAAATTCCCCGGGCCATCGCCCGCAGTAAAAACTACCAGGCATCACGAGGCAGGTCAATATTTGTAATAAAAAATACTCGCGATGTCTGGTAAATGTCTGTCTGAATTTTTATGAGAAAAATTGCAGACAAAATTGAGTTCTGCCGCCCCGTACGGGACGGCGGAAAAATGACAAGAGCTTTGGAGTTTGGCCGCCAGGTGGTGGCGATGCTGGACCGAATCGGGATGGCGCGGGGGATGTCTGTGCCTCCTGATTGGTTCCCAGCTTCTTGATGGAGCCATAAACTCCCCGAGATGAATCTCGAGAATAAATAAACGGTCCAGTGGTTGCAAAATCACTTGCCTCGTTTGCGCCTGCACCGCTGGACTTCTCTGAAGAAAACTGTTTTATTCATCTCTACTTTCGACCCTGCTATTCCCCTGGACTTTCTTCCCTGGATTTGACTTTTGGCTACGACATTTGGACTGATCCCGGAAGATTCTACGACTTGGCTGCTACACTGGACGAAGATTTTGACCCCCCTGGACCACTGCAGACATCGACGTTCGAGAGCCCAGAGTGAACCGGCGAACCACCCCTAGACGATTGCTGCAATTCTTGTTCCTGTACTGAACAAAGTTGCTATTAATCGTGAAAAATATTCACAATCCATAAAAAAATATATTTACCTGCATAGGCATCCTTTGTTGCTGATGATGTGGTGGAGGTGGTCCCCTCATGTTCTGCTGGTGTGGAGGAGGCATCATCATTCTCTGTCCTCCAGGGCCCATGTTACCCCCGGGACCCATACCACCGCCTGGGCCCATTCCTCCCGGACCCATGCCGCCAGGACCCATACCTCCGGGACCCATACCCCCGGGACCCATGCCACCGGGGCCCATGCCTCCAGGGCCCATACCACCAGGGCCCATGCCGCCAGGTCCCATACCACCAGGACCCATGCCGCCTGGGCCCATACCCCCGGGACCCATGTTTCCAGGACCCATACCGCCTCCAGGACCCATGCCGTTATTTGGGCCATAGAAATGATCTGGAAACAGATAGACGATTAAAAAAATATTACATGTCACATTGTTGACAATATTTTTTTTGTTGTATTTAACAATTTTTTTTTAAGATGCTATAAAATAATAAATTTTTAATAATAATAAAAATCCTAATTAAATTAATGCCCGTGTGAAGGCAAATGTAAAACAATGAAATTATACCTAGTAACAGATTTCATTCTTATTGATAATGCAATAACATACATATATTTATGGAGTCCCATTTCATTTCCAATAGGTACTAACATTTTTTCCACATAATTCCCTGATAATTGATTAACCTTTTCCCTGCTGTAAGCGAATAAATGCACGCTAGCTTGCCAGTCCAACCACACCGTGAGCAAATAAATTTTAAAAGGTATACAATGATTAAATTTAAATAATTTTGGTAAATATACGTAGTACAATACAAGCTTCAGTTTTCTAAAGAAAAGTAAAGGAATATTGTCAGAAAATACAACTGTTCACCCTCAAAACACAAATCCAGTCAAAACAATATCAACATTTCAAACGTAAACACCATTTTAAATAAGATCACGTAGTAATAAATGTATTTTCTGATACAATATATTGATTCAATTGTTCACAAAATACAGATCGCTATGTCAATATTTCGTATCAACGCATAGTTCCGACAAATACTAGCGATCTCGAACATGTAACGAGAGGACGATAATTCAACGGCGCGAAATTCAAATAACTGGACAGCGTTTCAAGATGTCTTCGTTTTTAAACTGATTTATATAAACAAATAACAATATTTCACTTGTCTAACGCAAGATGTCAGTAACAGTACAGATTCAACAAATTTTTGGTATATTTTCCTGCTTGATTTGCCGCGCTGTCACATACAGTAAAACCGCGATATAACGAAATCCAAGGGACCAAAAAATAAAAATTCGTAATAACGAATTTCCACATGTAACGAAAAAAATAAAAAAACCTAAAAAAAAATGTTGCGCGGCTTCAAAAAAGATCGCAAATTCTGCAAACAAAGGAGGAAAAAGGCCATAGGGAACTGAATACCTACATATTTTTAGTAGTTTTGTTATTAAAACAGATAAGCAAATGGATAATCAAAGGAATTAAATTAAGAACAGAACCTATTCAACACCAATTGGAAGATATTTTTGTAAATTCCAGAATATTGCAAACACCAATTGGAAGATATTTTTGTAAATTCCAGAATATTGCAAACACAAAACAATATTTTAATTGTGTTTAAATGTAGAGCCGCTTCAAACATAGTTTTGGGTATGAAACATAAAAAATAATTCAAAAATAACAATTTTACAGTTGAATCGCGACATTTTTATAAAATGAGTCGTATATAAATTACGAAGGTACTTACCGGTAACAGCGGCAACCACTTCAAAATATATTTATAATTGTTAAAATTGTTCACTTAAAAATTATCGTTAACATTATTCACTTAAAATATACGAAAACAATAGTTAAAAGAAATACAAAATGCCGTACAAAAATAGTCCATAAAATATTTTAATGAATTATTTATATTATTGACGAGTTCACACGAAAACAATTGTCAAATGAAAATGAATTTATGTAAATATTCAGTTCGGTCATGCAATAATCGCGTTAAAAGCTGAACAAACTTAACTTTACAGACGTTACACTGAGACTGACACATAGATAAGGACTGACATTTCCAATAAGTACATACTGCAACTTTCGGGGGGTTCCTGTTAATTTTTGTATTTTACACATATTAGAGGCGTATGCCTAAGTAAAACGTGTCTAAAAGAACGCCGCAAGAATTATGTCAAATGGTTTTATGGACCTACTATGAACCCAAGAAGTTTGAATTGTTTTACTACCTTGTCGGCCGACCGCCGCGCACCGCCGAAAAGGCCATAAAACCGTTCGCATACGGCAGATGCATCGGCGCAGCTTTGTAAGTGCGAAATAATATTTTCATCTTTTAACATTTTTTTATTTCGTTATAAATTTACGTAAATGTATTGACATTTTTTCGTACGGGACAAAAATGATTTTGTTATAAATATTAACGGGATTTCGTTATAAAAATGCATTTTTGTATGAAAAATTGGTTTTAGGGATTAAATTTCGATTTTTTTTTCGATATACGTCATTTTTCGCTATATCGGGTTTCGTTATATCGCGGTTTTACTGTAGTACAGGACAAAATAAGTCAAAAACATATGATGCGCGTAGCGCTGAGAGATGCGATTACTTCTCGCATCATATGATGCGCGTAGCGGGGATCGGGTTAAGGCGCGACTTGCAATAATAATTCATATTTTCGCATTTTTTACGAAAATGTGGGTTTTTATTATTCATTTATATCAGAAGTTATTCAATAGATTAGACTTTTTTTTTAACTACTACTTAGATTGGACCTTTATATTAATATAAAATTAATAAACTGAATGTTATTTGTCATAATTAAGACGATACAAATATTATAAGAAAGACCGCGACCATTAGATGTATTTTAGGCATGGTACGAAATTGAGTCAATACGCTGAATTAATAAATAAAGGAAATATATTTTCTTATAATCTTGAAGTCAAGACAGATCTGTAGGAAACCAAATTAGCAAAATGTTAAAAATGAATAGAGTTATAAATCATTCAATTTGCAGTACACTTGATGAATTTTTGACGTTTTTAAAATACTTTGTTTTAGTAAAAACATACATTTTTAAATAATATACTATATTTACTCACATGCTTTGAGGCTTCAACTACTATATAAAACTAAGTTTAATATCAGTAACACAATAATCATTTTTTAAATGATATATTTTTTATTTGGAGAAAACGTGAAATCTGATAGAAGCATAAAGAACAATATATTTATTAATGCATTTCTTATTATAAATAATAATCCCCATAATCTGGTTTGAAATACATAATAAATACAACATATTTTTCTAAAAATAATCTAGTTTCCATACTAGCGGCCCTTTAAATTTCTGTGTAACGAAGACTGCTATTGATTCAATTCTAATATAAATGGCAGCGGCAAAAGCGACTGATTTTGCAACTAACACCGATTTTGAATGACCAATAAATATGAAAGTTAGAACAAATAATAATGGAGGTTGCTGACTTTGCAACTAGTACCCTCACTTGTAGTTCACAAAATTATTTCAACATACATTATTTATAACTTTGTTTTAAACCACTTTTATGAGTTAAATTTAATACGCCAACTGGTTTCGCAAAATATATTTTCCTTTATCAGAATGTCAAATAAACTAATTAAAACCATATTTTTTGCATGAAAGAAAAGGAACATTTCGAAAGCGGTTTATGTATTAATTTAACTCATAAAAATATTTTTTTTTATTATTATGTTTGAAATCTGATAACATCCGTTTTCGGAGAAACCACAGGGAACTGCTTTCATTAGGAGCTGTTTCATTTTAACCACTTCTGGTTCAGTTTTGATTAATATTTCTTGACAACTAAAATAACCAAATTATTTATTTTCGCGACCGATATGTATTTGAAAATTTATTAACAAATAAACAAAACAGAGCAAACCACAGGGCACTGACAACTGAACTATTTGTTTGTTTGATTTTTTACGTCAGCACGAAATAAATAAACAAAGCAAAAATAATGTAATCATATTTGTGATTAAAAAATTTAAATCGTAAAATTAAAGACAAAATTTTTTGTAAGTTTGGGCCTGCCATCGTCAATGTCAATGCCGACAATAATTTCCCTGAACTGAGATTCAGTAAGGGCGAGTATTCCATGTCTCAATTACACTGATCAAGGCAATATGTCAAATGTACAGGTAAATTATGTAAAACTCATCTAAAGGGATAAATTTTAGATATGTAGTCCAACAGGTTTTCATTTACAAACAGTACTTTTTTAAAATGTGCATTCGTCAAGTTGGCCAGGAAAAGATACGAAAGTCTTGTCGTGCAAACAATTTTACATTTCGTAAAAAGTATAAACTTTCGTCGGACTTACAGGTGGCGTATTTTATCTCCGAATAACTTTGACCTACCCTTATTTTACTATAAAATGACGAATAATTTGAATTTGAAATCATTTCGTGTTTTGATCTTGTTGTCAGTGGTTCTTTTACTCTTTGCTACGTCGATTTACTTTATTTAGGTAGATACTTTACGGATTTAATTTTAATTTCGTTTTATATTCTCTTTTGTTACGTCGATTTATTTTATTTAGGTAGTTAGATATTTTATGTGAGTTTAATTTAAATTTCTTTTTAGTTATTTTTTTTATAATCACTTTTTAGCAGTATTTTTGTTTGTTCTTTAGATAGTAATTTTTTTATAGGTAATTATTTAGATAGTTCAAATTTTATACTTAATTTAGTTTCCTTATAATATTATTTAGTTTCCTATAAATAGTATTTAATATATTTTAAGAGTACATTAGGAGATTAGTTGTATTTTATTAGATAGTCATCAACATTTTATAAGTTTGTTTTTAATCATTTTATTTTCATCTAGGTTTTTATTATCATTTTTATAGTTACATTTTATTATCATTCATTTAATCTTCTTCGTTATTATTAATTTGTTGCATTTTTGTTACTCGTTTAGGTATGCCTATTTATGGCCGTGATTTTCAAATACATATTTATATAAGTAAAATGGTTTTTTAATAATTTTTTTATAAATAAAATATTTTAATTATTCTAATGTTAGTTAAAATACAATATTAGATGTTATTGTCAAATAAAACATGGAAATATTGAAATCACTGTTAATAAGTTTTCTTGCTTAATAAGATTTTATTTGGCGGTCCCTTGGAAAACGTATTAAGAGGGTTTCACTGTACATTTTTTGACAAATTTTAAACATATATTCTATAATCTTTCTAATTGATACTGATTAATATTAATAATAAATATTTTACCTGGGTGGTGTTGATGTGGTGGTCCAGGGGGACCACCGGGATGTGGTCCACTGCGCATCCCTTGATTATTGGGATTTGGCGGAGCAGGTCGAGTCTTGGACTGGCTTTCAAACTGATTCAGGGCCTGGTGAATACGAAAAAATATATTATTAAATGTTGAATCTATTTTAATAATACAGTAATCAGTTATCAATGACACTGTACACTGCAACAGATATTTTACAGAAAAATTATCATTTTTTAATTTCCAAATTGCACATACATTGGCAAGCAGAGCATTGTCCAAAGGATACTAGCTCCACCGATCAATCTCTATCTGTGAGAATCAACGACTGTAGAGGTAGCGAGACAATAAGTTTATTTTAAGGGTAGGGTCTAAACCAACATACACCCTGCTAACGAGGAACTTTCAAGATCACAAGTGGAGAAACTGACTGAAGAGAACCTACAAAATCTCATCCAATCACAGAGTACAAAAAATGATGAAAATGGGATTGCGCAAGAATAAAAGTCAATTATGACTCGGCAATATTAATGATGGGATAAATATGGCAAGTTATTTTGTAGCCATTTGCATAAATATAACCTTTGAAAAAGGGGACACAAACAATTTTATATCTTAATAAAACAATAATTGATTCAGAGAATAAAGACTAAAAAAATGTAATTTCTTAAAAATATTCCCTCTATTTTTACATTTTTCCTGTACACCAATACCTTGTTACAAAGCTTTTCGCTATAACGATCTTTTTAAATTATAGCTGTTTCGACATATGTTAAAAAAAAATTCATAAAATACTCATTTCGAACAAGGAATAAACATTCTACTTCAAGCAGATCGCAAAAAAGAACACAACGCTCAAATTTTTCAAGACTATTACAGCCAATATCTACAAAGAACTGCAAATATCAAAAGTTGGACAAATTATTCAACCAGGTCCTTTCATGACAGCCGGTGGAGCTAATGTAGTAATATTTCTTTTTACGCTCCGATTAGAACCATTCAACAATTCATTTTATTTATATGTATGTAATGGAAAAGTTATTATTAAAGCATTTGAACAGATTCTATAGAATTTGAATGGGTTTCTATCAAAATAGAATTAGTTATACTGCATTTTGCTTTATGGCCAGCTTTCCAGGAACATATCTAGTGAGGCATTGGCATTAGTTCATTTGGACACTTCAAAATTCAAACAAAAAATTTGAAGCAGTTAAAGCATACATGCAAATATTATTACATTTATTGTGGAGTGACCATAACAATGTGAATGAGACTATAATCAGAGGTTTAATGACCTTTTCAATACTCGCATAGTTGAACTGTATAAACAATACCATTCAGATAATATAAATTCCTTAGCGAATCAACAGCTTCTCAATTTTTATTCAAATATTGATTTTAATTGAGATATCAGAATTGTTTGATATTGATGATATTTTTAGTTCCTAATAAAAATACAATATTTATAAAAAAACCCAAACCTCGCAATTTTCAAAAATTGTTTAATAAAGTTTTTTTTAAACTACATACACAGATTACAGCTAGCAACAGTGTGTATCAGAATGGCAAATAAATCTGTAGTAAGTACTCCAGAAGGTGAGACGAGAGGCAGAAATATAAGGATTAACGAGGTAAACTGACCTGTTTGCTAGGAAGTGTGACAACAGGATTCTGTCCGTGCATCTCTTTCTTGGCCAGACGTTCCAAACATATCCTCAGGGATTGTTCTGAACCAAGAGAGATGACACAGAATCCCTTAGACTGTCCGTTGGCACGATTCTCAAAGAATTTCACATCCACAAAGTCATTTACTCCAATGTCAGCGACTGCATTCGCGATGTCTTGATTGGTTGTCCACTGAAATTTTACATAAAAAAATAAGAACATTTTCAATACAATTTTTTTTCTCTCCATCAAAATTACTTCCTGTTGAAAAAATATAAACAAACATCATATATTGCGTGTGCAACTGCTTTCGAGTTTTCATTGTGCTGTGCATAGTGAACATTGATTGCAGCAGTTCCCTGGTGGATGCAATGTTTTATTTTTATTCAATCAGATACAGGATAGATCCAAAATGCTTTCTATCAAATAGTAGTTATATCGTGAATTGCTATTTCTCATACATTTTTTAAAAATACGTATGACTAAAATAGAATTTCAAATAAATATTAAAAATATTATCAATAAAAATAAATCACAACTAAAAACCATGGATACACAAATATTTTATAATATCGTAATAGATTTATATAAATATACTTTAAATATCTATCTGTGTCTTACTTCTTACAGAAGTAATATTTTAATTCAACAGTAATATTAAAAAATTGTCCAACATTTACCGGCCAGCCTTCTTTTCATTGCTTAAAGTTTTATAACGCATCATTTCTAGTTCAATACCCTCCTTATTGTGGCCCTCCCGTCTTCACTAGGATCTTCTTCTAATAATTGAAAAATGTTTTGACTGGGTGTCTTCATCAGTCATTTGTAGAATATCATCTATATGTATCTCAATCAATTCTGCATTTAATAATTCTTCAATAATTTGTGGGTTCCGATTAGCTCATCAATATCTGCCATATCAATTCCTAAACTCAGTTGCCTCTCCAAGTTTCACTACCGTCTACATTATCTTTCTCCATGATCTATTCATTGAGGAGTCCTTGAACTCAAAAGTTTTTTTTATAATCAATAGGTACAGCATGCTAAATATTGTATTCCTTCCAAAAGTTCCTTAGTGTCAGTCCAGATTTGGAATCAGTAGCAAGAATCGCCTCCATCATTACCTGGCTTGTATAATAACATTTAAATGCAATTAATGTTTAGTCCATCAGCTAGAGCAACAAGGTCATACAGTGATACCCCGAAATTACGCGATAGGTGGGATTGACGAAAATCGCTTAACTCGAATTCGCCGTAAGTCCGGATACAACTTTGCATATAAATTCATACAATTTTGTTTATTAGGACCAAGGAATAACAAAACACTAGTTTAGAAGAAAAATATTTAATAAAATTGCAGTTCTTTATACACATTAATATAAAATATTAAAAAAATGAACGATTTATGTAAAAAAAAGTCATTTCGATGTCTTCATAAAATCTAATAAATATGTCTGATGACACAATGCCTTCTTTTCATGCAGAATTTCTTCATAGCAAGCTTATAATTTTTTTATTCCTTGCTTTGTAGCAATAACGCGTTCTTCGTTGAAGTCTATGTCTTATAAAATTTTTAAGCCATTTTCAATTGAGCTGAGACCTACTGTCAAGCTTGCAATTGTCATGTGCTTTTCTGGCGGAATTGGGTCTGAAGTGTCTTCATTGTCATTTTGCTTACGCATCTTAATGAGTTCATCGATTGTTAACTTTTGACTAAGTGAATCCAATAGCTCGTCGACATTGGTAGCATTGACTTTCAAATCTAATTAACAACTTCTTCTACTACATGAGCGATATCAGTTTCCAGCAATCATAGTAAGAGAAAAACTGAATATAGCGGGAGGCAGTGTTGTCAATGGTCAATGAATTGCGAAGAATGTCACCAATGCTTTGAGAAATGTCATGTTGGTGGGGATAGCTAATCAGATCATCCATACGAGGTAGAAATATGAGATGGTTGTAACATGACCTATCCATTAACACGAGTTCCGCAATGCTGTTTTGCAAACTTGGCAGCTCGTCTGCAGGTTTTGAAATTATCAAATAAATTTATAGATTTATGAGTAGTAAATTTGAAAAATGTTAATACGATTAATCAAAAGTAAAATTGAATAATATTATGTAATCATCAATTATGTTAACAATATAAATTTGATTGATCAATCAGCAATATTTTCATTGTTTCTATATTTTTGCCTCCATAATCTTGGCTTAAAGATTATAAGAAACTATATTCTGAGCAAGAAGTTTCCATAAGGTAATTTTGTGGTTAACTGAAAATGAATTTAATTGTTTTTTATACTATGCTTGTACTGTTTAATTATGGCAAATAATATTTAGTTTTACATTGGTGTAAAGGTGCTATTAAGTTATGGCCTTAATTTAATCTAGTGTATAACTTCTGAAACAAATGGATAATAAAAAACCACATTTTCATATAAAATGCCAAAAGATGAATTAGTTAACCTCGTTTTGTAACAATGCACAAGAAGGTTATCATAAAAGTCTTATGCTAGTTGAGTGATGGGATATCAAGACGGCTATTTCATTTTAAACCTAGTCTGGATGAACTAGATACAAAATGAGAATTTACACTAAACTATTATAACCCAAAATTATTATTGCTGGAAAAATACAAGCAAATAACAAATATCAATAATGTATTATTTATCCTATTTGAAAAAAATAATACATTCCCAAACCGTCAAAAACACGAAAATGCGCCCTCCATACATTTGGCGGTGAATAAAACAATTTTTAAAGATTACAGTTATAGAAAAACTCAATTTTAAACCAAATTACTAACCCAAGTAAGATTTCCCACGTATAATTGATGCCGCCTTCCTACGTGTCCATGATGTCCGTGGCCAGAACTATTATTGTGATAATTTCCACCGCCATTTGTTTCTTCGGAAGGCCGATGTTGCGGGGCCGGTTGACGCGAACCCACATCTCCATCCTCAGTTTTCACAATAACATCGTCATAAAGGTCTACATCTTCGCCGCCAAATTCGTCCTAAAATCATGAAAACAATAAGAATTTGCAATACATATCGATAAAATATAAACAGTAAAGTTTCTACAAACATTCGACATTGGCGACAAGCATGTCAAATTTGCAGTTCATGGAGGGTCATGTTAATTAGAATTCACAAAAAAAAACACTTTCAGACTACCTTATACTAAAATAACTTCAAGGTCTAAAAGAAAAATGTATTTATTAATAATAAAACGAAACATATAACCAAAAAAATACGTACTACCTGTGCAAAATCTGTTTTAACGTCGTCGGCGTATAAATCTATATCTACGCCGTCCGCCATTTTCGACAACATGCGAATACGACGACGAGCTAGTGTAATTGTAGTGGTTGAACTGGCTAGCGGCTAGAATCGCGTAACAGACGCGTCGATCTATCTAAAATGCTCCACACCATAGATAAGAGAACTCTATACATTGCCATAAGGGTAGTTTGTTAACACCGTACGGCTTTACATGATAGCTTAGGGTAGACTGGTACGGTTGTAACATTTTACTTCAAATGCTTCTAAAAACTATAATATGATAACTACATCAAAACTAATCACTGTTTCAAAAAGTGTCTTTATATGATTAAAAATAAGCGATACTTCTGTTCTTTGCAACTACGATAAGGGTACATAAGAGGTATAAAAAATGAAAAGAAAAATGTTATAACCGACCCCAGCTTCAGAACGATCGTAACAGAGCAGGGTCGAATGTAACACGTAAAAATCTTCAAAATTAGTAGGAAAATAATATTTATTAACTTTATGTTACAATCAGTCATCATTAAGGAAATCACAGCTCTAGGGGCATAATAATTAGGACTTTACGTCTAATAATTTTAGTAATAGTACTATTCTGTCAGGTTTGTCGACCGTCGTAACCCCAGTCTCATTCAAATTGTAAATATATTCCAAGACGAGCCTCAGGTCAAACCATCAACATTTTTTAGATTGAAACTTGCTGTTCTCTCCAAACTGGTCGCTAGGGCTACTCTTACCGATTGTTCCACACAGGAACAAGACTATAAGTATCGCTGAGGTGCTGGTTCAATTTGTCGCCGCTCTTTAGCTCGGATGACGATATCCTGCCGTTCGCAGAGGTCTAATGTGGGGTCAAAATCGTGTCCAGTGTAGTCGCAGAGTCGTAGAGTTCTTCCAGGATCAGTCCAAAGGTACAGCCAAGGTCGAAATTCAGGGGGAAGAAAGTCCAGGTGAAGGCAGGGGTCAAAGTAAAAGAAGTTCTAGTAGTGATGTCCAGCGGTGCAAGAGGCGAGTGAGAGTAGAAATGATTTTGCAACCGCTGGACCGTTTATTTATATTTAAATCTCATACTTGGGAGCTTATGGCTCCATCGGGATGCTGGGACCAATCAGGAGGCGCAAGCAACCCCCGCGCCACCCCAATTCGGTCCCGCGCCGACACCGCCTTTCCGAAACTTTCGTCATTTTTTCCACCGTCCCGTACGGGGCGGTAGAACTCAGTTTCGTCTTACATTTCTCTTAATAGCAAATGGATACAACATTTCCCAGGCATCGCGAGTACTTTTTAATATAAACATTGACCTGCCTCGCGATGCCTGGCATATTTTACTGCGGGCGATGACCCGGGGAATTTATTAATGCACCTCAAACTTTAAAAATCCTTTTTTATTAGTACAACGCTTTTTGAGGTGCATCAAACTATTTCCGGGCGATTGCCCTCTCAAAACTCTATTTATTGACATATTGCATTTTTACAAAATAATTTTTTGAAGCGAGATATTTCACAAAATGCAACAATGAAATCTGACGGCGGTCGGGGCGTGGCCTCGTCCGCGGCGGCCTCGCGGTGTCCCAGTGGCGGCGATTCTCCAAAGGCGGCCCGTGCCGGACGAAATATTGCCGTAAAGCGGCCAAGTACGATTTTTCGTCCGGCGCTTCTTCCTCCGGCCGCGTAGCTGTGCGGAACATCGATAAATCAGCATTTCTTGTTATAAAGAAGCGAAACCATTTCAGATTGAACAAAATATAATTAATTTGTATGATACTATGAATTTTATTACACGTCAACCGGTTTCGCTTAGCTCAAGCTTCGCCAGGACTTATTTAAAACTAACAATACATTTTGAATACGTTGTAAATAAGTTTTAAATACGTCCTGACGAAGGTTGAGCTAAGCGAAACCGGTTGGCGTGTTATAAAATATGTTAAACCACAAAGTGATTGCTTTTTATGAAAATATGTATAAAAAATAAACGAAACCATTTCTCCCCGGTCATTTCGTTTTCGTCTCAGGTATTTGGTCTGGCAAGGTTCACAGCTAAATCAAATGTAATATGGTGCAATGGATTAGATATTAGATAGGATACTTTCTCTTGCTTTTACAATGAATCTTTATTACGGGTTATATTATATATTCTCACAGATAGATCATTATCGACAGCAGTTTCTCATTTTATTTTATATCTTCTTGATATCTTGCTATATCCTGTCTATTGATACCTCGTCGTATCTTATCTACATATGAAATTACATTTTGTATGTCTTCATATACCTCTTTACAATAGGTCCTAAACACTCCCAGCATGCGTGCTACGGTGCGACGACTAGCTAGCAAGTTCGTACCTTAGGAGGAATTTATTTCCTCTTTTGAGTGAGTCGATCTACTGTGAGTCATTGCATAGTTATTCACTACCCGTCACTTCTTCATCTACCCTACACTGGAAGAGAATAGGCTGGGTGGTACGAAGTACAAATATTATTGCGCATCTGTCTATGTTTTAATTAAGTTTATAATGAATGTCAATGACGTACGTAAGTAAGATGAAGAGAAATAAGAGCAAACAAAGAGCACGAATTATCGTTATGAGTGTTATCAAAGAGAAAATTACGCAATATTATGAATATTCTTTAATATTCTTAATATACATGTATTCTATTTAATAAAACCATCAATTAATTTCGAATTCAAACAAAATGAATCATTATTATCAAAAAAGTTTTCAAGCTGTAATTTGATGAACTAAATAGTTTTCTAAGTTGATGTGAGCCCACAACTGTAATAAGATAATTACAACTGTGCATTGTCATGGACATATATTATTTATTTTATTGGAACGTGCATATTCTATTAAAATAACCGATTCATTGTATGTAAACGAGAATAACTTGAGTCTAGCACACACGGTTCCCTTGATAATTTTGTTTGGATTTATAATCCCCTTGTCTAATTTATAAAAATATTCTCAGATCATACCAGTATCATTCTAGTACCATTGGAATTTTAAAAGTATCAAAGAACTTCCTCGAAATATTTCTTGAAAGTCCTCGTTAAATATTTCTTATTGTGAGAGCGTATAATAAAAGAACCCCAACCAATGTTCTATATAACAATACTTAAGAGGGGCTATATTTGGTATACATTACCTCAGATATTAGGAACCCCGCCATCCCAAACATATGAATATATTTGTATTTTACTCCTGGTTAATATTTGTGTGTTTTTATGAGTTATGCGTGTGAAATGCTTGGCCTTTTCTCCTTCTTACAACTGGAGTCTTTATTTTATATATCGATAACGGATCAATTGATTCCTTTCAATAGCTTCACTCCTTTTCATAGCATTCGCTTCACGGATAACACTAATCCCGTCATTTAAATATATTTTTAATCCAAGAAAATTACACGGAAATGAGAGATATTGACTTTAGATAAGAATCATCACGTTTTATTATTGAACTATCAACAGACATTTAAAATATCTATGTTTATAAAAATAATTTAATGTGAAGTGCTTTGTACTTGTATGATTTTGTTAGAGGACTTACAAATTTATTCGAACCGAGGGTACATTAATGATACTGGCTTCTATTTTGTTGTTCAAATTGTGTCATATGATTGCAGCAAAGAGAAGAAAATGAACACAAAGATATTGTTTTTCTTGCTTCTTTATTTTTTAACATATAAATCACCAGTTTGCTTTGTCGTCATTCATAAAAATATGCATATCATAAATATAAATAATATTTTAATAATATAGGTAACCTTTATTACATAACATTTGCAACATATCTACCTAGCAAGCGATAAGTTTTGATAACGGAAAATAATAATTGAAAGAAAAATTAAACGAATTGTTTAATCATCGTTTATTTATTTATACATCATGTTAATATTTTTTTTGTATGTAAAGCTGAACACACATATTCAATTTATTTGTTATCGAAATGCGTATAATGTTGCATTTCTACTACGAAAAACTGTTTCTAGATTTTTTTGATATCTGAATTTGCATGTACAAAAATACACTTTTTCTATTCAAAATATTTGTTCACTGTAATGGAAACGTGGGACCTCTAAATGTGGACAGTTAACAAGGACACACTACCAAGGCATGTGCAGTAGTATAATAGTACCATCACATTAAGTTACTATAATTGTAAACATTTCCAACAGATGGCACCATAGCACAGAGATGTGAAAATTTTTAATAGATGGCACCACAATCCGCAGATGCGCCAAGTAACCGCACCTCGCCTGATCTACTTATTTTTTTTAAAGCAAACTTCAACATTTTCATAATAAAGGTACATTCTATATTGATATACATTTTATAAATATTATACAACATTTTCGATAAATACAATATTATAATAGATTTTAATAAATATTATTATTATAAGTAAAAA
The DNA here is from genome assembly GCA_022840565.1 of Eubasilissa regina. NCBI lineage: Eukaryota > Metazoa > Arthropoda > Insecta > Trichoptera > Phryganeidae > Eubasilissa > Eubasilissa regina. The sequence goes on from JAINEB010000017.1 coordinate 6,302,857, forward strand.
CTGATATATGTATTAATTTAAAATTAAATTATTAATACATTAATCATATCGATATCTACAAAACAATTAGGTTGTGAATACAATTTTTAAGTTTGATAATTAATAATAAACCTTAAACACATAACGTAGCTAATATGTTAGTTCAACTTTCAAACCAATATGAATATGATTAACAATATTATATATCATTTGGCTTCAAAATATTTAAATCAGTATCAGCACACAAATTATGGAAATATAGATTACTATAAAATACACCACTGATTATGTTTTTTAATTGATTTTAATTTTATTAAAACGCATGCATTTTTGTCAGAAAAGAGTAACAGGTTTTTATGTATTGTAATAAATACTATATTATTTTTCTTTCAAAATCCTCAGCCTTGACAAGTTTAATATAAATAAAAAGATTATAATATTGAATTACTTTAGCTAAAAATACACTGCTGGCATTTCTAAGTATGAGCGAAATTTTATTAAAATAATAAAAATAATAAAATTTACTGAAAAATGAAGATGGCGCTGGTAGGTAACTAAGATAAAACAGATTTCTACAATTAATGATAAATTTCCATTGTAAATTGCCATATCATGTGTATTGGTTATCATAGCGGATAACAGATTCAATAATGTGCAGCATATTATTGATTATAAAATATAGAAATGTATACGTAATGACACAATTACTTAAAAAATACCCTTATTCATAAAATAGTCTATATGAAAGGGTTCAATTGAAAGCTTACAAGATGTATTTTGAGCATTATACGTGGTAAAATTTAAATAGTACTTGTCATTTCTGAAAATATGTTTACAATATATATAAATCAGATTATGATAAACACGAATTTTTACTTATACAATATAAAACTAAATTACTTCAAAAAAGCTACAAGAAATAATAATTTTATTTGAAAAGCAAATAATGCTTTAGATATTTAATTCACAACAGTAAAACCATCAAGTGTTTTTTAATAGTTTTTTTTTTGTGATTTTTGCTTCTTACATATTGTTAAAATTTAAACTTGAATTTTAATTGACACTTAAATTAATGTACAGACGAATAGATGCCTAGACTAATGACATACCATTAATAATTTATGAAGAAATATTTCATGAACAAAAATTAACATTACACGAACAAAGAATCAAGTACGTGTCATAGTTTGAACAAAGTGGAATACATACTTTTTATAAATTTCATACACTTTTTTTTTTAAATTTTTATATAATACATAGGTACATAACAAAAGGAAATCATTAGGACATCAGTAAAACAAAAACAAAAAATGTGTTATACATCTCGAGACACGTATCAAGCCATATGTTTTTCTGGTTCTAAAAATTGTTCATAAATTTTAACGCAGTTTAATAAAGTTTGGTTTAGAAATAATTGGTCTAAACTGAAAATACTGGTTACGGATCTTGCTAATTCATAAATTTTTCAAATAACAGGGTGCGAGATAGTTAAAGAAGGAATTTATTCGGATGTGCTGATAACGAACATTGGTGGCATTGGGCAGGAAATTCGATGACACACATTCATACAACTAGCTAAAGTTGCCATAGACCAAATAACGAGCAACTGTAATTATGTTGGTTCACACTATTGTATTTCTAAATTTCATGTATGCACCAGAGTCTTGGATAGTCCAAAATAGCCATCGAAATGTACTGCTGGAGAAGGACGTTATGAGTGTGTATTCCCTGGACAGTACGAATGCCTCAATGGACAAGAAATTATTTCAATTCCTCGGCCACATTATGCGTCAAAGTTACATCCTAGTAAAGGAGATTATTCTGGGCACAACTTTGGGCCGAAGAAGACCTGAAAGAACGCTACAGTAGCGGATAGATACGTTGTATCTAGTTGGAGAGACTCTGCAGTCAGCTGTGAGGGTGACCAAGGACCGGGACGCGTGGAGCTGCATTAAGAGTCGAGTCTTATCTGATTGAGGCCATTGTATGTTAACCTTTTAAATGCCATGAGCGCGTTAACACGCCAAACTTTACATGTCATATCAAGCCATAAGCGTGATAATACGCATTTTTTTTAACCTTGACACTTTTAAGTCAAGACCCTTATAACCTACCTTTACCCAATGTGTTTTCCATTTCAAATACGTTTGGCAGTTAAAAGGGTAATTCTGATACGAAGGAGGGAATAAGAAATAAATAAAATAAAAATCTCCTTAGTAGGGAACCGAACAACCGCGTAACAACCGGAAATATATACCTACCACTACACTGCCATGGAATCAAGTGAAAATAGCAATGTATACATATCTTAAGGTCTTTATTACCACTGGCTTGTTGCAAAGTTCAACAGGGGTAACTAATTTTTAAAAATAAAATAATATATAAGTATTAAAATTTGAAAATAATAATAAATACCATATACTGGTAAAAGTAGAAAAAAACCAATGTAAATTGAGAGTATATAAAATGTTGAAAAAATTTCTAACGCAGTCTCTGTGACTGATCTTACTGGGGGATGCTAAATAAACATATTATAAGTTAAAACTGTTAAATATGTTTGTATATAACAAATATGAAAATATATTAAAACATAAATAAACATATATGTCTTTAACCCTCAACATACCGTGATAGAAAATACCCATACGCAGCCATAATGTCAACACGTGTCACCGTGAGGAACGTGAAATTTTTAAGCATTTTAGATGAGAACAAGATTCTTTCGCTAGTTTTAATGCCTGTAAAATAGTTGTTATCGTACTTTTACTCTAAATATTGAGTACCTATCTGAAGTGAAGTATTGATAAATATGATAATTAGTAGGAAATTATTCGAATAGTGGTAATGGAATGGCAAAGATTTAAGGAAAACTGAAAAGAGTGAAGTCATGAGGAGGCATTAATCCAGCTGTCGATGAAGATGCGCAGTTAGTCGGTAGAGCATGACTGAGTCGGAAAGGTTGATAATATTTTTTTTAAACTTTCATTAATCTATTCCGAGCAATATAAAATATTTTCCATTATTTCATATTAACAATTTATGTGCGACTAGTTAGATGTATTGAAACCACAGACCAGTAAATGAATAGACATGAAATAAAGTGTACATATAGGAGAGGTGTTTTGAACATTAGTTGCGGGACGAAAGGCATTCTACATACATTCTTGGTGGAAATATAAATCCGATAGTTTATGACACATTTATGCAACAGTAAAAGTATTTACTCTTCGAAAATTAAATCTTCATGTAAACAAGATGTATTTTTTACATTAACGCGTATTATATTTTCAGCTTTTAAATTTTATTTCCAATCAAGTCATATTTTTAAATAAACTCGTGGAGATATTTGATTGCGTAAATGGTGGCACCAAAATGAATATATTGGCGCAAGGAATTTGCGTTAGTTCATGTCTATATATTTGGTGGTTTTTAATTGAAATGCATACAAACTTAATATAGTTAACTATTTTAAATAAATAAATAAAAATGCAGATATAATACATACACACTAATCATAGACAAGTTTGAATAGCCATACACCGCTACCATGACACACATGCTTTCTCTTTTTTTTTTACATGTACTTACGTACATACTAATTTTTATACCACCTGTGTTTATATATCTGCCAGATTATCATTCGCTCCGTACTTTCTAAATAAATATAATATTTCTTCATCCTATTTATAACGGTCGTCTTAGCTTTATATTCGTTAAGTATCAAAGAACGCATTCCCGCATAATTTCAGTGATGTCCCCTTATAAGTTCGCACCGGTTTGTGTGAACCGGTTGTCAAAACCGGTCTATACATAGGATGCAATGTAAATTACAAGTCGAAAATGTCCAAAGAGTTTATTCAAATTCTGTTATGTTACAGAAAATATTATTGCATGAGATTTGTACAAAATCATGATAAGCCTTAAGTCTGCGTACTCCGAAATAAATATTTGAAATATTGACCCATTATTATTTTATATTTTTGCTTCAGGCTCTAAACCATCTAACAAAAAATAGTATGGCCGCTCAAAATTCGTTGACCTTTTATTTTTTGAATTCAATATGTATATTTCAACTAATCTAAAAAAAAAGAAGCCTATATCTCTGACATGGTTGAGACTAGGCACATGCAGCTTCAACATTTTCGACTCATATTTTAAACATAAATCCAAAAATATTATGCACCAGGTGTATTACACCAGTATACAAAATTAATGTATATCTTTGGGGGTTATGTCGGTGGTTAAATGAAAGATAAATGTTTGTTTTGCGCGTTTTGAGATTTATTACATTATGATGAAAACAAGAAAGACATAGAATGAAATGAATGAATGAAAATGTAGAAGGTGCGTGTGTATTACGAAATGAAATGATGTGAAGCGAATTGGCGGTCTCGCTCGGCTCTCGCGAGCTGGCAAGACCGCCGTTCTGGAACGATGAAACTAGAGAGACTACCTAGCGGTGAATTCTGAGCCAGGCTTGTGGCAGCAACCGGCAGCGCTGTCGCTGCCGACTGAGATGGCGGTGGATTTGAATTCCGGTCGCTACATATATATCTGATCTCTATACAATCCTATGACCGATTTAAACCAAATTTGGGTTTTTACTCTTTAGTACCCGGCGAAAATATTAGTACTTTTCCACCTCCTTCTGGTCAATTCACCCTCTCCCCGAGATATAAATGTACATTAGATACATATACTGAATAAGATCCTGAAGAAGACACCCCCCACCATTCGGACATCTATTTATTGTTATTGTGTTTAGTTTGTAGAACTCCATGTTTATTTTTAATTAAATTAAAAAAGTCAAATTACAATAAATATTATCATTGAGTTCTGCTAGTTTGCGTAAGCATTATATGTTACAGGTGTTTCGGCGGTTAAAATCATTTTCAAACAGTAAATAAACCACGTACAATCGACTTATTTAACTGATTTTAGTTCTTCTATCCATGGGTAATTAGGTGGTTTCGGTGGAACCGATGTGCATCAATATTCCCTATTCTCAGAGACTCTACCTTATCATAATTTTTATTTTTTTATTATAATTTGACTTTTTAAATTTAATTAAAAATTCCAGACATCTCACTATCATTCTGCATGGACTAAATTTTGCATTATGTCATTACTCATTAGAAGCTGTGCAAAACAAAATCATTCCCATTTCTTACCCCTTATTCAAATTATAAATAAATTTGAAGCTAGGCATGGACCGCTCTTTGTTATAAAATCAAATTTTGAGATATCAGATGTAATGATGTTGTACAATACGTAAAATTTAAAATTGCTGCTCATTGCAATATTTTAATACTTTAAAATATTTTATTTAGTTACTTCTGAAAATGTTACGTTGGTGCTGTGAATAATAACAAAAAAAGGTGGTCGGGAATAATAACAAAAAATGGTGGTCAGGAATAATAACAAAAAATAGTGGTCGGGAATAATAACAAAAAATGTATTTAGTTTATGAAGGGAAGGGGTGTATGAGCGATTACCAAAATCAGTTTAGCGAATCGATTGATAATTATTTTGGGAATATCAGTGCAGTTTTCAGTCTGTCTTCATCCGCTTCTGTTTCCCTGGCATACGTAAAAAAAAATGTTATTTGTGAATGTGATTGAACATTGTTTTATTGTCGGGTGTATACTTCGAGAGCAAATACCTCCATGCCATGAAATGTGTCATAATATGTGTATTGTGTTCGTGGTATTTGAACAATTATATTTCACTAGAGTTTTTTCAAATATATTTTTTATTTATTTTAATTCTAACATATTGTCCAGCCACGAGAATCGCCATTACTAAAACACAACAAACAATTCGAAAAAATAACACAATTTGATAATCATTTTATAATGTCATATAAATTTATACATGTAGTGTTTTACCATATTATACCATAAACAATCCACATTATCTTAATCACACTTTCACAGTTAGTTTACAGACATTCTTAAGTTTCTCAAATATTACAGGAAATATTACAATCACAAAATGGATCAAAATGTAAGAAAATAATAAAAAACTACAAAAATTATATATACAATCACAGACTCACATTTGGTTAAAGATTATTTGAAAAGCTTATTAAGAAAATGATAGATTCCTCAAAACACTTGGAAATATTACTCTAAATACAAATATACATTTAATATCATATTATAATCATTAAATCCTTTCTACAGACTAAAAGGAATTATGTAATATCATAAATTTACTTGCACAGATTTTTTTGTATTCACGACAATAGAAAATATGAATAAAACTTATAGAATTAGTTGAAATAAATTTGTGTTAATTGTTAGGATATTTTTTTTGTTAAATGTTACCACAACTTCAAAAAAGTTTTTTTCAGAATTTATTTGATTCCGTTTGCATACTAAACGAGCAGAAAAGACCAAACGTTTTCGCAATTTAATTTGTTTGAACAAATAAGACTATCTACCCGAATAAAAAAGTTAGATAAATATAATAATTGAGTCGCTACACAGTCAATATTGGCACAATGATGTTTTTTTTTTAAATATTGGCATTTATAAGACATTTCATTCTTCGACATTTGTCTATATAATATCATACTAAATGAAAAAGCGATTCGGAAAATAAAGCTCTGATTACTTCATATAAAAGTAATCTATTTTTATTTTATATTTTATTGTACACTGGTAGCCATGAACGATTTCAAGAGTATGCCCTGTAGATTAGCCTTTCGATAGTACACAAAATCATATCGTGAAAACAGGACAAAAATCAAATCTTACATTTATAGTCATTGATAAAAAAATATGAGATACGTACAATATCATTGCCAACCGCAGTATGAAACTCTGTAGAGTCTTAGTGGTAGTCAACAGTAGTGACGATGAAAGAATTCCACATCTATCTTTCTTCGACGGGGACTACTGATATCCATGTGCCGGTCGTGCTGCCATCAAACCATGTCGAGCACAATTGGTATACATTTTCTTCGTTCGTTAATAAATATTTAAGTTTGAGTCAAAAGATTAGATGATCCAACCGCATTATTTTTTGTCTCTTCACCTGAAAGAAAAATACAGCGTTACTTAAACGATACGAATGAGACTAAAGTCATGAAAATAAATTGCATATAGTCTTGTTACTGACAATGATATTATTGAGATGGATAATGGATTGATTTTTTCGACAAAGTTTTTAGGAAAATATAAACTGGTCTAATTAAATCTAACTAAATCTAATCTAAATGGTTCAATGAAAATAAAGTACAAATAATTTATATTAAAAATCTTAGAAGTAAAGGGTTTTTCATTAAGGGCGCTCAAACTTTTTTTTAAAATAAAACAAAAACGAATGAATATATCTAAAAAAAATTTATTATGTTTTGAAGTACATTTAGTGGCAATTATGTATGAAATTCAATTTCCCTCGCATGACCACCGCGGGCACGTTTGCAGAAGTCCAATCGTTGAATCCAATTTTCCACCACTTTTTCACATAATTCGGCCCGAATCGCACCAATTTCGCGTTCAATATTTTCTCTTAGCTCTTGTAACGTCGCCGGCTTGTTGGTATAGACCAAAGATTTAACATAGCCCCAAAGAAAATAGTCCAATGGTGTTAAATCGCATGATCTAGGCGGCCATTGAACTGGTCCATTTCGCGAAATAACACGCTCACCAAATTTGGTTTTCAATAAGTCAATTGTTGCGTGTGCCGTGTGACTGGTAGCGCCGTTTTGTTGAAACCACATATTGGACAAGTCCATACCTTGCAATTGAGGCCAAAAATAATCAGTTATCATGGAGCGATAACGATTACCATTCACAGTAACATGACGATTAGCATCATCAACAAAAAAATATGGTCCAATGACACCTCCGGCATGTAATCCACACCAAACAGTGATTTTTTCGGGATGCAATTGTGTTTCTTGAAGCACGTGTGGATTGGTGCCTGCCCAATAACGCATATTTTGCTTGTTTACATATCCATTGAGCTAAAAATGAGCTTCGTCGCTAAAGATGATTTTTCGATGGAATTCAGCATCATTTTCAAATTGTTGTGCAGCCCAATTGAGGAATTGGCGACGCTTCAAATGGTCAAGCGGCTTTAGTTCTTGTGTCAACTGGATCTTGTATGGATGTAGGCCAAGATCTTTTCGCAAAATTCGCCACAATGACGTCACAGAAATGCCCAATTGTTGAGAATGTCGTGTTAGTGACTCATTTGGGTCATCAAGAACAAATGCTCTAGCGGCGGCAATATTTTCCTCACTTCGTGTATTTCTTTGTCTCACTGGTACTGGAATATTGTGTAGCGACAATGTGCTTTCAAATTTTTGCACCAAACGTTGAATTGTTGATGTGGCAGGCAAGTGATGACGACGATAAAATGGTCGTAATGCTCTTAAAGTTGCGGTGAGCGAACGTGAATTTTGGTAGTAGATTTGAATAATTTGCAAGCGTTGCTCCGGTGTGTACTGCTCCATGATGATTTGCCAACTAAGTACGAGTGTTAACCTCAAAAAAAATTGAAAAAATATGGCGTAGTTTCTTGTCCCTGTTGAAAGAAAGTTTGAGCGTCTCTTTTGAAAAACCCTTTATATTATTTTATGTATCCCAAAAAATTGTAAGCGTACAAGCAGGCAAAAGTAAAATTGACGATTATATATTTTATGTTTCAAATTGTCATTATGTAAAATGTATTTTACTTTGAAATAACATAAAAGTATTTTTAATATTAAAGGTAAACACGTTGTGTTAGTTTTTTTTACCATCTTGATGAAGGAAAAGGTATTTCACAAAAGCGGTTGGTGAATATGAATAACTCATAGTGGTTTTTGAAACAATGTTAGTAACTCCTTGCCACTCCTAAATTATTTTCATAACATACAATATATCTATATATATATAGGAGTGACAAAGAGTTACTAACATTGTTTCAAAAACCACTATGAGTTATATATACATACATATTAAATCCAAATTATAGTAGAAATAGGTAATAATTGCAGTTTAAATTTCCTAGACCTAATCCTATGCATTATTAATAATAAATTCGTTTTCAATATACAGGATGGCCCAAAAGAAATGAGAACATTGAGTAAAATGTGACATAATTACAACAAAATTAATTTAACTATATCAACAATAAAAAAAAGAAAAAGTCGCTGAGAAACAAGGACACATTGAACATGATTTCTGATTAGCTAAATATTGTGAAAAAAAAATTACATTAAAAATTATAATTAATTATATTATGTCTTGAAATAACTCATGTGTTACGAGATGTTCTCACTTTTTTTGGGCCACCCTGTATATAGAAGACCTACCTTTACAGATACAGTAAATCATAGTAGTTCAAACCACCCCGTTTCTCACAAACATTCAGCCTTCCATGCAATGATCCATAGACTTGTCACCGTTCCCCTATCTAACATCAACTTTAATGAAGAACTCGCTATAATCAAATCTATTGCAACAAATAATGGATATGACAACACCCTAATTGATAGAATCCTCATAAAAAAATTACGATCCAATCTTAATCCACTAAAAAATCCCTTTATGTACCCAATAATAAATTAATTCATAATAAAAATCATGGCTGGTGTAGAATTTTATATATTAATAATTTTTCATCTTTAAATGTTTATTTTTATTTATTATCTTAGTTTAATAACCACAATTGAGTTTAAAAAACATCTACCGGTTTCGGAAAACACCTTTTCCTTCTTCAGGATATGTCAAAACTAACTAAAAATATAGCATTGTTTTCTTAACCACCAAGTTAATATTGCTAATTTTAAAAGTATTAAATGTTTTAAAATTTTCATTAGAAATTAAAGCCGCTTTCTATACAAATAACACCTTACCAGATAAAGATCATAAATTAAGTCATTCAGGGATCTACAAACTCAGATGCAACGATTGCCTAGCATTTTACATCAGAAAAACTGCAAGAAATGTACATACGAGGATGATTGAACACATGAGATACCTGGATAATGTAATCCAATTAACTGAAAAAGATCACTCTTTTCAACAATCTTCGGGTAAAGACGTACTCCATAATAACGAGATAGGTATACGTCTTAAAAACTTAGAAGTTCTGGAAATTAAAAAATCATTAAAAATAAATAAAAACCATTTACAAAACAAACAAGTAGATTTATCGAGTAGCCCAATTTTACATATCTTCCCCTTCTCTACACCTACTCTTACCACCTCTCCCTTACCTAACCCCTACCAAAGTTGATGTTCTATCTCTCTCTCTTCAATGATTTCCTAACTGGTTGTAATTCTGTTTTTAATTAGTATATATTTGTTCAACCCTAATGAAGGTTGTTCAAGCCTGAGCCGAAACTAGTCGCTTTATATATTCAAATGAAGTGGTGTTAAAACAAAATAATGTTTTTTTTATAAATTTCAATTTTTTCAGAAAGTTTTTTAATTAACATATATGTAATGTAATAAAATCGATAATTATAACACTACAACCGAAGTGATGGGTATAATTATATAGAACAAAACATAGTTGTCATATTATAGTATAATAAATTACAAATATGTTCTAAATTTTGAATATTTAAATTAAATAAAAAATTTCGAGAAAAATTAGAGACACTGGACAAAAATCTCGAGAAACAAAAACGCGGAGAAAATCTTGCCTCAGATAATCTCCACGATGACCTAGTACTTAAACGGGTACTTGACATATCTACCGGAAGTATAAATGCGTAACAAATTGACCCACCTGCCATTCAGACAGCTCAGGCTGACCGGGTGGTCGGAGCCGTTAGTTGGAAGGTCGCCGGAGACGCTCTCGGCCAGGGGGTACCACTGCGCCACGGGCTTCCGGGGGTTGTCCAACATCTCCAGCCAGTGGTCGCGGCCTACTCCGATGTAGCTGGAGCCGATGGCCGTGCAGCCCATTAGCTCGTTGGATCCAATCCTGCATCATGAACGATTCAAATAAATTTGTGAGGTACCTCCATGCCTCTGCATCACCGAATTCACATTCATGGTTATCATAGTTTCAAATTTTTCTTCGCGTGTTTGATTACAGTAGCTTGGAATCGATCTTGCAATGATTGATTATAACAGTTTAGAATATTTCTTAGCGTGATTGGTTACAACAGTTTAGAATCGTTCTTAGCATGATTGGTTACAACAGTTTAGAATCATTCTTAGCATGATTGGTTAGAACAGTTTAGAATCGTTCTTAGCATGATTGGTTAGAACAGTTTAGAATCGTTCTTAGCATGATTGATGCATTGCATGAAAATTCTTGATATGTTTGGTTATAATAGTTTGTAAATAAAATAAATGTGTATGTACGGTTGAATCAATTAAAATATATTTTATGGTTTCGAATTCGTATCGAATACGTGTCATAACATTATTACTACAAATTAAATGAATTAACTAGAAATACAAAAATGTCTATTTAACGAAAAAATATTTAGTTACTACCAGGATTCGAACCTGGACCTCTTCCTATCCAGGGAAACGTATTAACAATTTTTTATACATATCTTTCAAGTTGATTAATTTAATTTGTAATAAAAATACCACAGAACTATGTTCTGAAAATGCAAATTCACAACAAAAATGTGACCCTCTTAAAAATATTGTTACTATTTTCAAACTAAGCTAAATGCTTTAGCTATGAAAATATAACTAATTTGGTGGTCTCCTGAAATGAGGCTCAAACCCCCGATCAGTGGATCACTAGGCAAGTGTCTTAACTTCTAGACCAAACAAGTATGTCAACGACGTTCTTACAGGGAATGCTGTCTGTTTACTACTTATATAAGAGTAAAGGAGCATTTGAGATGTTTGAATAATTGTGGGTTTTCAGAATTTTCTAATCATTTGATAGAAAATTGTCATGGTTTTGATAAAAATTTGGGATTGTCTATTTTGCATGTAAACCGTATCGGTCATAAATGAAATAATTTGGAATCGTTGGAGGTACTATAAATAAACAAAACTAATCAATCTATAAAACTGATCAAAAAATTATAAACAACCAACTAAATTTAACCACAAGTTCCATTCTAAAATGTTTTCCTAAAAATTATTCTAGTAATTTTGTATCATCAAGTAACAATTTAAGTTAGATACTAAATTTATTTTTAAAATAATTATTGTTTTTTAAAAATAGATTCTGTTAAAGAAACAATAACATATGTTTTTGATTAGTTATTGACATCCTGAAGAAGAAAATGATATTTTTCGAAACCGGTAGATGTATTTTAATTCGTTAAGTGGTTAATAAAACAAAGTTAACAAATAAAAATATGGATTTTAGCCACTAAGTTAATTTTGCTAATTTTTAAAAGTAACTATTTGTTCAATTATAGGCATCATCGTAAATTATCGTCGGTTAATTTACTTCTTAGCTTATTTTTGTTTGATTTATGGAAGGGGAATGTTTGCTCGCATGAATTGGTGGGGCCAAAGATTGTGAGAATGATAAATGGTAATAACTAATGGTAAACTATTCCATGTATCAAATATAATTGTAGACTTTTGAAAGCGATACAAGGTCACCGTTCTAAAAAGTGTTCAACTATTTAGGTTTTCTTGTTTTATAAGTAGTGCAACCGAAGCTTCAAGCTTCCATAAACAATATTATATTCTTTTGAGAAGCTTACGATTGTATTGTGAATTTGAGTTTTAAATAAAGATCTTGATTTTACCTCGTCTTTTTTTCGTCATTAAATTTGATAAAGCTACAGTGAAAATGTATGCTGCGGCTTTATGAAAATGTTGAGATTCTGTTTACTTAATATGTTACTCTTCTCACTAGAAAGTCTGCCGGAAAATGGTTTTGCCAGTCTACTGTAGAAAGTTTCCGGGCCTCAGTGTACAAAGTGATGATAGCCAATATGATAGTCAACGTCCGTTGAATGGAAAGCAGAAGAAAAATAAGAATAACGGTTTTTAAGTTAAAAACGAACGAGTTACAAATATTTATGGTAAATGATACACAACGCGACTTACCCGGTATCTGAAAACATAAATTGATTTGAAAACTAGGCGCTCTCCAGGATAATTTGATTAAGTTACAAGTAACTTCTCAATGATACGTGTATGTATTGAGGCATCTTCCATTACAGAAATATTCCAGAGGGTAAAATAAGTTTTGTGTGTTTTTGATAGCTATATTTTATTTCCTAACCTGTCAATAGTTGTTTAGAGAGATCTATATCTATGTAAAACTAATTTTTTCAGATATCGACATTTTATAAAAAACGAACGACGGTTCAATAGAGAACATCTTTTTCAAGATTGATTATGAAATAAGAAATATTTATTTGTAAATACAATATAACAGAACAAACGAAATATATACATAAAAATGGGAAGTTGCGAGTATTTGATAATTAAAATCAATTCGATGAATACAATCGGAATATTTAAGTATAAAATAAACAGAAAAAAGTAGATGACACGTTAAAAAAGTAAAATTTATCTGAGGATAATCTAAAAGTTACTACGGTGTAATTGGTAATGCAGTATACCGGCAATATATATTTATCCTATGGATAGATTTTTTTCAGTGTGATTTATCCAGTGAAGACCCTAGGTAAAGAGCCGCCCTTAACCAAATTTTAGGATGCCGCCTATACTATTTTTAATGCACCCCTAACCTATCCCTATAAATGTGTTGTTCGATATTTATGATAGATCCACGGATCCCCGTGCGCGTGTGTAGATGCTCCACTATGTTTATTATATCTAACTGTCCCCCTCCTCCCTAAACCATACATTTCAGAGCACGACTTTCCTATGTGTATTGTTTATAACTTTTGAACTGTCAAGGAGAATGGGTGTCTTTTCTATGTGCTCGTCACTAACTTGAAGTTATTGTAAAGTTACTTGTTGCTAGTGTGTATTCGGTTCTTCCCGTGTGCTTGCCTAAACCGCTATTGTATATCACAGTGCTTTGTGCTGATAATCGAAGAAGTTTCCTGAAGTTCAGGAGTTGTGACTACAGGAGAGAAAATCCAGGTAAGCCGTGTTCTTCCTGGTTGGTCTTCCAGTCTTTATTTTCCTATCCCTATACCAAATTTCTACGTACCGTTTCCCCACCCTTTGTTTAAATATATGTATTGTTTAAATTCATGTTATCTATCGAAGTTGTATTGTTTTATGACAGGGTCCATTAGCTTTCTGATTAAAAACGTAATTTTTCTGGTTTTGTCCGAATTCTTAGAGCGTAGTTTAGTAGCGCTTTTGGAATTTACTTGACATATTTTTTATCATTTTAGTTTAACACAATTCTGGGTAATTCATTGACCCTTAAATTGCCCCTTAATATTTGTTTTCTGCTATTTTAAATGCGAGACGATAATCGTAACATTTTTAATAAATCTAATATTTTTATTCCGTTGCCAATTTACCGCACCTTACAATTTGCCGCCCTTGGGCACCGCCTTACTTGCCTACGCTCATGGGACGCCCCCGAATTTATCCACTTTGTTTCAATGTTGACATTTGATAAAAAAAAATATGTGTAGATAATAAAATGATAGTGATAAATACGCCAGTGGTAGACAAATAAAAAATAAAAAAAAAATAAACAAATTTTCACCAGAACAGAGGACTAAGACAGATTGCCTTGTTGTGGTGATGGGCCTTGACCCTTCTAGGGCAAAGGGTAAGATAAAATGATACGAGATTACTTTTGGAATGTAATTTGATGATATTGGATCAGTGTCATCTAGTTAATTAGAATTAAGAGATGATAGGTCAAGCGATAAAACAATTTTATTATGGGTTTTGTGAGATTCTTACAATGCAATTTTTTTCATCTGTTATGGTGTGTTTCAATAAAATTTCTCTCGGAGATTGGTCTCAAAAGCGCGTAAAGGAAAGTACAGATTTGGATGCGAAACGGTATATGGTTCATTGCCGCAGATATTATGTAACGCAATAGATGCATATCGAATTTTACCGACATATCTGAGACATATCCGTACATACACCATAATGGTGTGAATGAGGCTTTAATCTTTCGTTTCAGAGATTTGTCGGTAATTTTAAAGGGTGTCTAGCGGAAAATTTTCAAGACTAATATTAAATAAAAAAAAACTACAACGTTATTCTGATATTTAATTTATACAAAATGAAGTTTAACGATGCTAATTTAACGTTTTATAAACAATCATCTAAATGTCGTCCATTTCTCTCAAGACACTCTTGCAATCGGACTCTTAAATTTGTGAACACGCGAGAGCAAAGCGTTGGTTCAATGGCAGCAACTTCACGGCGGATATTTTCTTGTAGGGCCTGAATTGTTCTAGGATTGTTGCTTTAAACTCACGACTTAAGGTATCCCCACAAAAAAAGTTACACGGTGTAAGGTCCGGTGACCGAGGTGCCCAAGGTATGTCTCCGTACTTGCTGATTAATTTATTGGGAAAAATTCCCCTCAGCTTATCCATTGAAACTCTAGCTGTGTGTGGAGTGGCCCCGTCTTGCTGAAATTGAATTTTGTTATTGAAGCCGGGAAACAGCTGCAGTTGTGGTACCAAAAACTCGTCGATCATTCAGCAATACACGTCAGCAGTGACTATCACTCGCTGGTTAAGAAAATAAGGGTCAATTATCCCTCGGGCAGAAATTGCACACTACACTGTCGTTTTTGGACAATGCATTCCCTTGAGTTGTCGGGGCACCAGTATCTTATGTTCTATTTACTGACATAGCCATCGATATAAAAATGTGCTTCGTCAGTAAACAATGTGTTTCCAAGCATTAGTGCTGTTCCAAAACTTTCCAGCATCGTTCTCGTTTTGTTGAGAAACTGCACGATTTGCAGTTTGTATGAGTGAAACTGGAGATTATTTTTATAAATAACGTACACTGTTGATTTTTTTATTCCAGTACAGGCTGCGATCTTTCTTATCGATTTACGCGGATTGCGCATAATTTAACGTCGATCTTGAACCACAAGTTCAGGCGTCGCTGCTGACGTTGATGGACCCGGATGAGTTTGGTTAACCATTGTCCTTTCTTGTTTGAATTTTTGAACCTAACACCAGATAAGTTGCGTGCTCAGCCCATCACTTGCTTATCGAATATTAAAATGAGTACAAAAGCGCGACGCGCACGAACCAATGAATCACCGTACTTTAAATATTGCTCAATCGCGAATGCGCGGTGCGCTCCCGACCAGTGACTCATTGTGACTGGCAAACTTGTAAATCGCGCGCGTCGAAGAATACCCTTCCCACTTACCTCATTCTGATGGTTTACGAGCAATGACAATTTAATCTTGAAATTTTTACGTTGAATACCCTATATTAAAACAATGAAAATATGTACAAATGGATGCTGCTCAGGACTATTTATGCACCAAATTTAACTGAGAAGTTATCGTACCTGTCATAGTCGATGACTTTGACCAGCAGGCTCACTTCTTCTACGTTTTCAGCGGGGACATCGAACACCAGCGCCTCGTTGTACACCGGACACAGTGTGTTCTTCTTGACAGTTGTCTTCTTCTTCTTTATCCTCTTGCCCTGGCAGATCAAGTAAACCTTCACGTAGGGATCTAGAAACAAAATATATATATTTAGTATATTTCTAAATAAAAACATATTTTTATTGTGAAGTTGCAATTTAAGAACATACGAGGGCGAGTCAAAAAATATATAGTTTTTCGCTATAACATCTTCAAGGTTGTCATACTGCCTTCTACACATACGTGCTTAGAGTTGGTACGACTGTGATCACGTGTGCGAAATTTGATCCCATGTAAGCATGTCCACTCCGCTAGTACTTTGCGCCAAGGAGGAACAACGAGCAGTGATGAAAGGGGCTGAAATTCATTGTAGACTTTAATCACAACACGGGGATGGCGCTTCATCATGTAAAAGTATTTTTTTGTGGATCGAGAAATTTAAAAGTGGGCGGATGAGTGTGACACACGAAGAGGGAGCAGGACGCTCATCAACCTCTACCAAGGACGACAAGATTTAGCAAACTCGAGAGATGGTTCTAGCGAATAGGCGAGTTATCATCGGTGAGGTAGCGTCTTCTTTGAACATGGGTCATGGTTCCAGAAGCGTTGATAGGGTATTTGGCGCTCAGGAACGGGGCGCTTTCCCCCATTTAAGATATGAAAGAATATTTAGTACTACGCGGTTGACCAATTAAATAACCCGTTTTGGCGCCCCTCTAGTCTGGCGCCCGGGAACTTACGCCCTAAGCCCCCTTAGCTACGTCATTGCATAGTTCGGCCCATCAAATCATCCACGACGAGCTTGGCTTCCGTGGAGTCTGTGTAAATAAATTATAAAACATAAAATGTAGATAATTTTTGACTTGCCCTCGTAGTTCTTTGATAATTCAAATAAATTAGATAAATCACTTATAAACAATTAGATAAAACACTTATAAGCAGAAAAATCTAATACAAATCATATGTATTAGACATTATTAATTAGAAAAATATACATATAATAATAGAACGACAGATGTATCAATTTGTAAGTGCTACATTTAATTCCGAAAATTTGTTGTCAATTACTGTGTTGGTGTAGCATATTCGGCATATTTCCCCGGATAGGAAGAGATCCAGTTCTAATCGAGGTTGATAAATTGACTCTATATGTATATATTTCTAATTAAAAATATCAGAAAATTTAAAAAAATTGCAATCACCTTTTCAAAAACTCATTTTCAGTTAAAATAACGATTTTTAATTTTAAGTACAGATATAGTGTAGGACTAAATAATTTATGTTTAAAGCGCCGTTCAGGTGAAATTATATACGAAAATGGTGCTATAAAAATTATCCAATGTTCATATTATTATCACCGGGACTAGAACTGAGAACATTCTCTTACTGGGAGAATGAGTTCTCAATTACAGCACGGTAAAATTTACATTCTTGTCGAATTTTTTAATTCATATGTTGTTCCTTATATATATCTTTAGATATATCGTTTTTGGGCAGATTTGAGTTATGAATGCCACAGCGTTGTATATCTTCTTGGGCATCGAATGGTGTATTTAATAATTTTACAAAATGAATAATAATACAATAGTATAACATCTAAGATGACAGACGCACAGTGCATCTATCAATATTAAAAAAAAAAAAAGATATACGGCGTTGTTGCAGGAGAGGTTGTCATATATTCGTTCCGTTTTTTTAATGTTTTTAAAATTATTTATTTGTAAACATAGAAATAAAATGAATCAATTATGTATGTGTCATTTTGATAGATAGACCTTCCGTCTTTCTGGTAGCTGAAGGAATTCTCTCTCTAATATAAACTTCTTCTAAATTTGGCATATGAAGTGAGTCCGGACTATGGTGACAAAACGGCGCATGGGAGGGGGGGGGGGGGGGGAAATAGCATTATATTATTGGATATATGTTAGACATAATTGGAATAATAATTGCACCCCGCGTAAAAAACGCTAATATAAAAACATATTCACCTTAGCGTTCTCAATATAAGTGAAGAAGAAAATATTTATTTACACACAGTTGTTACATCTTTTACATAATACTAGCTTAAAAACCCAATCATGACTTTATTATGAAATAATATAAACAAGCCTTCGTGAAAATACAATTTGCTGAAGGCTGCCTTAAAAACAACATTTGAAAATATTACAAATGTAACATAAAGTAAAATATATTCGAGTATATTAAAATATTTTTTTGTACTCACTTTGTGTAATAATGTGAGTAAATTTCCTTTGTTAGGCTTTGTATAACAACAATATCAAATTATGAAAATTGAATTCAAATATTATTTTCGGTATATTAATGTTTGTAGGAATACCTACATAAGAGGTCACATTGATAAGAACTAAAAGCTCTGCTCTACGTATCGCCCTGTTTTAACTTATGTCTACAGATGAGATCTGTGTGTCTCGACTCGAGACAATCTCAGAGATATGGATTGCACTCCCATGAGATTGATGGTGAGTTGGAAGTTCCATACACTTGGCTTAATATATTAGAAGACATGTAAATTATCCTACCTACTGGCAACAATATTGAAAACTCGTTAACATTAAAAATTTCTCCAAACCCGACACTTCTGAGATTCTCACGGGTTGAGTGATATAAAACTAATTAACTAACTAACTTATCATATCATATGCAGAGAGGATAGAGCACCACACTCTTCTATTCCGACACAATTCTATTCTATTCTAATAAGACCATCCTCCAGTATCTGGTTTACCTGGTCGTGCCAAGTATTCCGTGAACGTCTTTTACTTCTGGTAACATCAATACTTGCGTCATACATCTTCCTTACCATTCTCTCCTCATTCATTCTTTCTATATGACCAAACCACCTAAGTGATCCTTTCTTAATTTTTCTCACTATACTAAGATCAGGTTTACATTCTTTCCTTATTTCTTCATTTTTTACTCTGTCATAAATAGATCTGCCACATATACGCGTAAGTCATCTCATTTCCACTGCATTCAGTCTATTTTCGTTCCTCTTCTGCCAGCTCCAGGCCTTACTTCCATACATAAGTGTCGGTACCAGGACTCCGTTGTGTACGGCTAGTTTTGCCTATATATATATATATATATATATATATACTTCTGCATGCACTTGATCAATAATAAATAAATAAATGTTTTTTACTATTACAGAGTGAATTTCTGTAATGAAATGTCGCCTGTAGTGATGTCCGTTGGCAAAAAACATTAATCAACGATTTGTTGACAACTCGACGCCTATATTAACATTATTCGGTTAACACGAGAGCGTGAAGTACTTCCTGCTTCCTATGCATCACGTACTCCGTTGACATTGTTGGTTTTTAATTAATGCAGCACAGAGACGGGCGGTTCGGCCCGCTCACCCCGGGGAAATTAATCACCGAATATCGATTACACCTGTCAAAATGGGGAATTTTTTCAGATATCTGTTCGCTTTTCAAACACTGAATTCACAATTTGCAATTGATTTTAACATCGAACATTTTTTTGATTTATGTGAATTATTTCTACATTTGGTCTTCTGTTAAGTACGATAGGTATTCACGGTGCAGAAAAAAATCTAAATGTAAAAATATATATTATACGCAAATCACCCCTTCATATTTCATTGGGCATACATCAGAATGGGAAAATTGACCGCTACCTATATGGCCTACGATTAAAATGCCTATAGTTTTTACGTTGTTATCTGCTATTTTTTTTGTACTTAATTTGCATTATTAGACGTATATCCATTCGAGTGCCAGCCAGGTCAACCAGAACTAATCTTACATTTAATCTTCCACATTGCGACACCAATACCAAACAAAACTAATTTTTCTACCGAGCACCCCTTTATTTCAATTCACACCTAAACGAAATAGACATTTTCAATACTTCAGTGACCTCAATTAAATCTAAATTCAATACATAAACTTTAAAGGCCTTTATTTTTCTTTTTATTTTTATGATTCTCACATTTACCTTTTTCCCCCCTCGAATATTTTCTTACTTTCTCTTTTATAACTTTTTTCCCTATGTTTATATTTTTATTCTCAGCTTTTTCTCTTGTATTTTTCTCGATTATAGTCCTTTTTAAATTCTAAATTGTACTCACTGTATAAAGTATTTTGTATCTTCTGAGAAAACATGTAACTGGTTTAATTATTGTTTAGTTTTATTGTGATTTTTGTATTTACTGATAAACTGTATGTTTTATGAATAAAACAAAAAAAAACGTAATACATTTCTTAGAGTAATTATTTTAATATTCGCGTTATAAAAGAAGTTAAATGGACACCACGATATGTATATTTTATAAAAATCAAGCTTAAGGAAAACGTATATATATGCATATGTAACTGCTGTCTCTTCTAGGTTAGATAGCGCTCTTTGTATATATATTGTACACGTACCATTGTCAATGCGTTGCTTCAAAAAATTTCTCAGATCAGATCAAGAGATCTCTTGGATCAGATCAGATCATAATTGAGTTAAGATCACAGTTGAGTTAATTTTAGTTCGGAGCCACCCATTATTTAACTAATTCTGTATCTTTCTTCATATGTTAGTTGCGAAATTTTTTGGGGCAACTTGACAATGGCACGTGTTGGCCTCTTCTAACCCCAGAACATCTCAACCTCGTCCTGTCTGGATCAAATTTTGCATATACCGTTATTTAGGGCCTGCGATAAAAAGGCACCCCCTCCCCTAAATCCCTTTATTAAATTATAAATAAAGCAGAATTCCAGTGCCTGGTACGGAATGTTAGTACATTGCATGTAAAAGATACATATAAAGTGATACATATAAATGAAAACAAATGGGAATGAGAATTGATGCTGACCTGACTCAATATAATTTAATACAAGGGTGTTATTCAGTGAGACTATATATTTTGAAAGTAGGTGCTGATTTGACTCTAGGTTGGGATTTTCCCTTATATTAAGGAATTTTTACAGGTTTGGTAGTTACTGAACCAACTAATAGTACTTACAAAATATAAGGGAAAATCCCAACATTAGAGTCAAAATAGCACCAACTTTCAAATTATATAAATTCACTGAAAAACACCCTTGTATTGAATTGTATAATTATCCTAGCTTAATAGAAAAATGTACCAGTCTGAAGATGGCCGTGACAGGCTGAAACCGGTAATGGTCGTAAAATAATAAATAGTGAAAAAAGGATTTAAAGTGTTTTAATAAATCTCCGTATATGCTTTGATAATAGTAAATTTGACGTTCGAACAACCCGCAAACGATTTTAACCACGGGCGTTAGTAAAAGGTTACCATAGTAAAAAGTTATTACTAATCACACAAGCGATCCAAAGCCTGGAAAAAAAATATACAAAAACTGAAAGATTCCAATTTGAGAACTATCATCAGAAAAGTGCCTGTTGCTATTCTGCTTCATCATTTCAATGAGTCTTATATGTGGCTTACCACAACAAGCTAATTTTTCTTCTCGCAATAGGTCAAATAATTTAAAGGGTAAAGGTAAAATGATTAAATTTCTATTATGAATGAATTAGTTTATTTACTAATGGACCCGTTTTTCTAAAAGTCTCGCCATCAAACTCTCGAGAAAGACGTTGAATAAATATGACTGTCACCAATTATCCCGCACGTAGAACTCTTACGTACCGCCCACCAAGCAAAACGATGACGCTGATTGAGTTGCGTCGCTCATCTCGACAAAGCCCTCACCGCTGTGTTGGGTCCCCTATTATGAGATCCCAGATTGCCCCTCGAATAATACCGGCGGGTAAGTAGGTACTCACAATCGAAACTCCAACAAAAAGACCCGCATTTATAACTGTCAGAATGTTGCCCGCACAATATGTAAGCAACGTGAAAATCGTGCAGTAGCTAAACAGCGGGAAAAATCAGTGCTGAAATGTAAAATAGACTATAAATTTAGTTTCTGTAAAAATATAAATTGCTTCATTTCGAAGCTCTACTATTTCGTTTGAAAAAATTAGCCTGGAGTAGAGATGTGAGCGATATAGGATATCTATATAAAATGGTTTCGTATAAAGTATCAACTCAAACGAGACAACATGTAGTGTTCTTTGTAGGTACACATAGAAATAATTATGCTGTTAACTCACCAATATCGCGGATGCATCGGCTTGGTAACAAGTTGAATTTCGTTGACATTTTTCGTTACTTGAACTGAAGAAATATTTATATGTAAATTATACTCATGATACTTAAAAATGTACTGTTGTATTTAAATTAAATAAAAATTGTATTCTTATGTAAAAGCCCACAAGGGTGTTGATAAAAAAAAAATCGGTCGGGAGCCCAGAGACTTGACAAGGCGCTTCCATCTTCCGCTGTCTTGCACCGTTTCTATTTTCATACAATCTTTTTTGCTATTTATCCCAGCTTATTTAAGGGCATGGCCTGCACTTTCCTTAAAAAATGAAAAGAAGCATTTCTGGTTGAAATCTTTTAGAAGACTCCGCTGCTGCAGCGCTGTTTCGAAAAATAATAATTTGGATTTCCACGGTTGGTAATACTTTGGATTCCTTGGTGATGAGGAGGACATGTTTCAAATTCTCGTTTTCAGCTAACAAAAATATTAAAATATAAATGTGAAAATATCCCCTCCACCTGACTTAGTTCATAAAGAAACTACGACTGCGCTATTTATTGTTTTTCAAGCCACAGATTTCAATGTTTCTCTTTTGTTTATGGTCTGGAGCAATCCATCGGTCGCTTTACCTAGAAGATACATCTTGGTTTCTCTGGCATTTGCAAGATATAACTAAGCCACCTTAATTGCAATATTTTATATGTAGATGTAAGGGCTTCATGCCGAGGGTCTCTCTTTTGTCGGTACTTCTCAGTCGGTCCAATAATGTAATTCATCACGACTTTATTGGCTGCGGTCCGGAAAAGTTAAAAGACTGGCCAGACTGGCCTCAGGTTCTTCAGCCATGATATTCTCTTTCTTACAGGGAACCGACTTCCAGCAATATTTATCTGCATTATGAGATGCACGATCTCATACTTCTCTGGATGTCTCATTATATGTCCGAGATATTGAAGTTTTCAGATTTTTATTGTATTTATTATTACTTATTTTTCTTTATTCGTCCGAATGATAACATCTTCATTCGTAAATCTATCCGTCCAGCTTATTTTAAGCATTCTTCTGTAGATCCACGTCACACACAATTGCTTCAAGTCAAGATCCACATCTCAGATGATGGGAGCAGATGAGTAGAAAAACACAAATATAAAATAACATAATGGTAATAATACACAAACACAATATATTGACTCTTGGTATGATGGCTCTGGGCCTAGTAAACACTGTATTGTAAACTTCTCGAACGTTCTCAGACGCCTATTCTACTGGAGAACCTTCCTTCCTTCCATTCCATTCCTAGAAACATTATCAATCCTCAGTTAGATAAGCAAGTTGATAAGAAAGTTACAGAGATATGACACGCAGCCTATTGAGTTACAGATTTTTTAAAATAAGTATATTTTGTTCATATATGTGTACATAATATTTCCACTTTTATTTGAAATTTCAACTTCCAAATACACGCATATGTGCGATTATCAAAATTAAACCTGCGTATCTCCTTCCCTTTCTTTTCCTAATCTATCCTTAAGCACGAGGAAGAAAGAAGAGTTCGCCGCAATTAACACTCGATCGAGCCTAGTGTAAATTTGGAACTGTATATGGGCTAATCTGCCATCGCCTCAACCCGCTTTACTACCGCTCATGTTAATTAATAAATATCTATTTGATTCCCGCTGATACATTAAAACAAATCTTATTGCGCGAGGGTTAACAGTGCTTGTTTACATATTCTGCGTCGCTTGTGCTATTGATGGAAGAAGAGAATAACAATTGATCGAGCATTCGGCAGACAGAAAAAATAAGTGCCTTCCCATCTTCCAATATTTCCGCCAACTCACATACATATTTATTCGTTTATCGTAATTTTTGAAGATGGCATGTATTACCGTATAAAAATGTTGGAGAGACAGTTTACATCGTATGTACACCTGATCATACAGGTCGATTTTTTACTCATGGCACCGACGAATTTGTTGCTATATATTTTTATTATTACAATATAACAGTGCATAGATTTTATTAATGTTCAAATATTTTATGGATAGGGGAATGAAATAATATTAATCACGCCTTAATAATAATAATTACTTTGTCGATGTCCTTAATCAGGTAAAACCAGTAGGTGAAGAAAATATATAAAATATTAATTGAATATATAATTTAATGTATTAATTAGAAAGATATACATATAAAATCAATTTTATCGAAAAATATTGTTGTCGTGCCACCGGAATTCGAATCTGGATCTCCTTCCAAACCGGGGAAGGTGCATTTTCCAACTATGCTACAGCGACATTATTTTTGACGACAAATTTTCGAACCTACATGTTACACCTTTTCAAATTAATACATATATCGTTCTATTATTTGAAAGCCATCTACTTTGTTTTTACAGATTCTCAAATACCTTTGAGTAATAGCAGGCCCCAGAATTATCAATTCATTTTGGACACATTGATGCAGCTTATATATTATTAGGAGAACACATTCTTATCGTATACAACTTCGCAATAAAAATGTGTTCTCCTAATAATATTAATTTAATGGATAACGATCGGATTAAGAAAGGATCACTTAGGTGGTTTGATCCTATGGAACGGCTGAATGAGGAGAGAATGGTGAGAAAGATATATGACGCAAGTATTGATGGCACCAGAAGTAGAGGACGTCTGTGGAAGACTTGGCAAGACCAGGTAAAGCTGATACTGGAGGTTGGTCCTGTTAGAAACCTCAAAAATCGTCGAGCTTGTATGATATGATATGAATGTGGATGAGAATTGTGTGTCAAGAGAGAAGAGTGTGGCGCTCTATCCTCTCTGCCTACCTCCGCGGAGAAACAGCGTGATGGTAACTAAATAAATAAGTTAATGGATAACAACCAAGAAATTTTCAAGGAATGTGTCACATAAATATTCTTACTATTTTCAAACTAACCTAAAAATAGGACTAACTTGCTGGACTCTTGGAATGAAGTTCGATCCCCCAACTAGGCAAGTGTCTTAACAAGCACGTAAATTGTTTTTTTTTAATGCTTTTCATTTCCATTTCAACCCCTGGCCGTGTATCGGAAGGCCGTATTAAATTTGGGGATTATCAAAGGAGGCTTTGATTAATATCATCGGAGATAACTCCCTCATTTTATACTTAAATAACTTGTTTAGAGACAATTGCAAAAGTTTGTACTCGTACATCTTGGTTTAACAGGACGCATTTTTCATTTTGAAATATTTACTTAATTTCTAGTAATATACTATGACACATATGAGAATTTTTCAATACTAATCCAAAACTGGTTATACGAGATGACTTGATCCTATTATAAGAATGTTTTGTGTGTTTCACAACGTGTGTTATCGTGTGTTATGTGTAATTTGATTACAAGAGCGAATTGTTCTCAGATTAGCACTGCTTAGTGGGGTAATCCGACACTCGTTCATCTAATCTCTCTCGCGTGCAGAATTTTCTACATCAACATTTGTTGACAGAAATTTGTATGCCGACAAAGCATGCCCACCAGTGGAAATTTATGACATTCTCTTTACACGCCGAGCAAGTTATATAAATGCTGTTAAGTCGGCAATCAGAACAATAAACAAAGAATTGTTTATAATATTTGAGAATTGAGGTATAGTACCGTCAATCGGATGAGACTCTGCTCCTAATGCATCTCCATAAGTAGGGACGTCCCAGTAGAGTGCGAGGTAGTTACTATTTGCTTATTTCACGAAAGAGAGCGCCGCCCAATACATTCCAGTGCGATTCAAACTTTGGATAGCAGACACTTTTTAAATAGCTATAATATGTCAATTCGGTATAAACATAATATGAAAGGAGGGTGCCAAGTGCGTTGGAACGCCTTATGAGTCTGGGGAGTAAAATAGGTTAAATATATAATATATTAATATAAAATTTTAAAAATGCGTGCCTAACATGTCCGGGCGCGCCTTTAGCGCCTAATGAGGTATTATGTCAATTATACATAAATAAGTATAATATTTTAAAAATTGCATCGAACAAGTTGGGTCTTGCTCGGCGCCCCCTGTCTTACTCGTTACTCCATGGCTTGCTTGGCGCCCCCTGGCTTGCTCGGCGCCCCCCGGCTTGCTCGGCGCCCCCCGGCTTGCTCGGCGTCCCCCGGCTTGCTCGGTGCCTCCCCGGCTTGATCGGCGCCCCCCGGATTACTCGGTACCCTTCTTGAACTACCCTACATCCACAACCAATTTATTTCTAAACTAAATTGCTTGTTTACGAATTGTTTTTATTTTTTATTATTAACGTGACTTTTGGAATGAGAGCGCGATGGTTCAATATATTAATTTGGTTCCTAAAGACCTTGACGTGTCAACAGATTTCAATTAACCGTGTTCAACCGTGTGTACATTTTTGTTTCAAATGAAATGTTGAAATATTCATAATAAACTGAAAACCTTTTGATTAAATACAGGAACACTGTGTGGATAATTTAGAGAAATGCTTGCTAATGGTAAAGGGTTGAAGGGCTTCAAAAGGCATGACATTGAGCTGACTAAACACTTTATATTATACGTGATATAAATTTTGTTCCCTTGAGTTCTCAAAGTTTAAATGTGAAATATGTAAAGGAATCCGAAATAATGATAACATAAGTAATGAGAAAGAGAATTAAAAATGACTAGGCGACAGTTGATTACCGTTGTATCCAGACACGGTATGATAAATCTCAGAGATTTAATAAAGATAAATCTCAGTATCATGTACACGTGTTGAGATTTGATCCGGATATAAACTTAGATATCAGCTTGACATTGGTAGAAAGAGACATCTTAAACTCGTATACGCAACGTTTAATTTGAAAGCGAGCAACATCAACAAGAATCACAGATTTAATTAAATTATTTTTTACATTTTATATAATACAGAGCATTAACAGTTTAATGATGCAGAGCAGGTTCGACTAAACGAGCTACATTTAAAATGTGGTCATTAAACCCCTTAAAAATGCTCATCTCATTCGTTTACTCTAATTCCACTACCCATCGAAGCCTATACTACTACTACAGTGGTGTAAATTGTGCATTGATAATGAAATATGAAATATATTATATTTAAGAATGAGTTATGTAATGTTACAGTATATATCTGAACAAATTACAATGCAAAATACAAGAAAGCATAATAATATAATACAAGAAAATAGTAACGTACGGGAACATGACAGTAATTATAAACAAACTATCAGAAAAGCAATCAGCTGTTTAATTTATTCTATATAAATTATATGGAAGCCCTGGCGGCGAAGAGGTCATAATAACCGCCCGAAGGACCTGGAAGCAAGTAATCGGCGATACTGGAGTTGTACAAACGGTGTTCTTACGTATCAAGTTTGAATCAAATATATCTAATTAATTATTATTCGTAGTTTAACTTAGACACTCTGGAAAAAATGAGAGCAAGTTTACATAAATAATTATTGAATAAATGCAAACACTACGAACAAACGTAAATATTACCTCGACGGTGCGACGCGAGATGACAGACGGTCAATATACTTGCCAGTCGTAAATATTCGTACGATTTTTCTAATGTATGTTTTTCTTTACTCGTAATAAAGACAGTGTACATTTCTTTTCAAATTGAATATATATTTAAGTACCGTTTTTGAAAATACAAAAGGGAAAACATTTAAGTAATCTTAACCTAGAGACATTAAAAACACGTTCGACGTATTCACTACTTTGGCGAATATGTGGAATTTTTTCTTACTGGCAATGACCCTTACATTGATCTAAATACGGATCATGTACAGATCCAATATTATGTACATATTCAATGGCAAATCAATATTTAGCACCAACATATACAAATATACTTTCGTGAAAATGAGTTGTGTAATGATATTTTGTAGCTCAGTAAATAATAACAATTGCATAAAGTCCACATATTCGAGAAATCGGATTAAACTACGCATTATTATTACTGTAGTAGGCATCTACCTGCGACTGTTTATTTTGAAAAGATGAGGAGATTCAAATTCACCCAATTGACGAACGGAACATTTATGATCAATGGACTGAAATTTGGCGTACAAGTGTAAAGTGAGGCGTGAAAGGATAAATGTCTGAAATCTTGGTGTGTATGCAGTGGATTATGAAAGACGAAAGTTGTGTTGAAAGAAACTCATAAGAGCATAATCTCTGTTTCAGAGGTTCTATCGAGTCGTGATGGCGGCGAGGGGGCCACGGAATGTTTCTGAAATAGAATGATTAGAAAATTATGAAAACCAACATTCAATTCAAACATCTCAAATGCTCTTTTACTCTTATATTAAAATTTCGACCTGTTAACAAAGTTAACAATTTAAAATAATGGATTTTAACCACAATTTTGATTTTGCCAATCTTAAAAATATTATAATATTATTGATATCGGTTCGTGGCGTTAATTTTTTATAATTTTTTTAATATCTGGAAGTAATATGTATTAAACATTACTCTTCTTTAACATCACTATACAGGGTGTAAAATCACTATACAGGGTGTAACATTACTATACAGGATGTAACATCACTATACAGGGTGTAACATCACTATACAGGGTATAACCTCACTATACAGGGTGTAACATCACTATACAGGATGCGACATCACTATACAGGGTGTAACAGACATTGTCCACAAAATTTTATGGGTGGAAACAATATTTTATGTTTAAGGAATATATGGAAAATCTGCACTGTTACGGAAAATATTCGTTTGAAATTTTAACAAAATCGTGTTACGCTTAAGTTTTCGTATTTCAAAATAAACATTTGCAACATTGTTAAATTATTAATCTATATCTTTGTATCTGACCTTAAATCATCAAACACTTCAATAAATTATTTCAATTAATTGAAATTATCGCATAACGATTTTTTTGAAATGCTTATATCTCTGACATGGTTGATATTAGGCACATATCCCTTGAACATTTTCAACTAGAAATTTTGTCAGATTTCCGCCCATAAAGTATTATGGACTAGGTCTGTTGTACCCTGTATAATCCTCTAGACAACTGGTTGGGGCTCTTTTATGATTTGCGTGCGTAATAATTAAATATTTATTGAGGAATTCAAATCAAAAACGCAAAGAAGTCTTATAGCGTAAGACCACGAATGAGATTTCTCTCCGAGATTTATCTTGAAAGCGAATAAAGGTCAGCACAAAATTCAGCGTGAAACGTTTTGTGAAACATGTTCCATGATATTCTAAAAATACAACATACAAAATAGTACTGGTTTAATTTGAGTACATTAATTTACAATGGCTTCGTTTGCGAGCCTCTTTTAGCTCACCCCTGCTTATATTATGTTATTTATTTAATCGTGTGATTTGTGTAATTTAATATCCTTATCAATTTAAAGTACAAATTATTTCTGTTAAAAAAACTAATTAGAAATTTGTAACACACGTTTTAAAACAGAATAGTATCTAATGTTGTTGTATTGTTGTAGTCATTTCATTAGTCCTCAAGAAATTGGCGAATCTTCAGTGACCTCATGTAACCTCAGTAATGAGAGAGCTATGATAAACAATCCGCCCGAATGTTTAGTCGCTTGTACAATATACACAGCTAAACACTTTTGCCTTGCTTCTCGAGTAAACACTCAACTGTGGGTATATTAAAGAAGGTATTAAAAGGTCCAAGTTTATTAAAATACTATGTATTTTTTTGCGTTAGTTCACTCATGCAAACATAGTAGTAGATCGATGAATTGAGGTGTTTGGAGAGAGAAACGTGGAAAAACCATTGTCAAATAATATTTGGATCCTGAATGATGATCTTTCGCAAGGAGTGTGTTAAATAAATAATCTTCCTTTCGGTAGGGTGGGTTACTATTATAAATATTGTCGTCCATATTTTGAAGAGTCGTATCTCGAATTTGTAGATTTTAGAAGGAAATTTTCATGTTTAATATTAAAAAAAAAAAACTGCAATGTTATTCTCATATTTAATTTATGCAAAATGGAGTTTAACGATGCTAATTTAACGTTTTATAAACAATATAGTTTAAATGCCGTCTGAAAACACTCTTGTAATCGGATTCCCAAATTTGCGAACGCGTAAGAGCAAAGCGTTTGTTCAATGGCTGCAACTTCACGGTGGATATTCTCTTACAGGGCCTGAATTGTTTGAGGATTGTTGCTATAAACTCTCAACTTAAGGTATCCCCACAAAAAAAAGTCGCACGATGTAAGGTCCGGTGACCCTCTCAGCTTCTCCATTAAAACTCTAGCTGTGTGTGGAGTGGCCTCGTTTTGCTGAAATTGTGTTCCGTTGTTGAACCATTATAATTATAATTATAATGGTTAATGGCAGCATTATAATTTGACGCTACAGGCCGTTTAGACCTTAGGCAGACTGCAAAAAAGAAAAATTATTAATCGATTCCCTAATGCTAGCAGTCCACTCTCGCCGACGTTCTTCAGGCAAGACATTTGCCGATGCGCTACTAAAATTAGAAAAGAATTTACTTCATACTTTTTTAATAATTTGTAGTATCTTGCATATCATGCGTATCTTAATATGCTCCCAAAAATGTAAAATTAAATTCGTTACCCGAATCAGCCATTTTCACTAGACAATATGTCAAATGTCAAGACACGTGACACGAATTTATCTAACAAGAATGTGCTGCGCTTTCCTTGCCTTCTTGGCCTTTGACTCGTGCAAAAAATTCACCGGGGAACGGAATGTGGACGAAGCGAGGCGAGGCATGCGAGGCGAAACGAGGGAAACCGAGGGTTGTCTGTACACTCGCGGCGAGGGCAGATAATACGAGACGACCTGAGTCGACACGAGAATAGGCGAAGCAAGCCGAAAGCTGCAGTATATTCTCGTGCTCGGCTCTTCTCGCCATATTTCGGCGAGAGTGGACTGTTAGCATAAGGATTAAACTGTATACATACATCCACGTCGGTCCCTCATGATCGTCATCTTCATGAACTCCTGCCTTCTTTACTACACTCCTCCACTCTTTTCGGCATCCTATAGAACTTAAAACTAACAGCAGAGAAGTACCTATCGCACTAGGTCGGTCTAACGGTTAGGGGATGTTCCACTTTTTCTTTGTCCTATATTTTAGTTAGAGCTGATAGCTAAGTTCCGGAAGTTAGTTACTAAAACCTTATGGCTTTCCTTCAATTAACTTTTTTTTCTTTTTTTTATAATTACAATTGGTCAATATTACATTTTTTACTTTTTCCTATTACATTCAGTTATTAACATCCTAATACCATCAAAGGTTGGCTCCGGCATCATTGCACCAGCCACACCTGTACAATTTGATGTGAGATTCATTATCACATTAAATTCAGAAGGCAGCCAGAGAGAACCTATAGAAATCATACACCCCCAAAAGGGGAGGGTAGACGTCATATTTAAAATATAGTCCAAAAACAAGATTTAAGATTTTGTAAAATATTGCACTCGTTGCTTTGTTGAGTGGAATCGAAACGAGAGTACACAACTCTCAAAACGATTCCGGGATATGGTGGAACTCTTTGGGGTTTCCTTCATATTTTTTCTTCGACTTTTCGACGTGGCCCACCACAATAAGCTTCTCTAAGCTATCTACCTCCTCGCAAGATGAACAAAAAATTGAAGGATTCGTCTCAGGCTGCAGCATCCTTTATATTCAGTTCTTGCAGAATAAACATTCGTGCATCCATGGTATGTAGAATATATGAATTTAGCACCATATCTCAAAGGTATTAATCCGTATTCTCTCTCTTGCCTTCAGAGCCCATGATTTCACACCATAAAATAAATGGAATGCACCAAAGTATATGGATACCGCGGTATTTCAATATTTTTACAAGTCTGGAAATAGAACTTTTCGCCATATCTCTTTGTCATTTAATTTCTGAGTTGTAGCTACCGTCGTCTGTAATTATTAAACTGTAAACAATGATGATATAATCGATTATTTTATAAGGGTCTCTCCTTTGGGGGTTAAAGGGAGTTAAAGGACTTCGAAGACGATATGAGATATCAGATATCAGAAAATTGTTGTAGTGGGTAGGACATATAGTGAGAGTGGATGAATCTCGTACACCCACAAAACCTTCTTACATAAGTAAACGGCATTAACCTTTTAACCGCCAAGACATCGCACAGGGTTAGACTAGGCTTTAAGGGTCTTGACTTACCTATCAATAGCTGGGACCTGATGGCAAAATGATTTGATAGGATAACTTTAATCCCTGCAAATTTGCAAGGTCCAAAAGTTCGTGTTAACACGCTCACAGCATTTAAAATGTAAATATCGAGGGGAAGACCGAGATGTAGATGGGAGAAAAACCATATTCTTAAATAGAAAAATCTAAAATGATTTTGAAAAACCGTGTCTTGTCGCAATAACAATGCGACGAGTGTTCCAAGGTTATGCGCCCTTATTCGGCTCGGGGAGATTGTTGAGTGGATGTGGCGGGGGAGATTATACCCGCGCAGGGTAAGGGGATGATAAATCATGAGGCTGTTTACTGTACCACCTGTTGTCGCCCGGGAAGGGACATTTATCTTGAATGTAAAAAGGTAAATATAATACAACGATGTAAAGGTATGAGAAGGCTTTTAAAAAAGTCATGTAATATCCAAACAGTATCTACCTTGCCTCTCGATGAATTGAAATTCGAACCCCCCTTCGTATATATAGACATAATCTAGATTCAATATTGTTACCTATATCACGTACATAAGCTAGATACATTATTGTTAAGCAATTTCGTTTATTAGGTACATACTTATATTTTTATTTATAAAATCGAATTTTGTATAACAAGTTACTCACTGGATAAGGTAGGTACCTGTGTTAATTAATTACATTAAAATATTGATTAATACAATCAGAATAATAATACAAATTATAGACACAGATACTAATACAGAAAAAATTTATTAATTTGGAAAAAATATCCTGGTAGCGACCAAACATATATCTTTCTGATTGATTCATTTAATTTATATTAAAAATTCCATAACTAAATACTGTGTTCTGAAATTGAAACTTCACAAGAAAAAATAATAAAAGAAAATTAACAATACAAGGAGAATATTATGTTCCAGGTCGATGTTGTTTGTAAATAACTATAAAATGAAATATTATTTTTCAATTAATTTTATATTTATCAATTTTTTCATTTATTACAATTATGTATAGAATATGATATTGGTTTAGTGGTTGCCTCTGGCAGCGGCACAAATGCGTACTTTTTTAACCATATTTTTCATAACATTTTCGCACATTTCGCGTGTTATTTCTAATATTGTCCTGTAACTTAGGATTTGTTATTGGCTTATTGGCGTAGTTTCAAGTATCTTCACAGAAAATAGTCGGGAGCCGTCAGATCATGTGATCGAGAAGGCTAGTCGATATCACCAATTTTTGACATTATGCGACCGGAAAAAATTTCTCGCAAAATTTCAAGCGTAGCTCGGGCTGCGTGTGAGGTGGCACCGTTCAGTTGAAACCGCATGTGTTGCAGGCCCGATCAACCCAATTCACCTACCAAGAAGTTTTCCAACATGTGACGATAGCGATCAACATTAATGGTTACAGCATTGCTATTATTATTTAGATAAAACGTTCAACACGTTGTTGAAACGTTATATACTCCATAATAAATTGTAATTAACTATTCTCTAGCATTAACAAATGCGAACTGACAAATTTCTGTCAAACAAAATCTGCCTGGATATATTCATCCTGTATATTCGTCGGACCGACCGGGTGGAGAATGTAACAGGCAGCTCTAAAGGTTGAAGGATGCTGAGAAAAGATGAAGATTACTATCCCGATCGTTACACCATTTCTCCGGAGGGGTAGGTAAGGAAAGAATGCCGCGCTCTCCCCATTTCACACACGATACTCACCACGTTCATATTCTTGTACCTTGTCGAGTATTTAAGTTTCTAATACGACCATCTTCGAATCGATAAAGCATTGCAAGTGATTGCAAATCGATAAAGCAACTTGGAAAAATATCAAAAATTTATCACACGAAGAAAAAAAATAACTGGAAGTATCGGGAGATCAGATACCATAAATTTTTTAAATATTATGTAGTATTTTATTTTTTAATTAAATGTCTTCCTTATTCATTTAAATCTAAATTTGGTTGCGATAACGCGCGTTAATGGAAATCAAGCAATTGATGATAAATTATCGTATTGAAATACGTTTAAAAATATATCAAAAAAGGTAACAACATTGTGAAAACAAAACAAATACGTACATTAGGAAATATTTGAATGAACGTGCTACGTCATTGGCTGAGCGGGTTAATACAGTATTTTAATTTTTCGTGATACGATGTCATTTTAATGTTGAAAAATATAAATTAATATGTATTTAAATAATAAGATAAAATGCTTTGATTAAACCATTGTTTATTGATAAATCAACATGTTTCGATACCTATGGTATCTTCATCAGGAAACAGTGTATACTAAAATTAAAAATACAATCATAGATAAATACAGAACTATAAAAATATATGTGATAGGTAACTAAGTAGGAACTACTATTTAAAAGGTGACTATTTGAAAAAAAATGATTTGGTTATTTAATATAATAGTATTTGTAGAAGAAGATAGACCCCCGAAAACTTTCAATTCAATTTAAATCTAATACAAAGTAATGCTTTGGATTATATTGAAATAATAATAATTTGACGGTCAATAGACTACTGACTCTATATATAATAAAACATAAATCTAAAGAGTTCTTAAAAGTTGAGAAGACTAAATATTTAAAATATTTAGGCATATGTACGTTATGTATGTTACATAATATGTGTATACAGATAGAGGTTTCACTATATATATATATAAACCTCTATCTATCGTTTTTGAATATACCTACTAAAATAAACTATGAATTCGGGAATATAGAAAAAAGTTACATTCATACAACATATTCTAAAAAAAATATTTTAGATGGAAATGAATGTGTTTAAATACAAATAAAATTAAAAAGCTGCACAGAAACAAAGAAAAAATAAATAAAAAATGTATTTTGGCTGTTGCATTACTGCCGTAAGTAAACAGTATTTTTTCGGTGTTGAAAATTACATTTTTTACGGCATCAGTTATTGAATATGCATAAAAAAACTTGCTCTTTAACGTCAGTGTGCCGTTAGGCAAATACTTAAAAATAAGCCAGTGTAAAGAAATTTACTGCGTATTTTAAACGATTAACGCGGTAAAACGATTATTCGGGGAACGATCGATCGAGATTTCACTGTATATATTTTATTAATTTTTTAGCATAAAATAAGACATTTGAAATAAAGGTAATTAATTTACTAGGCGTGGTCTAAAGAAATTACCAGTATAGTTTTTATTATATATTGTTAAGATACAATCAAAAGTTATGAAAAAGATTTTAGTCTATAATATAGTCGGAGACAAAATGTATAGGTGGTTGGGTTAGGTTAGGTTAGGTTATAAATAACAAATTAGTTTAATTTTGTATTCTGCCTACATCATTAACTAAATTAATTGACTAAATTAAGCGTATTTCCGTTACAATACAGTCCAGCATTTTTCTTCTGAAATTAACTTGGAACAGGAAATTGAATATTCAATATATTTAATATCATAGACCGCTAATAATATAGTAAACGTTAGTTTCATAATCGTATTTCAAAAACACAAAATTTAATTATGAGACTGAATTCTAATTTTTTTTTTTTGTGTAGTGTATTAAAAGCGGACACGTGTAATGAGGCTACAAGATAAATTAAATTTTAAAAAAACTTGCCGACTAGCGATTTACTATTAAGCGAGTTACTTAAGTAAAAATTTTTGCGAAAACGAGTTGTTTGATTGTTAGTGAAAAATATTTACTTGTAGAAAGTACATCCCGTAGTAGACTCATTTTACTCTACTTAAATATGGCGGACTTTTCACAGCTGTTCCAAAAGTCTTCTGAAACATTGATTCTTTGAAAGTTACAGTATACGACAATTAATCATTAGATACCCCGCTATTTTACTGATGAGGGTTCGTTCGATGATGTTATCGTTGTTTAATATACATACGGAAAAAAAAATTCCGTCAAAGTGACAGATTTCGAACGCCTAGGCGAAAAAATTCATAGATAATGCATAACATAAAGCATATTTCATGATTATTTGTTGCGCCTATAGACATCTCCATCTATGCTTTGACAATAGTAAATTTGACGTTCAAACAACCCGCAAACGATTTTATTCACGGACGTTAGTAAAAGGTCACCAAAGTAAAAATTATCACAGTAAAAATTTACTACTGATCACGCAACCGGCCCTTACAATTAATCCCTTAAAATCGCGCTCATACAATTATGAATTTGGCCTCTTTCGGATTTACCTGGAATTATGAAAAACGTGTCGATATTATCGTATTTAAAATAAATTCGATAAAGCTCTACTTTGGTGATTAATCTTATTGGCAATATAAACTGTACAATATGCGATGGCCTATGGTATACGAGTATGTAAGATGTGTTTTTGGCACACCATAGTACATAGATTTTAAAATTAATATAATATGTAAAATTACTACATGATTGCCATGAGAGACAAATGTAATTTGGCCACAAAGTAATTTTGCTAATATTTAAGAAATATTTTTTCGATAAATATTTTTTTTCTTGTTGATTCATTTGATTTGTATTAAAAAATATCACAGAACTATGTTTTAAAATTGCAACATTCCAACAACAATGTGTTTTCATTAAAATATAATATAATATATTATTATAGTAAAATAATAATAAAACGAACTAGATGACTCAATTAGAAAGATGTACAGAAAATATTTAGTTAATATTTAGTTAGATATAAGTTTACAGATCAGATCTGGAATAGCAGAGAGATCAGATTCGGGTAGCTTGATCTAGTGGTTAGGGGCTTGAACTTCGTTCCACCAAGGCAGTCTTGTTTTCATAGCACAAGCATTTAGATTAGTTTAAAAGTAGTAAGAATATCGATATGACATATATTCCGTGTTCGCATTTCTATTTAAAAAAAAGACCTGAAAAGCTGGGAGATGTTTCCTCTCATTTCTTTTAATAACATTTCCACTTCTCTCACAATATCTTAACAGATGTCTCCTCAGTGACAGACGAAAAATACTATAGATATTGTTGAAAAAGCTCCAAAAACGAATACTCCTTTGACCATTTAATTTAAAAAGAAAGATTTCGACGTAATACTTGAAAAATAAATAAAGCTACAATAGACGCTGTCAACAGTCAGAGTGGGGTACGCGTGACCCCCGGGGCGGATGATTTGTGGCCAAAGAACAGAATCTAGAATGTTCGAGAGAGTTCCACGAGCAATTTACAGAATTTTTCCCTAAAATTGTCCAGATAGGTAGCTCGCAAGTTGAAGTAAAAGTTTAGACATTACTTTTCTTTTGATAAATCGACGTTCCCTAGATTCCAGTTGAGATATTCTCACTTTCAGGAGGTTTCTCGTATGTTCGCAGCAATGATTATCAGAGGATGTCTAAAATTTGTCTAAATGTTAGAAAATCTTCGAATTCGAATAAGTCTATTTATTTATATATATTTTCACATCCATATTTTTGTACTAACAGAGGTGGATACGTAATAAACATACATAATACATAGTTTATTGTGTGGGATGGAGTAGACTTCACCTCTGATATATACAGCGTTGCCCTGGCTACTTTGCTAGACTGAAGTCTGTGTTAAAGTAGCCAGTTTTTTTAAAATATTTATTTATATAGTTATTTGGAATAAAAAGAGAATTAAAAATATGAATAAAAAAGTTAAAATATAATAAAACAAAAATATATGGAGTGGGAGTGTTGTAAGACTAGTGAATTATTAGAATTGTATAAATTATATTAAATTGTTGGATATCCATGCTTCTGATTCATCTCTACCTGATTGAATCATATATTGGGTCCATATTTGTGTAATCTTATTGGTATTGTACAATTTCCAGTCGGTACTGAGTGTATTGTATAGTTTCGGAGCTAGGAACATGTAGAATCTTTGATAAAATGTCGTTGTTGCTCTCGGAACTGGTGTGTAGATGTTTGTTGTTTGTCTTGTGTTGTGTCCATGATTTATTGCTTGAGGAGAGTTGTTGTTGTTGTATATAAAGTTTTAGAAGAATTATTTTTCAATAACGGTCAAATAAGGCGGAATGCCATTCTTTTAAACAGTAACAATGAATGTAAAATCACGAGAGGTGAAATCAAAATCGATCTTAAACAAGATAGACAGGCAAGACCGAGACGTGACGAGACGAGACTCGCTACACGTCGCACTAAACACGGTCCAAGATCGCGAAGGGTGGAGGCAAGCCGTTCGTGCTGTGAACAGAATAGAAGACCAGAATGATCAGTCATGAGCACATCGATCGAGAGAAAAATTTGGAGATGGGGTGGAGTGATTATTATTTTCAGGGTTTTAAAGTGCATCTGAGCAAAATTTGCAATTAAAAATAATACACATTTAATGTAATTAACACGTATTATCGCGAGGAGACGGTGGGCAAGCCAGAAGGGAGGGGGAGGATACCTATGTTTTACGCGGGGTCCTAAAGGGTAACTATGCTAAATTTGGTTTAGATCTATCAGATGGACTAGGATTATATAAAAAACGGACAGACGTACGTACTTGTATATTTAATTTTATATATGTGTTGGTGGGATAAAATCCCGTGGACTGGAATATTAATCAGTTGACAAAACCCGAATTGGAAGTCTGAAGGAATATAAGGGCAGATGGAACTGGCCTACCTTGCTTTAAAGTCCTGGGTTGAGCGTCGTCTTCACCTCCGGTTGATAAGCACATTTATTATGCCGAACCGAGAGATCACTGCATTTACAAAAATATTGAATACACTTCCTCTGCGCGTTCCCGACATTACGCATGGTGCGGATGTAGAACGGTAGAAAAAAGGCACAAGAACTTGATAGTTCGCTGTTGGAGCGCAATACGTCCCCCCGTCGGCGAAATCATAAGTAATGAGTCGGCCAGAGCAGGATATAGATTATTGGTTTGTATATAGGGTGGACAAAATGGATGGACAATAAGAAGTGGGTATTCGACTTACCTCCACATGTGTATTGTACACTTGTATTTTTAGCTGGCAGAAAAGGAACGAAAGTAGACTGAATGCAGTGGAAATGAGATCACTTAGACGTATTTGTGGCAAATCTATTTATGACAGAGTAAAGAATGAAGAAATAAGGAAAGAATGTAAAGCTGTTAGTATAGTGAGTAAGATTAAGAAAGGATCACTTAGGTGGTTTGGTCATATGGAAAAGATGAATGAGGAGAGAATGGTAAGAAAGATATATGACGCAAGTGTTGATGGAACCAGAAATAGAGGACGTCCGCGGAAGACTTGGCACGACCAGGTAAACCAGATAATGGAGGATGGTTCTGTCAGAAGCCTCAACAATCGGCGAGCTTGTATGACAAGATGTATGAATGTGGATGAGGCGAGAATTGTGTGTCAGGACAGAAGAGTGTGGCGCTCTATCCTCTCTGCCTACCCCCACGGGGAAACGGCGTGATGGTAAGTAAGTAAGTAAGTAAGTATTTTTATAAATTTTAGTTTTATTTTAGTTGAGTCATTGTTAAGAGATTCTATGGTGTTGTTGGATATTAGTGAGCTGGGTAGCAGACGTATATTTAATTTTATATATGTAGATAAATGATGATAAAATAATGTTAAATTTGCTAAACTCCACTAATTGAGTCTCTATATCTGTCTCGTTTAGTGACCGACTGATCGAGGGCTCGAGTCTCGTTCTGGAAGACTATTATTATAGTACAAACGTATAACTTATTTATATAATACTCATCTTTATTATTAAAACAATAACACCCCTTTACATGTTATGCCTAAGTTGTTAGACATTTTTACAAATAAGGAAAAAATATATCAATTAATTATGCATTATTATAGAATTTTCAACTTTATCACAAAGTAAAAAAACCAATAGTTTGTGTAATGTATATTGTATTAAGTAGTGAAATACACGCATACATTACTAACCAACATATTATGAACAACCAACTGAATTTAACCATTTTAAAAAGTAACATTTTATGTTTAATGACATCCTGAAGAAGAAAATGATATTTTTTTTGTATTTAATTCATTAAGTGGTTAATAAAACAAAGTTAACAATCTAAAATAATGGATTTTAACCACAAAGTTGATTTTGCTAATCTTAAAAATACATAAATTATGCACTCTCGTATATACTCCTTTTCTATACACGAGTCTTACTCTCATAGAGAAGAAATAAATTTATAAAGATATAACTGTGTGTGAGAAAAGTAATGAGATTGGCAACACTGCGGGAGATGTGGTAACGTTGTGTCTACCAGGCTATGCTAAATCGGTTTGTTTATCCCTTCCACTTCCTCAGTCCGAGTTACAACTCCGTACAGTGAACACGTTAGTTTTGACAGCGCCATTAGTAAAGTTGTGTTTTCATTGTGCGTCACAGAAATGGAGCATCGGAATTTTGAGCAACGTTGTGCAATAAAGTTTTGTGTTAAACTTGGTGAGTCCGCGAGTTGTACTTTTGAAAAGTTGAAACAGGTCTTTGGGGAACAGTGCTTATCGAGAGCACAAGTTTTCCGCTGGCACAAATCATTTTTGGAAGGCCGAGAACACGTTGA
Organism: Eubasilissa regina; assembly: GCA_022840565.1. Lineage (NCBI taxonomy): Eukaryota > Metazoa > Arthropoda > Insecta > Trichoptera > Phryganeidae > Eubasilissa > Eubasilissa regina. Next base: position 6,344,086 of record JAINEB010000017.1, read on the forward strand.
AGATGAACCTCGCTCAGGGAGACCTTCGACTTCAAAAACTGACGAAAACATTGATCGTGTGAGGGCTCTTGTGAGATCAGACCGTCGTTTAACAATAAGGATGATCAGTGAACAGTTAAATTTAAACACTTTCACCGTGCATAAAATTTTGACAGATGATTTGAACATGCGAAAGATTTGTGCCAAAATGGTGCCGAAAAATCTCACAACTGAACAGAAGGACATTCGAAAAAACGTGTGCGTTGATCTTCTTGAGAGGATGGCCAATGACCAAGAATTCTTCAATTGTGTGATCACCGGTGATGAATCCTGGATATTTGAGTACGATCCTGAAACAAAGCGGCAAAGCGAAGAATGGCACACTCCGTCATCTCCTCGGCCGAAGAAATGTCGAATGAGCAAATCAAAGATCAAGACCATGCTGATTTGTTTTTTTGACATCAAGGGTATCGTGCACAAAGAATTTGTTCCACCAGGACAAACTGTCAACCAAGTATTTTATAAAAGTGTCCTTGAAAAGTTGAGGCAAAGAGTGATCCGTGTGAGACCAGACATTGCAGACAAGTGGATGCTTCATCATGACAATGCTCCGTGTCACACGGCCCTTTCCATCCGTGAATTTTTGACCTCAAAACGCATTACTGTTGTTCCTCAACCCCCCTATTCACCTGATTTGAGTCCTTGTGACTTTTTCCTTTTCCCGAAATTGAAACATGTCCTAAAAGGACGTCATTTTGGAATTCTGGAGAACATTCAAAAGACTGTGACCGACCAGTTAAAAGCCATACCAATTGAAGACTTCCAGCGCTGCTACCAAGAGTGGGAACGACGACTCCGCCGGTGTATAGCTGCCCAAGGGAACTACTTTGAAGGGGATAACATTGTTGTTTGAAAATAATAAAAACTTTGGTTAGTATGAAATCAGTCTCATTACTTTTCTCACACACCTCGTATATATATAATTATTATAAAAATGTATTATATCTTCTAATAAAAAATAAATAAATTAGAAATCTCTCTTTGTTTTAAAAATAACACAGAACAATGCACTGAAAATATAATTTTACAGCAATAATGTGTCTTCCTTAAAAAAAAAATTATATATCGTTTACTATCTTCAATTATCAATTAGTAACATAACTTTAATTATTATTATTTCATTTTTTCGTATTTCTCAACCATAGAAAAGTTTTTTTTCTTTAATGGTATTGTATACCCGTCATTATATAACTATTTATCAGGGTCAATAACTACATGTTGATAATCTGTATATTTAAAAAAAAAAAAAAACAAACTTAAAAAATACGCAGGCAGAAAGTTCTTAAAACTCGGTTGTCGTTACCTCGAGGGACGCGTATTCAACAAATTCAACCTATTTTTTCTATACAAATAATACAAGGTGACGTGTAGATAGCATTTCTCTGAAAACATCCCTACAGTAGGCACCTTGGGAACAGTAATCTAAAGAGGTAGCCATACAGATGTAAAAATAGTATTTTTCCAATTGGTGGATAATTTTAACAAGACCGGAAAATTTAAATTTTAAATAAAACACAGTATTTTTGAGAAAATACAGACATTTTGATTTAATCATAAAGTAGACATCTGGGAATTACAAGTATGGAATAACACATCTGATGAATGCCCACCTCGGCTTTGCTGGCACATTTGCGTTCTTTTGACGAAATTGTCTATCACGGTTTGGCTTAATTGTTGCTGGATTTCAGTGATACAGCGTCTAATATCCTCTTTCAAGACTTAGGTGGTCATGGGCTTATTGAAATAATCTTGTGATTAAAAAAACCCCACAGAAAGAAGTCCAAAGGCATTAAATCGCACAATCTAGGCGGCCAATTCTGGTCGCCAAATTGCATGATGAACCAATTGATGATCTCTATTCGCTATCAGTCTGTAGGCTTGAGTTGTTGAGTCAGTTGGATTTTGTAGGCACGATGACGCAGATCTTTCGTGAGAATACACTGCATGTGCTTCTGCATGTGATGCCGAATTGATGTCCCCGGACTATCGGCCACATTCTGGCGAACAGCCGTGATGTTTTCTGCTGAACGACCTGGGCGAACACGTGTCGATGGTCTGATATCAGTAATCGACCCAGTCTCCTCGAATTTTCCGATTATTCTCTTTATAGTTGATGCACTTGAAACATTTTGTATCGTGTGCACGAAGCGTATAGTGTTGGCGTGGGTATTTGGGTCATTTATAGTTTTTGACTCATTGTCTAAAGAATCCGTATGCATCATTTCATATAATATGCATAATAAAAGAAGTCGTGGTGTCTGATAAAGTGTGTACAGAATGTAATAACACTGTTGAGTTCTTATATTCTCTAGACGGTGAGTTATGAACTAGAAATAACACTATACAATTCCTACTCACCACACAACATGATGTTCTAAAAAAACGCAATAAATTTCTCACCAATACATTGATCGCTCTGTGAATAATCTCTCACAATGCAAATGCAATGCTTCAAAACACATAAAAAAGACTTTCTATCTTTTATTAATTAGTTGTTCTCATATAAATATCGCTGAATAAAATATCCCAGTTTGTTTTTGATAGGCGTAAATTTACTTTTTACCGATCGAAAAGAGATGGTTGTAATTTTTTTAATGGCGATAACAGATGTACCTGACTGATTTAAAAAAAAAAAAAGGATTTAGTAGCATGTAAGTCAAAGCCCTTTCATTTAAAGATAGATAACTTTTTCTTTAGTTTCAGATTTTGTCTTACTACTTATTTATATCCTATGTAAAATTTGTCATCTATTTATGCAATATTAGTGTTGTATATTGAATAAACAATTTTTATTTATATTATACTTTTAGTATACTAATTGGTTATTTTGATTGTTTTAGCTATACAAAAGTTGAACAACAACAATGCATTATAACAAACTATGGCCTCATTTTAACAATGTCATTATTATGAGTGACATAAATTGTTCTAAATACCTGATGATCCAGTGATGTCCATCGCTTTCAGGTTTCTTCCCTTGATGATGGTAAGGGTGAGTCTGCCGGCTGTAGGGAGATAGCACAGGGAGAGCATCAGTTCTCCCAGCTGGACCTTTTCCTGTAAATGAGAGAACATATTATGGTTGGGAATAGCACATTTTGATAAGAAAATTCATTGCCAGTACCTGCGTACAATTTTCATGTTTTAAATATTATTACAATTTATATTTAATAAAACAATAATTAACAGTTTGACAAGCGATGACTCATGTGAAATTGTAGATTATTTACTAAATAAAATGATCAGTTTACTGCAATTAATTAATTAACTCTACATTTTTATTTCACCCGAAAAACCTTTCAGAAAAAACAACCTTTAAATATCAAAGACCTAAAAAAATATAGCAGGCTGAGGGAATATAATTTTTTTGTACGCATATATATGTTCATTGGCAGGCAATCGGTTAATATACATGTTATTAAGTACTATATACACCGGGAGCAAAATCAGAAGATTACTAAATTGTATCTTTAAACGAAATATTTTTTATTAAGGAACATATTCTTATTGTTAAGTTGTAATTTATTCAGAACACAGGTCTGTGATATTTAAAATACTAATTAAATGTATTAATCAGAAAGATATACATATAAAGTCAATTTTATCGAAAAATATTGTTGTTGCGCCATCGGGATTCGATCTATTGATCTTATATGTATATCTTTCTAATTAATACATTTAATTAGTCTTTGAAATATTTTTTTATGAATATGAATATTGAATTTTAATCTATGAATACATTAAAAATAATATAACGTAAAAATTATGCAATTTACTTTAATTTACACTCCGAAGCCACAGCCTTAGCTTTTATTTGATCAATTTAAACCTTTCGTGATTTCAGTAGAGTTATGGAGTTGGAACCATTATTTTTAATAGTTTTGTCTAATCACAAATTATGTGTTAAATCTTTTTAAGGGTACCAAATTATTATTAACTTATTATTTATGTTTTCTGTAAGCGGATGTGCATTGAAACAATTATTGATATATTTGAGTTGATGACTTTGTTTACCCGGTACGGAACCCAGATATTAAGCTTGTCTACTGAGGAGCATTATCTCCAAAACTATCTTTATAAACTGTAACAAGACCCTTTAGCGGTTAGATCGTATCTAACATTCAAACGAGAAAGAACTAAAAGTCTATTCGTTTCAATATTTTCTTAATTATATCAATAAACGAATTATTCACGTGTACCAAGTCGTGATTTCAAGACCTCCCGATAAGAACAAAAAATTATTATATGTCTCTTCTTCCCAAAAAAATTATTTCCATGCTGATTACATATTTTATTCAGAACCCATAAATATCGAATTTGCGTTTTTGAGACTTTTTAGAAAATCACATATTCGAAAATTAAATTATGCCCTTTAATATCTTTAAGAACTTCTTTGTAAATTTAGTACCTGCACTCAGGGTATCTAAAACATAGAATTAAAAACCTATCTACATAAAGTAAAATGCTAAGCAACTATTTTCTAACTATCGAAAATTATCTTTGTAAAAATTGTAATAAAATTTTATTCCTTCCTTCCTTCCCAGAGAACTGTATACATAACACACACGCATGATATTTACGCTTGGCCATGAGAGTACTAATTGTACTTACTAGATTTAAAAAAAAATGCTATTTAAGTTCTGTTGGAATTTTCATCGCAGTGTGACACGTGTAATATTCACAATTTTTTATTTGAAAAATACCGAGTAGTTGGGGAATGAATAAGGGGTGATATGTTCAACGTGCGATGCTTCCGTCTTTGCTGGAACAGTAGCCCGCCCTGAGTATATTAAGTTAACGTATTCTACGTATTTCTAACGTATCTTTGAGATGTATAAGATCTTAAGCAACTTAATTTAGGTTTTGCGCTAAAATTTTGTATGCCAGATTACAGGATTTTGTAATATTTTACATAAATAAAAAGACTTAACGGCAGCTTCTACATAAATATTTCACATGAATTCACACACATATATATATATGTGTGAATAGAGTTGCCTCAGTTAAATCTAAATTAAATACATTAACTTTAAAAAGTCTTTACTTTTATTTTTTATCACTCAGATTTTATTCCCTATCCCATTTGCCTCTTCCTTTCCCCTCGAATATTTTCTTACTTTATTTTTTATAACTTTTTCTCTATATTTAAATTTTTATTCTCAACTTTTTTCCGCTTTATAGTCCTTAAATTTTAAATTGTACTCACTGTATAAAGTATTTTGTATCTTCTGAGGAAACATGTAACTAGTTTAATTATTGTTTAGCTTTTATGTGATTTTCGTATTTACTGATAAACTGCATGTTTACTGAATAAAATAAAATATGTATTACCGCGCTAGCACAGCCGGCAGCTCGACCCGACTGTCGCGGTGGAAGACGAAGGAGAATCAGCGATTTTTTTTTGAAGTGCGTTGTATCGAAGCTAAATAATTCGGGCCCACTCGTGTGAACCGGCACATCAGCGCTGACCGTGTTTAGTCCTTGGACACTAAATCGGCCCGACTCATCGACTATTTACACTTGCGGACGATAGCAATGTTACAATTGCAAATGCAATTGTTGCAATCTTGATAAGAAAAGTGTACTCAGTGTGCATTTGGTATGTTTAAAAATAAAAGTAATTGCGTAGGTTCCATAAAAAATTTTGGCTCTAAAAGTTCTAATAATTAATTAATTTATTTTCTCGTTATTAGTTACGTATTTACATTATTAGGTAGATTTTGATTGAACTATTACCTTATTCCGTAAGGTCTCATGACGCAACTTCCGGAAAGTTTCATCTTCCACATTCTATAGATATATTTGGTTTTTATAGACACGATAACTCCCATAGTTATCAGATTTCGATCAAGTTTTTCTAGGTAAATATCTCAGCTAAGTTCGTTAATATTTGGATAACATCGTCTATTGCGCATTCTTTACATTCATAAAGGATTGATGATAGCTTTTAATGGATGACTTGCTTTATCTTTTTAACTAAGTAAAGGCTCCGAAATCCGATAAAACCTTAATTAATACCTTGTGCTGTCTAGTAAGAAAGCAAGTTTTAGCAAGATTTTTCTTACAAATGGATTTGGCGTGTATTTGATGATACAGCGGTAAGGTTATAAATTATGTCTGATTTATTAGACTCTGTCTCGTGTTTTCCAACCCTGGTCAATAGCATTCGCTTCAGAAAAAAATACTTATCTAATACTTTCGTAAGGGTCGTGGGGTCGGTACAGTCAGCGCGCAACGGCGAGCTCACGAACCAATGTTTTTAGGTAAAACTGTTTCAATATTAGAATAAAAGAACAATGCTTTAGTTATAATAATTTTTCTGAATTTTCGAACCATCTTTTAGCCATTTTACAGAATGGTTTGAGAAATATAACAGCGTTGAAATTTTACATTTAAAAAATAAAAATATATTAATACTAATAACAAATAACCAGTAATTTAATATATTCTCCATATCAACGTCATTATCTTCTTTCGCCATTTCCACCACGCCCCCGCCATCGACAACGTGGCGATAAATGATTTGTTTGCAAATTTTATTTTACGGATCAGTTAGTGTGCGTGTGTCCTGACCATGATACAGCAGTATTGAAACCGGTCGACGTTTAAAGGGTTATACAATGTTTGCTAGTTCTTAAGCTTGTTTATTCATTCATGACGGCACTACAACCCAGGGTGTACACACGCACTCTTGAAATAATGGAGAGCTTGGTTCAGTGGCAAGGGTCATTTACTATTGGGTTTTTAAAAGCAATCAACTTTATATTGCAATTAATCTCAAAAGCCTTTGAGTGATATACGCTAGGAGAACCAAAGGCTTTTAATTTAATTTGGATAATGTTTCATATAATTTACATATATTTTTTTATGGAAAAATATTTTCATTGTTAAATTTTTATAGTGAAAAAGATTTAAAAAGGATCGCTTAGGTGATTTGGCATATGGAACGGATTAATATGAGGACAGAATAGTATGAAAATAATATGACGCAAGTGTTGATGGCACCAAAAATAGAGGACGTCCGCTGAAGACTTGGCACGACCAGGTAAATCAGATACTGGGAGATTATCTCGTTAAAAGCCTCAATAATCGATGAGCATGTTTGAAAAGATGTATGAATGTGTACGAGGCGAGGATTGTGTCAGAATAAAAGTGTGGAGCTCTACCTTCTCTGCCTACCCCCGAAGAGAAACGGCGTGATGGTAAGTATGTGTTCAGAGCATAATTTTGTTGCATTTGATATTTGAAATTGTAATGTCACAATAAAAATGTATTTTACGTGTATGTACATTGTTTGATTTTTTTTTTACAAAATTGAAAAAAGCCAGAGAACCAGTCAATAAATTTATTCTATGCAGGTCTGATATAATGCATGCAGTCAGTTTTATTATTAGAATTCATCATCATCATCGTCACTCTGCTTTTCCGGCAAACTGAAAAGCTGTCCTTTTCAGACACATTTGTCGCAATGAGAAGTATGATCCCTCATATGACTCATTATGTAGGGGAAGATAGATGGCAGCAGAGGCGTAGGCAAAAAGGATTATCTTGACATTGGTAGAATGAGGTTATCTTGCTTGCACTTAAAGTGTGCCAGTTTTCAAAATGCCGATGATCCTATTCATCTAACACAAGGTAAACCAGCATACGCCAATTTGGTCACTTCGATAGAAGATGACACGATGAAGAAGATAATATTAACTTTACTACAAATTGTATGTTTAAAATTTTATTCCTTGTGATACAATTACACAATTCGCCATAATTAGATTCAGTTTTCTGGATCTTACAAGTGTTATTCAAGCGATAGATAATCTTCAAAATACGTCTTCATTAATATTTATTATTAAGAGGCAGTCGTGTGATCAGTAGTAACTTTTTACAATTACCTGTAGTAAATGTTATTTGCGGGTTCTTGATACATCAAACTTACTACTGTTAAAAAATAGATGGAGATGTCGATAGGTGTGACGAATAATCATGAAATATGCTTTATTTTATGCATTACCTCGTGAATTTTTTCGTATTATGTGTATTAAAAAACGTAATTATCATCGGATGAACTGTCATCACTAAAATAGCGGGATTTTGAATGATTGATTTTGATTGTCGTATACTGTAACTTTCAAAGTATCAATGTATCAGATGACGTTTGGAACAGCTGCGAAGAGTCCGCCATATTTAACTATCGATACTCATTTTTACTATCGGATACAGCAGAGTAAAATGATTTTACTACGGGATATACTTTTGAGAAGTAAATATTTTTTTACTAACGATCAGACAACTCGTTTTCGCAAAATTTTTTACTTTAGTAACTTTTTTTACCGGCCTTAAGTGTATTAATAACAACGAAACTTGAAGAACGCAGTCGGAATGGCGCTAAAATATTTTCATTGCAATATCAGCGTACTCGATACATTTATCTGCACTCGAAATAATCTATAAATTCAAACACTGGAGAGCTAAACTGTTTCTAATTCTTCGAAACTACACCCACTGCGCGATTTACACTGTAGACGCAAAATTACCTTGTGGTCAGTTGACACTGATGTTTTTTGTTTTTTTGTATGGTTATTTCCTCGTCAAACATGCAGATTATTTCGTTATGACAATCTTTAGCCATATATAGACGGCCCTCAACTTTCGCACATAATTGGTTCTGTTAGAATGCAAAATTACCCAAAATAATATTTTGTGTTTCAAGGATACGTAAGCACTTAGTCGAAGTAAGAGTCGGGGGGTAATAAAACTGGGTATTGTTAGACGCAGGTACACCGACACAGTGTGGGAACTGCAATAAGGAATCTGGCGTATGTGACCGATGTCAGGACGGCAAATGCACCCACAATAGGGGGAGGCATTTCTTCATGTACTTAGTCTTCACCAAATCTCGGCCGGGAGAACTGGCTCCACAAAGACGGGTTCTAATTTTCAATTAGAAAATAAAATCATTATCGATAAACTAATTATGAATTATGTATGTAATTATGATTGTTGATTAAAAATGTAAAACGTTCGCCGCAGTACGGGCAAAGTCCAGTGAGACAGATATTAAAATACGAAATGTAATGTACATATGATAAATAAAAATAATAATTTTCATGTACAATACAGTGCAATTATTCATGCAATCATGAAAAAAGCCTAAAAGTCATGTTCTTTTACACACACTGCAGTGAAACTATTTCAATGTTTTCAGTGTAATTATTTGCGCTATCTCGTAAAATCTTCTTTTAATATAGTCTCCCAATCTTCATGCAAACTAAGAGATTTAGATTAAATAATTGAAAAACTCAGAAAGAGATCGTTTTGATGTTGATCATCAACCCATGATGACAAAGTATTTTTTGGAAACAATCTTTGAATATATATTTCCATAATTTTGAACGTATACCTTAATTTTATTTTTGTTTTTCAAAATTAAATATATCGTAGACCTTTCTCCCTCGCGTCGCTGTTAAGTCGAAGGGTGTTTGGGGTCCTCCGGACTTGAATCAGATAGAGTGGCAGATGACCATGGGGCACAGTCAATATAAGAGTAAGCTTTTTTATTTTAGATTGGTAGATGCCCCATGGTTTGTTTGCTAAAGAGTGAACCAGAATCCGGAACATACCTTGTGGAACTGACTGATGCACTAGATAGTATGCTTAGTGGTTTAACTGGTTTAAATGGTCGGATGCTCGTAAATGCGGACCTGATCAGCAATGCTAGGAATCTAAAGCTGTTCAAGGATTTCATCAGAATATGGAAACTGAGATGGGGTGACTTGGGCAGATGATCAGTGAATACACGTTCTTTTTCATTACATTCTCTCACTACTTTTCTTTACTTCCTATGAAACCAAATTAATATATGTTATGTAACGGGGAAACTTTGAAACATCTCATGCATATTCTCACATTTATTAATTGCATCCCGTTTTACTCTTTATATAATATTATTTTACTTTTTATACTGAATATTGTATTTATATGCTATCTAATCGCATCTTGATTTACTCTTTATGTATATTTATTAGTATATTGAACACTACAGTTTGTTTATTACTATAATACATATATATATATATATATATACCGGAAAAGCACTGTCTGCTATAATACAGTAAAATACTAGTGTAGCAGGCAGGGTACCGAAATACATGTTTTACTTTACTGCAATATTATCTGATTATAACAATATAATAACACACTGTACTGTACTATGAATCAAAAAAATAAATTATTATTATTATATTGTTGACTGTTTAAGGCTGATCTAAATTGACTTGGTTGAGCTCTGCCCCTAATCGTGTATCCATTGATCATCTGCAAAAAGTGGGGGTGATATCGTTAGCCTGCGCCGTGATTGGTGAGACTCAAGTCGTAATTGTGTCTCGTTTTTTTCCCTACGGAAGAGTCTAAATGCCTGGCCCTTAAATGGCTGTTTTGTTTCACTGTCTCTACTTTTATATTGTTAATATTGTTTGCATGGATCTATTATTACAATAAATAAAGACAGCATTTAAAGGGCATCGGAAGATTAGACTAATTTTGCTCGTAACTTTACTTTAATTCGTGACAAAAGGATTAATTATTAGTTTCGGTTTTTCCCCTTATATTAAAATAGTTTAAAATCTCGTTAGTATAGCATTGTAGCGTGGAACCGATAAAATGAGTTTAAAACTCCTATAACGGTTCCGGGAAAGGGTGGGACCTTCCGGGGCTCACAAGGGTTCCTAAAAAAAAATATCGACGACCTATTTATATCGTACGAACGGTCGTAAAAGCAAAAGATTCACCGCTTTCATAACGTGTAATTATTTCCATCTTCGTCTCTTTCTATCTAATTTCTTTTTGGTTGCAGTTTTTCCATTTCTCATTCATGTTTATAAATTTATAAGGGCGAAATATTTAAACGTACACAAATAAATTGGCAAAACACAACGCACCGACACGCTAAACCTGTTTAATTAATACATTGTATGCATATATTTCACATTTGACCCCCCGCCACTGCAGTTCGAAACTCTAATTACGTCACGATTCCGAGAAATCCGCTAATCTAGGCAGCAATGTGTGCGCGAGCGCGAGCTACCGCGCTCCGTGGGAGCGACTGTATGGGAGCGAATAATATTTGCATTACGACAAAAATCATTAAAAAGTAGAATTTTTAAAAATGTGCGAAATAGCGAAATGTACGAAAGTCGAGGGTATTTGAATCCACAACAGTTAAAGCAATAATTAATATAATATTTATATAATTGATATCCGCAAAACTTAATAATAGATTTCTGGTTTCTGTGTTAACTACTAACATAAACTTTATTTAATTTAATGTTTTGTTTAGTAGTAGTAAAGTTTTTTAAAAATAGTACGTATTTTGGAGTGCGAAAAATCTTTATATTGGCTGAAAAGATATTCTGGGATTTTATTATTTCAACGCAATTTTCCCTTGTAATAAATATATATAAAGGGTTTTTCAATAGGGACGCTCAAACTTTCTTTCAACAGGGACAAGAAACTACGCAATATTTCTTCAATTTTTTTTGAGGTTAACACTTGTACTTAGTTGGCAAATCATCATGGAGCAGTACACACCGGAGCAACGCTTGCAAATTATTCAAATCTACTACCAAAATTCGCGTTCGCTCACCGCAACTTTAAGAGCATTACGACCATTTTATCGTCGTCATCACTTGCCTGCCACATCAACAATTCAACGTTTGGTGCAAAAATTTGAAAGCACGTTGTCGCTACACAATGTTCCAGTGCCAGTGAGACAAAGAAATGCACGAAGTGAGGAAAATATTGCCGCCGCTAGAGCATCTGTTCTTGATGACCCAAATGAGTCACTAACACGACGTTCTCAACAATTGGGCATTTCTGTGACGTCATTGTGGCGAATTTTGCGAAAAGATCTTGGCCTACATCCATACAAGATCCAGTTGACACAAGAACTAAAGCCGCTTGACTTAACACCATTGGACTATTTTCTTTGCGGCTATGTTAAATCTTTAGTCTATACCAACAAGCCGACGACATTACAAGAGCTAAGAGAAAATATTGAACGCGAAATTGGTGCGATTCGGCCCGAATTATGTGAAAAAGTAGTGGAAAATTGGATTTAACGATTGGACTTCTGCAAACGTGCCTGCGGTGGTCATGCGAGGGAAATTGAATTTCATACATAATTGCCACTAAATGTACTTCAAAACATAATAATTTTTTTTTAGATATATTCATTCGTTTTTGTTTTATTTTAAAAAAAAATTTGAGCGCCCTTAATGAAAAACCCTTTACATATATATATTTTTTCTTTTCTTTTATTAATATTAAAAATATAATATAAAAAAATTATATAAAAATATAATATAATTTCAATAATCGGTGGATATATATATATATTTTAACATTTGTTTCTTCTCTATGAGAGTAAGACTCGTGTATAGATAAGGAGTATATTCGAGTTAATTTATGTTTCAGTTAGTCTGTATATATATTTTTTTTCTTCAGTTACAAATTTATGATAGTCCATAATTTTTCTAATTGTGATGGGGAGATTGTTAAAAAATTTGATACCTTGATAAATATATTGATTTTGAGTTGCGGTATATTTTAGTTTTGGGATATCAATTTGATCTCTATATCTTGTAGATCAGAATTCGCTTCTAAAATTGAATTGATTTTTAATTTAGAAAATTTGAATTATCGATTTTTTTTTGTATATGTCTACTATTTTTGGTACTTTAAAATCTGTGAAAAGTTGTATACTTGTATAGCCTTTTTTTTTTTAGAATAATATTTATTATCATTTTTTGAGTGATTTCTAATTGTGACATTTAAGTTTTATATGCACCTCCCCATCCAATAATACCGTATTGCAAATGTGACTGTACAAACCCGTAATATATTATTTTCAGATATGTAAGTGATAAGATGTTTCCGAGTCTAAAAAATATGTAGGCAGTTTTCCTTATTTTGTTTGTGAGATTAGTAATATGTTCTTTCCATTTGAGATTGTTATCTATTATGATTCCAAGGTACTTGATACAGTCTTTTTATTCAATTGATGAACATTGGTCACAAGTGTATTCTCGAGTACAGGCCTTGGTGTGAATTTTAATATGAATTTCGGTGTTTTATTTCTGTTGAATAGCAAATCGTAGAAAATATGTTTTATCGGTATTAATATTAAAAGTCAAGTTTTCGCGTTGAGTCAGTTTTACGTATTGTCTCAATTTTTTCACCATTATTTATCCCGTTACGTAGCCCATCTATAATCACCTTTTTTTGAACAATCAATAAATTGTTTTTAAATATTTTTGTTAATCTATGTATAATTTAACAGGATTGATATTTATCATGATGGTCACCATTTTTATTTGATAATATAATAGCTGAGTTTATTGGTAGAAGCCTTAGGCGTAGGCAATTGATCTACTTTCATTTACTTTTTATATCAAAGCATCTATTTAATTCATTGATTGCACTTTATATAGATTTTATTAGGTCGCTACAAAGGTTCGGAAACAACCTAAATAAATCGAAAAAATGTAAAACGAATACCGGGAAATATTCGTGATTATTAATTTAAAAAAACGCAGGTACTTTAGAATTGACCTTTTTACTTATGATTTATTCGTATAAAAAAAAAAAACAAAAATATAAAATTGAAAAATACAATGCGTCTGCTACTGTATATATACATTCTCATATATATTTTAATATTTATACTCACATGTATCAAATAAATAAAACAACATTTGTATATTTTCTTTAAATTTAAATGTATTTTATAAAATTCCCACCTTGAATTATTTATACTACGCAGTTCTTAAATTTTTAATTAGGTATATGTTTTCTTTACATTTGATTCACGATGCAGATAAATTTTTGTGTATTTATTCATATTATAATCTACAAGGGTTTGTCAGAACCTTTCAACGAACTAATTGTTTTTTTTTAAATTAAATAAATTTTGGAACAAAAAGTTTACTGAAAATAAAAACTATTTTTTGTACGTTTCATATGACTAATGTATCAATTTATCTCAATCCTTCCATAGCCGTGCAGTAACACAAATCTACGGAGCCTATTAAACCTATAATATTTCTGAAAATATGCGCAAAAATTAATATTTTAGCTATTTCTAGAAAAAACATCTTACTTAAAAATACATTGTTTCTTTCAATACGAAGTTAAACTTAAATTGTGGTTGACGGACGCCATGAAAAATACAATTTTTAGTGGAATATATAGAGTTGTACAACAATACCAAAGTGACAAAAATAACACTAATTAACTTATCATCACGCCGTTTCTCCGCGGGAGTAGGCAGAGACGATAGAGCGTCACATTCTTCTGTCCTGACGCAATTCTCGCCTCATACACATTCATAAATCTTCTCATACAAGCTCGCCGGTTATCGTGGCTTCCAACAGGACCATCTTCCAGTATCTGGTTTATCTGGTCATACTACGTCTTACGTTATATATATTTCTTACCATTCTCTCCTCATTCATCCGTTCCATATGACCAAACCGCCTAGGTGATCCTTTCTTAATTTTACTCACTAATAATAAGATCAACTTTATATTCTTCCCTTATTTCTTCATTGTTTACTCTGTTGTAAATGGATTTGCCACATATACGTCTAAGTGATCTCATTTCCACTGCATTCTGTGTACTTTCATTCCTCTTCTGCCAGCTCCAGACCTACCTTCCATACGTCAGTGTTGGTACCAGGACTCCATTATGAAACGCTAGTGTTACTTCGGTAGCCCAATTCTATTCAAAGCGCCGTTCCCTTTATTCTCTGCAGTCACCCTCCTTTCGACGTCTTTCCGTATCTATCAAAAATACTTAGCAAATATACAAACTCATCTACTTATTCCAAACATTCATTACCTATATGTATTTTGCACATTGTCTTGCATTCCTCCTTCTCGAATACTATTACTTTATACTTGTTGACATGACAAGGTCGCTTTCCTTGCATACATCGTACATCGTACGTACAAGAACACGCTAACGATTATTTCTACGTCTCCCTCTAACTGATTATTTGAAATAAGACCTAACGATAACATACGCGTAATAACAATCTTCTGTTCCCGATTAGCTCGGCGCGGGCTAATCATGAGTCATCAATAATACAGCATAGGCCGATAGTCTGACGCGTGTTTTATCGATATTATCGTTGAACGACGAAATTCAATAAATTACAAATCGTGTCGAATAAAGTGATCGAGATTCTAATTTGGAGTTTGGAATTATTGATAATATTAAGTACACCGAAGACTTCATAGAATATCAGTTTAGTGTTATCAAAATGAGTGTGAAAAAATAAGTTAATGGAAGGTTTTATTTATAATCAAGAAAACACGAGTGCAACTGGAAAATAATCACCCCCTTCTGTCTAAACATTGAGTTTATAAATTAAATTTTAAATTAATATCCTGAAAATGTGACAGTCTATACACCCGACCAAATGGCAGCAGGGTAGTCCTGTGTAACAAGGAGATACCCGTTCCACGTATTCCAGGAAATATTCGATATTGCAGCCATGAATTCAAAATTTTTATGGGTCGAGAAATATCCACATTGAAAAGGAACAATAGAAGTTGAAAAAAATATTTAATCAGCATCTTAAATACTGAATAACCAAGGTCCAACGTGGAAAATAGAAAAAAAGGAATTACATTTCACAGATGCTATTGCACTTTACTTGTCCTCGCATTTCGATTGTACAGTGTTCTCGCTTTCCGCGTCAACTGAGATGCCAATAATGCTGGGACATGAAGCAACCATCTTGAATTATATTCATAAACATGATGTTGCCGATTTTGTATTACAAATGAAGAACTCGAAACATTTGTGCAAATCATCTGTCTGCATCAGTGCACAGAAATAAAAAAAAGTTATTAAGGAGAACACATTCTTATTGTGAAGTTGTAATTATTCAGAACAGACGGTCTGTAATACAACAATATTTTTCGATAAAATTGACTTAATATGTGTATCTTTCTAATTAATACATTTAATTAGTATTTGAAATAAAAGTGTTTGTGTCTAAACTGCAAAAATTCAGACATGTAATTTATTGAGCTTTCTGTTATTTTTTGATCAATAGTTTTTTTAGTTTTATGTTTGTGTTGTCGTTCTATAACTTCGGACAAGCATTGAATTATGCTTACTTCGGTACGAAGGCACTCCATTAAATATATTTAGATGACACACTCGGTAAGTCAAAATATATGAACTTTACTTTTAAAATTAGCAATATTAACTTTGTGGTTCAAATTCATATTTTTTATTTATTATCTTTGTTTTATTAACCACTTAATTGAGTTTAAATACATCTACCGGTTTCGAAAAATACCATTTTCTTCTTCAGGATGTCATAGTTAGTCATGACATAAGACATAAGAAATATATGACATAAGAAAATGGTAATTTTCGAGACCGCTAGAAGTATTTAAACTCAATTAAGTGGTTAATAAAACAAAGATAATAAATAAAAAAATATATGAACTTTATTTTCGTATTTTGATTTGTTTTGATGTTGGTACGTTTGAATCAAAACCTGAATCGCTAGGAATTATTACAACAAAAACGATGCCGTTGTTGTATGAAGCTTTTGTTTCATTCATCATTATTTTAAATACACAAATATTTGTTGAACACGCCTAGAGCGCGTGAAGCCATGGAAGGATCATATTATTACTGTCTCAATGTTTATATTTATTATTAAACTATATTATTTATTTTAATAGACTATATTGTTTATTTAACGCAACCAAAGTATTTCTGTGTGGCAGTATTTACGAGATGCTGTATAAACAAGTGGTATTACCTCGTTCCGCGCCCCGCGCCAAACTGGTGCAGATTAGCGGTGGGCGAGTCGGCTCAGCTAACTGATCCGAATCAGCCGCTCAACTGAGCGGTTCGATCGAACAGTCAGGATCTTGGAGAGGATTGAACCATGGATCTTTTTGAACGGTTGAGTCATGGATCCTTCTAACATTCGGCTCGAGGCAGTGTATCTTATATCTACGAGGTTTGATAAAAAAAATACGCGGAATTTATGAATTTTGCGAGCTGTATAAGTCCAATATTCATAATTTATTTCTGTTATGTCGCTACACTTGTCCCTAACGTGTCTTGATATTGTTAGCCATATTGGAAGCTTACTTTATTGCTGTTTAAAAAGTTACACGTGTTTTGGTGTGCTCAGCGATTTTTTACTTATGGAAAAAAAGGAACAAAAATTTTACATTAAACATTGCTTTAATAATTCTTTAATAATGCAGCAACGTATTGAAAATATTGAGTGTTTCTTTTGGTGAGTTTAATGTGAATAAAACAAGTATCCACAAGTGATACAAACATTTCAAGAGAGCCACGAAGACGTTGAAGGTGACGAGCGCCCTAGACGCTCCAACATATCAAAAATCGATGACAACGATGAAAAAGTGAAGAAAATGATTGTGGATGATCACCGAATCACTATCAGAAAGGTTGCTGATAATGTTGGCATATCATTTAACTCGTACCAAGCAATTTTTTCGAAGGTTTTAGGCATGAGATGTGTGACAGCAAAATTTGTTCCAAAATTGTTGAATTTTGACTGTGCCCAATGAACATTGCTCAGAAGTTGCTGAATGAAGTCAACAATGATCCAGAACAGTGTACGGATATGACATCGAAACTAAGGCTCAATAGTTTCAATGGAAAAAGAGCCAAGGTCGAATAAACTCGTCATGTCTCGATCTAATGTGAAAGTTCTGCTCACGGTTTTCTTTAATTTAATTTCTTGCCAATAGGTCGTACTGTAGAATTTGATCGAAATTATTCGATTAAATAGTAGACGTATTGTTTGAACAAAGAATTTAAGTTGCACACAATAGTTATTTTTCAGCTGAAATTTTATACCATATATTCTGACAATCATTTTTCTACAATAAAATATTTCCTGAATACTATAAACATTTGTATTTATTTGTATTGTACCAACTTCTAAAATTTGTTGATTTGTTAACGCTTTTAGTATTGGTGACTCAATGATCAGTAGGTCATAACAATCAATTGCCGTTTGTTCTATACTTGAACATTTGATGTTACTGCGGAACTAACTTTGAGACATCGTATATTCTGGTATGTATTAGTGTATAACCTGTTTATGTATTCACCTCTTATCTTGATACATGTCATTAATCGTTAGCAATCCTTTCGGGTTTTGGTTCGATTTTCGACTGATCCGTTACGATCGTCGCCCACCTCTCTTTCGCTTAAGCTGAAGATAAGCCGTGCGTCGTTCGCGAACGAATCGGCTCACTGAATCGGAACTTTACGTTGAGCTGTCAGGCCGAATCCCTAATGGCCCCCCACCAACGGATCATCGGCTCAGTGCTACCACTCAGTGACTTGCGACTCAGTGGACTCAGTTCAGGTGTTTATTTCATAGTGTAACGCTTGCAATATACGCTGGCCGCGATGCCAACCGAAATTTTAAATGAAAATATTTCGCACAGACTTAGTGACGATGTTAAAATAATCGTGGAAGAAATCGCGCGTGAATTAAACTTCTCAAATTTTAAAATAACAGTAAAACATGAAGATTTTACAGGAGACAATTATTTGGGAGATATATCGCGAATTAAACTAACGCCAGTGGAACAAGACGGACAGAAACCTATCAATTTGGTTGTTAAGAGAGCACTAAAAACTGCCGCTTTAAGAAAAGGTATACCGTTAAATACATATTACAAGAGAGAAATATTTACTTACACAGATATCCTTCCTGTTATTGACAAACTTCAAGAAGTCCGTTCTATTCCGATCGAAGAGAGAATTTCATTTGCCAAATTCTATAATGGTATTTCAGAAGACTTAAAGGAGGTAATGGTCATGAAAGACCTCGCTGATGATGACTTAATGTTACATGATAAGTCAGTACCATTTGACTATGATCATGCTGCGGTAATTCTACAATACCTGGCTAGATTGCACGCGTGCTCATTCGTTTTGAAAGAGAAGGAACCAGAAGTATTTGCACGCCTGACAGAAAATATTGCCCAAACCATGAATTATGCAGAATGTTTGATTGAGATACGAGAAAAAATGATTTTAAAAATACTCCCAATGATTGAATCTCCAGAAAACAAAAAAAAACTAGAATCTTTTATCCAAAAAGTGGGGGGAATCGTAAAACATAGTTTGGATGCGAAATCGTACGAGCCTTATAATGTGATTTGCCACGGAGACTGCTGGAATAACAACATGCTCTTCAAATACGAGGTAAATAATTTTTGTGGAAGTAAACTTTTAGATATTTATAGTCCGTTAATGCATGCAGTGCATACATTTAAATGATTCGAGGACAACTTGCGTTTCTAAGAAATTTATTATTTTAATATTTAACAGAATATTTTTAATACAAATTAAATTAAATAAATTATAAAGATACAACATATAAAATCAATTTTATCAAAAAACATTGTTGTACAATCGTAACGTTGTTGCATAATATATCTGTAGTTCCATTATTTGAAAGCCGTCTTCATTGTTTTTACGGAATCTCAAATTAATTTAATTAATTTGAAAAGTGTAACATATAGATTCGAAAATTTGTCGTCTTATCTTATCTTTCTAATTAATATATTTAATTTGTATTAAAAATATCACAGACCTAGGTTCTGAATAATTACATCTTCACAATAAGAATGTATTCTCCTTAATAACAGAAGATTATTCTTAATAACATAATATTATATACATTTTAAGATTAGTAAAATCAACTTTATGGTTTAAATCCACTTAATGAATTAAATATTAATTAATATTTAACCACAAGTCCCATTGTAAAAATTTTTCCGATAATTTTGTGTCATCAAGTAACAATTTAAGTTAGGTACTAAATTTATTTTTTAAATTATTATTGTTTTTTAAAAATAGATTCTGTTAAAGAAACAATATAACGTGTGTTTTTGATCAGTTAGATATTTCTCGAAACCGGTAGATGTATTTAATTCAGTAAGTGGTTAATAAACCAAAGTTAACAATCTACAATAATTTGTTTCATTATTTAACGTGCTAGAAAATTTCCTCATGTAGCCATAATTGTAGACTTGCGTTATCGTAAGAAATTTAGGATTTTTAATCGTTTTAAATGAGAAGAAAAGGTTTTTACAATGGCTATCGTTGTCGTTAATTTCCTGTATATATCTATGGTGAAATTTTATAAACATGGAATTATCATTTGGAGCATTCATTCAGTTCCATTCGGCATGACCTTCGGCTGTATCAGCATCAACGTACTGCGTGCAAAATGCAAACTGAAACCGTTTCATAGGAACGTAGCGGGGGAAGCGGGGGTTACGAATTGTTCACACGGTTTTGATAACGCAAGTTTTGTTTCGAGAAAATTCTATAAAATAATTGCTAGTTTGTCACTTGAACTCGTGAGTAGAGTCGTTGTGTGAAATGACATTAAGATAAATTTCATCGATTTTGCTCGGTACAGTAAATTTTAGGAATATTTATGTATGTTAGAAGATAATCAAAACACCAGCTTAGTTTAAACACTTCTTAATTAAACTTGTTATTGTTTTGATTTTTACTAAGAAGCCGGGTTCGATTCAAATGGCCGTTCAATAAAAAGGGGTCAAAACGAAATACGTAAATATTAAATATGAGGCCCAGAATCAAAAGAAGACATGTCCATTTTACATGTTTACAAGTAAAACGAAAAAACAATTGTACTATAACTGTCACATTTGGAATCATATTAAAAATTACTAGTAACCTCAAATACTGTCGTTTTTTTGACTGAAAACATGCTTGTCTGGGTCTGAATTAATTATCTATTTGACATATCTGCGATTGAAGTAACAAGCATATCTAAAATGAATTTTTATGTGAAATTCTAATTTCGACACTGATGTATGGAAGTGAGGCCTGGAGCTGGCAGAAAAGGAACGAAAGTAGACTGAATGCAGTGGAAATGAGATCACTTAGACGTATTTGTGGCAAATCTATTTATGACAGAGTAAAGAATGAAGAAATAAGAAAAGAATGTAAAGCTGATGTTAGTATAGTGAGTAAGATTAAGAAAGGATCACTTAGGTGGTTTGGTCATATGGAAAGGATGAATGAGGAGAGGATGGTAAGAAAGATATATGACGCAAGTGTTGATGGAACCAGAAATAGAGGACGTCCGCGGAAGACTTGGCACGACCAGGTAAACCAGATAATGGAGGATGGTTCTGTTAGAAGCCTCAACAATCGGCGAGCTTGTATGACAAGATGTATGAATGTGGATGAGGCGAGAATTGTATGTCAGGACAGAAGAGTGTGGCGCTCTATCCTCTCTGCCTACCTCCACGGGGAAACGGCGTGATGGTAAGTAAGTAAGTAAGTAGTCTTGTAGACATTAATTTGATTTATATTTGTACATACCTAACTCAAAAACCATAAAAAATGGGCATGTCCGACTTTGATTCTATATTTCACAAATATAAGTAGTATTTTTTGAATTACCGATTGTCATTAATGTGAATTTGTTTCTTAAAATATAAGCACCTTTGAGCTCAAGAACCGCGCATTTCTCCGCTTGTCCGTGATAGTTACGTTTCGTCGGGTTGTAATAATAATTTAATTGAAATAAGATAAAACGCGTATTGTACTTTCAGACTCGTCTATATTACTCATTACCCCATAATGGTATTACGTTATCGCTTCCTCCTTATCTCTCTTTATTCAATTAGTGTGAGAGAGACACAATTATATTCAGGATTTATTAAAGTATGAATTTTATATTGCGCACATTTACGGAAATATTACAGGTTTAATAGATTCAGTAGACCTGTGGTACTGCATAGCTACGGAGAGTTAATTTATAATGTAACCATTTATATTTTTCCTTAAAACAGGACATCTGCTCCATGGGCTACGCTAAATTATGTACGAAACTTTTCACATTTGATATCCGATGGAGTACTTCTTTGCTTTATAACCCGGTACATAGTTTGTAAGTTAACTTTAAAAGTGCACTTGTGTTTAGGTATTGTTGAAATGAAGGATTCACGTACAAGAAATTTAAATTGACTACAATAACACACGTTGATAAAAAAACAATAATCAATCGAGCTAGCAGGCTTCTGATTGTATTGCGCATGCCGTCATCGCCGCGCTACTAGACGCTACCGTTAGATTTTTTGATTTTGCTCGCCTTTTTTTGAAATTGTTACCGTGGGTTGCTACCGTTACCTCTCTTTCTGAAAACGGGACATTTCGGCGTCCCAAAGCTGTGCTTGGAGACAACGGGATAGGCTACCTAAAAACGGAATAGTCCTATGGGACGTATGGTCACGTTATTAATGTATTAACTGAATATGCTGTTAAAGAACTTTGATATATAATATAAATCCTACTCGGGCATTAGGTCTGTGTAAAAGTGAATAACTAAAGTACTTATATAATTATTAAAAATAGATTCTTTATTTAGCTTATTTAAACCAATCAACAAAAATTGAAATCGGAAAAAAAGATTATTATATAATATTAAAAAACAAGAATAAATAGACATTTACATCAAATAGGCATGGGAGGGGGTTAAAGGGAGAAGGATCCATTTTTTGCGCACGCCCCAAAGAGTGTCGATGTATGCAAAATTTAATCTATGAGGGGTAGAATGGGTTGACTTTATTTTCCTCAGGGTTCTAAATTGCAACTGGCATAACACGGATGGAAAAATTAAGAAGCCCAGTCAACATTTCACATGCGATAATAACTCGAGCATGTGTCCAAAATATGGTCACCGCTCCAACCTGATGGATATCCAGGAACAGCGTAGTGTGTGTGATTGACAATATAATTAGTTCTGCGGGTACTTATTTGGAAACCATCATGCCATAAAAACATTGAAAATACTATGTACACATGTCGAACAATTTGTCTTCCATTTTTCAAAGATTATTATTAAAATATGATGATTTTACTGCAAATTAACAAATTGTATGGATTATTCCACTGTTGAAAAATGATTAAAAAAATTTGTTTGATTTCCACAGATATTTTTTTGATTTAAAGACAGTGTGAGGTGTATTTATTCCATAAATATGACTTATTATTGCCATTTGTAAAAATGATACGTCGAAAGATTCAAAATGTTTTTATGTAATGTTATTTCACTGGAATAAAATTTACGCCTTTTTAAAAGGTGAACAACAATATATCTGAAAAAAAAGGACTAATTATTTATCCACCTACCTATTGTGATATTATATTTAAAAATATTAATTTATTTATGACTTCAAACATTTCTTTTATTAATTGTATTATTTTAACTCTTAGAAAATGTCAAAGTTGAAATATTATCATCTTCGTATTATAAAAGAATGACCTTTAGAATTTAGACTATCTAAAGGTTGTGTAATGTCTCCATGGCTATTCGACTAGTATATGGATAAATGTGTGAAAGATCAGGAATGTATGAATGTAGGAGCAAAAATGGGCGATTTGATTGTATGCTGTTTATTGTACGCCGATGATGCAGTACTAATGGCGAATAATGAACAAAAATTACAGAGTCTAGTGAGTAGAATGTACGATGTATGAAAGGAAAGCGACCTCATGATGAATGTTAACAAGTCGAAAGTGATGGTATTCGAGAAGGAGGAAAGCAAGACACCGTGCTAAATACTCGGAGGTAATGAATGTTTGGACCAAGTAGATGAGTTGTGTATTCGGGAAGTATGTTTGATAGAAACGGAAAGGCTGAGAATGATATCGAAAGGAGAATGACTGCAGGAAATAAAGTGAACGGCGCTTTGAATGGAATTATATCTAATGGGAATTTGTCAACCGAGGCAAGACTAGCGGTGCACAATGGAGTCCTGGTACCGACACTGATGTACGGAAGTGAGGCCTGTAGCTGACAGAAGAGGAACGAAATTAGACTGAAAGAGATCACTTAAGCGTATATGTGGCAAATCTATTTATGACAGAGTAAAGAATGAAAAAATAAGGAAATAATGTAAAGCTGATGTTAGTATAGTGAGTAAGATTAAGAAAGGATCACTTAGGTGGTTTGGTCATATGGAACGGATGAATTAGGAGAGAATCGTAAGAAAGAAATATGACGCAAGTGTTGATGGTACCAGAAATAAAAGACGTCCGCGGAAGACTTGGCACGACCAGGTAAACCAGATAATGGAGGGTGGTTCTGTTAGAAGCATTAACAATCGGCAAGCTTGTATGAGAAGATGTGTGAATGTGTATGAGGCGAGAATTGTGTGTCAGGACAGAAGAGTGTGGCGCTCTATCCTCTCTGCCTACCTCTGCGGGCGGGGAAACGGCGTGATGGCAAGTGAGTAAATAAAGTAGACATGAACAAATTATCATATAATTTTAATATTTAAATAATCTATTATTATTTAATACACATTTGCAATGTATAGTGAGGCTTGGTTGGGAGGAAGAGGTAGTGTGTCTATGTTTTGCACAGGTTCGTAAATAATAAGTATGCAAAATTTAGTTTACATGGATAATGGAAATAATTTACCTTTGATTTACATATTCAGCAATAGCAATAGTGTGAGAGTCAAAAATAACAGCAATTTTTTTATGTGCGGTTATTGTTATATTTATAAAATGTTCATTTTTAATTTTTATAGAAAGACAGAGTGGCTGACGTCGTGTTTGTTGATTGGCAACTTGTGAGACTGGCTTCGCCCGCAACGGACATAGTCAACATGATGTTCCTGTCAATGGAGCCAGACACGATAGAGCTTCATCTTCAACAGTTGTTGGAAGTTTACTTTACAACTTTGGAGACAGCTATATCCAGAATGGGCTGCGACGCTGAACGGTGCTATCCCAAAAAGATATTCAAGGAACATTTCAAAAGTTTGATGGATTTTGGATTTCTTTTTTGTAGCATATGCATTCCTATCCTTCTCGGAGAGTCTGGAGACGCTAAACCGATCGCAGACTTTGTACAAGATTTAAAAGATGGTAAAATACAGATAGACGTTAACGAACACATTGCTAAACGCATAAGTGGACTGATCGAACTACTTTTGAAGCAAGGTGAAATTTAAATTGTTAACAGAAATATTATGTCATGTAATAATTTGTTTATTTTGTTATTTTTCTTAGGTACCAAGAAAATTAACAGGTGTTAAAGCCGGTGGAGTGATCAGTGGTACCTGTTTACTATGGTAAAATAAGTTACTAAATATTTTTTTTACGGGTTGTTCGATCGTTTGGTATAAAATGCTTAACATTATTATTTCGGATGGTAAAAACATAAAATCGTCGGTTAAATATGGCGGAATCTTCACAGCTGTTTCAAAAGTCATCTGTCGCATTGATACTTTGAAAGTTGCAGTATACGACAATTAATCATTCAATATTCCGCTATTTTAGTGATACGAGTTCGTCCGATGTAATCTCGTTGGTAAATATACATTAACACATAAACTGAAAAAAATTGAAAAAAAAAATTGACTGCAGTGTGACAGATTTCGAACGCGGAGGCGAATAAAGTCATAGACATTACATAAAATAAAGCATATTTCATGATAATTCGTTTTGTTACACTGTGAGGCAAGATTTCTTATCTATGCTATGACAGTAATAAATTTGACGTAAAAGGTGTGGTAAAAGTTACTGTAGTAAAAACTTACCATGGTCAACATTTACTACTGATCACACAACCGGCCCTAAGCCAGCGTTGTTTAACTTTGCGTTGTTCAAGCGTTGGCCGCGATAATTAATTTTTTTTTACATAATTTTTAAATTAATATCTGTATTCCAATTAATGTGTTTATTAACCAAAACTTCAAGCACTATTTGAAGGAATTCGGTATTAACCTTCGAAGTGACAATGTCGATAGCATCATTTACTTACAACAGATATTATTATGAACAAAAATAAATTATTGTCCAACAACGACGGCCACAATGCTCCCATTAAGTACCTTAAAACTGATAGTTTTTATTATTTTTAAATTTCTTTCTTTCATATAAATAAGATAAGTTTTGACGTGATATGAACTGACTTGTCAATTACTTTTTTGATTTTTGGCCCATGAAATGTTTACAAAAAAAAAATGGCCCGCGGGCTAAAAGAAGTTGGACAACAAGACATGTCAAAATCTTAAGAGTTAAAATCCCGAAATGTTAAAATCACGATAGATTTGGTAGATTTTCTGTAGGAGTTCTTTTTCCCTTGGCTAATGAAGAACTGTATTTGTTTTTCTTATTATTATTGTTTATTTACTTACTTTGTAAAATATATTTGTTATTGTTTTGTTTTTATTGTTGTCCGTCAGCAATCTTTCATGGGTTTTATGAATAATGGAATAAATAAATAAATAAAAAATGAATACATGGTAAAATTTGTTTAATCGATTAATGCATACAACTGATTATTTGAATATATTTTATATATTATTTATTTACATACTATCCCAAACCGTTTTGAGAGTTGTTTACTCTCATTTCGATATGTCATAATTACATATTTTTTTATTTTATTACATTCACTCATTATTAAGATTATCATCGTACTAGAGCCATACCTGTACAATTTGACGTGAGACTCGTTATCACATTCAATTCAGAAGATAGCCAGAAAGAAGCTATAAAAATTATACATCCCCAAAAGGGGAGGGTAGACGTCATATTTATGTGTTGCAGTCGCAGAAGTCGGTCACAGTCCGGCAGAAATTCACCCTGTTCAGGTCGCAAGAGGTGCGAGTGAGAGCCAGTAGAATGCTCTGTTAGGTCTCTCTTCCCGGCATCGTCTATCCCAGCAACCCCCAACGAGAGACCCACACCATAATAAATTCCGGGAAATGTCCGTGATTACTTTCATTTCTTAATTTATAATTATATTGTTATGTGCTGGATTTTTAAATATTCAATTATAATTTGTCGATTTATAAGTTATTTATTAAAAACAAGCAAGATAACATACATATTAAGTAAGATGAGAACGCGCTTCTTGTAACTGACAAAATATGTTAAAATTGCTAATAATTTATTCCTAATTGAATGGTTGACTCTGAAAATCTATATTAAAAACCTTCTGATGAGTTAATTGGTTTTTTAAAATTTAATAAACAGATTTATTAAGAATTTTGTTGGTACTGAAAGTTTACAGAAATTAAAAATAATGTTTGTTATGGCCTGAATATTATCTTAAATAAACATGTCAAGCGAATCTCGTTACGAGTTTATATAAATGGCCCCGGGCATGCTGCACTCAGTTCGCGTCTTTATTTCATTGTGTGACGTTTATCGCAAACTGGCCGCGATGACAACCAAAAATTTTAATGAAAATATCTCGCACGGACTTAGTGACGATGCTAAAACAATCGTGGAAGAAATCGCACGTGAATTAAACTTCAAAGATTTAAAAATAATTGTAAAACATGAAGATTTTACGGGCGACAATTATTTGGGAGATATATCGCGAATTAAACTAACGCCAGTGGAACAAGACGGAAGGAAACCGATCAATTTGATTGTTAAAAGGGCATTACCATCCGCCGCTTCGAGGGAAGTGATACCGTTAAATACGTATTACAAGAGAGAAATATTTACTTACACCGATATCCTTCCTGTTATTAACAAACTCCAAAAAGCCCATTCTATTCCAATCGAAGAGAGAATTTCATTTGCCAAATATTATAATGGTGTTTCAGAAGACTTAAAAGAGATGATGGTCATGAAAGACCTCGCCGATGATGGCTTAACGTTACATGATAGGTCCATACCATTCGACTATGAGCACGCCGCGGTGATTCTACAAAACCTGGCTAGACTGCACGCGTGCTCGTTCGTTTTGAAAGAGAAGGATCCGGTAGTATTTGCACATCTGACAGAAAATATTGCCCAAACCATGAATTACGCAAAATTTTTGATTGACGTGCAAGAAAAAATGATTTTAAAAATACTTCCAATGATTGAATGTCCGAAAAACAGAAAGAAACTAGAATCTTTTGTGCAAAAAGTGGGGGAAATTATGGAATATTGTTTGGATGCGAAATCGTACGAGCCTTATAATGTAATTTGCCACGGAGATTGCTGGAATAACAACATGCTCTTCAAATATGAGGTAAGTCATTTCTGTGGAATTACATTTTAATCGAAGTTAAGGCGTGCAGTGCATACATTAAAATAATCCGTGGACAGCTTGCATTTCTATTAAATATTTATATTTATTTAACAGTTATAACATAGTTCGTTTCATTATTTCATCCTTCCGTATCGTACAACAATGCTATCAATTTAATCCCATGAAAGTATTCTCTTATCGCAAAGTAACTTATGACGCTATTGTATGCCTATCTTAAAGATATATATATATATATATATGGTTTTTTTAATTTCTCGTCATTGTTTTGAATGGTTATTTCTAGTACAATACTTATCATTTTCTTATATCCCTCCATCCTTGTCGAATAACAACATAAAACAAACAAAAACTGCGGTTATCGCGTTAAATTCAAAAAAAATTTTTGATTTATAGAATTTTTGTTTTTAATTGTTGTAGGAAGACAGAGTGACCGGTGTCGTGTTCATTGATTGGCAAATTGTGAGACTGGCTTCTCCTGTAACAGACCTAGTCTACATGATATTCATGTCAATGGAGCCAGAGACGATAGAGCGTCACCTTCAACAGATGTTGGATGTTTACTTTGCAACTTTGGAGACAGCCATATCCAAAATGGGCTGTGACGCTGAACAGTGCTATCCCAAAAAGATATTCAAGGAACATTTCAAGAGTTTGATGGTGTTTGGATTTCTTTATTCTACCATGTGTATTCCTATCAATCTCGGAGAGATTGGAGACGCCAAGCCAATAGAAGATTTAGTACAAGATTTAAAAGTTGGTGAACTGCAGATGAACGTTAACAAACGCGCGGCTAAACGCATAAGTGGATTGATCGAGTGCCTTTTGAAGCAAGATGAAATTTAAATTGTTAAAATAAATATTATATCATGTTAATTGCGTTGTCCAGCTAGCAACTCGCAAAAATTCTAAATTTTTACATATTTTTTAAAGTAATATTAGTATTCCAAGTAATTAACCAAAATTCACAAGCCCTATTTGAAGGAACTCGGTATTAACCTTTGAAGCGATAATAACGAGAGCATCATTTACTTACAACAAATATATATGTGGATAGCAAATCTTCCGTGGATTTTATTTGTTTAGTCGATTAATGCACACATCTGATTCATGTTATGTGCTGGATTTCTGAATCTTCAATATATCGATGATTCAGAAGAAGTCGATTTATAAGTTGTATATTAAAAACAAGTTAAGATGTGGAAAATGATTACTACAATAAACGTAATAAATGTAATGATCAACTTGGTTAGAACACGCTGCTGACACGCACTGACAAAATATCTTATTATTGCTAATAATTGATTTTTTTAATAAGCGAAATCAATTAATTAAACAATAAAACATTATCATACTATTTAATATATAGCATATTCTATATACTAATATTAAAGGTACATTACAAAACAATATTATAAATGAGTCATGCAATATGACCATTGGTCAATGAGATTAGGCCTATTTAAATTGAATAAATATCAAATATCTCATAGAGACGAAGCTATTTTTATTATATTTAATGAAAAATATATAGAAATATGGGGTAATTACAGAGCTTACGACCTGTATTCGGCAGGCTTAAGTGATCTTACTTACTTACTTACCATCACACCGTTTCCCCGTGGGGGTAGGCAGAGAGGATAGAGCGCCGCACTCTTCTGTCCTGACACACAATTCTCGCCTCATCCACATTCATACATCTTCTTATACAAGCTCGCCGATTCTAACAGAACCATCCTCCATTATCTGGTTTACCTGGTCGTGAGAACGTATATATATATATATATATATAACGTCCACCAGTTCTCACCCCTCAATCTCCACATTTATCAAATTTTTGAAAGTTGTGTATATGTTAGTAAGTGGACTCGCTTCGAGTACCACAATGCCAGCGCCATCTATGGACCAAAATTGATCATTCATTTTTGAGGAGTGAGAATTGGTGAACGTTATATAAAGTGATCACTTAAGCGTGCCGACGACAGGTTGTAAGCCCTGTAATTACCCCATATTTCTATATATTTTTCATTAAATATAATAAAAATAGCTTCGTCTCTATGAGATATCTGATATTTATTTAATAACTGTGCCTTTGTAGGTAAAAATCCAGTAATTGTGTTCTTGGATATATTCAAATATTGCTATTTAAATTGAACTGTTTCTGGTGAAATGGGGCAACTACCTTTTGCTAATCTCTGAACAATTTCAAAAATTGCAACAATTACAGAAAGTGTTTATAGATCTTAAAAAACCAATGAAAGTAATTTTAAATAATAATATATATTAATAGTAAATTTAAGTAATTTTAGATAATACGATCTTTAAACCAGATTAAATCAATTTAAAACAATTAGTAATAAAGCTATTTGTACTGTATTTTAACGATCTTAAAGATATATGACAATTAAAAAAAGTAAAACATGAAGAGATGGAGGGTAGAATATTTCTAAAAATAGTTTCTCTCACTTACGTACCGGCATACTTTAATAAGCAATTGATATATTCCAAACCTGTATGCTATGCGCAAACTGTAATGTTACACCATGGAGAATTTCATAACACAATTTTTACTTTACAATGAAATCGATTTTAAAGTGACCTTTCAACACTCAAAGCGATGTAGATTCGTCTAGACAACAAATAGATATATACAATTTTTTTTTCAGATAGTTTTTGAATTGAATTGAATTTTGCCGTAATACGAAAACGAACTATTATAAAAAAGGTAAGTATTTTACTATTTTATTTCATTCGATTTTCTCTTTTTTGTCATATGATTGATATTATTTTATTAGTTTTGCAGTACTAACGGCGAATAATGAACAAGAACTACAGAGTCTAGTGAGTAGAATGTACGATGTATGTAAGGAAAACGACCTCATGATGAATGTTAACAAGTCTAAAGTGACGGTATTCGAGAAGGAGGAAAGCAAGACACCGTGCTAAATACTTGTAGGTAATGAATGTTTGGAACAAGTAGATAAGTTTGTGTATTTGGGAAATATGTTTGATAGAAACGGAAAGGCTGAGAATGATATCGAAAGGAGGGTGACTGCAGGAAATAAAGCGAACGGCGCTTTGAATGGAATTATATTTAATGGGAATTTGTCAACCGAGGCAAGACTAGCGGTGCACAATGGAGTTCTGGTACCGACACTGATGTATGGAAGTGAGGCCTGTAGCTGACAGAAGAGGAACGAAAGTAGACTGAATGAGATCACTTAGGCGTATATGTGGCAAATATATTTATGAGAGAGTAAAGAATGAAGAAATAAGGAAAGAATATAAAGCTGATGTTAGTATAGTGAGTAAGATAAAGAAAGGATCACTTAGGTGGTTTGGTCATGTGGAACGGATGAATGAGGAAAGAATGGTAAGAAAGATATATGACGCAGGTGTTGATGGCACCAGAAATAAAAGACATCCGCGGAAGACTTGGCACGACCAGGTAAACCAGATAATGGGGGATGGTTCTATTAAAAGCCTCAACAATCAGCGAGCTTGTATGAGAAGATGTATGAATGTGGATGAGGCGAGAATTATGTGTTAGGACAGAGGGGTGTGGCGCTTTATCCTCTTTGCCTACCCCTGCGGAGAAACGGCGTGATGGTAATTAAGTAAGTACGTTTATGAGTATATCGTGCATGACAAAAATATTCTTATGAAAACATATCTTCAAAAATACATAACTAGCTATTTTAATTAACTCGTTCATGGAGATGAAAATGCACCACGAAACATTTACTTCTGGCCCTTTTATAACCAGGGGCGTGTACTATATACAATCAAAAAAAGCTGTTCATAACTATAATTTCTGCGAAATAAATATAAATTAAATTTTTATTTATTATATAAAGTTCTTATGTTAATGTGTTAACAAGCACTATCTAGTTAGCATAAGAATTTACAATTAACAAATAAAGCTGTGCACGTTTTTCGCAAAATTTGCCGCAAATATATGTGAACTAAACGCAACTCTCACACCGCGTGGTGTTCCAAATACACGTGTTTGCTTACAAATACTTGTTGCAAAGCCGTGCAAGTGTGTATTTGAAACAGACTTGACTGTATGCATTTCCAAGTATATTTTCCAAGATCGGAAATAGACGCACACTGGTATAATTTTTTGGGGGTTAGGTCGGTGGTTAAATAAAAGATATGTGATTGGCGCGTGTTGAGGTTTCATTACATTATGACAGTATGATAAAAACAAGAAAGAAATAAAGAATGCAATGAATGAATGTGAAATGAAATAATGTGAAGCAATCTGGCTGTCTCGCCCGGCGCTCCTGGGCCGGCGAGACCGCCGCTGTAGAACGCTGAAACTAGAGAGCGTGCCTAGCGGTGAATTCTGAGCCAGGCTTGTGGCAGCAACCGGCAACGCTGTCGCTAGCGTCGATGCCGACTGAGATGGCGGTGGATTTGAATTCCGGTCGCTACAATTTCATAAAACATATTTTTGAAGGAGCGTATGATGAATACAACCTCTAATGATAATGCCCATCGCTTTTACAACATCGATATTAGCAGCATAACCTAGTGCACGCCACGGGTTTTAACCATCGTACTCACTTGTCCCAGGGGGTGGCGACCGGATACACTAATGTGTCCATTTCTAATGAATCGGATTTTAAAAACATGTCCGTCCTATTTTTTCAGACATAAAAACATATGCGATTAGAAATAAAAATGGCAATTATTTCATTTTATCTTTGTTCGTGCGTCCCTCGGTCACACATGTTATTCTACTCTCATCCGTCTCAATCATTGCTGTCATCGTCGTGCTCAAGTCTGTCGGGATGCTGTCCGTGGCGTGACACGCGGAGTTGTATCCCCTCTGAATCTACTCCTACAGAATTACATTGTGGATATGTAGATTTTAATAAACTTAAAAATAATATGTGAGCATACAAAAGTGATCATACTTCGATATATTATACATTTCAGCATTACAATAATACTTGTCGTCCGTTTGCCGGTCACAAAATAATTATATAATCTAAATATATTAATTATAAAGATACACATATAAAATCAATTTATCGAAAAATATTGTTGTTGCGCCACCGGAATTCGAACCTGGATCTCTTTCCAAACCGGGGAAGGTGCATTATCCAACTATGCTACAGCGACAAATTTTCGAACCTATATGTCACCTTTTTGATATTAATACATTCAATCGTTCCGTTATTTGAAAGAGCCATCTAACTTATTGTTACGGAATCTCAAATACCTTTGAGTAATCTGATAGCAGACGCCAGAATTATCAATTCATTTTTATTAAATTTTGGACACGTTGATGCAACTTTATTAATAGGAGAACGCATTCCTATTGTGAAGTTGTAATTATTCAGAAAATAGATCTGTGATATTTTAAATATGAATTACTTACTTACCATCACGCCGTTTCCCCGTGGGGGTAGGCAGAGAGGATAGAGCGCCACACTCTTCTGTCCTGACATACAATTCTCGCCTCATCCACATTCATACATCTTGTCATACAAGCTCGCCGATTGTTGAGGCTTCTAACAGAACCATCCTCCATTATCTGGTTTACCTGGTCGTGCCAAGTCTTCCACGGACGTCCGCTATTTCTGGTTCCATCAACACTTGCGTCATATATCTTTCTTACCATTCTCTCCTCATTCATCTTTTCCATATGACCAAACCACCTAAGTGATCCTTTCTTAATCTTATTCACTATACTAACATCAGCTTTACATTCTTTTCTTATTTCTTCATTCTTTACTCTGTCATAAATAGATTTGCCACAAATACGCTAAGTGATCTCATTTCCACTGCATTCAGTCTACTTTCGTTCCTTTTCTGCCAGCTCCATGAATTAAATATATTAATTAGAAAGATATACATGTAAAGTCAATTTTAGCGAAAATTTTTGTTTTTGCACCACCGGGATTCGAATCTGGATCCCTTTCCAAATCAATAAAATATATATGATTTTATATGTATATCTTTCTAATTAATATATTTAAAATATCACAGACCTATGTTCTGAATAATTACAACTTCACAATAAGAATTTGTTCTCCGAATTATATAATTGTTTGACTCCTAGAGGCGTAGCTAGTTTAGGGGGGCATATGTCCCCGGGCACCAGACTAGGGGGACGCCAAAACGGGATATTTAATTGGTCAACCGCGTAGTACTAAATATTCTTCTCATACATTTAAAGGGGGTGGGAAGGGCGCCATTTAAATAGTTCGCCCCCGGGAGCCAAATACCTTAGCTACGCCTCTACTGGCACCAAAAAATTACTCTCTGGACTTTTAATTTTTTCAAATGAATCAATTGAGCTTTGCGTGTCCAACCTAGGTACCTGTTTATGTGTCCAATAATTATTTATTTCGATAGAAGGTAGGTACCTATTTATCTACTAACTATGCTGTATGACTTTGAAAAGATAATTTTATTTCACCAAAACCTCAAAAATAAACGATGTAAAAAAGGAAATAACGTAAATTAAAAATTAAACTAAGTAAATATGTGCAAGACGAAGTTAAGAATAAATAAATAACAGATGAAATAGATCTCTTGATGCAAGACAGCGTTATGGTGAATATATATTTAAAAAAATGATCCATAATTGTTATCAGTGAAGGTTTAAGCGCGACGCAACGCGAGGGTTAACAAATATACAGTCAGGGGCGTATTGTGTTCACAGCTCATAGCACTTGTAAGTTTCGAGGTTAATTAAAAAATGAGGAGAGGTCATTGACTCTACTCTGACCTTCGTCAAAAGACTCGCAGGCTTTTTGATGATATCTTTGGCAGCACGCTATATATATTAAGTCAGGACAGAGCGGATATAAATGGGTTATATACAGAGGCGTGGATATAAATGGGTTATATACGTATAAAAAAGCTGGGCATTACTAAAAATTCAGAGAAATGAAAATAAGTGTAATTATTTTTATATTATGAAAAGACCCTATAAAATTCTAGCCATTATAACCAGAATTAGCGTAACCTTATCTGACGTAACCTACATCTAGCCGTGGGTTATTTGCGAACCATTTGTGACAACTTCATGTGTATTCTGCTCCGCAATTTGCTAGCACTTTGGTCTTTATTGAACCTAACTTGTTTTTTAAATCCTTAATAATAATTGTACTGAACTAAATATATTTTTACTGAATCTATGTGAGCATCGTGACGTCTGCGGATTTTTCAAACGAAAGGAATTAATCCTTACTGAAAACTGCGTAGATTAACATTTCTACGCATTTGTTTTACTCGATAGACTAAACGTTTTATAATATATTCTTAGTGCATTCCAAACTATGATTCCATGTTTCGGTGTTTGCGTAGATAAAATTTATGGGTTATTTATCATCTGTCAAACGGGCGAATTTGCATTTTTCAGATTATTACCAATATTAAATTAAATGTCAAAATACAATTATATCTGTTATGAGTTTCGGTTATGTTAATTTGTAAAGATAGTTAATAAAACAAATGTTTTTGAACACTGTCAAATTTTAAATTCGTTATCGGAAAGAGAAATCGTAGAAAATATTTTAAGCGAAATTGAAAGCAGAGTACGGTACCGAGCAGTAAAAGAACTTGCCTATTTTAAAGTTTTATCCCGGTGACGCTAAAACAATATTTTTCGACAAAATTGATTTTATATGTATATATTTATAATTAATACATTAATTTAGTATTTAAAATATCACAGACCGTCTGTTCTGAATAATTACAACTTCACAATAAGAATGTGTTTTCCTTAATAATACATTTACAATTATTATCTATTTTGAAACATTTTTTTTTGATACGTAGTATATTAAAATCTAAATTTAAAAAAATACATATCTCACACGTGTATCATAATCCTGTAAATAATATGTTTTTCTAGTTCGTGACATATAATTGTTTTTTGCTTTGGTTTCTTCTAAAATTGTCTGAATTTTATTTAAAGAGTTGATTTTCTTTTGGTTAACATACATTTGATATGTTGTATATTATTCTATAAGATGTTACGTTATTTTTTAATGTTGTTTTGTAATACATTTCAGTCGGGGTGGTTCCGGTTAAAAGTCCGAGATGACATTCCAGAGCTACAGAAAACTAAGAATTTAATATAAATTTTCCTGCGTGGTTTGTCTATACCTTGGAAAAGTATGTAATAAACTTCTGCTAATAAAGTATAATATGTAATAAAAAAGTTCACTTAGAACCAGTATTAAAAATTGTTATGTAATATATGTGAAAAAAGAATTCACCGTGCATCATTTCCACAAAATAAATAAATATTAAAATCTTCCCGAAATATTTATGATACATCGCCAAAAATAAACGAATTTTTTCCGAGACTTTTAATGACGTGTCATCATATGTGACTAAATGGTGGGACATCGAAATATTTTACGGGTTCGGTACCAAATAAAGGTATATTGTTTATTTTATTTAGTGCGCTGAAAAATGTTAATAATATGTATTTTATCAGAATTTTCGAGTAAATATCTTGCAACGCACGAAAAAATCGGTTAAAACTTTGTCATGCAGATAATAAATAGGTTGTTCCATAAGTCTTTGCGTTTTTTTATGTTCAAGTTGAATAATTAAAAAAATAAAACACGTAATATTTTTAATCCATTATATATTCTCCATCTTTTTATACAATCATTCTCCACCTGTCAATTAGTTTATTGATATCTGATTCGAAAATACATTGTTTTTTTTGAAGCAATAAATAATTCAATGTCATTTTTCATTTTTACATTTGACACTTTCTTAAAGCAATTGCATCTCTATCCATTGCATTACAGATGTTTTTAACTGCTATTGTCGTGTTATGTCCAAGTTGAAACTCATAAAGCATAATATAGCGTAACTGGATTTCTTTCATCTCCACTGCCATTTGTTGTTTTAGGGTCGGAAATATCACATAAAAAAAATTATCCGTTACTAACCCTAACCACCGACACGAATACTGTGGACGAACACCGAAGGAACACTGAAAATATCTTTAATTTATAAACAGCTATGTATTCAAGCAAATGCAAGAAAAAAAAACGCAAAGACTTTGGGACAACCCGATATTTTATTCCGATGCATATGATAAGATATATTTAAAGATTTAGTTGAGATAAATCTCAGTAGTACGTACACGTGTGGAGATTTTGACCTGGAGGAAAATTCAGAGATCAGCTTGAGATTGATAGAAAGAGATAAAATTTTAAACCCGCGCAAACAATGATCGATTTGACAGTGAGACTCGATAGTGCCCAGATATAACTATTTATTCCAATATTACAATAATTACAAACTTTTTTTACTTTTTACCAGCTGCTGGGGATATTCATATTTGTATGACATTTGATTTGTTAAGCGTGAAGTAAGGCGAATCTCTGAGACACGGTGTGTACACGGGGACTGCGAAAACCGGGAGTTGTCTCGAGTTGAAAGAGTCGTAAATTTCTTAACAGTGTACACAGACTGTGCACCCTCAGCACATACACTCCATTAAAAAATTTAAAGAGCGTGTGCCTTAGACTTGGGCTGGCCGCAGTGAAGTTTTAAGAGCACTTAGTCTTGCCCTAAACGATATTTAAAGTCAATTCGAATTCTCTATGGGTCGAATCAGGGTTGAGCAGAAGCAATTATTTTGACAGAGCAAGGCGCAAATGGGTTAATCCATCACGCCAAGCGGAGATAGGTTTGCCGTAAAAACAAAGGACGATCGTATTTTAGGGTTTCATTTGGGATAGTAACTACGTTCTGTTCAGTAGGCGCGAGTGATGACGCAGAGTTTTTTCGAATTTAACCCTTCCCAAACCATGCAGTAACACAGGTCTACCGCCCTAATAAAATTTGTAATAGTTCGGTAAATACACGCAACATGCAATTCATATTTTACTTCATTTCAAAAAATTTGATTCTCATAGTGATAACATATATGTATGCCGTTTAAAAAAAAAGGGAAAAATTAATTATCAAATTTGGTCCATAGATGACGATATTTAGTGGTACTCGAAGCGAGTCGACATACTGACATATATACAACTTTCAAAAATTTGATAAATGTGGAGATTAAAAGGTGTGAATTGGTGAACGTATATTTATGTAAGGTGATCACTTAACCCATCTGAAGATAGATCGTAAATCCTGTGATTACCCCATACTTCTATATATTTACGATTAAATATAATAAAAAAAAAATAGCTTTGTCTCTATGAGATATCTGATATTTGTTTGAAAATATTTACACTAGTGAAAAATCAATCATGTAAGGCGAATCATAGAAAAATAATTATTATTCAATTTAATCCATTGTAAAATTAATACATTGACAAAAATACTATTTGCGGCAAGACAGAAAGAAATCACACATTAATTTCACAGTGAAAAGAATAATAAACAAAATAATATAATGGTGTCTCTTTTTTACGAATTAAAGAAAGATAGATAAAGTTGTATTATACAATGAAACTTATTACACAAGACTCGATGAATGCTCCGAATTATAATATTGTATAATTATTTAATGTTCAATATTTATAGTAAATTTATGGCATTAACAATTTTTTCAAAAACATTTTTTCTTATTTCAATGGCCAATAAAACTCTATTTTCTTACGGTAACATGAGTTGATAGTATGGCTGCGAACGAGTATTTTATCTCACGGTGTGGTAAAGGTTAAGCAGGCGCAAGGGAACATCGTCTCTCGGAGCACATCGCGATATTCACAGAAACCATAGAAAAGATTGTCAGTAATTTTCGATGTGTTTTGTGGCATTGAGTTTTCTTTCCTAGAACGATAAACTTTTCAAAATATAAATTTGTTCATTCCAGCGGTGAAAATTGATAATAGCAAAAACAATCAGATATATTAATTATTATTATAAAAACACAAATTTATTGATAGTTATTTGGTTAATAACTTTGTTTTAAAAGCATTATGAGTTATTTATATTAAAACAGGTTGAAATTTGAACATAAGGGTCAAAGTGCATTCAAGATGTTTAAACAATCATGTTTTTTTTTTTTAATT
Source organism: Eubasilissa regina (assembly GCA_022840565.1). Taxonomy (NCBI): domain Eukaryota; kingdom Metazoa; phylum Arthropoda; class Insecta; order Trichoptera; family Phryganeidae; genus Eubasilissa; species Eubasilissa regina. The sequence goes on from JAINEB010000017.1 coordinate 6,383,275, forward strand.
TTCGAACATTTATAATATTAAAAATTGGTCATAATTTGATAAAAATTTAAGATTATTTTTTTTGCGTATAAACAATGTTGGCTTGAATTGAATAATTTAGAATTGATAGAAATAAGTAAAGCGTGTAAAATTATTAATTAGACTACAAACCTATAAATTTTGGATCATTAAGTCAATTTACACATCTTTCATCATTGTAACAATTTACGGCAGGTACTAGATTTATTTTTTGATTAAATATTTAAAAATAATTGAATTGGAAAACATTAGAATTATTTGACATATGGTTTCATCCGAAACCGGTTGGTGAATATAAATAACTCATAGTGGTTTAAAAACTAAGTTAATAAATAAATAAATAACTGTGGTGACCCTACACGCGCCCATAAATATGGCTGTGTAAAGACTCACCAAAGGGCCCAAGCCGTAGTGACCTATCAGAAGATACTAAAGTCATATTCATCGAGACGGACACTGCCCAAGCAGCTAGCGATCACTCTTCCGCAGACCGTCCTCTCATCGATATGTTCATTCAACAGTATCTCGAGCGAGCCACTCCAGAGTTCAACGCATTTTACTGTATAACTCATCACATCAATGAACAAAGTTTTGTAAGTGCTCTTTAACTTAAATACCTTGCTCTAGTTACAACAATAGACACCCTACATTGCGACACACAAACAACACGCGAGAGACTAGAAGATGTTAGAAGTTTCTGTCTCACAGCATCAAAACTTTCAGACACAATCACTAGTCAATCATATTTAAACAACAACAACATCTACAAAGATAACTCCTATATAACTATTAACAATGAATCACCACAACGTTTTAGCGTTAGATATTAAAAATACAACTTTATTGATTTTATTCAAGTTACTACTGAATATAAAAGAAGCCAGTATTATTCAACCTTTTTTGAATCACGACCCCACAGCTAGCCAAAAAAACTATGTCACCTTCTCGCGACCCTTTATCTCTAACTGTACTATTTACTTGGTTAGAGCGAACACTGAGAAACGTGCCCTGGGACCAGTTGAGTGGCAACATCCAGCATTAAAAATATTTAAAACATTCTAAATGAATCACATTTTTAGTATGAAGTTGCAATTTCAGACCATAGTTCTGTTGTATTTTTAAAAATAAAAAATAAATTTAAAGATATACAGAAAAAATCAAACTGTCGTAAAAATATCGTTTCCCCGGATAGGAACGGTCGAAGTTCGAATCCCGGTATCAACCGAATATTTTTAGATAGGTAGATTTTTTCTGTATATCTTTTCAATTTACATATTTAATTTGTTAAAAATAACTGTTTTATAATATAATATCATTATTTAAACTATAAGCCAATGTAAAAAAAAAATTGAATAATAAAATGTAATGTTTTTTTTGATAAGTATGTATAGTATTGTGTAAATAGACGCGTTTATACTGTGTTTATTATAAAATTATTCTAATTGCTATTGTTACAGAGGTGGCAATATTTCAAGTAATATTTATTACAAAGGTGAGCTTATCACGATATTATGGCGACCCCCAGGGGGTCGCGCTTCACACTTTCAAAACTTCTGGTCTAAACTCTGTAATATTTCTAATTGATACATTTACTCCAATTTTAAAAGCAATCAACAATTCAATTTTTTCATGAGAATGGATTAATCATTTTCCAATCCGGGGATGGTGCATTAACGAACTGTGCTACAGCAGACAGTACTTTTGACGAAAAATTTTCGAACCCATATGTTACAATTTTCAAATTAATACATCTATCGTTCCATTATTTGAAAGCCAACTTCTTTACTTTTATGGAATCTCAAATACATTTGAGTAATCCAATAGGAGACCCCAATGTGGTGCTATAGCATAATCGGTTAATGCACGTTTCCTGGATTGGAAGAGATCCAAGTTCGAATCCCGGTAGCAACAACAATATTTCTCGATAAAATTGATTTTGTAAAATTGTTTTTGACAAAATTAATTTTGTTTCTAATTAATACATTTATTTTGTATTTAAAATATCACTGACCTATGTTCTGAATAATTACAACTTCATAATAAGAATGTGTTCTCCTTAATAATAATTTTCCCATTACTTCTTATGAGAAAAATTCGTTTGGTATACTTTCTGTTTGGTATAAGTCCAAAGATCTGGAACGGATTAAGGACGTATACCGAGATACCACTGTAATTGTATTGTGTATGCGAATAAATTCTTAATTGTCACTCGTAGCCGTTCTATTCACGTTACCATTTCCATACATACACCACATACTGATATCGTGATACATTACACTTATTAAAAATAATCAATTAATATATACGACTGTGGTGGACCGTTCAGCCGCGTTATGCATCGCCCGAGAGAGCCGAGTGCAGGGAGAACGCAGCCACCGTGAAGCGAGCGGCGTTAACCTTCGACGACCGGCCAGAGCAACCCCAGATCATCAATCTCGCTTTATCTTTCATTTGTAACACAAGTACTACCACCTTAGTGGAAAATGTTCATCGTTTCTAAATAATGAGATAAAACAAAAGAAAGCTTAGCCAGCCGTGCCGATATTTTTATTTACTCAAGATTATCGACAAACGAGTGGCTTGGATATACAATAAATTTTAAAAAAATACGTTTGAAAATCATTTATGTCTATGTGTTTACTCTTCGGATCTTATTGATTGTTATTTTATTTACTAGCATTAGACAATGTGATTCGTGAGTGACTATTTGGTGCTAGAAAGTTACCAAAGTTATCAAAGAAAAAGTTTAGTTAATTTTAAAAAATACGCACACAAATTTCAGTTCACAGTATTTACAAAGGTCGTAATAATATGATGTCATAAAATTGAGAAACAAATTCTAATTTTGATTTTTCTGATAGTAAAAAAGAAATTGTTTCTTCCCTCAGAACAAAATGGTCACATATCCACTTCCACTAATTCCATTTGCATACAAAAATACAGCGTCATTATGTTATTATTATTCACACATTATTTTAAAATTTAAATAAATATACGCACACGTCACGCCATCACAAAGTAATTCTATATGGATATAACTCCACGTGGTGTCACGTCACGGACAGAATCCCGACAGACTTGAGCAAGGCGAAGATGGCTAGGATTGAGAATTGAGACGGATATGTGTGTAATACTAAATGTTTGACCAAAGAACGCTGGCAAGGAAGAAAAAACGAACACATTGCGATTTTTATTTATAATCCCATAAGTATTTTTAGTCTGGAAGGATAGAATGAACAGATTTTTAAAATTCAGTTCTTTAGATATCGATATATTAGCGTCTCCGGTCGCTATCGCCTGGGACAAGTGCCTGGTAAAAATGAACAGAAGCGTAATAACAGAGCCAGGGGTGGATGTTTATACATTCATTTTCGTAACGCATTTTCATCTCCATGAACGAGTCAGTCGGGTGAGAACACCTTGCTATGTATTTTTGGGTAACTACTTATAACTTACATATTACTGCTTCCCTTTTAATAATAATTCATATTTTCGAGTTTTTATTATTTCTTTATATCAGAAGTTATATACTATATTAGACTCTTTTAAAACTATTAATTAGACTTTTATACTAATATAAAACTGATAAACTGATATTTGCTATCATTAAAACAATACAAGCATGATAAAAAAGAGCGCGACCACTAAATTCATTTTCTGTGTGCCACGAAATTGGCTTAACATGGAACATTATTGCACATACGAAATATATTTTCTTACAAAGACAAATCTGCACTTTTAAAATTAACAAAATATTAAAGATCGATAAATTTGCAAGACATATTATCAATTTTCGACGTTTAAATACTTTGTTTTAGTGAAAACATACGTTTTTAAATAATATATTGAATTTACTTACGTACTTTAACTACAATTTAAAATCATGTTTTATATTAAAAACATAGTAATTACTATCTAAATGATATTTGTATCGATTCTATTAATGTGGATTTTTTATTGTCTTTAATAGCGTCATTCCGTCGCTCGATCCGGCTATGGTTGATGTGTAATCTATCGTTTTCTCAATTTTTGGTTAAATACGTCGGTAAGAAATATTTTCTCGCATATTTTAGCTATAATATGAAGTAATATTGTATTTATTCAGAAAATAAGTTGCGAATTCCGTAAGTGGTGTTATAAATCGATAATATTAAATAAATCCGCAAAATGCATCTGACATAATAATTTTAAATTTATACGTCAATATATATAGCTACTTTGACTAATTCATGTTAATAAATTAGGTACTGCAATGAATTATTTAATTTTTGATAGATTAATTCAAACTTCATTCTATAATATTAATATGAAAAAGCATGGTATCCATGTTTTATAGACAGTCTTACAGACTCTAAGATACGAGTTGTTTTTGACACTTGTCTCAAATGCGAAAATCAACAATTTTATTGTTAAATAAGAATTAAATATATATATTAGAAAGATATACATATAAAATCAATTTTATCGAAAAATATTGTTGTTGCCCCACTGGAATTCGAACCTGGATCTCTTTCCAAACCGAGGAAGGTGCATTATCCAACATGTTTACAGCGACGATGTTTTTAGCGAAAAATTTTCGAATCAATATGTTACTTTTTTGATATTAATACATATTTATTCCATTATTTGAAAGAGCCATCTACCTTATTTTTACGGAATCTCAAATACCTTTGAGTAGTCTGATAGTAGATCCCAGAAATATTAATGTATTAATATCAAAAAGGTAACATATAGGTTCGAAAATTTGTCGCTGAAAATATTGTCTCTGTAGCATAGTTGGATAATGCACCTTTCCCGGTTAGGAAAGAGATCCAGGTTCGAATCCTGGTGGCGAAACAACAAAATTTTTCGATAAATTTGATTTTATATGTATATATTTCAAATTAATATATTTAATTAATATTCAATTCTATTGTTGTTTCTTTCTATTCAAACCTTCCTCTCTCGCGTGATTTACGTAATAAATAACGACATTTAATATTTAGGCGAAGTTTCACTATTAACCCCGTTCTTAAAGACTAAATTTGCGTAAAAATTCTCGAATTTCAAAGTGGAAAAATGAAAGTCCAAGCGTAATCAGTCGAGACAAGGTGAGGCGCAAAACGGTGAATCTCTGGAACTTATTGTACACATGATGAACTCAATGCAGTTATTGTGCATTTAGTGCTTATCGCGAGTGCGTTTAAATCAATTAAATCTGCCAGTTTTTAACTGTATTTCGACAAATAATAAATCAACTTACAAATGAATAAATATTATATCACATCGAGTACGAAGTGAGGTCGGCGAACACTGCAGCCAATAGAAGTCAAGCAGAAATCTTCGCTGCGACCGATCAGAAGCGCCAAAAGTGTTGTCTTAATCGACTTTTATTGATGATGTTTTACCGATTACATAGAAAATCATCGTAATTAACTGAATACGTACGCAAGTATTAATATAGTTATTGACTTCATAGATGATCACGCACACGCTATCGGCGGCAGTACAAAGTCCTGTGCATTGATCTGAAAAGGCTGCAAAATAATGGAGAGCTCCAGTCGTCTCGGACCACCCTTACCATTGCACCGAGCTCTCCATTATTCTAAGAGTGCGTGTGGGTGGTGCAGTTCAATATCACCTACACCTTAAACAACTCCACGCACCGGCCTCTAATCATGGCAAACGTCAGCCGTAAGATGTATTTTTGAAGACATGCTTTCAAAATAATATTTTTGTTATACACAATATATTTACTTATAAATTAATTAAATAATATCGATCAAGTGACAAAAGAAAGAAAATTAAATTCAATTCAATTCAAAAAATATTTTAAGATACTTGTATATATTTATTTGTTGTCTAGACAAATCTACATCGCTTTGTATGGATTGATTGATTTAGGGATCACTGAAAATATTTATTGAAGGGTGATCGGTTTGCTAGTGTTGAAAGGTCACCTTAAGATCGATCTCATTGTAAAGTAAAAATTGTAATGTGACATTCTTCTTGGTGTAACATTACAGTTTGCGCATAGCATACAGGTTTGGAATATATCAATTGCTTATTAAAGTATGTCGGAACGTAAGTGAGAGAATCTGTTTTCAGAAATATTCAATCTAGTCCATCCCATTTATAATTTGTAATAATTGTAACTAGCCCCCCCGAATACACTGGCCTTCTATCCCCTCCTTGATTCATGTTTTATAATTGGCGCATACCTTTAAAATAATTAAAATAAGGTACTAATAGTTCTAAAATGATTTAATCTGGTTTAAAGACTATTTTATATAAAATACTTCGTTAATACTTCTCAATAGTATTGCGAAATTATTTTATATTTAAATTTAAGATATATTTTTACTTATTCTTTTATTGGTTAAGATATAAAACATTTTCTGTAATTGTTGCAATTGTTGAAATTGTTTAGCGTTTTCGAGTCCCCAGAGGACCTGAAAAAAAAGGGTTCTGTCCCATTTCACCAGAAACATTTTAACTTATATAGGTCTAACATTAGCAAAATAAACGTGGATCTGTAAGCTTCAATATAAATGTTATTATTGTTGAACTATCGTTATGTTCCAAGTCTCAATTCAAAAAATTGATTATTAATATAATTATAAATAATTATTTCACTAATCAGTTGTATACATTAATCGACTAAACCAACTTTTCAAATTATTTAATTCATTTCATTATTCATAAAAAACACAAAAGAATACTGACTGCTTGTTAAGAAACAACAATAAAACTTAAACAGTAATAGCCATGACATTTTACAAAAAAAAAAAAATTAAGAAAATAGCTCTTCACTAGCCAAGGAAAAAAAAACCTATACCGAAATTCTACCACCTTAAGACTTTAAAAATTAATAACTGATGACGAAACAAATTAAATGATTCAACTTGAAAGATAAACAAAAAAAAAAATTTCAAATAATATTTTAGTTGCTATTGGGATTCAAATCCGGGAAAATGCGTTATACAGTTTCGCTATATCAACCAAGTGTAATAAATTTTTGAACTTATATTCTGTAGCTCTTTAAAACTAATACATCTATTATTAAATTTATAGTTGATTAGTTTAATTTGTATTAAAAATACCACAGAACATGTTCTGAAAAACTTCAACTTTACAATAATAATTAAAGTTTTCCTTAAAAAAATTTAGGCGGATTTCGGTAAATTTTCTTCATCCCGATAAAGAATTTTGACATTTCGGGATTTTGACAGTTCAGGATTTAATCTGTTAAGATTTTGACATGTCGGGATTATGTCCTAGACCTATTAATTTTCATGGTAGGGAAAAGAAATAACAATGTAGACAAATTATTACATGATATAATATTTATTTACAATTTATTTTGTTCTTGTTTTGTAAAGCAATCGATCAGTCCACTTATGCGTTTGGCTGCGCGTTCATTAACGTCTATATGTATTTCACCGTCTTTTAAACCTTGTACCAATTCGTCCATTGGTTTAGCGTCTTCAGAATCTCCGAGAATGATAGGAATACATATAGTAGACAAAAGAAATCCAAACACCATCACACTCTTGAAATGTTCCCGGAATATCTTTTTGGGATAGCACCGTTCAGCGTCGCAGCCCATTTTGGATATAGCTGTCTCCAAAGTTGTAAAGTAAACGTCCAACAACTGTTCAAGATGAAGCTCTATCTTATCTGGCTCCATTGACAGGAATATCATGTAGGCTAAGTCCGTCGCGGGCGAAGCCAGTCTCACCATTTGCCAATCAACAAAAACGACGCCGGTCACTTTATCTTCCTATAAAATTTGAAAAAAAACATCTTTTAAATTTAAGATAAATGTATCGTACAAAAAATTGTTTTCGTTTTTGAGTACGTTCCATCACGAGCTCACGGCTATTGCATAAAAAATATGTAAACCAATGGTGAATAAGTTCTTTAAATAACTGCAATCTTACACTCCTTGAAATTTTGCATATTTACATCTTAAGGCCCTGCGCAAAATATGGGCACATCACCCTTTGCTCCCGATCACCACGTCTCACAATATACAAGTACAATGTATAAAACAATAGTAAGAATAAAAGTTTGTTAAATTGAAAATTTTAAAATGACGTTATATATAATGATAAGTAAGAAAATTTGTTCACATGTGTACTTTTTGATTGTGTCATAAAATAATTCTTTTATTATATAATAAGAAGACACTAATACTAGCTATTATATTTTCTAATAGTTAAGATAATACAAATTTTAATAATGTTATGTTTAAAATAATAAAGAAATTCAACATATTAACCTTTCCCATGCGGTGCTAAAATAATAACGCGCGTTCCGGTGCTGTAAACTCAGTGTACATGGAGACTTTGAAGTCTGATAAATATGATTACTTTACATTTTTACTTATATTAATCATTAAAATAATAGTTGATATATATATATATATATATATATATATATATATAATATATACATCAATTAATACATCAATTATTTTTTAAAAGTGCTAAAAATGAGAAAAAACATTGATCATCACGAATGACAGCATAAAGACACATAAGACACGTCTAACTCAGTCAGCGCATGCTTTACCACTAACTAAAGTGACGGTCGGTATCCGGCATCGCGCGCTCCGCGTACTACATAAATGTATTTCGAAAAAATACCCGAAATATTAACTCTGTATTTAGTATATTTACAGATATATTCACATAATTAGAGGCAATGTTAGCTCAGTTTACATCACCGGAGAGGAAAGGTTAATATAATGTGTCGATAGATAGATGGACGAATCAAAATTGATAGATCATTTTTTATCAGATATTAAATTTTATATCTCAGATATAATAGATCACGTGATTCGTCGCATAGTTCCAAATAAATATCGTCAGTAGTCTTTTGCGAATCATTTTATCAATCAAACGCACACTTCTCTATTTCTGGATGTCCTTGATCATGTTGGAGTAGCGATATATTATGAACATGTGGTCGATCAGAGTTTTTATCATAAAATTAAAATGACTGAGTTTCGCAATATTGCTTAATATAATCGCAATATTTCGCAATATTGCTTAATATAATCGCAATATTGCATAAGTGGTTTTTGAATAGTATAATAGTAAACAGAATATAATATTTAAATGTAATTTTTTTTTTATATATAAATAGTAAAAACAAAATGCAATTAGACAGTATGTAAATACATAAATAAAATAATAAAACAAGACGTAATTAGATAGCTTACAATGTAAAACATAAAGCATATGTAATTTTCAATTTATAAAGTATGTAAAGTATAGTTTAATGTATCAAAAAAAGAAAAACAAGGAGTAAAACAAGATGCAAAGATAGCATCTAGATATAATGTAAAACTTAAAGTACCAAATGCAATGTTCAATTTATAAAAAAAAAAAAATAAAGTAAATGAATAAAAATATACAAATATAAAGTAAGGCTATGTAAAATTATGATGTTCAACTACGCAAAAACTAAAAAATTCAATGTTCAATATATAGGTACTGTTATAGTAATTTTAAATTTAAGTATGGACTTTTAAAAATTTTTGTGCATAACTTCTCCCTTTTACGTGATGCCAAAAATGACAGCAGATCTTGTTTATTTTGCGTTGCTTGCGAAACGGACATACAATATATAAGGAAATATTCACATTATATCAATCCTTTAAAAAAAAAAAATAGCTTCGTCTCTATGAGATATCTGATATTTGATATATCTGAATAACAGTGAATAATAGGTAAAAATCCGGTAATTGTGTGTATATATTCAATTCAAATGTTACATATTCAAATACTGCTAAAATAATCTCGATTTATTTCTTAGTGATGCAAGCTGTACACGTTTTTAAATATGTGCGCTGCATGCAAAACCGATTTAAGAACATTCCATAATATTGATTTACCTCGTATTTGAAGAGCATGTTGTTATTCCAGCAGTCTCCGTGGCAAATTACATTATAAGGCTCGTACGATTTCGCATCCAAACAATGTCCCTCGATTTCCCCCACTTTTTGGACAAAAGATTCTAGTTTCTTTTTGTTCTTCGGACATTCAATCATTGGAATTATTTTTAAAATCAATTTTTCTTGCATGTCGATCAAGCATTTTCCATAATTCAAGGATTGCGCAATATTATCTGTCAGGCGTGCAAATACTTCTGGTTCCTTCTCTTTCAAAACGAATGAACACGCGTGCAATCTTGCCAGGTTTTGTAGAATTATCGACGCGTGCTCGTAGTCGAACGGTATGGATTTTTCATGTAACGTTAAGCCATCATCAGCGAGATCTTTCATGACCATCATCTCTTTTAACTCTTCTGAAATACCGTTAAAGTATTTGGCAAATGAAATTCTCTCCTCAATTGGAATACATTGTGCTTCTTGAAGTTTGTTAATAACAGGAAAGATGTTGGTGTAAGTAAATATTTCTCTCTTGTAATACGTATTGACCGGTACACCTTCTCTTGAAGCGGCGGATGCTGGTGCTCTCTTAACAACCAAATTGATAGGTTTCTGTCCGTCTTGTTCCGCTGGCGTTAGTTTAATTCGCGATATATCTCCCAAATAATTATCGCCTGTAAAATCTTGATTTTTTACAATTATTTCAAAATCTTTGAAGTTTAATTCACGAGCGATATCTTCCACGATTGTTTTAACATCGTCACTAAGTCCGTGCGATATATTTCCGTTTAAAATTTCAGCCGTCATCGCGGAAGTGACTAATAAGAGATTACACAACGAAATAAAAACTTGAACTGAGCGCGAGTACAACACCCGGGCCGCTTATATAAACTCGTGACGAGTTGTTATGTTAAATTAAGATAAATTGGTTATACGGTACGTGATAGTCGTATACATATACAGGCTATCGCATAAATTGTTTTATATTTTTTTTTGTAAATTTTCTGTAATAATAAATTCTTACTAAAATCTAAGTACTTATGTACTTAATTAATTACAAAAGTTATTAGCTCGTCAAAAGGTTTTTTTACAAATCCTTGTAGATTGTCATACAGATAAATATAATACATACTACATTATCTGATTTGTAAATTAAATGTAAAAAAATACACAATTTAAAATTTAAGAATGTCGTAGTGTAGATACTGTAAATAAGAAAAGATGATAAATTATTTAAAATAATATTTAAATTAAAAGAAAACATATAAGTGTTGAATGTGATATGAATTAAATATATTAATTAGAAAGATATATATATATATATATATAAAATCAATTTTATCGAAAAATATTGTTGTTGCGCCACCGGGATTCGAACCTGGATCTTTTTCCAAACCGGAGATGGTGCATTATCTAACTATGCTACAGCAACAGTATTTTTAGTGACAAATTTTCGAACCTATATGTTATCTTTTTGATATTAGTACATTTAATCGTTCCATTATTTGAAAGTGCCATCTACCTTATTTTTACGAAATCTCAAATAGTTTTGAGTAATCTGATAGCAGACCCCAGAATTATCAATTCATTTTTATTATATTTTGGACACATAGAAATATGACTTTATTATTAGAACACATTCTCATTGTAAAGTTGTAATTATTTATTTGATACATGTGGGTAGAAGTATATTATATAGAGAAGTATGAGTAGTAAAGGTCGCATTGTGTTTTTCTATTTTATTTTTCTGTTTTAAATTTAAAGGAATAATTCAAAGTGAAGAGGTTAATCAAAGGTCCTGTTGTTTTTAATGAATAACCACGAATATTTCCCAGTATTTGTTTAAACTTTTTTCGATTTCTTTAAGATGCCTAACTTTCATAACGACCTTACAAAGTTTACATTAAATGCAAGCGATGAATTAAATAGATGCCCCGATATAAAAAATAAATCGATTAAATATTTGGAAGCGAAATTGGAAAATAGATCAGTTCCCTACGCCACACCTGTCAAAAAGACTCCTACCCATTTAAAAGCGAGTTACTCGCCTATTATTTTATCAACAAAACGCTGAGCACATCAAGGAAACAATTAAGAAAAATATCAATCTTGTTGAACTTAAAATAATATAACGAGATAATTAATGATGGAAAAATTGAGGCAAATACCCAATGTTATACATAATACATGGAAATAAAATTGCGTTGGAATAATTAAATTCCAGAATCATTTTTTGATGAATAGAATGACTTTTCTCACTCTTAAGTATGTATTATTTTAAATACTATATCGCTACTTAATGTACAAAAAATTAACGAAATATGATGTTAGAAGTTAACACAGAAGGCAGAAATCTATTATTAAGTTTTGTGGAACTTCAGCACCAGTTCGGATTGTATAAATAGTATTGTTAATGCTTTAACTACTGTAACTGGCTAAAGTCTATCGTAGTGAAATGACTTGCATGTTTTGAATACCAAATTACAATTAAAATACAAGACACATCAATGTATCAACTGATCACGAGGCGAATACAATAAAAACTTACAGCTCTCTTCAATACCATAAGAAAAAATATAATAATAAATAAGTAACATTGATTGTGGTTCTAATCTTGGATTTAGCATTTAATGTTAATACATTTCAATAGATCACGCCCAGATTACGATATAGAGGTCGACTTCAAGGAAACTGTTAATACCGATAATTCTTAAAGTTAACCGACAATAAGAGGTGAAGTTATTTGTTTTACAACTCAACATTAGATCACTTGTCCATCAGTTTAGTGAAAAAAAATTAAGCATTTAATTTAAGAACATAACTGGCTCCATAACTCTAATGTCCTGAGTCTACGACGATCTCTCAATGACACTCTGACTCGCGTTCACGTGCAAAACATTCGGGGTGATGATTCATAAATTATTTCATGATGAACTGTTCTTTATGCGCTCTCGAGTCGAATCTCCGAAAGAAATCTCATATGTGGACACGGCCATAATATTTTCACTATTAATATTGTGGCTATATACTATAAGTCACCAACCTCAAACTGAATGATTTTTATTAACCAAGTAGATAATTTATTGAACTCTTTTGAAATGAGGTTTTTTCGGTGACATTAATTTAAATCCGATTGATTCTGAAGACGAAATTTTCTTAGTATATGAAAATATGTAGCTATACCGTAACTTATAAAACATATACTGATAAAATTGAACAGATACAAATAACAATTAAAAGCGTTTGTATAAAGTTGATTATTACAAATTATTGACAATATGCAAAATCTTACCAGTTGACCAAAAAGTAATATATAATATAATTTTAGAAGAGATTATAAACAATGTAATATGAATACTTCACCATAGCTATTCTACCAGATCCTCGGAACGAACGATGAGAGTATAATGTGTGCTGTGGGAGAACGATAGAATGTGTTGTGCCAAGAATTTTTAATAAAAATCAGTAAAACATTATGGAAAATAAAGAGACATCAGTGAACACACTAAAATATAAAGTCAAACACATTCTTATCTAATTATTTGATTTCCCTACTGTATTACATTTAAAAAAAAATGTAGTTTACTTCACTATGTTATTTATATATTTATTAATAAAAAAATATATATAATAAAATACGTACACGGTATGACAGGGGATTCTGTTGTGTTTAATAAATTAAAGAGTTCCTCTTTGGGCCATTTTTATCTAAGGTATTAATGGATATCAAAACGACTCAATGTTCAACAGTTGTTTATTAAAAAACAACACTATCGAAAGTATATTATAATACATAATTATAATATATTATATAGAAAGTATATTATAATATAATACAGTATACATGTATTATATTATAATATTATAATATAATACATGTATACTGGATGTATCATTCTAAACCATGAGCAAAACAGATGTAGTGATGCCTTGAGTTGAATTCTGTTCGGTTTTTTATGCGAAATCGAGTCGAATCTCTGAGAGTAATCCCATCCATGTACCCGGAGTTATTTAGCCATTCAAAGTGATATTTAAAAAAATATAAGTCGTAAACTTAAAATGTCTATAACAGTTTTTCGGTAGACTGGACCACAACTTCGATGTCAATTCGATAAACAAGGATTTTTTTTAAGGAGAATACATTTTTGTTGTGAAGTTACATTTTATATGTTGATTGCTTTAAACAATGGAATAATAGATATATCAATTGGAAAAATGACATAATATAAGTTCAAAATTTGTCGAAAATGTATTCGATTGCTACAGCAAAACGTTGAACGCGCTTCACCGGATAGGAATTCGAATCACAGTATTTTTCTAACTAAATATTTTTCGACATATAAATTTTTTCTATTTGGTTAATTTAATTTATATGAAAATAATAAATAATTCATTGACATTACTTTTTTCCAAATAGTGTCAACATAAACATAATAATATGTACTTTACTAGCATCGTCGATAAGAGTTCTGGCAGAAAAGTAAATATTTCCCAGTCCGCTAAGAATGTACAAAAAGTTTAAGATATTTACCGTTAATATTGAGCGAGTCCATCAGTACAAATATTTGAGTTGCTGGCCGAATGATCAATGGAATTATCTACTCACAACAAATAAGTCAGTATAGAAATTGCGCGAATTATATTTTCAATATGCAAAAACTGCTCTGTAATAGAGACATTAATTTAGATTTATGAATGTACATTTTATAAGGCCCCATATGAAAGATAGACGCTTTAGAATTGTTATGCTAGGACAGTGATGGAGAACTTTTTCTCGTAAAAAATTGGGAAAAATCTAACTTAACTCTGAGATCCAAAAGAAATTGTAGATGATGCATTGTTGTCGGGTAGACGTCCGGTGGTGGGATACGTGCTCTTTGATAACTCTGATATTAGTGAACGCTGGCGTGTCGTCTTTGACGTGCGTGTTATAGGCTCGCCATCACTGTGCTAGGAAGATTTTTAAAATATCCTGGTAGGACAAAACAAAGGCGTTTTGATATTTGAGAAAAAATAGTACTGAAAAGAAAAAAATTGAGTACTTTCAGCTTGTTGAGAGAGATGAGAAATAACAAGTAATACAAGTTTCACTACAGTGAAGTATTCAAAAGAAATGCGGTCTAGAAAGAAGACCATGTCTGGGAATGTGTGGAATTCTCACAAACACGGCTCCGAGTCGTGATATTCTTTCAGATTAAAAAAAGCCTCTATTCGCTTATTTTTTTATTTTATTTATTTAGAAATGTTACATTGCTTTATCATAAGGTATAGGACGTGCTAATTCATTATACGAGATACGTTTCGTGCTAAGAGAAAGGGATCGTTTTCAACTGTGGACATAATTATGATAAAGTACAGAATTAATCATATGACATTGGATAATTTTTATAGTTCCATTTTCGTAAGAAAAATTCATATTATAAAAACATAAATTCATGGCGCATACTGTTAAAATTGTCTTTAAAATAATGGTACAATAAAGCATTCTTTTGAATTCAATAAAAATATTGCATTACAATATTGCAATATTCAAGAGACATATCTCCTGGTGCATTAATTTAAACAAATAATGTAGTGTAATCACAATTATTATTTTATGCAGACCGGTTTCGATACCACTATATTTCCCCAATTTAAGTGTTTTTATGTCCATCCCACCCTCTAATCATATGAACATGGTGAATATTATGTTCCAGGCCGATTTTATTTTACTGTAATTTTTGTTTGGTAAATACTTATCAATTTGTATTTAATTGTCGTAGAGAATAGTTGATTACAATTTATTATGGAGTATATAATACTTCAACAAGGTGTTAAAGTTATTAAAACATAAAAACAAAGACAAACTCGACTTTTAGAAAAAATCATCATGAGCGACGAAGGTTATTTCGACTTGGGAAGTTTTAGTAATAAACAAAACAGCCATTGTTAGGGTACTAAAAATCCTCAATTGATACACCAAAGACCTTTACATCCACGCAGAGTTACTGTGTGGTGCGCCATGTGGTCCAGCAGAATCATTGGGCCCTATTTATTTCAGTATGCAAGAGGCAATGCTGTAAAAACTTATTAGTGGCTGAATTGGGTCGATTGGGCCTGCAACACACGTAGTTTCAATAGGACGGTGTCACCACAGACAGCCCGAGCTACGCTTCAAATTTTGATGAATGAAACACCATTGGAACATAATATTAACCTTGTATTTTATGAATTAGTTATTGTACGTTGTGGTATCGAAACCGGTTAGTGAAAAGAATTTTAATTTTTAAATTTAAATAATTTAACATGTCTAAAGCCTCATTATATATCGCATAAAACAAGGCCCCAGGTCGCGAAGAATGGAGGTAAAAAGTTTGCGTTGTGGAAGCAAAATAGAAGACCACATTACTTAGTCATGAACACATAAACAGAGAGAGAGAAACTCTAGACTCAGAAAGTTTAATACCATTACCAGGATGCGAACCCGGAACCTTCTATTACCCGGTAGAAAGCTTTAATCGATTAAATATTAACGCCTTATAAAAAGTTACAAAACTTCATCTACACACGTTTGACAACCGAGACAAATATCTCATTATTAAAAAGGAAATTTATTTTTGTTTTTATTTTGTGCATATTTATATATATATTATGTATTTATCCTAGTGGAGATAATTTTTGATACACCTGTATATTCCATTAGTGATTTGGTATTACTTTTTTGGTGGTTATCTATTTTATCTACTGGTGATAGTAGAATCACCGTTGTTGAGATAACCACAATTGAATATATGTACCTACACGTGGCAACATTTTACATCGTTTTGATTTTCGTAATATAATACTTCTTTTTTTGATATCTGCCATTATCAAGTATAATGTATTATTAAAGATGAAATTTATTTAAATATATACAATAGATACGTACTTAATGCCCTTTACAAAAAAGTTTAAATAAACAATAATTTACTAACAGATGAAAATGAACAATAACAGGTATATATTATTAAAAAAAAATGGTTTTACATTTAGAAAAGATCATGGCGTAAATTAAAATATAAAATTAATATTTTGTACATCTATCTGATTTTGTGATTGTTTGTAAATAAAATATACCTACGTGTTCGCTCCAAGTATGTATTTAATGATAAAAGGCGACATCTGTCGCTCTATGGAAATATATTATTTTATTTAGAAACAAAAAAAATCTTTTAATTCTGTTGACCAAAGGAGAAACATCCTCCTTTATTAGCTGGATTCAGACCAGAATCAACATTGATCAAACACTACGTATCTAAAAATAATATTAGATAATAAACAGGAACACACTTTCTGATTGGTCACGCCTTTAGCGTTTTCTGATTGGTCAAAAAGCGCTAAACCATAAGCAAACGTTATGTAGACGTAGACAATAGACAAAAGGGTTGTGTACATTCATAAGAATTGACTTCGGTACCTACCTATATATGGTTTTATTATTTTTGTTTCACGAGAAAAATAAACACGAATTAAAAATGCCTTATATACAAAATACCTTTCACTATCACAGAGGTATGACAATCCAAAAATTTAAATAATATTAAATTACACTTAGTGCTTGTAAATATATAAATGGTTGTAATTGGTATAGCAAGTTGTAAATCAATAAAATATTTTGGAAGAGTTATTAATAAGCACATGATATGGGATGTTCATTTACGAGTAGATTGGTTAGCTAAAAGATTGCGAAAATTAATTTATATATTTAGAATCAGCAAGTCTGAATCTAACGACCCTGACAATCACCAACAAGTATGGATCGAGGACAATAGAATTTTTCCTACAATAAAAAACAAAATGCCTGGGTCTTTACAAAAGAGCACGCTTTGTTCTAATTTAGAAGAAATTATTAAAAAATGGTTTATAGAAAATAACCTGTCTTACCTGTACGAATGATATGTATTGTATTAACTAACGGTGACTGATTAATTGTTATGTTTTTGAGTTTATTAAATGTAAAAAATAAATATAAATGTACCTGCACACAAACGTCTATCAAGACGTTTTGTGGGTCTAGTTTAATTTAAAAAAATATACATATATTAAAAAAAAGAACGCTTAGAAATATTCTGAATAAAAAGAAGATGAAAACTGTTTACTATGCTTTGTGCCAATCCGTCATGAGCTATGGTATTGATAGTTAGGGAAGTGCATCAGGTGTACATATATATCAAATAAGCATTGCTCAGAAGACTATACTCAAAGTAATACACCGCAGGTATAATCAATGCTTTTTTGGTGATTCTGTGCGAATGTTTATGTTGAATAGTTATGGTCACCAATAGGGATTATTTGTGTCAGAAAGATGTGTTCATTATGACTCCACATCCACTGTCTTCACCTCCTTCGCCAATATTTTCCATGTCCACTACTAGTGCTTCAATAATTTTTAATCCATCGGCACTTATTAATTATTATTTTTAATATATTGTGATATTTCGAATAAATACGCGAAGACACAGAGCGCCACCTACGAGCCTTGTAGGCACGGACGTTGGAGGAGGAGGTTCGAGGAAGAAGGGGGGACTTCGGTGCGAGGGCGCGAACTGAGAGGTGCGTGAAGCGAGCGCCGGGCGGCGCTCCGCCGAAAAGTAGAGAAACGGCGACGAATAACGACAAAGTTGAAGTATTATTTTCACGGCAGAACGAGAGATAATTGGGCCTTGTTCTGCCCGTGACAGTCAAGGAAGGAAAGACTCTTCGCGGGAACGAGAGGTAGGCTGTGAGCCTGCAATGGAACTGAGGCGAGGACTGTCCACGCCTTAACGTCAAGATAGATCCTTTTGAAAGCCTCCAGAAGTCGAGAGATGCTTTGGTCCGGCTTCGTAGTGATCCGGGACCTCAGCTGCCTCATCACACCATGGCATCCAAGTGTGATTCGAATAACATTTCAATCTCGAACCTAACCATAAACATAGTGTCAGTTTCGTAACCAATAGCGTCCACACTCAGTGGATGGAACTAAGGCGTGTAAAGAAGATGAATGATTCTGCTCGTGCTCACAATGTCGGGTTTTGGATATACTATCTCATTAAATTGTTCTTGGTGTTATAAAGTGTTTTACATTGTACAGGCCACCCCCATCCATCTGAGACAGACATTCCGATACCACACCATATCAACCCACAAACTGAGTCTAGCTGGTGGCGTGGTACGCTGGAATTCTATCCACCGGTGTCAGCGCGCAACGTAACACAATACATTGAGTCATCTTTGCGTTTTTTTGTAAAATGTTATTTTCTAGCTATTTTGTTTCTTTGACAAAACATGATATTCTATTCTATAGCACGAAACCAGATGGTGGACAACAACCTCTGTGTAGCCCAGTTGTTTCGGTTAAATGAGGCCAGTCAACAAAAACGACCCGATTGTCCTGGCCATGTGATTCTTCAATATAACAACGCATGACCTCGGTCTCAACTCGTTAAAATGATCATCCAGGAGCTCAACTGGGAAATCCTGACCTCGCTCCGTCAGATTATCACCTTTTCGGACTCCTCAATCAAGTGTGTGGCGTTGTGTTCAATAACGACGACGAGCTCAGAAATTGGCTAGATAACTATTTCGATATCAGACCAGCCAATTTTTATAGAAAATACGACAAATTGGTTAAAGGATGGGATGAAGTCCTGCAGAATAATGGAGAATGCATTATTGATTGAAATGTTTTAATTTTGGTTTAAAATTTTGATTTTATAATAAATAATTTAATTAAACCGCAAAGACTTATTATACAACTCAAAATTATTTATTTAATATGTTGTGTGCATATTTAGTATTTTAATATCTGCATTACTGGGATTCGCTCTTGCTGAGTTATGTATGCGTTGCTTATAAAATAATTAATGTACGGTTAGGTAAATTTATTTTTATTATTTTATTTTAACAGATATTGCACTAATTTTGTGTGTGCTAATTAAATTAATAATAGATTCATAATATCAGTATATTATAATATATTGTACCTATATTAATAAAAATAATTGATCACAGCCAACTTAACGATAGAACATTGACAATGTTAAAATTGTATTAAAATTATACTACAAATATTGTTCATTGTAATATAATTAATTTAATATTAAACTTAAAAAAATGATCTTGTAAATATAGTGCCTGGTCTTCTAACGTGTTTGAAAATGGCGGCTGTAAAAAAATAAAAAAAATCGTAGCTCAGTTAATAATCAAAATTAATTAAAAACTGTTATTTTTTTGGGCCATTCTGCCGAGTATCTCCGTTCTCTCTGGCCGAAGTTTCGCCATTGCATGGTTATAATGAGTGATCATTGCAGATAAATGGCCATGGTGAACCCTGGAGTGCCAATAGCTCAGAAAACTCAACACAGAAGATCCGTTAATATCGATTCTAGAGAAAAAGATAATTATAAAACGCGAAGTATCATTTACTTTCGCACACAGATGAAATCTACTAAATTCTTATGGCCATTGCCGGAAGGGATTTATTGACTGAGTTCATGAAAATCCATGGACCCTTGAAAATATATCTCAAGGTAGTTTATTTTCGGGTTGATTAATACACTATTTACGAAATAAACCACCGCAATTCGTTTTGTGAATAAGTAAATATACACAATTGTAAATTTACAATCTTCACTAACGTAGAATCTAAAATTAAGTACTGTAATAAAATACTAGCTTCAAGTGTATCTTGTAGCCGGTATCCAAGTTAAACACTTTAAAAATGTTGAGTCAAGACTTAAGCCTGTGGGGATAACAATAAACTTGACAGACGAAATAAATATTATCATAAATATTAGTAAACTAGTTTTGAGCGTGCACAATAAATTTCAGTTGTATCTCTGCTGACTTTTTTATGAACAGCGATAACGATACAATTCACAATTGTAATCTTTATTATTTATTCTGTCAAAATAAATACGTAACTAAAAAAATAGCCAAGTTGCGCAATAGCACGTGAGCGTAACTCTTGATGATGGCGCGCACCTGAAATATTGATAACGCACTATATCTGTCTATAGATCATATTCTAATCAAGAATTAAAAAAAATTATTATTAATTATTATCTGATTAATTTATACATACAAATAATTTTTAAAATATGTAAGATAATAAATAATAAATAAGTCAATAAATATATGTGAACTTGATCAAATAAATTATCTTGTGTGTAATCACGACGCTCCGTTAAATAATTATCTATAATTATTTCATAATTTTCAACATTATATAATATTAGTACTCCCGTCTTATAGGGAACGATGTTCATGACTACTGTCTTTAAATTCGTAATACATAAAATACAAATTTTCTTAATTTCAAAATAAAAATTAAATCTTGTTTTTTGGAAGATTTTTCAGGTAAAATAATAATCAGAAATATTTTATAGGATGATATGCGTATCGTTTTTATAAAACAAAATAAAATCATCTGAACTAGAAATAAATTTCAGATGATGTTTGAAGAGACTAAATCAAAACATAATGATTTACAATACGAGCGAAGTGTGATCCAGAAATATATATTCTTTACAGGGGTATATATAATACATGCGTTTGAGGCAAGTAATGCATTTTTTAAATTAAACAAATTTGAGATACGTACACACGGTATTCGTGTCACATCAATATTCTTACTATTTTCAAACCAACCAAAGTGTTTCTGTTATGATAATGGTCTCCTGGGATAAGACTAGAATCACGACCTAGATCGCTAAGCGATTATCTTACCGGCAGACAAACACAAGCTTGTCAATTATTTTATTAAAATAAATATATCACTGAAAATGTAAAGAACAAATATTCCTCCCGGAAAAAAAACAGAGTTGCCATTGAGACATGAGTCTGGAACTTTCTACTATTAGCGGACTGCTGTGTTCAACTAAACTATTTAAAATATGAACTAAATATATTAATTAGAAAGATTATATATATATTTAAAAGGTAACATATAGGTTCGAAAATTTGCCGCTAAAAATATCGTCGCTGTAGCATAGTTGGATAATGCATCCAGGTTTGAATCCCGGTGGCTCAACAACAATATTTTTCAATATAAAAATATTGTTGATATATATATGTATATATCTTTCTAATTATAATCAATTTTATCGAAAAATATTATTGTTGAGCCACCGGGATTCAAACCTGGATGCATTATTCAACTATGCTACAGCGACGATATTTTTAGCGGCAAATTTTCGAACCTATATGTTACCTTTTTGATATTACATTTAATCGTTCCATTATTTGAAAGAGCCATCTACCTTATTTTTACGGAAACTCAAATACCTTTGAGTAATCTGATAGCAGACGCCAAAATCATCAATTCATTTTTATTAAATTTTGGACACGTTGATATAATTTCATTATTGGGAGAACACTATTTCAGCCATTGAAATTTTCGTCGTATTTTGTTTTTTTATATAAAATTTCAGTACCACGTCAATTTTTGTCTATTATTGTAATCTGTTAGGTGGCATCGGGAGTTCAAGTTCATTTTTATAACAGTAATATTTTAATACAACTATGTATTTTAAGAATTAACGTCATTAAATACACGAAATCAAATTTATCATTTGATTGTACAATTGGTCACGTAAAAATGAACTAAATGACCTAGCGCCATCTAGTAGCATTAATTCAATTACCGATTGGTATGACGAAATGGTAACACGTCTTTCCGGATAGTAAAAGTTCCGGGTACGTATCTCGGTAGCAACCAAATATTTTTCTAAATACAAATTAAATGCATTAATTAGAAATATATACATGATACATGTAATATCACAGACCTCTGTTCAGAATAATTACAACTTCACAATAAGAATGTGTTCTCCTTAATAAAATATTTTTTCGTTAGATAGATTTTTTCCGTATAATTTGTTTTAATTTTCGGTGTTTAGAAACACATGAACGGTTCGAAATAAATATTTGAACTATTACACTAAATAATGTCATTCTTCACAAAGTAATCGATCAGGCCATTTAATCGCTTAGCTGCAAGATCGCATATATTTGTCTGCATTTCACCTTGGTTTACATCATGGAAGACTTCTTCCATCGGCCTAGCCTCTCCGGGTTCACTGAGAGTAATGGAAAGCCCACAAATTCCCATAACAAGCCCGAATATCATCAGTTTTTTTAAATGTTCCCTAAATATGTTTTTAGGATAACACTTTTCAGCATCGCACCCCATTTGATTTATGTGTTTTTCCAGAGTTGCGTAGTAAAGGTCCCACAAATCTTGAAGGTGCGCTTCTAAGAGATTTTGGTCCAATGAAAAGGAAACCATATAGGCGAGGTCTGTTACTGGAGAAGCGATTCTGATCATTTGCCAGTCTATGAAGACCACATCGTCCACCTTACCGTCCTGAAAATGTTAAAAATAAATAAGTTTAGACGCAGCAGACCGATAGGTCATCAGAACTAGGAGCAAAAGTAATCTGCTGCTAAATGTCACTACAGTCACACAGTACGGAATCCTTGAAATTTCACATTTTCATGATATAGGAACATGAGACCTCTTTTGAGGTATTGAGGAACCAGGCTAAATGGGTATTCATAAAATTTGGTATTTTACTAATTTCTCAATCCGTTATTGTAGAGTATGCTCCTGTTTGGGACATATATTTATTCTTGAACGACAATAATGTACTGTGCCTCCCCCCTCTACTCCCTCTCCTCACCCGGCAAGCCGCCGCCAGTCAAATGGCGACCTTGAAGCAGTGTAGTTATGCGTGAATCAAAGAATAGTATTAAATTGAGACGTCGCGTCTAATACTGTGCATTCTAAAGGACTAGGAGACCCCTGAAGGAAGAAAGTAATATAGTTTACAGTCCACCTTGGAGGTGTCAGAAGAACTGGATTGCGGCGAGTGCAAACCTCCTTCCGAATATTCTGTTTCTTCCGGCATTTATGCTTTATGCAAGAGCTCCATTCACAGCTTCTTGATGCTTTCTGGCCAGAATGATTTTGAGATTTAAAATGACGCCATAGGTAAATAACTGAATTGTACTATCTTATTTAGTTATCGTTATTTAAACCATTATTGTGACTGTGATTGAGTTTGATTGCAATGGTTGTAAACTGATTTTTGTAAATATTCGAGCACTGACTAGTATACTAGCAAATAAACCTCCAACAGTTAATCTTACTTATCAATCATCGTCACAATCATAGTTACATAACGGTTTACTATCACTAATTCTAATGCCTTTTTAAACTCTCTAAGCACCATCATCTAGTGACACCGACTCTGATGACGGATGGTACAACGGGATTCAAAACGTCGACCAGAGAAGTGGCCAGTAAAACAAGCACCTAATGTTTTACTCTAAAATGTGAACCAAAGAGAAAATGTCAGTTTTGAAAGTCATCCTTCGAAAACCATCAATATTTCGAACTGCACAGCTGTTTAACTCTTTAATAAAATCTTCAAAAATAACGTATTTCTACAATACACAAAGATCATTTAAATTCAATAATTTTCACAAAAATAAGTAACAGACCAAGATCACGTGGCAACTTAGAAAACTCTACATTTAAAACCACTGCTTCGCAATATCATTACGCCTATCAAGGTACACAATTTTTTAATGCCCTCCCATATAAAATCAAAACAGAAAAAAATCGTGAAGCCTTCAAATGGCAAATCAAAGAAATATTAGAAAATTCCGACGGCAATTACAAGTTCTAATTGATTATATTTATTTAATAATTTAATTCTATATTTATATCTTACTTTTATATTTATTTACAATTACATTATTTAAAAACTTAAATACTCCCCAATTCAAACACGGGAATTGATTGATTCATATTGAGTTGGGTAATTTTGTGTAAAAAAAATATATAATTAATTAAGTTATGTATATACAATATACGTATAATAAAATAATTTAAAATAAAAAAAGTGAAAAAATTACTTAAGAGTGAACTAAAAAGTACATGAATAAAATAATTATTTACCTCATATTTGAAGAGCATATTGTTGTTCCAACAGTCACCGTGACAAATCACGTTGTACGGTTCGGTTAAGCTTGAATCCAAACAGTGATCCAGTTTCCCGCCAAGGTTGTGTGCAAAAGTTTCAAATTTCGATTTGTTTTTTACGTTTTCAATTAATGGAAGTATTTTGTCACTCAGATGTTGAATCAACTTTTTAATAGACTCCCCATAGTTCGCGGTGTGTGCAAGACTCTCGGATAATCTTGAGAACAATTCCGGCTCCTGTTCTTTTAAGACGAAAGAGAACGCATGTAACCTGGCCAGATTCTGCAAGATTAGCGCAGCGTGATCATAGTCAAATGAAGTCATTTTATCACTAAGAGTAAATCCATCGTAGGTGAGGTCTTTCAATATGAGCATCTCCTTAAATTCTTCAGTTGCTCCTTTGTAAAATTTGGCAAACGATATCCTTTCCTCGACTGGAATATTGTTTACGTCTTGGAGTCTTTTGAAGACGGGCAAAATATTAGTATACAAAAATATTTCTCTCTTATAAAATGAAGTTATTGGACAAGCGTTTCTTGAAACAGACGAAAGTGTCGCCACTTTTAAAATGAAATTGATCGATTTTTGTCCATTGTGCTTCACTGGAGTTAGATTTATCCGAGTTATTTCTCCCAAAAAGTTGTCTCCCGTAAAATCTTGTTTTTCCACGTTTATTTCAAAATCTTTAAGGTTAACGTCAACAGCAATTTCTTCCACAATTTTTCTAATGTCGTTACTGAGCACATTGCGAGCGATCACAGTTTCTGTTGCCATCTTCTCCAATGTTTAAGGCACGCGTTAGAAATATGAATATGAAACAAAATTATTGCGCGGTATGTTATAAGCAAAAATAACTTTATCTTTTGACATATTTAATTAAGATAAGTTTAGTTGTTTATTTTATCTTTATGGATGTGGAAGATAGATAAATAATTATGTAAGACGAAAATTTATACAGCTGTCTTAGTTTTCACGATGAATTTGCATATTTGTTTCGCACAATGCTAATTCTTATTTTTCCTGTCCAATGATAATAAATCTTAACTAATATACTTTTAGTCTTCGTAAAATAAAGAATATCAGACCACCGACAAAAAATAAACGTAGGTTCAACAGTTGTTTTCAAATGGTATTTTTTACAAATTCACTTTGAAATTTATACTGAATACTATACGTGTATAAATAAAATAATAATAACCCCAAAACAGTGAGGTTGACGTTAAAAATACTACAATAAATTATTGATTGAAAACTGTGATTGTGAGATTAATGTTCGAATGTAGTAATAGTTCGTAATTGATTATTTTTAATTATCTTTCATGCATCAATTTCATACATCATCTTCCAATAATTAAATCTCAGATACCAATCAAAGTTACAGTCGAATACCAATCACACAATTACTATCATATACACACATAAAAGAATATAAGAATATTCAATAATAACAATGATAAAAATAATAATTTATTTAATATTTTAAAAGAACTGATTACTCTTAAAATATCAAACAAATTATTTGAATGCAGTCATCCGGTGGCACTCGAGGGAAATCAAAAGGTCGACAGGCCACCCCAAAGACCGCTGGAGTGACGGAATCATAAAATTCAAATACACGGAAATGAATAACAATTGATAGAGAAGAGTGGGAGACACTTGGAAAGGTCTTCATCCAGCAGTGGATAGAAAACTGATGATAATGATGATTTTTAGAAGTATAAAAGTCAAATTTAAATACCAAACTCACTAAGCTACGTTCATATTGAGGTAAATAATATGTCTATTATGTCACTGCTGATAGATATGAAACAAATTGACTTAAAAATACATGACATGAAAACACAATTTATAATTAATTATACTTTTAAAATTAGCAATATTAACTTTGTGGTTAAAATTCATATTTTTTATTTATTATCTTTGTTTTATTAACCACTGAATTGAGTTTAAATACATCTACCGGTTTCGAAAAATACCATTTTCTTCTTCAGGATGCCATAACTTACTAAAAACATATATTATTGTTTCTTTACCAGTTTCTTTAAAAAAAACAATTTAAAAAAAAAAAAAAAATTTAGTACCTAACTTGTTGTTAACTCAAATTGTTACTTAATACAAATTTAGTCGAATAATTTTTAGGAAAAAAAATTAGAATAGGACTCGTAGTTAAATTTAGTTGGTTGTTTATAATTTTTTGATTAGTTTTACATGCTTTATTTATCTCCAACGATTCCAAATTATTTAATTTGTGACCAACACCGTTTATATGCAAAATTGACAATCCAATTGAGTTAGGTACGAAATTAATTTTTTAAATAATTGTTGTTTTTTTTTTAAATAGATTCCGGTAAAGAAACAATAATATATGTTTTTAGTTAGTTATGACATCCTGAAGAAGAAAATTGTATTTTTCGAAACCGGTAGATGTATTTAAACTCAATTCAGTGGTTAGTAAAACAAGATAATAAATAAAAAATGTAATTATTAATTAAGCATATTCGACGTTTTAAAAAGTGCTCGTGATGTTTAATTAACATGGAAGAAAATTAAATTAAATAACATGTTTAATGCGATGTTTAAATGAGATTTTAGGACGTGTATTAGTAAGTTGTCATCATGTAAATAATATCAATACAATTTCTTTAGTTGATATCTAATAATTATTGTATTAAAACCCTAGATATTTATGTATCGAATTAAAATCACAACCAATTATAATACGTGTTTCATAATTGAAGGAACTAGTTGCAATCTTAGCAATCTCGATATATTTTTATTTGGAGAAAGTGATAAGAGCTCGAAAAAAATAATATTAATCCACTTATTATTAAGAATGAGATGTTCCGTATACTTGGTTTAAAACGCACAATAGATACACCATTTTCAAAAACAAGAAAGTTTCCAAACTAACAGCCATTAAAATTTTAGAAAAGTGAAAAATGCTATTGATAAAATCTTAATAATAATAACGGAGCACAAAAGCAACTGACTTTGCAGGTGACACCGATTTTAAATGACCAGTTTAGTTATGTTTGATTATTAATAAATTAATACAATGTAAAATCAATAAATTCAATTATATTATTTTAAATACTAAATTAATGTATTAATTATAAATATATACATATAAAATCAATTTTGTCGAAAAATATTGTTTTAGCGTCACCGGAATTCGAACCTGGATCTTCATTTCCAATCCGGGGAAGTGCACTACCTTTGTGCTATAACGCCAGTATTTTTCTTGACAAATTTTCGAACCTATATGTTACATTTTTTCAAATTAATACACCTGTCGTTCCATTATTCCCGCTGATGCTAAAACAATATTTTTCGATAAAATTGATTTTATATGTATATATTTATAATTAATACATTAATTTAGTATTTAAAATATCACAGACCTATGTTCTGAATAATTACAACTTCACAATAAGAATGTGTTTTCCTTAATAATTATATTATTGCATATTTCGTCGTGATTTTTTAAATATATTTTTATAAATCATTGCTATCCAACATATCAAATCATTTTGCGTGTTACGTAGTTAGGGCGTATGTTGCGATGATTGAAAATAAATAAGGGCGGATTGTTGGAATGTCTAAAACTGTCCATTTATCACTTTTTTTTATGTAAACCCAGAGCTGTTCGTCTACGGAATGAGAGATATAAAGAGTTTAGGTCTGATATCTGTGACGATTCTCAATACAGTTTTCTCTCGCTAGATGTCTCAGATGTGATAATTAATTATTTTTTCTATTGGCTATTTATTACTTCTCTAAGGGATGATTAATAATTTTTTGTATTCCATTTCAGATTCAATCCAAATGAATATTTAGATTAAGAGTTAAAAATTTGTATAAAATAAATACAACCCACGAAGCCCGAGATGTTAAACTTTGAAATGATGGTTTTTTTAGGCATAGAAAAAGTTCACACAGGAATAATAACAATGTATTGTGTCTCATACATATACATATAATAACTTGTGTTTACGTAAATGCCTTCGCTAGCTGGTTTACAAGTTTTCGATTGGTTGATCCAACAATAAGGCCACATGTTATATATGAACACTGCACTAACCATTTTATTGTACTTGCTGTCTTTCTTGTCCGATGTTGTCATCATTTTGGCTGGGTAGATTTAGACAACCAAAGTGCGTACTCCCGACGATCGGTTTATTTGGAGCTCTGGACTGATCGATGGACGGGATGTAATTCATTCGCCTGACGTTTATAGTCTCTTGCATGCTCCGAAAAAAAGGCGGCGATACTCACATACACACACTCACATAATACTATCAACTAGGAAACCCAGTGGTGTCAATTGAAGGCGCGTAAACACAGATCTATCCGCAATTCTCTGAACTTCATCCGAACTTAAAACAAATGTTGTAAATTCTCGAAAATCTAAAAACACGCAATATATCAATATTAATAGCGCATTATTGTCGATATAATTAAAATATATTCTCTTTTCGAAATAAAATGAGGGGCGCGATGTAATAATTTATTTAGAAAATTTAGATCATTTCTTTTTATTTACCTACCTATTTAAAAATGCGCGCCAGAAGTAAAAAAAATTGGTGAAGGTTTTCTGAAAATTTTTTTACTCTACAAGATGATGTATTTGCTTTTACAGGCCTTCAAAATGGAATGGCAAGTAGACAAAAGTGAGCACTTTCGATACCTCCTGTTCACGTTCACGTCAAAACTGTTGCTGCAGAAGCATCGAGAAACTTGTAGAACATTGGCAAGAAGTTGTAAATGATAAAGAAGAATACATTATTGACTAGTTTGTCGTATTTTTTTCGTTGTACCTCTTGTTCTCTTCATATGAAAAAAACGGACACCCAATATATACGTCTTGATGAATCGTTGAATAAATAAATTCGCGAGCGAAGATTTTAGATTTTTCGTATTCCATTGTCAGTTGACGAATCGAAGCAGTAAGCAATTGTATTTAAAGCGTTTCTTTAAAATTAGGAAATTTATAGAAAATGTTAAATATGAATTAAATATATTAATTAGAAAGATATACATATCAAAATCAATTTTATCAAAAAATATTGTTGCGCCACCGCACTGGATCTCTTTCCAAACCGGGGAAGGTAATTTTTCCAACTATGCTACAGCGACAATATGTCCTGAATAATTACAACTTCACAATAAGAATGTGTTCTCCTAATATGTAAAATGTGTTTAAACTCGGAAATCGCGCATAGAACGGGCAATTATCGTCATATTTAACCGCACTTTGTTTTAAAATACACACTCTACCTTTCATTGAGTAACCCCTGGATTACGTGTATTAATATTTCATAATTAAAATATAGAACCCTAAAGGAAAGTGAAAAAGAGGTAAATTAAAAATTGAGAAAAATAGGCATTTTTCCCAAATATTGTATCACTACGATTATCTCAAATGAAAAATCTCAATTTGTACAGTATTGAGTAGTTACATGTACACTATGGTGAAAGATTTATTTCATTCATTACACAATATTATTTTCAACACGTAACATTGTAACATCGTAACATTGTAACATCGTAACATTGTAACATTGTAACATTGTAACATTGTAACATTGTAACATTGTAACATTGTAACATTGTAACATTGTAACATTGTAACATTGTAACATTGTAACATTGTAACATTGTAACATTGTAACATTGTAACATTGTAATATTGTAACATTGTAACATTGTAGCATTTTACAACATTCTAAAATGCCAATTTTGCTTTCATAATTTTTTTTTGGTGTCTTATTTTTGTAACGAGTTGCAAATGTCTAATTTTTGTACTAGTCTGTTCTCTTGTAACAACGTTTCACCTAATAGCACAAAAGTCTTTCCGGCATTCTTGATAAGTGATAAATTTTTAATTTAAATTCAACTTAATAGAGATTACTTCTTGGTGGAAAATTCGCGTACCATAGTTAGAATATTTCTGGTTTAGATGAAATCAGGATCTTAATCATTTACCAAGTAGCTACTGATTAAACAAATATGTGTAAACTAAAAAAATATATAAATAATAAGAACACTTCGTTTAAACCAATGATTATTGATAAATCAACATGTGAATTGATACCTATGGTATCTACAACTTATGTATTATTAAGGAGAACATATTCTTATTGTGAAGTTGAAATTATTCAGAACATAGGTCTTTGATATTTTAAATAATAATTTAAATAATTTGTCGACAAAAGTACTGTCGACGTAGCATAGTTGGATAATGCACTTTCCCCGGTTTGGAAAGAGATCCAGGTTCAAATCCCGGTAGCGCAACAGCAATATTTTTCGATAAAATTGATTTTACAGTATATCTTTCTAATTAATAGATTTAATTAGTATTTAAAATATCACAGACCTTTGTTCTGAATAATTACAATTTCACAATAAGAATGTATTCTCCCTGATAAAAATTATTGCTTGAAAAGAAGTAATTTATTATATTACGGTAGTTAAAAAAAAAGCACGTAGTCTGTAGGATTCCTGAGCTTCCAGAGAGAACCGCTATACCACGACTGGTGACGCAATATGTGTGAATATTACCGAAATTATTAGAACGTGTTAATATAACATGCACATGAGTATAAATATATTTTA
The DNA here is from genome assembly GCA_022840565.1 of Eubasilissa regina. Classification (NCBI taxonomy): domain Eukaryota; kingdom Metazoa; phylum Arthropoda; class Insecta; order Trichoptera; family Phryganeidae; genus Eubasilissa; species Eubasilissa regina. Next base: position 6,414,777 of record JAINEB010000017.1, read on the forward strand.
GCGCATTATGACGTAGATGAGAAACAAGAAAGTTAATTATAATTGAGGCAAATTATATACATTAACGTCTTTATGGTGTATTCCCACGTATAATGCGTATTATCCACATTAAACATTTTCAAATGAGAAATCGCGAACTGTCAACCTAACTCCATTATTCCACATCCTACCGAGGTCGGATTCAACATGTAATTAAGGCATTACATGCATTTGAAATATAAATGCAAAATGTTCAAAGTTGTCATTTGAATAAGGCGACATCTGTCGACTAAAAATAGGTATGTGATTCAGCCTTCATGTGTCAATGTCGCCCTGTTTTCCAGAGCCTGTCCTTCCCCGGAAATAGCGCCAAGGCTGTTTGTATGGCAGGGTAACTTTGTGACTTCATAGAACGTCCGCGGAGCGTGAAATTGGAGTTTGAAGCTGACAGTACGCGGTGATAGTGCGTTGTGCAGAGAGGGAAATTGTGATATTTGAGATTCGTAAACATAATTGGACACCGGGAAAATTAGTGAAAAGCTGCTTATTAAAAAAATTATGAACGTACGGTATATTTCAAAAAATGTTTAAAGTAGATTACTATCAAATAAAAATGTTTTATTTCTACATCATTTTGTTGGTTTTGTGTGTGAAACTATTGTACCAACTTTCCCACTTTCTTTCTCATATACTAAATTTAACAGTTCAAAGGTTTTTGGTGAATTCCATGATTATTTTGTAAATTGATTTAAAACACTGTTTTGTTCCATTATATTTTATTGTGTTTAAACGTTAGAACGTTTTCGGGAACATCTTCCTATTATCAATAATATAATTCAACTAAAATCAAAAACACTTTCAGACAGTAATACATGGTGTGTTTGGAATTAACGGAGGTGGGGATGGATGTGGAGTTAAAAAGGATAAGAGAGGGGATGTAATGAACGGTATTTTATTTTAATGTTCTTATTGTTATTTTTATTATTAAATATTTCTAAATTCTCTAAAATGTTTAACTTTCGTCTTTTGGCGCAACTATGGATAAGTTTTAAATTTCTTTTATTTTTAATTTTAATTTCATTTGAGAGTAATTTAATGCTTATGCATAGTTGCGCCAAAGGACGAAAATTTTTAGAAATATTTAAGAATAAAAATAACAATAGGACATAATATACATTCAAATACCACCCGTTACATTTTCTCTATTATCCATTTTAACTCCACTCTCACCCACACCACCGTTAACTCCAATTACTGTCTGAAAGTATTTTTAATTTAATCTATCTTGAATATTATATAAAAATATTTTACACCAAAAATGAACAGGTCACTTTATGTATCAGTAAGAAAGATATACAGATATCTATTTATCGAAAAAATATTTTTGTTGCCACCCGGATTCCAACCAGGAATCCTTCCTATCCGGGGATGTGCGCTGACCTATTACATCATGTCAACGTTGTAAGTCAACGACAAATTTTCGAATCATTATTTGAAAGCGATCTACTTTATATTTACGGAAAATCTCAAACACCTTTGAGTGAAATCCGATAGGAGACGGCAGAATTAAATAAATTTTGAAACATTAATCAACTAATATGTATATTATTAAGGTATTAAAATTCTGTGTACACGTTTTATTCAAATGTTCTCTATGATTAATCAATGAAAATATATTGACATGATTTATAATGTTGCAGGCTGTTATAATAGGTTAGCACACTTCCCCGGGTAGGAAGGCTTCGTGGTTCGAGTCAGGGTGGCAAAAAAAATATTTTCTCGTTAAATTGATTTCATCTGTATATCTTTCTTATTGATACATTTAATTTATATTAAAATATCACAGAACTATGTTCGAAAAAAAACTGCAACTTCGCAATAATAATGTGTTCTCCTTAATTTATTAATAGGTCACTTTATGTTATTAGAATTTTAAATTAAATTCTAAAAAAAATTCACTGGAATTCGTAAACATGCAAAATTTTAATTATTTTTCTTCTTTTTCATAATTTGATATTTACATACCAATAATTAGGTTTTCGTAACGTATTTAGTGTTTTTTTTTATTAAAAAAATTATTTACAAATATCTACATTGATAAAAGTTCCTAAACTTGGCGTCTGGTTAAATTGGTACGGACTCTAAATTAATTTAAATTTATATAATGTTAATTGAATTAAAACAAAAACAAATATTTATATCCAAATATCTATAAGAGTATCTTTATTAACGTATTATATATTTACATATTATTAAAAAACTAAATTTGTTAGTTTTTTTTTTAAATTATACAATAAACTTTGTATTTAACATAAGAGTCAAAGAGCATTTAAGATGTTTAATTAATCATGGGTTTTCAGAATTTTCGAATCATTTATTAGATAATAGATCATAATTTTTATAAAAACAAAAATAGGAAAAAACTACGGAAATATAGTTGTTTACTTTAAAAAGACTACAAATAGTAGTCTAAAATTTGTCAACAATTCAAATGGTTAATGTTAGGCAAGGTTAACATATTCTCTCGGCAAGATTCTGGGTTCGTATCCCGATGGTAAACAAATATATTTTTTCTGTATTAATTCATCTAATTTGTTTAAATCTGTCTAATAAAATTGCAACTTAACAATATAATATATTTTCATTGAATATAATATACTATACTCTTAGGAAAGCCTAAATGTCAGTCATTACTATTAAATATTTTAATATTAATGTTGATGAAGTAAATTCTAAATTTCTTGTTGTTTCGAGAGGTCAATTGTTTGGTAAGGATTATAAGCTTAGACCCTTTCCATATCAAACCCTTCCGGTAGTTTATGTTAACTTGGTGTAATGTAGAATTTATCCTTCTAATGACGGTGTAATAATTTGTTCTAATAAAAGGTTAACGTGTGTCACAATCTTTAATAATTATGAATAAGAATGACTAATGACATTATATTTTTATTCGTTAACTTTGTTTTATTAACTACTTATTGAGTTTAAATACATCTACCGGTTCCGAAAAATACCATTTTCTTCTTCAGGATGTCAATACTAACTAAATTATATATTGTTGTTTCTTTACCAGAATCTATTAAAAAAAAAAAAACAATTATTTAAAAAATAAATTTAGTACCTAACTCAAATTGCTAGTTAATACTAATTTTTTCAAATAATTTTTAGGAAAACTTTTAGAATGGGTTAGAAAACGATTCGAAATTATTTAATTTGTGACCAACACCGTTTACGTGCAAAATTGACAATCCCAATTTTTTATCAAAACCATAACCATTTTCTATCAAATGATTAGCAAATTCTGAAAACCCACTATTATACAAACATCTCAAATACTGCTTTACTCTTAGAAGAAAATAAAAAAATATAAAAAATCAATTTGCACGCAAACGGTGTTGGTAAATAATTTGGAAGCGTTGGAGATTAATAAAGCGTGTAAAACTAATCAAAAAATTATAAACAACCAACTAAATTTAACTACGAGTCCCATTCTAAAAATTTTTCCCCATTCGAGTAAATTTGTATTAAGTAACAATTTGAGATAGAAAATTTAATAAATTTATTTTTAAATAATTGTTGTTTTTTTAAAAATAGATTCTGGTAAAGAAACAAAAATATATGTTTTTAATTAGTTATGACATCCTGAAGAAGAAAATGGTATTTTTTGAAACTGGTAGATGTATTTAAACTCAATAAGTGGTTAATAAAACAAAGTTAACAAATAAAAATATGAATTTTGACCACAAAGTTAATTTTGCTAATTTCAAAAGCGCTAATGACATTTCTAATTGAAATCTAAATGATTCAGTCAAATTATAAATAAATATTCTCTCTGATCTCAGAACGCAAATTTCGACTAAGAAATTTTTTGTAAGTCACATTTCTATTCTGAATATCAATGGATGTAAATACTGATAAAAAAATTAATTTTATTGTCAAATCATTTACATTATTGATTTGAACGTCCTGGGCGATCGCATTTAGCTACACCACTGAATTGTTACAATTGTTCCAAGACGAACTAATTAAGTTTTTACAAAGAAACACTAATTTTGAAAGTGGAATTATCAATTAAATCGTTCATTAAAACCCGACAGAGATTGCAATCTCGTCTTGCTAAAATAGATGGAGACACTTGAAAATATAATGCTATATAAAAATGGAACAGTCGTCCCAAATAAAATTATGTTAACCCCTCCCCGGCGGGCCCGCGGACCCCGGGAGGGTTGTATTAGTAACCTACCCCTGCACCGCCTGCGTGAGCGTCGACCCTGGCCTACTTGTGGGGCGGGAAGCCCCGCGCGTAATACGCCGTAAGGGAGGAAAAGGATCTGGGGTAAAAACAAAATTCCTTGGAATTATTTTAATACGTGACCCGGAGAACCGATAAACTCACCGAGTTCTCTTCACCTTCGTGTCAACCCCTCAGGCGAGACAGGTCATCGATCGAAAACTAAAAACCCTTTTTTTATCAGTTCTACTATATATTAGGCTGACGAATAATTATCCGCCGTTTTTTTCGTGATGTTTTAGTTTTTAAATTTGACGTTTAATTGACATTTGTCACAATATAATTCTATAATAGGGTTAGAAAATTAAAATGCGCATATATACGCAACATAATGCTGTACCACTTGGAGAAAGGATGGAAAGCTGCCGAGTCGTTTCGCGATCTCAACAATCTTTTCGGCGAATGAACGATTAGCGAAAAGGCATGCCAAGAGCGGTTTGTTCGCTTCAAAGCTGGTGATACCAGCTTAAACGATAAGTCAGAAAAGCGTCGATCTTCGGATTTTAAGTCCCTTCTAGCGGATGTGGAAAAAGACGAAAGTTGCACTACAAGGACAATGGCTGAGAACTTCAACAACGATCAGTCCATGATTGTTCGTCATTTAAAAAAACTCGGCAAGGTGTAAAAATTGACTGAATGATAATTGTACATAGTATGTTATCATTTTTGTTTATATTACAATATAAATTACAATATATTAAAATAATAATACATTTATCAGGTTCACTTTTTACATGCATTATGTACTTACATTGATAAATAATGTCTGATGGTCTGACGTATTAATTAATATTTATTAAGTATACATTTTCACCTAGTTAATTAATATGAGTGTTGCGTAATATTTCAAATATCAGACAAATGTACCGAGGGTATGCATATAAAATTTGGCAAAGTAAATTCAACATATCAGTAAGAAAGTAAGACATATATTTGGGTACTCTGCCTGCTACACTAATAATTTAATGTATTATAGCGGACAGTGTTCCTTCGATATAACAGTAAGCAAAGTGCAGTGATCAATGTACAAAAAAAAATAAAAATATATATATATATATATATATATATATATAAACAGTTAATCAAGAGATGCAGTTTTATTCTCAGGTTTGGACCTTTAAAAGTTCTTGGGCGTAATTTCTCCCCATTTCGTGGAGCCAGAACTGCACTTTTGCACTTATTGAGTAAAAATACATCTACCTGTTTCAAAAAATATAATTTTCTTCTTCAGGATGTCAATAACTAATAAAAAACACATGTTATTGTTTCTTTAACAGAATCTATTTTAAAAAAATACAATAATTATTTAAAAAATAAATTAAGTACCCAAATCAAATCGTTACTTGATGATACATCATTAGAAATTCTGAAAGCCCACTAACATCTCAAATGCTCTTTTACTCTTACATTAAAATTTTGACTCGTTTTACAAATATGAAATGCAGCAAGTTTGTAGACACCAGAATTGTTAAATTTATCACCTTTATCTTTAGAATTAATGAGTAATTTTCCTATATTATTATTTGTATAAAATGTTTCATGGTAGGTGTTTAGATATTTAATTCGAAAACTTATTTATGTGCCAATTTTAAAAATACCTTTAAGATTTATCCAGTGTCACAGGGCGGACACACGTTTAAGGGGTTTTATTTATAATATTAAAATATGTTTATATAAAAAATGTCTAAAAACAAAATAAAATACATAAATGTATTTAAACGTTGTGGAATTATCTTTTAACCAGACCAGTTTTGAAGAGAACACCCCTTCATCAGACGACACCTGCCTAGTGAGGTACCTTTACGACATTCCTTACAAAAGCTTCCATTCGCATCCTTCCATGGGGGTCGTGGACCCGAACGCAGTACGGGTCTCTTGTGTGGGGATTAGCATGAAAGATTCTGTTGAATTTGGTATAAATTAGTTTAGAGAGGCTCAGAAGGGTATGAAAAATGGTACCCACTTTATTCTGCCCTCACAATAGTGAAAAACCCTTTCCCTATCTAAGCAGACAAGAAAATGCCGACAAAATGATATTATTGTATATAGACAAAACACTTTTTGATAGAATATCGATATTATTGCTTCGCTGAATACAAATTAAATTGGATATAAGAAAATAGATAAAATACAAAATACAATATTTTTCCTTTTTATGTATTTTAAGTAAAAATATTTCTGTTTTTATGTATTGTAAGTATATATAGACATATATAAGTTTAATTTAAGTTTTCCGCGAGCACTAATGTATGGAAATGGCGTCTTTTCTACATTAAATCGTGTTTTTGTAGATGGGCTGACGTTTCGGCACAGTAACACATGCCATTGTCAAGAAGTTGCCCAAAAAGTTACGGTACAATTGCACTTGCTCGTAGGAGATATAAATCTCATGTGATTAATAAGATATATATGCATATTGCATATACTATATATAGCTGAGGAGGATCTCTTGCTAACAAGTACGTTTGTATAGTTATTTTATGACACGTGTCACCATGCCGAAATGCCATGGTCCGCCAATCATCGACTTAAGGAACACATAGGTTCCCTGGATCACATTTAGCCAACGGAGACGTAGTCTATTGATTTTCCGTCTCTTGTTTGGTTTATGAAATGTTAGGTGTGTGCGCTGTGAACACTCTTCTATCCGAGCCAGACACCCGGCCCATCGAAGTCGTTAGATTTTAATAAATCTGGCATCAGGATATAGCGATGATGCTAAATATCTTCGCATATCAGACTAAAGATTTTTGTTGGGATTTTTTATGAAATTATATAGATTAACTATATTCAAGTTGACATAAAATTTTATATCGCCATAATTATTATTCTCTATCAACTGCTGCATTGTTATTCGCTGTCACCACAGGCCAGTAAATGAATAGATATGGAATAAAGTGTACATTTAGAAGAGAGGTTTAGAACATTAGTTACGGAATGAGTGGCATTCTACACACATTCTTGGTGGGAACATAAATCCGATAGTTTATGACACATTTATGCAACAGTAAAAGTATTTACTCTTCGAAAATTAAATCTTTGTGTAAACAAGACTTATTTTTTACAGTAATGCATATTATATTGTCAGCGTTTAAATTTTTGTTCCAATCGAGTCATATTTAAAAAAAAAGTCGCTGAGCTATTTGATTGAGTAAGTTGTACCAAAGTGATCACATTGGTGACACCAAAATGAAAATATTGGGATAAGAAATTTCCGTTAGTTCATGTCTGTATATTTGGTGGTCTGTGGCTGTCACGTATTTCTGCAGAATTTGACGATTTCGTAAGTCCAGCAGCCTATCAGTCAGTTGATTCCCTTCGAGTACTACTTGGATGACTGCATTTTTTCAACGATTGTCTATCTTCCGAGCGATGCCATTTCCGTTTCTTGGCGCTTTCAATTATATCAACTACTCTTGTCTGTCACACTCCCGGCGACTTTTAATATTAGATAGTTTTAGGAATTTGATGCCATCTGGATTCAAAACGAGAAGAGACGTGTCAATTGGCTCTAGAGTACCGCCTGATCCTCATTCTGGCAAACTCCGCCTGCCGGGTGTCCGACACACCATCGGTGTGGGTAACTGTGCTTACTGATAGTACCGTTAGATGGCCTACGCGAGGTGATTCACCACATGTCCAACATAGATCTTTCCATGCTTCTTTGTGTTACTCGATTTTTTTTGGATCTCTCTTTTATTGATGCTCCGAATGGAAGTAGCATGTTTTGATTGAACATGTGGAGATCTGTTGTGTGATTTTTTTCACGGTCGAATGCACCTTGCAGATACCTAGGCGTAAAACAGAGTTCTTGTCAACTTCAAAAAAATACCCGGTACCGACGCCAACATGTGCTAATAAAATGCGCCTGTAACCAAGGAAGGCGAGCCACTGCACGCCATTTCTCTTATTGCTGCCTTCCCGTGAAGGTCTCTAGCAAACGCATCTCAACGTATACTTTTTATTGCATTATTTCTAAACTGCAACCGTGCTCAATAAACAATTAACTTTTGTTAACTGTAAGTAGTTTCTCTTTCTCAACTTTCTAGTCTGGCTACATTCACATATCTAAACGTTTCACCGATTCATAACATTCAATTTAACCGTATCTTCATATTCCTCATACCGAAAGATCACTTTTGAAAATTATATTCAAACGAGTTCTGCAAACAATTTCTTTAGATTTGCCTACTGTAATGGAAATTTGTTGTCCTAGGTATACATAACTGTCGACTTGTTCAAGCCGGGTTCCTTTGATGTGAATGACTTCCGAGTCAACAAAGCTGTACGTGTAAACATCTTCGATAGCGATGAATCCTGATCCTGGATTTTCTATTGATAATAAGACCGTGTCACTAGTTAGACATATCACCACTAACCTACACTGCTGAGTGATTCACCGCTGATTCCTGATGTTTTATGTTCTCTTGGCCGATCTCCACAAATTCCTTCCTAAAACTAACTTAAAACCTGAAAAGAGAAAAATCCTAAAGCGTTTTCTGATGGCGGACCGATTCCGATGACGGTTGGATACCTTCTCACAAGTAGCAGCGCTCTGCCAATATAGAGCAAAATAGGCATACCACCAACATAAAATCCAGAGGATATCAAACATGCGCTAACAAAAGCAGTACATCATTGTTTTAGAATAAAATTTTATATGCGAATAGACATAATCATAAAATAGATTCATGTTTCCGATTTCGCCTTCACAATATTGACATAAACTAGTGTTAGTCTAGTCCGTGCAACAAGATTGTCTTACACCTGGTCGCTCAATTTGCACCCCGAATAAAGCTAGATTTTAGTTTGGCTTAGTGACGTGCTCATGTTAGCGTGAAAGATTGGTTAGCGGATTTCATTCTGTGGTTTCTTAAGCAATATCGTCATTTTTGTGTCGATTGTGTGACGACATACACGTTATTGGGGTGGATAGATTGATGAGATTGAAAAAGTTATGACAAAATCAAAATATATAATACTATTTAGCTTTGTATTTGTAAATTAAATATGTTAACAAATAGCTATCTAATTGATTATTAATTTTATTGCGAGGTTCTTCGGGTAGGTGGTGTGACATATTTTACATACGTATTATCAAATTACACTTTTTTAAATTATGTCTAACCACAAAGTTAACACTACAAACATATACAATATAGGTATATCTAAATTTTTTTCCAATGATGTAATATTATATAAAACATTTTTAAGTAACCGCTTTTATTTCAATGTGCAATTCTCACAATATCTCACACTGTCTTTAAATCAAAAAATATTCGTAGAAATCGGTAAAATTTTTTAAAATCATTTTTCAACAGTGAAAATTCCACACATATATATTGTTCCGAATTCATAAACACACTTTTGGCGCGTCTTTTCGAATCGGCTGCGACCCATGTTATTGACACATTTCCGCATCCAAATCCCATCCATACATTTTCTCATGCTAGTCTTTTCAGTGCGAATTGTGACCTTGATGCCAGCAGACGTCAATTTGACCAATATTTGTTCAATTTCGACATCGCGGTGTGGACCTTTCAGATCCAATGCACCAGCACTGTATTTTGTGATATTGTGTTTTGATCACGTATTGTTTGTTGTTTGTGTGCCGTGGGTGAACTTGGGACATTGCCGTATTCAATTGGGCGGAGATGGGCTCATCCGCGTGCCATTTTGTGTGATCTCGGCGGCGACTGCAGGGATTACGGAGGCGTCATATACAAGGTAAGGAGAGCCGTCCTTCTTAATCCCGGTTTCCGATATCACTGGTCCTTCGAGTAGAACTTCCTATCCTTTCACCGACCTCATACTGTACCACGTTTCCCTACTTTCCCTCCCACTCCTTGCGTCGATTCCAATTTACGACCGGAATTGTGGTATATCCATTCCGCAGGACATGTGACCCGAAGATTGCACAATTCATATATATCGTCCACTGTAATATAAACAAATTCGAGATATGCATCTTTGCATCCATTTTATGATAACTTTAATAATATATACATAATAATTAGATTTATTATAAAAAGACAACGATGCCAAATTAATAGTTTGTTTTATGTTCTTATGCGACAAAGATTGAGGAAGGTGAGGCGGTGTGGACAGACAAGGAAATTATTTATGTAGCATTAACTAAAATATTAAAATTTTTCAACTTCCGAAATTCTAAACTAAACGTATAATACTGTGAAGCGTGATTAGATGAGGCACGAAGCCTTCTTATATATGCCAATAGGATCAAGACTGGATGGATGGCGTTCTGTAGTAACTGCGTTCACGGATTTAAGAGTCCCGCGAGGTCACAAAAGAAGATTAAGAAATGCCTAAACCACCCATTATTTCTCAGTTGCAGCGATTTGATTAGAATTCACTAAGAACCACGGATATAATTCCACGGCGAGTTATTGATTTTATTATTTTTCTCCTGACTTGACTTTTCCCTCCAGATATCCCTTTATCCATCGATTGTGAACTTGGCTAGTAATGCGGGCGCCTCCCGCTGTTTTGCTGCCATATTCTCGAAAGAAAACTTTGCAAATATTTCTTTTTCACCTTCACGACGTCGAACTTTAGCCGAGGCGACAACCTCTTTATGCTCCATAAAAGAAAAGTGAACAAACTAAATAATACCTTATTACCGCGGTACAGAAGTTACAATCCTTATTTTTTTCGTATTATTTTATTCGATGATTTCTGACATTATTTTTATTAAAAAGGGATGCATATTACAACATTTACTGCAAACGCATTCTAATTCATTTTATTTAATTAATTTTTTTAATTCTACAGCACATTACATAAACGCCCAGGTTTGAGAAAATTACAAGATATGGAGCTCAGCACCCGAGCCAGCACCTTGAGACAGTTGTACTGAGTCATAAACTGGAAATAACAAAAATTCCCTTATCAACAAAATATGATTTATACATTCCATATAACATCAAAACTTAGTTGCTTTCAAAACAACCTTCATTCATCAATGCCTTTTTGATGTATGTACGTGCGAACCACAGACTACCAAATAAATAGACATGAACTAACGGAAATTTCTTATCCCAATATTTTTATTTTGGTGTCACCCATGTGATCACTTACGTAATTAAATAGCTCCCCCAATTTTATTTAAATATAGTCTATTGGAGCGAAAATTTAAACGCTGACAATATAATATGCATTAATGTAAAAATGTAATTTACTCAATGATTTAATTTTGGAAGAGTAAATACTTTAAATGTTGCATAAACGTGTCATAAACTATCGGATTTATGTTTCCACAATGAATGTGTGTAGATTGCCCTTCGTCCCGCAACTAATGTTCCAAACCACTTTCTTATATGTACACTTTATTTCAAGCCTATTCATTAATGGTCTACGGTATGAACCAACATACATTTTTATTTTTAGTTAAGTGACCGTGATATCTAGCCCTTACACGACATTAAAATGCGATGTATAAATATTTTAAAACAATTAAGAGAATAACACGATACATACATACATACATACATAGTTTTTACTTCGCTTACCTCTCCAAAAAAGAGACCAGCTCTTGTGCTTGGAGAGGGAGTTACACTACAATAATTTATATGATAATTTTACATATTCTATTCATTGTCCCTTTGTGTGCTTCTGAAGTATTCTGTAATATTGTTTATTGTCCAATTATGTATTTTTAAAGTGTTTATTTAGTTTCTTTTTAAACTCTTTTATATCCTTTATTTCTTTAATTTGTGTAGGGAGGCTATTGGAATTTTTTATCCCTAAATATATAGAATTTTGCTGATAGTGTTTCGTGTTACATTTAGGGATTTTAAAGTTATTTTTAAACCTCAATGATGTGCTTGTTTCAAATTTTCTAGTGTTATTTTCTTTAATTAATTGATTAATTAAGGTTTGTTTGTTTAATGTTTTCAATTTTGTAAATGTTTTCATGGTTCATGTGATGGCTTTCTAAGTATCACCAGATTCCTTTGGGGTTCTATCCTCTGCTTACTATCTAATCACGGGGGTTCCAATTCCTTATAATATAAAATTCAGTGTGTCCGGGTAACAATATTAAGTTTATTACAATAAGAATTACAGTAATTATAAATTGAACACTTCAGCGATAGACTAGTTATTCAGGAGAAGCTGTGATGGAAGAGAGCTGTTCGCCCAGAGACGGCCTCTTATTAAGTTCGTCCCCCACCACTCATCTACTCATTTTCATGACACACACACTCACACATATACACATACATTTACAAAGTGACAGTTCTCACAGTTACGAAATTAAAAACACTGTAAAAAATAAAAATAAAAGTTGCGTTACAAACTGACAGTTGAGAAGAGAAAACAATATTTAAAAATTATCGTATAAGTACAAAAGTGCGCGGGTTCCAAGGTTCAACGAAGTATGAATACAATTTTTATATTATTTCACATTTATTGCGATCTACCTTCATCAGTATTGTTCATCATAAATGATATTCTCGAATTACATACAAATCCTTGACATCGAACAATACATAAGTAGGCTTGATATCAGAGTCTAAATTAAAAACTCTGTCCAGAGAATTCGGTTTCTTGGCTGGAGTTTAATCATTTAAAAACAAATAATCTTGTCTATATTCTATATAAAATAATTTAAGAACTTTGAATTTCTTTCCTGGTTCACATAACAACTATTCATAAAATACCTGCATCCAACAACAACAAAAATATTTTTTCGATAAATTTTATTTTCCTGTATACCCACATATCTTTTTAATTAATACATTACATTTGTATCAGAATACCACAGAACTACGTTTTGAAAAAACTGCAACTTTACAATAATAATGTATTCGCCTCAATAATTAAAAAACATAAAACAAAAATAAAAATGTACTTAACATACTAACTACCCCTTTTTACTTTTCACCAAACCCCCTTCATCACAACACCGCTCTCATACCGCCACACCCATGTAGTTGGTAGTCTAAAGATTCTTCTTCTAGTTTTAAGATTTAGTTTATTACTGAAGATGACGCATTAAACGTCGAAAACATTAGATTTTTTAATTAAAGTGTAGTGTGAAATAAACAACGTTGTGTTACATTTTAATGATTAATTAATTTTTTCAAAAAGTTAATTACAATAGACTTTCACAAAGTTAATCACGAAATTTTTGAAATATTATAATAATAGTTTTTAAAAGTTAGTTATTATTTTCATTTAAAAATTTAAAAAATTTAAAATTTTCGAACCCATATATTACACTTTTCAAATGAATACATCTATCGTCAATTGTCGTCAAAAGTACTGTCTATTGTAGCATAGTTGGTTAATGCACCTTCCCCGGATTAGAAAGAGATCTAGTTTCGAATCCCAGCAGCAACAAAAATATTTTTCGATAAAATTTATTTTATGTGTATATCTTTCTAATTAATACATTTAATTAGTATTAAAAGTGTTTTTTCTTATAATTTAAATAATTGTAACGAAAATACGTAGCAGCGAATAACAACGGACTGAGAAAAGTGGGAGACACTTAACAGTCAAATATAGAACGGCTGATCAGGATGTTAACTGTTTAAAAGGTTTGGAAAAAGATTCACTTTTATGAAAGAGTGTTTACATCAGAATGTGTGTGAGTACCTTGTGTTCCCCAAATTACACCGGCGCTCACATGTGCTTTTGTCTAATATGTGTATGGATATGTGCGTGAATGTGACAAGAGCAGTTGGATAAAAGAGACTACATACAGTTGATATACATTTTTTGTTGATGTGTAAGTACAGAATAAATATTTGCAGTGAAAACGTGAAGTTCTGCTGGAGAACTGATCGGGAAGCTGGCTGAGAGAGAAGTGAATCTAAACGACCGGCTTGCTGGGCGGCTGCCCGCTCATATTATTGTTGGCAATATCTGACCGGTACCGGCGATATTATGTGGTTCGCACCCAGGTATTTGCCGGGTGTGTTCAGGAATCGTCAGTGGCGTTGTTGATTGTGGAGGCGATACGCCACCACTATTGGTGATAGACCATCACTATTGGTGACAGACGAATGAATATACTTTTGCCATATTATCGTTTTTGCCATTTTATATTTAGTGCTGGTTCAGTCAATCTTTTATTGTAGTACAGTATACTTCTAAAAAAGTATACTACGCAATGATTTGGTATAGTAAAACAGAAGAATAAAACAGTGGAGAGTTGTGTATCAGTTAAGATGTTCCAGGATAGGTGAGGTTAAGATTGTTAGAATGGCGCAGACGACATAGAAAAGAAGAATGGCTGTACTAACCCACCGGACTAGCTTTTATTGAAAAATTCTATTGCGTCGTAGACATTTTTCCAGGTAATTGAGCGGGCTATTTATCATGTTTATATACTTTTTCCTGGAATTTGCTGTGGATGATTGCAGAAAAAAAAGGTTGAGGAAATTCTTGTTAATTTCTGAAGTGATGAGAATTACAATTCTCTAGTCTCTGGCATTTGAGGTGCGATAATCGGAGGTGAATTTAGGAATCTCGATGAGCGGTAGGACATCCATATTTTATATGTTGTAAATGCTTCTTGGGACATTTTATAAAAATTCTATCAAATATTAATTTATACACGTTCATGACGTAACATAAAATTATTTTGTTTGTAAAATCTGAAGAAATAAACTGTAATAATTAATACATCAGTAATAAGTAATGTATAATACAAAACCTCTCGGTTTCTTTGTCTTTGGCTTCGGCACAGACTAGTAAATGAATAGGAATGAATAGATACAATACTTTTAAAATTAGCAATATTAACTTTGTGGTTAAAATTCATATTTTTTATTTATTATCTTTGAAATACTAAATTAATGTAATAATTAAAAATATATACATATAAAATCAATTTTGTCGAAAAATATTGTTTTTGCGTCACCGGGATTCAAACCTGGATCTCTATTTCCAATCCGGGGAAGTACACTACCATTGTTGTTTGTTGTTGTTTTTTTAAAAATAGATTCTGATGAAGAAACAATAATATATGTTTTTAGCTAGTTATGACATTCTGAAGAAGAAAATGGTATTTTTCGAAACCGGTAGATGTGTTTAAACTCAATTCAGTGGTTAAAAAAACAAAGATAATTAATAAAAAATATAATAGATATGATATTGCATATACGCTAGACAATAAGATAATCTGTTCCATCAGAAGATATCTATTTAATTTGTACAGCAACAATAAACAGGTGTCATTCGTTTGAATCCCTGCACATAAGGAAATTCATGGAAATGAATGTACTGATAAACTGGCCAAGGAGGCCACTCTTTCCGGAGTTTTCCCCCATCAATTCCATGTCAATATGGTAAAAAAACCTATGAATTCTATCTGAAATGCACAATGGATGGATCCAAATAATCATAAGGGTAATCGGCTTAAAATAATTCAAAGATCTATTCTAAAGTCTCTAAAAGAACAATATCAAATATCGATAGAATGAGAATTGGGGATTGCCAGGTAGCCTCACATGTATTCAAATTGAACTCAATAAATTCCCCAATCTGTGAGTGTGATGCCGAGGAGGAAACCCTTGATCATATCTTTCTTGCCTGTTCATTGTGGATCACAGGTTTTTTTTTACAGTAATCTCGTTAATGGTAATTTTCAACTACCGGTTAACTTGTGTCGTCTTCTTTCTCTTAACTCGCCACATTTAATCTATAGAATAGCAAATTTTTTGAACGACAATGGTATTATATTGTAATGTAATATCTACTATTCTATAATATTATAGTACTATTTTCTATAAAATAAAATTTTAACTTGATTAATGGCACAAATCACTTTTGAAGGGTGGACTGCCTATTTAAAAGAAGAAGAAGAAGAAGAAGTGTATTTACTGGAGAGGGGTTTGAAACATTATTTGCGGGATGAAGAGTATTCTACACACATTTATCCAACAATACATAAATCCGATAGTTTATGACACATTTATGCAACAGTGAAAGTATTTACTCTTAGAAAATTTAAGGCTTTGTGTAAATAAAACGTATTTTTTACATTAATGCATATTATATTGTCAGCGTTTAAGTTTTCGTTCCAATCAAGTCATATTTAAAAAAAATTGCTGAGCTTTTTGCTTGCGTAGTGGTACCAAAATGAAAATTTTTAGACAAAGAATTTGCGTTAATTCATGTCTATTTATTTGGTGGTCTGTGGGTTTCCCTAAATATAGTGTGATTTTTGTCTTAACGACGGAACATACAACGTTCCAAGATATGCCTGCTTCATACAAGATGTAACAGACGTAGTCTATAATATTTTATGAGTGGATACTTGACTAAAATACGAATCGAAAATGTTCAATGAGTATGTGCAAATAATGTACCGTTACGGAAAATATTATGGTATGAGTTTTTTTTATAAAATCGTACAATGTACTGCGATATAATATTTGCGAAATTGACCCATAATTATTTTATATCATTGCTTCAAGTCCTGAATCATATAACAAAAAATAGTCAGGCGGTTTGAAGTTCGATGACTTTATTTTTTTGTATTCTACATACTTAGATAATTATTTGGAATCCATAAAAAAAAATATTTGAATAATTCCAAAAAAACTCGAATAATTATTTTATTAATTATTAAATTGTCTAAGTTACTGCTTTAAATATTTTTTATTATCGAATCTAATATTCTGTGTACGTATTGTATTGTAAATATTCAAATATGTATAATTTTATTCGAGAAAATTATACTTCTTTCATTAAAGATATTTTTCTTTTACTTAATCAAATAGATTCTTATTTTTATTTATCAAAATGTTTATTTTATGAATGATTTATTAAGAATGACAGTAGGCAGTTGTAAAATTAAAAACTATATAATTAATATAAAAAAGTTTTACAAAATTTGCATTAAATTGTAATTTTTTTATTTTTTTTTATTTGAAAAAAATAGAGATGCATACACGGAATACATGTCACATCACTATTCTTACTATTTTCATTTTAAGCTAAACGCTTGTGCTATGAAAGTAGGACTAACTTGCTGGTGTCCTGGAACGAGGCGCGAACCCCCAACCAGTAGATCACTAATGAATGCATCAGATACAGAGCAAACTTGACCTCGGATCCTTGGGACTAACTATCCACACTTTTCTATCCATTCACACATATTCTCACCACATTCACGCTTCTTCTCATGGATACTCATCGATTATTGAGGCTTCTAACGAGACTGTTTTTCAGTATCTGGTTTATCTGGCAGTGCCAATTTTTTTAATGTATTTGATACATATAGGCCTAAGTTATCTCACTTCCACTGCATTCAGTCTACTTTCGTTTCTCTTCTACCACATCCAGGCTTCACTTCAATACATCAGTGTCGATACCAGGACTACATTGTGTACCGCTAGTCTTGCCGCGGTTGACAAGTTCCCATTAGAAATTACCGTATTCAAAGCATCGTTCTGTTTCACCGGGTTCGTTTGGATTTTTTTTTGGAAATAAAAATGAATTAATAATGACGTATCTGTAATTAAAAAACGAGGACGTTCCGAAATCTCTAGATGTTGCGAAAAGTAGAAATGGGGTAGAGGAATCTTTATTAGAGAAACCCGAGTAACAAAGGACCATATTCCCTGTGTTCTCGGAGCTTTGTGAGCAAAGCACAAAGTAACATACAAGGGAGCTTTTGACGGTACGAAGTAACAAACTGTCTGGTAGTATAGTTTAAGATATTGTAATTACATCGAAGTAGTCCTTTACGAGAGTTTTCAGTTTGTAACAGAGTCTTAGCGCTAAACTCTGTCAGTTGCTTCAACACCGACATCATCACGGCACTGAAGTCTAGGGTTTTAAGAAGATACCGACATTTTTTTCAGGAGTTGATCTCTTTCACACACATTTTTTTTTCCGATTCTCATGTAGGTATGCAGCGGAGATTTGGATATTT
Organism: Eubasilissa regina; assembly: GCA_022840565.1. Classification (NCBI taxonomy): domain Eukaryota; kingdom Metazoa; phylum Arthropoda; class Insecta; order Trichoptera; family Phryganeidae; genus Eubasilissa; species Eubasilissa regina. The sequence continues at coordinate 6,432,959 of JAINEB010000017.1, forward strand.
AGCAATTGTAACAAGTGTAAAATAAACGTTTTGTGGATAGGACGACGCACGAATGCCTAAATCTTTCAACAAACCCAACCACAGCAAGCCATGTCTCTATGTCGAAGTGACAACTTAGAAAAGGAGATTATCCTAGGCACAACTGTTTATATAAATGCCTTCGATAGCTGGTTACTAAGTTTCCGATTAACAATAAGAACACATATGATATATTAACAATGCATTAATATTTTTATTGTATTTACTGTCTTTCTGGTTCGACGTTGTTGTTCTTCTAGCTGGATAGATTTCGACCGATAAAAGTGCGCACTGGTGGTTTATTTGAACCTACGGTCTGGTCGAAACGCAGGATGTAATTGAACCGCATGTCGTTTACCGTCTTTTTGGTTCTCCGAAAAAAAGGTGGCAATACTCAAATACACATATGTACATTACTATAAATCAGGAAATTCATTGGTGCCAATCGAAGTAACAAGGCGCGTTAACAACAAATTTGGGCCGAAGAAGATCTGGAAGAGTGCCACAACGGTGGAGAGACCCTGGAGCTGCAGTAAGTTGTGAGGATGATCCAGGACCAAGACTTGTAGAGGTACATCTGAGTTTCATCTGATTGAGGCCACTAGATGTTAGTACTCAAATTACAGAGGAAAGAAGAAGTCATTTCTCTTTGTTCTGCATTTTGTTGGCCTCAAAAGTAAGTACACACGCATATAGTCTCTGGATCCGAATCTAAGTCGTCTAAAGTCGTGGGATAACCAACCGCGTACATCCTGAACATTCTCTACCTGACATTTTTATTTATTTATTAGAAACTGTATTATTTTTTTATTTATTTAATTTAGCGAAAAAAATACATGGGCAAAATAAATTCAATTTTTAAAATTCATAGTTACAAACATACATAAGGTTATGGTGTTTCTTTCGCTTACCTCTCCAAAAAAGAGACCAGCTCTTGTGCTTGGAGAGGGAGTTACTCTACATTAATTTTATATAATACCTTACATATTTTCTTCATTGTCCATTTCTGTGCTTTTGAAGAATTCTGTAATATTGTTTATGTATAAATGTGTTTATGTATAAATTATATGTATATTATGTTTCTGGATGTTATGGAGAATTCTGTGTGTGTCAGACCGAAATTAACACTTACATCTCATACACATTATATATCACACATTAAGTGTATGTATAAAAAGCAATTACAAAATGGATTTTCAATATATTATTTAAGAGAATTTGTGACAACAATTAGTAAAAGTTCGATCGATTTGTTTAGCTATACGAATACTAGTTATACCCATATTACGAATCCAAGTTTTTATTTTCAGTTTCACGTTACCGGGACAATTTAATTGAGAATCTTTCAGAATCTTATTAAATAGTTTAGGTCTAAAATATTTGTAGTTTCTTTGGCCATATGTCGTATGTGCTCTTGGGGCTTGTATGTTATGTTTATTTGTTCGTGTGGTAATTATATTATATTTTCAGTTGCTTTAAAATGTGTCTGTTTGTGTTTATATACCTACCTACATGCATCTCTCTACTGTGTTTATTGTCGTTAAATTTTACAAAATCATATGAACTGATTGACGAAACTAGCATTTGAAAAATATTACGAAAATCGGAAATACCGTCATTGTTCTGTATGTGAATCGGTTCGGGCCACTCCCCTTCTAAATTAAATATTTTTATAAATAATAAGAAAAACACTTTGTTTAAAACCACTGTTTGCTGTTTTGGAGTACTCGAGATGTCTAAATAGCAACGACTATTCTAAATTCACCCATCAACTTTTGGAAACGTACCATTCTTTTGATATTAAAACGTTTTTAGAAATTTTACATACAAATACTAGATGTTAACAGTTAGATAAATTAAAAATTTTAGATATAAGAAACAGTGTTAATAATAGCAAATTAAATATTATAAATAACAAAATCCTTTTTGCAAATAATCACCTCTTAATTTGTAACTTAATATACTCACTACTTACACTTTGATAGTTTTGTTTTTATCTATGCTTGCATTTTTAATTTTAGTATATACGTTGTTTCCCGAAGAAGATTTCACAGGTATCGAAACATGTTGATGTATCAGAAATAGTGATTTTAAACGAAGTGTTTTTCTGATTATTTATATAATATGTTGCCCGAAGAAGATTTCACAGGTATCGAAACATGTTGATGTATCAGAAATAGTGATTTTAAACGAAGTGTTTTTCTGATTATTTATATAATATGTTGCCCGAAGAAGATTTCACAGGTATCGAAACATGTTGATGTATCAGAAATAGTGATTTTAAACGAAGTGTTTTTCTGATTATTTATATAATATGTTGCCCGAAGAAGATTTCACAGGTATCGAAACATGTTGATGTATCAGAAATAGTGATTTTAAACGAAGTGTTTTTCTGATTATTTATATAATATGTTGCCCGAAGAAGATTTCACAGGTATCGAAACATGTTGATGTATCAGAAATAGTGATTTTAAACGAAGTGTTTTTCTGATTATTTATATAATATGTTGCCCGAAGAAGATTTCACAGGTATCGAAACATGTTGATGTATCAGAAATAGTGATTTTAAACGAAGTGTTTTTCTGATTATTTATATAATATGTTGCCCGAAGAAGATTTCACAGGTATCGAAACATGTTGATGTATCAGAAATAGTGATTTTAAACGAAGTGTTTTTCTGATTATTTATATAATATGTTGCCCGAAGAAGATTTCACAGGTATCGAAACATGTTGATGTATCAGAAATAGTGATTTTAAACGAAGTGTTTTTCTGATTATTTATATAATATGTTGCCCGAAGAAGATTTCACAGGTATCGAAACATGTTGATGTATCAGAAATAGTGATTTTAAACGAAGTGTTTTTCTGATTATTTATATAATATGTTGCCCGAAGAAGATTTCACAGGTATCGAAACATGTTGATGTATCAGAAATAGTGATTTTAAACGAAGTGTTTTTCTGATTATTTATATAATATGTTGCCCGAAGAAGATTTCACAGGTATCGAAACATGTTGATGTATCAGAAATAGTGATTTTAAACGAAGTGTTTTTCTGATTATTTATATAATATGTTGCCCGAAGAAGATTTCACAGGTATCGAAACATGTTGATGTATCAGAAATAGTGATTTTAAACGAAGTGTTTTTCTGATTATTTATATAATATGTTGCCCGAAGAAGATTTCACAGGTATCGAAACATGTTGATGTATCAGAAATAGTGATTTTAAACGAAGTGTTTTTCTGATTATTTATATAATATGTTGCCCGAAGAAGATTTCACAGGTATCGAAACATGTTGATGTATCAGAAATAGTGATTTTAAACGAAGTGTTTTTCTGATTATTTATATAATATGTTGTCCGAAGAAGATTTCACAGGTATCGAAACATGTTGATGTATCAGAAATAGTGATTTTAAACGAAGTGTTTTTCTGATTATTTATATAATATGTTGCCACAAAGTAATTTTGCAAATATTGAAGAAGTTAATATTTTTAAATTTTTATATTTCCGAAGTTGGAAGGGGACTGTGACGTCACCGATCGTGACGTAGTATTCCTTATTAATCGATATATTTGTACATGAATTTGTACATGATGTACATGTTACTCAAACTCATTAAAAGCATCCACGTTTAAAACTTTGGCAATAATACAGAATTATAAATAGAATACAGGCGTCCCAGAAATATTCAAGTATTTAGACTTTCAATCTTTGTAACAATGTTTGTTTATATAACATATATTGTATACATAGGAGAAGAAAGAGTCGCATACATAATGTGTTACTTCTCTCGCATCCATGCACCTAATTTACTTGATTATTGCTTTTTAGATTCTCCACGTTGTGAAACACATCGAATAGTTATTTAGTTATATATAGTTATTTGTATTCGTTGTTCTTATATGTTAGACATTTGTCAATGGCATTTTTTGTAGAAAAAAGTGAAAAGAATTGTTACATTGCATTGTAGTGAAATATCAACTAAATCGACATGTTACCCTTTGGTTCCGAATTTTAGATACAAATCTTTGCAAAAAATGATTGCTTAATTTTGATGATTGATTTTTAAATATTAAATATGTTTAATTACTACAATGAATTGTAGAGGTAAAAAATCAGGTAATCCAGACCACATCAAAGTAAAGATAATAGGAAACCAATAAAAATGACTACTTCTGGGAGACGCATGTCAACTTAAGCGGATTGTAGTATTTGAAATGTAAATATAAATTGATCAAGAATTTTTATTTGATTTATATATATATTAATCGCAACATCGTAATGGCACGTGTTCATGGTGATCTCTCATTGAGACTGTGGTGACCCTGCACGCGTCCGTGGACATGGCCTTGTGAGGGCTCACCTATCAACCTTTAGGGCCCGAACCAGAGCGCCAATAAGTAGACGCAAATAAACCATTAGCATCAGAGACGGATACTGTTCAAGAAACGAACATCGCTTCTCCGCAGACTGTCCTATAATCAGCGAGCCACTCCAAAGTTCAACCGTGCATTTAATTGAATTAAATCATCACCTCAATAAATGAAATTATTTCATTTATATGCCCTATTCTAGTTACAACACTACACTACACTGTGATATACGGCCAACACGCGTGAGACAAGAAGAGGTTAGGAGCTTTTGTCTCACAGCATCGATATCGAGCCAATCATAATTTGAATAACTTCAACACACACACCACCAACTCCTACAAGATTTAGATCTCTGAGAGTTGCTGAAAGTACGTGCATATTGGATGCGTCATTCAAATTTGCGTGCAAAACATGTGGCCGGATGATTCATAAGTCGCATCGCACTGAATTCTGTGCGTTCTTGAGTCGAATCTCTGAGAGAAATCCCATGTGTTGACATGGGCCATAAAACAGGTAAACCCTTGTATATCATGAAATTATAAATCAATTACATTCTAAAAGATACCCACAACTCCTTAAGACGAGCTAACCCCTAGTTACATAACAAAATATGAAGATGTCAACACATTACTTGAGAGATTAGAAGAATTTTATTTTCGTAATGGTGGTTGATACCGTAACTGTAAAGCTAGCAAGGTGAGTATTGTATTTCCCTTTTAGATGCAATATAATTTTAATATTGAGAAATATACATATTTATCAAAAAATACAGGGTGAAATTAGCAACGTGCATTTATTTATGCCTATTTGCTATTAATTAAAATATAGAAAAGTACCTATTTAAAGCTCTTATTCCTGTTCGCACGCGTCAAGTAGTTAAGCGAGTATCGCAAGCGAGTGAAAACGATAGATCATAAATATTCACGAATCTGATCATAAATATACACGTTCGTTAAGAATAACCTTAATTTATATTTGAAGTTAGATCATTTATCCATCCTTTTCGAGTTATGATCACGTGATACCTTATATACATTTTCAAATCATTATGTGCGCCAGAGTGTACTCGAAGTTCGATCTCCCCTTTTTAATAGCCAATTAGAGATGTGTAATACGATTTGTTACGCTTCTATTACGCGTATTATTCCACGCATAAGTAATCGTGTATAATACTTTTGTGTATAATAATAATACAAATCGTTGGTATTATTAACATTGATTGTTCGGTAATCGTAATAGTATGTAGGAAAACACTAATTAAAGGTAATGTCGCCTAGAATCATTGTTCCAATTTCTCTCCCAAGCCTCACAAGCTCGATTTACAAGAGTGTCAAGGTTTCGTTCGGCTCTTGAACGGTTGAAGAAGTGCTCGCCACCTTCATGCGAGTGACGACATGAGAGGTGGGGAATATAAGGATGAAAAGGGCTGAAGAGAGAATTGGGGATTCTTAGTGGAGGCAAATCCAGCAGTGGAGAGATACTTACTGACGATTTTATTTTATATTTAAATTTGGAATCCTACAGACCATTAACAATTCAATAATACGTGTTGACGCAAGTAGAGAACCTACTCCCTGTGCGTTTTGTCCTTCCAATATAAACCTTAATATACCTTTCCCGCTCTGATCAACTAATTACTTAGGGATTTCGCCGACGTGGGAACAGATTGCATTCCGACACCGTGCTGTCAATATCTGTGTTTCTTTTAACGTTTGAGTGTAGCGCCGTGTGTACAAATCCGGACCACGAAGAAATGGTGTTCTAAACATCCCCGGAAGTGCAGTGATATCTTTGTTCTTCACCACAAAAGTGCGAGTCAGCGAGGTGAAACTTGACGTTTAACCCAGGACCGAGATCAAGGTAGGTCAGATCCATTTGCTAATATTTCTTTTCTTGTTCCAATTCGGATTGCGTCTACTAACCATTAATTTAATCGATACAGTCCACTGGATCTTATCCTACTAATACTAAAGGTTAAAATATTGCCATTAAACCTCTTAAAATTACTCATTATACGAGTTTACTGTTTTGTGACTACCCATCGTAATCTATAGATGCCACAGTAGGTATGCTTATTCATTATCCTTTTAAATGCCATGAGTGCGTTAACACGCCAAATTTTGCATGTTAGTAAGCGTGTTAATACGCACTTTTGAGACTTGCAAACATGCGGGGATTAAAATCATATTTTTAAATCATTTTGTCATCTGTAGATGACAGATGATTTTAATAGATAAGTCAAGACCTTTAAAGCCTAGACTTACTCTATGTGGTGTCTTCCATTTCAAATAGAGTTGGCAGTTAAATATAATATAAATAAAAATGAAATGTTGCAGAATCTAATATCTGAACAAATTACAATACAAAATACACGAAAACACAATATAATTCATATGAACACAGGAACAAAAAAATAATTACAAACAAATATTTAGTACCAACATAGTTTCAAAAGAAAGTGTCATATCAAAGAAGTTGGAGATTGTAACCGACTCTTTTACTATCTCATTGTCATTATACAAACTAAACATTCGTGAAATTGGATTAAAAAACGTACTATTACTGTGGTAAGGATCTAGCCTGAATGTTTCATACTTCCTTTATCATCTGGTACTCGTGTGTTGTTATACTCTATACTCATTGTACTCATGACCAGATTATTAATAATCTTCTGTGTACAGTTTTCTGGGTTAATACGCCGTATATCTGACTTTTCTGGCCGACGTTTCTGATCTGATAGCAGGGTCCATTATCAGGACTGATGTGATATGTGACTGTTAGTTTTGTGATTAAGTACTGAGTGTACTTTATCGAAAGTAAGGTGTGTCGTTTTTAGCTATTGGCTTGCAATACCGTGTCGAAAACAGATGTTGTGAGAATTGAGTAGTGTTGTGTTATGTGTAAGTTCCATCTACTGTCGTATCACTACCTATGCGGACTCTTCAATTCCTAAGGTTTTGAAGCGCCGGATACCATTAAATTAAGATTCTGAACGGCCAAAAAACCTAAAAACATTTTTAACTGGACTATCTTATAGAGTATATATATAATAAAATATCATAAAATGTATAATAAAATATCATAAAATGTATAATAAAATATCATAAAATGTATAATAAAATATCAGCAATATTGTGCATCATTTTAAGACTTTTTTTTCTATTGTTAATCAACGATTCACTGTATGTTTCTACATTTTTGCTTAGACCTGTTCTGAATTATTTTTTTGAAATTTTTTGAACAGATTCCGAGAAATTGACGTGTTGTAAATATAATATAACGAGGACACCAGATTGGAGAGCCAAGCAATATTCTAATACGCTGCGAACTAAAGACACAAATAGCAATCTATAACTTTCAATATTTCCAAATGATTTTGTGACCTTTTAATTTGTTGACAATATTCTCAATATATGGGCGAGACGTCAACTGAGAATATAAGATTTGTGGGGTAAAAGAGTATGTAAATATGTTATTACGAATTATGATCGTGTGGGTATGTTGTGTATGAGTGTGGTCAGAGTAGGTTGGAAAATTGAAAGTTGAGACAACTAACGGTTGACACGTTTATTTGAGCATAGTTATAGTGCAGAAATATACGATATTCGTACAATAAAAAGGAGCGTTCCCTGAAGATCTTGTCTGGAGAATAGCTGCGAAAGGAATATACCTCACGAGTAGGTTTGCTTGGTTGTATATTATTCTTTGGGAACCTGCGCTAAACATAGGCATCATCCCCCTATCTCTGACCACTTCACACCCTCTTTACAACACAAATGTGCATTTATTATATTATAAGTTAGTTAGTAATATTATACTGAATGTCATCCATTTCAAATTATTTATAGTTACTTAATAGAACTTACTACTATCACGCCGTTTCCCCGCAGGGGTAGGCAGAGAAGATAGAACACACAAGATTGACGATTATTGAGGTTTCTGACATGACCATCCTCCAGTATTTGGTTTACCTGGTCGTGCCAAGTCTTTCGCGGACGTCCTCTACTTCTGGTGCCTCTACACTTGCGTCATATATCTTTCTTACCATTCTCTTCTCATTCATCCGTTCCATATGACCAAACCACCTACTCTGACTATGATGATGATGATGATGAATATCTAAGATTACGTAAGTATTAAATATTATTCTATAATATTTTCAAACATAGCCGTCACATTTTACCCTATTAATTTATGCGGCATCCAGTATCCCCCTACCCTTGCAGGCGAAAATAATGATATGTCTGGTAAGTTTCATATCATCTTTTTACTTAAAGCAGGTCTACGTGAAAATAAATAACATTAAGTGCTAAATTGGTTCAAAAGTGGCGACGCTTTTCTTGTGCGCCATTTCAAGAGAAGAGTAATTGAGTCCATTTATTCAAAAAATAAATCGTAATATTTATTCAACCGAGGTTTATTTATTAATACAAAAGAGATTTTGAACAATGTATCAATTAGAAGGTTTTTTTTTAAATAAATTGCATTTCTTGCATGTGATTGCAATTCTAGAACATAGTTCTACGATATTTAAAACAAATTAAGTTGATTGCATTTATAAATGGAATAAGTCACCAAATATACAGATTTTTCTACATATCTTACATTTAAAAAAAATTATTTTTATTTTTATTAGAAGTTATAATGAGATGTAATACATTTTTAAACATAATCAGTAAGACATATATATTTATTTTTACATTTATTTCTTCTCTATGAGAGTAAGACTCGTGTATAGGGTAGTATATAAGAGAGTGTATAATTTATGTGTCTGTTAGTCTGTGTACATATTATTTAACATCAGATACAAATTTATATTAGTCTGTAATACAGTGATTTTGGATTGAGGTACATTTTAGTTTTGGAATATCAATTAGGTCTCTAAATTGTTTATTTTTTTGTGTATATGTCTAATTTTGGTACTTTGAAATCTGTGAAGAGTTGGATACTTACATAGTCATTTTTTTTAAGAATTATTTTTATCATCATTTTTTGAATGATTTTTAATTGTGATATTGTTGGTTTTGTTAATAAACAAAACAGCCTTTACAGAACTGAAAATCCTTAATTGATACACCCACGCAGAGTGACTGTATACTGCGCCGCGTATGTACCTATTTTTTCAGGATGCAAGAGGCAATGCTGTAACCATTAATGGTGATCCCTACCGTCACACGTTAGAAAACTTTTTGGTTAACAAATTGGGTCGATTGGGCCTGCAATACATGTGGTTACAACAGGACGGTGTCACCTCATATATAGCCCGAGCTACACTTGAAATTTTGCGAAAAATCACCTCTTTTTGACATAATGTCATAGCACCGGAATTGTTGTTGAATTATAAGCGCCAATAATCCAATAATTCCGATGCTTTTTATTTTATTTTAGTATTAGAAAATATAATACATCTTAGAATATATATATATATATATTATAATTTCATTTTACATTTATTTCTTCTCTATGAGATTAGGACTCGTGTATAGAGAATGAGTATATACTAGATAATTTATGTTTCAGTTAGTCTGTGTATATATTTTTTTACTTCAGATACAAATTGATAGTAGTCTGTAATTGTTCTAATTGTGATGGGAAAATGCTACAGGACAATATTTGAAATGAAATTGCTGAAATAACACGCGAAGTGTGCGAGAATGTTATGAAAAATATGGTTAAAAGAGCATGCATTTGTGCCGTTGTAAGAAGCCAGCCAGGCCGGGTACTTGGCCAATATTATTCCATATATAATTTTAATAAACCAAATAATACATAAATAAAAACAAAATTAAAAATTGTGTTTCATTTCTAAGTTATTCAAATACAACATCGGCCTGGAACATAATATTCACTTAATTTTCAATCTTGTGAATTTATAAAAAAATGAAAGTGTGACGTTCGTATTGAATACAATATGACGCATTTGTTCGATAATTTTTTATCAATTATTTTTATATATACAGTATTTAGATACAATATAAGTGTAGGTACACACATTGCTTGAAATGATCAAACTTGATACATCGGAGTTGTGAAACTGTCCTGAAAACGTGACACGAACAAAAACCGAATGATTGATCGTGCTTGATATAATTTGTTTTCCAGTTTAATAAGGTTTCTTAGCAAAGATGTTTGGAAACAATGGCTGAATGTTAAGACAGAGCCATTATATTTCTACTTTGATAAATAGCGACAGTCTCCGCTCTCACGGATGTCAAAATAAATAGAAATACTTTTCCAATCTCACTGTACGTCGTAGACTTTGTTTATTTATACACACTTTCAAAGTTATAGAGCTGTACATCCAATCATCCATTGCTAAAAGACAAAGTTCAGTGAACGCGTATTTGCGGCGGCAGGCCTAAAAGCGTAGTGCAACTTTTTGTTCTTCACAATAAGAAAGGGTACATTTGCGATGTTTCAGAAAATAAATTTTAGCATAGATAAGACACGTGTTAATAATTTAAAGGTGTAATCATCGGCGTGGTGCCAAAAAAACCTCTGAGATAGATGTCAGGAAAACAATGACGTCATAATAAAATGTCACAAGTGGCGACCTGTCGCTGTGTAGGTACTTGCAAATATGACTGAATGTATTGTTATAAATCTGAATAAAGACACGAGTATTCTGCATGCGGAAAGTCATTCTCAATTTTGTCGCCGTTGTGTGCTTATATTAAACATCTTTTGTGTTTCATTTTTATTTCGACTTCATTATCATAGTCATCATCGCCGGTTGAGAGAAGCTGAGATCGGTGAACAACCCTTGTCTACATTCTTGTTTCCTGTACGGAACAGATGCTACAACAATGAACTCTATACTTGTGTTCGATCTTTATAACTTATTTATGGTCGTTGTGCGCGCGCGTGGTGAGAATTACTAAGTAGCATTGTTATTATTGAACACTAGAGCTTGGGAAGGCTAGAGCTAAGATGAAGACATGTTTGTATGAATTGTTTCTTAGAATCGTGTCAAAATATAAAAACTCTAAAATTCTCAATTCAACCTTAACTATTTAAAATTATATAGCTACTATTTTCAATGGATTTCATATGCGTTTAGAATATATATTTATGAGTGTAAATTTTTTATACTGTGTCGGAACTTAAGACAAAATAGTGAATAAACACATACAGTCCACATTTTGGAGATGTCTGCAGAATCCGGATTATGGTGAGTGCCTATTCCTTCCGTATCCTGAATTCTTCCAGTGTCTATGCTTGTTCGAAACAATATGAATACAAATTGTTGAATTAAAAATTGTTAGATTCATGATGCTCACATAAAGCGAAACGCGTCTTACGGAAATTAAATGAGTATAACTAAAAAAATAAATGTTTTTATTTTCATATGTGTGAAGAAATGTTTATCTAGACATTTGTAGCTTACAGCTTGTAGAGCTAGAAACAATAATGATGACATCAGAAATGTTATTTAAAAAAAAATATACTTTATCACAAAATTATGATCAAAAGTTTAAACTACAATCATAAATTTGAAATGCTTGAGTAGGACTAAATACACTATGAATAAGTGATTCGTATCAGGACACATTATGGAAAGATTGATGATGGCATCCCTCCAAATACAAACCACAATTGTGTTCAAATGATTAAGTATTCAGTTTGATTTTATATACAGAAATTTATAAAACTATTTTTTATAAGTTTGTATGGTACTCTTTTTCGTTCCACTCCAAAGAAAATTCACTGGTTATATTTGTATATATCATGTACTATGTCAATAATTGTACTGTTTGTTTTTTCAAAAATAAAAGTGCACTTGCATGGAATCACTTGATTTTTTCACAAAGGGTTACATTTAATCTGAAGCAATTAGAAATACGATCAAGTTACAAAGTAATAAAGTCAGAGCTCTGTGAGAGTTGTCGCTTGCTAGATAGCCGCAGAAGAAATCCCGAGGGGGACGGGCCGGCAATTTGTATACATATATATATATATATATATATGTATACAAATTATATATATATATATATGGCTTAAATAACTTAGCGTACCTCAAAATTTTGGTGGAATTCATTGCAAATATCAAGTTTATATCATTTAAATGGAAATAATGGATGACTGATGTAATAAAAAAGATTATCTATTAATGTTTAAAATGCGTCGATATCTTAAATGTTTTACGTGGTGTAGTGGTAACGAAATCTCCCGGCAAGAGAAAGTACCGGATTTGTGTCTCGATGATAACTAAATACGAAAATTTGTTATGAAAAATACTGGCGTTATAACACAATTAGTAGTGTACTTCCCCGAATTGGAAATAGAGATCCAGGTTCGAGTCCCGGTGACGCAAAAACAATATTTTTCGACAAAATTGATTTTATATGTATATATTTATAATTAATACATTAATTTAGTACTTTTAAAATTAGCAATATTAACTTGGTGGTTAAGATTCATATTTTTTATTTATTATCTTAGTTTAATAACAACAATTGAGTTTAAAAAACATCTACCGGTTTCGGAAAACACCTTTTCCTTTTTCTTTTTCTTTGTTTTTAAAAATTTAAAAATAGATTTTGGATAAATAGAAAAACAATGCTATATTTTTAGTTAGTTTTGACATATCCTGAAGAAGGAAAAGGTGTTTTCCGAAACCGGTAGATGTTTTTTAAACTCAATTGTGGTTATTAAACTAAGATAATAAATAAAAAACATTAATTTAGTATTTAAAATATCACAGATCTATGTTCTGAATAATGACAACTTCACAATAAGAATGTGTTTTCCTTAATAATGATAACTAAATATTTTTCGAGAGTTAGATTTTTCTAATTGATTCATCTAACATGTTTTATTGTTATCAGTGTTTATAACCCGATAACTAAAGATGGCCACAAAAATAAGACACAATTTATATTCAGGAAATTGACTATGACGTACTTATTATTCTGTTTTATAAATAAATGCCGTTGAAAGGGAAGATTTCGATCTATATTTTAGTAAAATATAAATAATTGAATGATATCCTAAGTAGGTGGGTTAAGGTAAGACTATTTTGATATCAATAACAAGATAAACGAATTTGTAGTGTTATTTAATATATATTTTGCGATTCCACCCCGGTCAGTTAATGATATTAATATGATAATTTCATGAATATGTAGTGTGTATAGTGTATCTTTTCTGTGAGCTACGGATCGGCGCATTTTGTTATTTCAATATATTCAGCTTCCATTATGCAAATACCAGTCTCCCGAGAAACTGGATTATACAGCGGTAGAATAACACCGCATTTTTCTCTCCATGAATGTGAATATTATATTTTGTTAAATTAAAATCTTATTTTGTGCGATTCGCTTTGGTTGAGATAGTATCAATCTGTTCATACATTTCAATACATTACTATACGAAGCTTTTCCTATGTGTTCGAATTATTTCCAAGAAATTTTGCATCTTTATCCTAGGCCATAATAATTGATAGATCTACTTCTTTCACTGCAGTTTCTTTGCTTTCACCTTTCTCAGAATATCTGTGGAGGTATTCCGTTTCCGGAGTTCCAGCTTCTTTAATATCATCTATTATCCGGTTAGGTTATCATGTATTGGGCCGTAAATCTTGCGCAAGACTTTATTTTTGAAAGCCTGCAACCTATTTTCCCGCGCTAAAATATAATTATTGGTACTTACACCGCCCTTCACAATTTTGGGAATTCACATTAGTGTTTCAAAATATTTTAAAGTTCGGTAAATGCTGAAAAACACCACCGAGATATTCAATAAGTCGGCGCCGTATAAAATTGACTTATTGCCTCATGCATATATTCAATTCGCGGCTTCCCAATTTTAATATGCGTATGTTCTTCCCTTTCTTTCCTCACCTATCATTAAGCACAAGAAAGAAAGAAGATGTCGCAGTGATTAAAGTCTTCCAATTGCAGCAAGTTCAGCACTTTGAACTTTTGTACGGATGACTACAGTCGCTTCATAATTAATCGCTAACGCTCATAATTAATCTTATTTTAATCACGATTATACATAATAATCCTTTTCGCGAGTGTTAGTATACACGCCGCAACGCTTGTACTTATGGTGGAGAGGAATCAACAAATGAACCAGCATCCGGCAGACGAAAATGAAGTGCCTTCCTTTCTTCCTCATATATCCACCACAATTCATTTTAGACATGCAGCGTAGGATAAAAATATGGTTAAATATTAATATTTTTTCCGCATAGCAAGTGGACGTAATAGATTGAACATTGATAACACGAATGAAATAAAAAAATAAATCATCATATAAAGTCATGGTACTAATCATTATGGTCCAAGAAATTCTTGTACCTACTTAAAATTCTTGAAAAAAATCGATATATTTTGTGGAGTGTCGGAATGCGGAGTTTTGTTTTTCACAAATATATTATATTTAAAATTGAATATTATAAAATTCTGCAGAGAAATACGGAAAATAAAACAAATTAAAGTGAAGCAGTATGCTGAATAAAAATAATTTATAAGAATCTAATTTTTGTATCGCACATCAGCATCCCCCAAATTCTTAGAAAATTTCATATTTAAAAGTAAGAAGCGCATTTCAAGCTAAAGAGGAATTAAAGGTTAAAAATTTTAATGAAAAACAACATAAATTTAATACTGATGTAATCGTGTTAGTACTCAAAGAGAATTTTTAAAATGAATTATTTTTGGCGATATTTGAATATGTCCAAGAACACACAATTACTGGATTTTCACTTACAAAGGCACCGTTATTTAACAGATAATATATATTATTATTAAGGAGAGCACATTCTTATTGTGAAGTTGTAATTATTCAGAACAGACGGTCTGTCATATTTTAAATACTAATTAAATGTATTAATTAGAAAGATATACATATAAAATCAATTTTATCGAAGAATTTTGTTGTTGCTACCGAGATTCGAACCTGGATCTCTTCCAATTAATTACAATTTCACAATAATAATGTGTTCTCCTTAATAATAACGGTCGGAGTGAAGTGGTTCATGATATCTAGGTGCTGCAATCGTCTCTCAATGAGAGTTTTCACGATACACGATATAGTTTTATAAATAATCTTTGCTCCGGAACGATATTTGCATTATCAGGCCTGTTTTCGACCAGATTCACTAATAAATCAATTTTATTCTTGACCACAGCACGGTATTGCTAGTTACCAGCTAAGAATTACGTACATGTTGCGACATACACACATAAAATAAAATTATTATGGATACAATTCTCGTTACTTAATTGTTATTTTCACATATATATATAAATTTTTTTTTCTTTGCTACCGGGATTCAATGAATTAATTAATTCTGGTGTCTCCTATCGGATTTTACTCAAAGGTGCTTAATAGTCCGTATATATAAAGTAGATTGCTTTCTAATAATAATGTAACGATAAATGTATTAATTTAAAAAGTGTAACATATAGATTCGAAAATTTGTCGTCAATCCACTGTGTTGTATAACATAATCGGATAATGCACGTTTCCCGGATTTGAAGAAATCGAGGCTCAAATCTCGGTTGCAACAACAATATTTTTTCGATAAATTGATTTTACCTATATATCTTTCTTAATGATACATTTAATTTGTATTTTATTTTTATTGTTTACGTTAATACAAAAAATATGTTTATTTTTACTATTGTAGATAATTTTAATTGCTGGTGTGTCGAATATATTTATAAAAAAATAATAACAACTATAAGTAATACAAAAAAACAATAAAAATTATACAAACAAATATCGGATATCTCATAGAGACAAAGATATATTTTTATTATATTTAATGGAAAATATATGTATACTAGTCAAAATAAGAAAATATGTAAAAAATTGAAAAATATTGATTTTTCAGGCGTATTCTAGTATAATATGATAAAAAACATTTTATAGATAGAGAATGTTGGTTAAAAAAATAAATAAAAAAATCAGATTATCATAGTGACGACATAAGTGCTGTTTAGAAAAAGAAAAAACGAATTATCAAATTTGGTCCATAGATGGCAATGGTGTAGTACTCGAAGCGAGTTCACATATTAACACATATACAACTTTCAAAAATTTGATAAAATGTAGAGATTGAAGGGTGAGAATTGGTGAACGTTATATATATAAAGTGATCACTCAAGCTAGCCGAAGACAGGTCGTAAACTTTGTAATTACCCCATACTTTCATATATTTTCCATTACATATAATAAAAAATAGTAATCGTCTCTTTGAGATATCTGATATTTGTTTAATAACAGTGCCTTCGTAGGTAAAAATCCAGTAATTATGTGTTCTTGTACATATTCAAATATTGCTTAAATTATACATATTAAGAACACCTTTATAAAAGACAACTTTATTAAAGATACACAAGAAGTGGACTCATCCGAAATCTCGGCTCATACGAGCACTGCATACAGTTTAGGTTAGGTACGAGTATAAGTACAAATTGCTCAGGTCTTCTTAAAGCAGAATAAAGCGTTCGATCTTCGAACCGGTCTGAGATGCAAAATAGGGGACAGCACGTCACTAAAATACTAATACTGATAATAAAATATGTTTTTAAATCTTTTATTAATCTTAATTAATCTTTAAGTAATAATGTATAATATAAGCACATTAGATATTTATTGATAGAGAGTAATTAAATACGCAAATAGAAAGTCAAGAGTGTTGTAAAAACTTAAGAAATAAACATTGGTGATTTCGCCCAGCTTCTAATCCTGCTCTGATCAAACTCACGACATTTACAATGATAGTTGAAAGTAATGTATATATTCTTGTAATTGGTACCTGAGCAGATTTCAAATTTATCTAATCTCTGTTCTTGGAGTGTTTGAAAATAAAGCAATTAGTTAATCGACAACTGTAAATAATACAGTTCAGTTTTCGTAATTGCCAATTTAAATTAATGTTACCTGGAATTGTTACACCAACTTCCTCACTTCCCACCTGACATGCTCGATTTACGTCAGTTGAAATTTGGTGAGCCTGACAACTGCTCACATTTGTTGGAGTGTGATTGTATGACAAATAAAATGAACATGTTCATGTATATCGTGATCCATCTCTTGTTAACCTGATTCGTGTGTTGTAAATGAAATTATTATGAAGAATGTCTCGATTTTTATGACCATTCTTGAGAGGTGAGTTTTGTTGTCAAATCGAACGTTTTTTATATGAGTTCATCCTACCAATCTCTGAATTTAACTTCAAATCAAAATCTTAATACAAATATACGGTACTGAGATTTATCTCAACTAAATCTCAGACCTAACTCATCGTGTCTCATTCCTTGGACGCAGACCATTACACAATAATATTTACTAAATATGTCTCTATTTTTTTGATCAATATATGTGTAAAATTTTTTTTGCGCAGTTTTAAGAGAAATTAAGAAAAAATTCTTCTCTGGTATTAGGTTATATGATTGAGTTTATATATATGTATAAACTCAATCATAAAAAAACTCAGCAGGTATATATATATCTGCTGGCCGCGTTGTTATTGTTGCATGATATCGGTACTGAGTGTCTTGACAGTTGATGAGAGTTTTGTTTTGTGCACCGGTACTTGCTGGGTGTATTCAGCTTCGCCTGGCGGTGATGACGAGAATGGAGGCGATAGACCTCCATATATATAAAGTATTGTAGGGATGATTGTATATCTCGTGATATAAAATGTGGGTGACGTTTGTAGGTTATGTAATTTGGAACCCTATCTCTCTTCAGTTCGCACGCGTGTGGATGTATGTCGCAGTGTATATGAATGGCTTCTAGGACTCGTCCGTCGTCATATATTGTTAACTGCATCTGCGGGTACTGGGCGGACTGGCATGGCTGTCAAGTGTCTGGATTGATAGCCAGATACTGTAAGGCGCATGCAGGTCGCTTACAATATCAATAATAAGACAGATTACTTATATGGGGTTTATTATTATAGGTTATTATTTTAATGGAATTTGTATGTTAGCGCGTGCGCACGGCTCAGAAGGTACACTGCTACCTACCATTAGTACTCTGATGAATAACGTCTAATTAGTTATGCATATGGCTTCAAGCATACAGAAAATGGACAATTCAATCAGACATTCTAACAGGACGAGGTTATTAAATATGAGGATGAATATTTCCAAACTCATCTTTATCCCTTAAGAGATCATTGCGTGAAGCCATAAATTATGATTATCCTAAATAATAGCTGATATCAAAACTTTACGGCCAGAAAAGCTGCACACATTTTTACACGGCCGAATCCCGAGACCACAATTAATGGAGATTAATGTCCACAGATGTCAAATTATATGAAAAGTTGGACAGTCTATAGTGTGGGGCTATTTTACTGGAAAAACCACTCTGAATAGCACACCTCAAAAATCATGACATTATTAGGAGAACACATTCTTATTGTGAAGTTGAAATTATTCAGAACAGACGGTCTGTGATATTTTAAATATGAATTAAATATATTAATTAGAAAGATATATATATATATAGATATATAAAATCAATTTTATCGAAAAATATTGTTGTTGCAAAATTTTCGACAAATTTTCGAACATATATGTTACCTTTTTGATATAAATACATTTAATCGTTCCATTATTTGAAAGAGCCATCTATCTTATTTTTACAGAATCTCAAATACTTTTGAGTAATCTGATAGCAGACGCCATATGATTTTATATGTATATCTTTCTAATTAATATATTTAATTCATATTTAAAGTCATGACTTAATTTGACTAATTAATAAAAATTATCTATTTACTAATCATCTTGAAACATGCATCTTTACGCGTTTCGTTACTCGAGGCAGGGACTTATTATTGATTCAGTTTCTATTAAATAAATTGAATTTGAAGAAATTCAAAATTTTTGGAATCTTATATGGTTAACGTAGCGAAATTAGGCAAGGAAATGTAGGTAACCAAATATTTTTTTAAAATTCTTAGTTGTTTAATTCTTTAATTCATTGTATAATTAGAATTCTTAAATATTGATTAGTGTATTCTCTTTTATTTCCATTTGTAGTTTGTTGTATAATTTTGCGGAGTAATATTTGATGATTCCTTGCCCAAATGCAGTTGTCGTTGATGGGATTTTGTAATTTTGTCTCGTGGGCTTAAACTGACGTGTGCTTGGGTAGTTTTCCTTTTCCCGTTTACTTGGGGTACCTTTCGTGCGAAACGTTTACATACTTTGAAAATATCTGCAGAGCTTTGAAATGGGCAAAGTAAATATGGAAGGTGTACAAGCTTTTATCAAATAGTTAAGTGATCCCGTTCAGTGATTCCGTTAAGTGATCCTGTAATGTGATCCCATTCAGCACGGATCGTCATTTGTATTATAATCTTAAAACTATAATTTCAAGCGACTGGTTGGTGGCAAGGGGAGGAATTTTGACGGTCGCTTAAGGCTCGTGTCAGTGGAAAGAGACTTGATGAGATAATCGCAGAAATTTAGTTGAGATACATCTCAACACCGTTTACATGTGTTGTGATTTATATCTAACACAAAAACTCAAACCAAACTTTGATCTGAAATTTATTATCATTATTCTGAAAGTCAGATATAATTCATTAAATATTTCATAATATATGGCATCAAATTACAAAATTATTTTCGTTCTCAAATTCGGGATATTCAAAATCACGTATCTCAGATATTGTTTTGGGTCAACAATCTCTTAAAAATCTCAGTTGTGGATTCGGGCCATCATTGTTCTTGTTAAATTTTTTCTCTCAAGAGTTTCACAGAAATCATACTTGGATCGAAATGACACGTAGTCAAATTACCCACGTGTTCCTTGTATTTTTCGTACACGTACAACGTACGTTTTCCAATATTCTACGGAGAAAGCTTTATCCAATCTGAAAAAAAATATTTTTCAGCTCTCATTTTAGAAATTATTGTATCATTTGAGTAATGAGACATTTTCAAAAGAAAATATTTGAAAGTGAATACATTTTTGAATGTAACTGTTTTGTGATTCATTATAAATACTTCGTTATCTAGATTTATTTGGTATTATTAAATTTTATATGATGCTGATGCTGATGTTGATGTTTCATGTTGAGTGCGATATTGGGTCGATGGAATACTCGCACGTGTAACAATAGTATTCAATATTAATGCCTCCATACAAGTCAGTACAAGTTAATGGTATATATTATCAGTTCAATGTTTAGGAGGCGTAAGTCTTTTACACAATATATTAGTTTATTTGGAACTTCCTGTTAAGTCAAAGATTTAGAGTAGTGTTTTTCAATCTTTTGCCACGGGATAGCACATCAAAAATTAGATCCGACGTTTTGCATAAACAAGATGCGATCGACTAAGTTTTAACTACACACAGCTTTGGTAAAAAACGCAATTCAGCGGTAGAAATAGGCAAGATGGACAGAAAAATAGGTTATTTGCATAGATCAGTAAATTAACAGACATGAAATAAAGTGTACATATAGGAGAGGGGCTTGGAACATTAGTTGCTGGACGAGAGGTATTATACACACATTCCTTGCGGAAACATAAATCCGATATTTTATTTATGCATCAGTAAACATATTTACTCATTGAAAATTAAATCTTCGTGTCGTGTTTTTACATTAATGCATATTATATTATCAGCGTTTAAATTTTCGTTTCAATCGAGTCATATATTTGAAAAAAGTCGCAGAGCTATTTGATTGCAAAACCCACTATGACACCAAATTGAAAATATTGAAACAAGCAAATTTAAATTCATGTCGGGTAAGTTAGATTTTTTATAACTATTTCATGTTTTTGATACGTAAATCGCTTCTGTTGCGGGATGAGAATAGAATATATTGATACTAAATTAATATATTAATTATAAATATATATATATATATAAAATCAATTTTGTCGAAAAATATTGTTTTTATATGTATATCTTTCTAATTAATATATTTAATTCGAATTTAAAATATCACAGACCGTTTGTTCTGAATAATTACAACTTCACAATAAGAATGTGTTCTCATTAAGAATATATTGATATTTATGAGTGCGTGGATTAAGTTGTTAGAAGATTTGATGTTATGTTATCATGATTTTTATCAGTGAAATTTCACCAATAAAATTAAATAAAAATATAAACCAAAGAAAATTTAAACTCGTACTCGTATTCATAAGGATGTCGCTAAATAGTTCTGGTTACTTGGAAATTTTTTTAACACAGGCCTTCAAAGTTCTTCGTTTGTTTTATATTGCCACGCGACTTTTTATGTCGTCATGCGACGCTAACGAACTGACGGAAATATATGGCATATAGAAATTGGTATCCAACATATATTTCTGAAAAATGGGATAAACCCGCTACACGAAAAACATCTAAAAGAATTTCGAAATTCCTATTCAAAATTCCAAAATTCTTCAGTTGCTGAAAATATTTTCCCTTTGTTCTATTACATTTATGACTTCAAGGTAGGTACCAGGTTTGGAACTCGGGATCTTAAATGAGTAAATTTTTTCGGTATGAGAGATCGTTACGCAATGTGAATAATGAACATTATTCATTCGTAATTACTTTTTCTTTCGAAAATAATAATTATTCTCCACAATTATATATAAGTGTGATAATCTCTCAAGCTGTACGACTGACCTAAAATTGGTTTTAAAAAATTCAATATGCACTATACAAACTAATTATTGTACTGTACGTTCTACACTTCTCAACAGAATAGAAATTGTGGGTAGTATTAAAGATAACAAAATTCTTTGCCCCTACTTTTCATCTTACCAATAACGTCCATAAAATCTCTCCGTCCCTCCACGCCCCGCCACACTATCTGAATAGGTCGTCACTCAATTAATTGTTGTCACTTTCATCTGATGATGAAATCTGAGATCTACATCTGTTGATGAGAACCTACCTCTCGAAACTATAGTTCTGATGAAAAAATAATTTAGCATGCATATACAAAGTATAGTTTATCAAAAAAATTAAAGTTGCTGTTGAATGACTAGGAAATGAAATACAATTCTTTAATTTGGTTTCTAATTATCAAATATTTAGTTATTAAGGAGAACACATTTTTATTTGTGAAGTTGTAATTATTCAGAACATAAGTTTATGATGTTTTAAATACTAATTATATATTTTAAAACAATATTTTTCGACAAAATTGATTTTATTTGTATATACTTATAATTAATACATTAAATTAGAATTGAAAATATTTGGTTTATTACAATTATGCATGGAAAAGACATCGGCCAAGTGGCCGCCTCTGGCAGCGGAACAAATGCGTGCTCTTTTAACCACATTTTTCATAATATTCTCGGACACTTCGCGCATTATTTCATCAATTTCATTTCGAATATTGTCCTGCACTATCAGAATTGTTGTTGGTTTATTGGCGTAGATCTTTCCTTTCAAGTACCCTCACATAGTCGGGAGTCGTCAAATCAGGTGATCGAGGAGGCTTTTTTGTCAAAAAGTGGTGATATGGTGGATTTTGAAAATTGTGGCCGGAATTTTTTTTCGCTTAATTTTAAGCGTAGGTCGAGCTGTGTGTGAGCTTATGTTGCAACAGCTTATGTTGCAGGCCCAATTGATCCAATTTCGTCACCGAGAAGTTTTCCAACATAGACGATATATGACGATAGCGATCAACAGTAATGGTTACATTACTGTTTATTATTATTATTTCGATAAAATATTTTATTATTATTTAGATAAAATATTTTAATGACTTCAACACATTGTTGAGGCGTTAAATGCTCCATAATAAATTGTAATCAACTACTCGAAACAACTAGAACTTAAGGTAGCAGGCCCAAAAGTGTGAAACTTTGCCATCCGTCATAAAGAATAGTGCATCATAAACTTAATTTAAAAAGAAATTGAAAACGCACCTTTTAACAAAATTATATCCGTAAGTTCAAATAACAATTTTTAATTTTAAATAAAAAAATAGTATAGAACTAGTTTACATATAAAGCGCTCTTCAAGTAAAATTTTTTACGTACATGGCGCTATTAAAATGATCCAATGTTTTATTCAAACATATTTTCATTGGAGAGACATGCTGTCATTAAATTTGAGAAGCATTGGAAGATGTTTGTTATTGTTGTGGTACTGATGTTTATATTTAAACTAACAAGTAAATTTTAAATAATATCAAATACATTTTACGTTATAATTATTTTATTTTTAATTTATTATTTATTGACATATTTGTAAAAAAATATAAAATTACAATAGAAGTGCAATACACAAAAAAAAATTACACAGTGCCAGGATGTTTTCATATAATTAAAAATAAATAATAAATATAAAATGTGAAGTAGCAATTTATCCGTCACCACTGGGTGGAGACAAAAAATTGTTATAGTGTAGTCCTATAAGGAATTAAATTAACAGAAAATATGTCGACTACCTCTGCATATTCATTTCTCAAAGAATGCATTCTGGGGACTGCGGAGTTAGCTAGTGCATGAGTTCTGACATTACCACTGTAATAAAACAATGAATTGTGTCTCGATGACATCAATGGTTCAAGACCAACAATCCGGGGGCAGTCTGTCATACCATTGATGATCCCGTATAGAAATATAAGGTCGGTCATCATTCGTCTGACTGATAAGTTTAACAATGTCAGACGGCTAAGGAGATAATCATAATTGATATTTTCAGAGCGTATGTTTAATTTAAAATTAATAAATCTTTGACACTTTCTCTGGATTTTTTCAACCGCCATCGAGTGTACAATGAAGTGGAGACCATAACATTTTTTACCCTTAACATTTTTTAAAACTTGAATAGTTATTTTCGCCGTACATATCTAATATGATACATTTAGATTTAGATAGATTGGTACTTTATTTAAAATTTTATACACTTATATTTATATGACCGTCGCACAGCAGGGGTTTGCAAGCTTATAATAAAAATAATAAAACAGGACTCCCTAAGGAATGTGCATGTGTTTGTTAAGCTTTGAAAGCCTTTGTTTTCTGGAGGAGGAACGTTTCAAAGCGTTCTTCAGACAAAGTAGAGCATATTTGAGAGAAATACCACTAACAATATCTACATTAGATACGGTATGATTGGAAGGTTCCTTTGATTCAGGAAGACTGATACTCGCAAACATAGAAGGGGATAATAGATAAAACACGTACAATCAAAATAGTATGTGTATATATGCGAAATTAAGTATTTATTCTATTATCTATAATCGTATATTTTAAGACAGAGAATTTAGGCGAGAATGTAAAACTATTCTTAGCATAATGAATAAGATTAAAAAATGATCGCTTTGTTGGTTTGGTCATATGAAACGGATAAATGAGGAGAGAATAATAAAAAATATATATGACGTAAGTGTTGATGGTATCAGAAATAGAAGACGTCCGCGTAATACTTGATACTACCAGGTAAACCAGATACTAGAAGATGGTCCTGTTAGAAGCCTCAATATCGATGTGCTTGTATGACAATATGTTTGTATGTAGATGAGGCTAGAATTATGTATCGGAACAGAAGTGTGTAGCGCTCTATCCTCTCTGCTTACCTTCGCGGGGAAAGGGCGTGAAGTGAAGTTAGTTATCTATTTAGATTCACAGTTATCGTAAAACAAATGTATTTAAAAATAAATTAAATTAATCAACTAGATATGCAGAAAAATTTTTTATTAAAAAAATATTTTAGTTGCTCTGTTTCGCCACATCAACTGAGTAGGTTGACGACAAATTTTCGAACTTATATGCTGTAGCTCTTTCAAATAGGTGCATCTTTTATTCCATTTTCTAAAAGCAATCATCTTTATCCAGGTCCAGAAATCCAGCTCTTAATCGCCAGAAAAGGTCTAGATTCGATACGTACCGACAATTAATTATACCTGTGGAGTTTAATTCAAACATTAATCACTTTAATTTATTGAGAGCTTATCAAACTTGATTCAATATCAGGGTACCTCGAAAACAATAAATAATTATTAACAACCAATTACTGGACCGAGAGGGTAGGACATATTATGTCTTTTATCCTAAATAGTTATCCCAAAGGGTGATTTACAGAGCTTCACAAGGTTCAAGAACCAGTCAAGTATCATAATTAATGATTAGTTGGGTAGGTGCAAAGAAGACGAACGTTACAATCGATTCATCAACTATAAGTTCCTCAATCATTTTCTTTGTGTACTGAACAATATCCCTATTATTGTGATTTTAATAATAAATAAATATATATTTTAAATGAAAACATATTTTTTATTTATTATCTTTGTTTTATTAACCACTGAACTTTATTAATATTTATTCTGTGAAGTTGCAATTTTAGAACTTAGTTCTTTGACAATAAAACAATTTTTCTTCACGTCAGTATTGACCAGAGGCAAAAAAATGAGTGTATTTCTGAAAATTCTGGGAAACAAATACAAAATAAATAAACCATAATATGATTATTAGGAGAACGCATTCTTATTGTGAAGTTGTAATTATTCAGAACAGACGGTCTGTGATATTTTAAATACTAATTACTTACTTATTTACCATAACGCCATTACCATAACGCAGGGGTAGGTAGAGAAGATAGAGCGCCACATTCTACTGCTCTGACACACAATTCTCGCCTCATCCACATTCATACATTTTCTCATACAAGCTCGACAATTATTGAGGCTTCTAACAGGACCATCCTCCTGTATCTGGTTTACGTGGTCGTGCCAAGTCTTTCGCGGACGTCCTCTATTTATGGTGCCATTAACATTAGCGTAATATATCTTTCTTACCATTTTCTCCTCATTCATCCGTTCCATATAATAAAACCACCTAAGTGATCCTTTATTAATCTTACTCACCGTACTATGATCAACTTTATATTCTTTCCTTATTTCTTCGTTCCTTACTCTGTCATAAATGGATACTAATTAAATGTATTAATTATAAAGATATAATAATAATAATAAATAATGGAACGATAGATGTATCAATTTGAAAAGTTTAATATATATATTCGAAAAATTATCATCAATGCACTGTGTGCCATAGCATAAACGGTTAATGCACGTTCCCCGGAGTAGAAAAGAGATCCAGGTTCGAATTCCGGTAGTAACAACAATATTTTTCGATAAAATTGATTTTACGCGCATATGTTCCTAATTAATACATTGAATTAGTATTTAAAATATCACAGACCGTATATTTTGAATAATTATAACTTCACAATAAGACCAAAGAACAAAGGGAAAAAAGATTTTGGCCGGTAAAAAACGACGGTTCGTGGAGTAGTAGAGTACCAAAAAATAGACAGTTTAAAGAAAAATGCAAGTATAAAACTAAATAAATTGTTTTAAGTACCAGTAAAATGAGCTGGAATAAAAATAAAGTCTACGTGGATGGACTTAATAAAATTCTGTCCATGAAAATAACAAGATATAGAAAAGATACAGATAAATCTAGAAGATGTTATTCTAGAGTATATTATTTTCAGAAATGATAATAAACGTATACGCGAATGCAAAACATTGTTTAAGTATACATTAAACTTAAATAAGATGATAATACCAAATTTAAAAAAAAAACTGATTGGTGGCACGGCAAAGAGAATCGTACTATAGACAAGAAATATAAAATATAAAAAGGAATCATTTAGCTGAAGTAAATGAAAACCTTGAATGAATCTAAAGAAGAAAAAAATTGAAGCTAAAGCAATCAACAATCGGGCCAACTACATAAGACACTATTAAAAATATCTTCACGAAAATACTCAGACTTACAAGAGTTCAAAATAGCCACGCCTATACATAACCATGAATTTTATCTTGATCTTCTCTATGAATAGTCATTTTTTTACATTTATTCATTTCTGTGTATTTTTTTCATAGTAATTTATTTATATATGTAATTTTTCATAGTAATTAAATTCTGTATGTTTTTTTTTTATATTAATTAATT
Organism: Eubasilissa regina; assembly: GCA_022840565.1. Taxonomy (NCBI): domain Eukaryota; kingdom Metazoa; phylum Arthropoda; class Insecta; order Trichoptera; family Phryganeidae; genus Eubasilissa; species Eubasilissa regina. Next base: position 6,460,260 of record JAINEB010000017.1, read on the forward strand.
TCTGTGCTTTCTTAAATTGAATTCATTTCAGTACGATTTCTGAAAATTTTAAATTTTTTCCTTATTAATTTATAACCTTAGATATGTATATATTCTTACATAAATACAAATTCCCTATTTAATTTGTTTTTATTATCATGAATCAATTTTAAAAACATTCAACACGTAAATTTGTTAACTGCTACGAAAATTACATTTCACATAAATGCAAATTTGTTAACTGCTACGAAAATTACATTTCACGTAAATGCAAATTTGGCAACTGCTACGAAAATTACATTTCACATAAATGCAAATTTGGCAACTCCCAAAAAGCCGATAAAAATGACATGAATGTTAATATTTCATAAATATTATATTTAGGACGTTCTTCTACAATATACAAATCGTTAACGAAGAGAAAAAAAACAAAATTTCAATGAATTTAAAAAATCTACACAGTTTTTTGTCCTTTCTGTAAAATTGAGAAATATGGAGTTAACAAAATTATACTTTAGGGCATCGATATGCTTCCTTTATGTTTATTAAATTCATCTGAACATAACAAGACATACATAATTATGCAAAAAAAGAATTTTCTTCCATTACGTAAAAAAGGCACAAGACATACACATTATGAGTACCTATGTTCAGTTATTTATTTGAATACAAATTAAATGAATCAACTAGAAAGATATACAGAAAAAACTATTTATGGAAAAAATATTTAGTTGCTATAGGGATTCGAACCTAGACCTCTTCCTATCAACATTCAATATAAAGATGATTGCTTTTAAAAATGGAACAAAAGACGTGTTAATTGGAAAGATTACAGAATATAAGTTCAAAATTTTTCGAAAATGCTATAACGAAATAGTGGACGCGCTTCTCCGGATATTGATTAATTTAATTTGTATTGAAGTACCGCAGAACTATGTTTTGAAAATGTAACTTCACAATAAGAATGTATTTGAGATTCTGTAAAAATAATGTAGATGGCTTTCAAATAATGGAACGACAGGTGTATTAATTTGAAAAATGTAACATATAGGTTCGAAAATTTGTCAAGAAAAATACTGGCGTTATAGCACAATGGTAGTGCACTTCCCCGGATTGGAAATAGAGATCCAGGTTCGTATCCCGGTGACGCAAAAACAATATTTTTCGACAAAATTGATTTTATATGTATATATTTATAATTAATACATTAATTTAGTACTTAAAATATCACAGACCTATGTTCTGAATAATTATAACTTCACAATAAGAATGTGTTTTCCTTAATAGAATGTGTTCTCTTTAAATTTTATTTATTTTATTTAATTTTTTATTTATTAAAGAATTGAACCCGGAACCTCCGGAATGAGAAGTCAGCGTCTTGACCACTATACTACGAGTGTCACCTGACTATATTATTGACAGTATTTGTGAACACAGTGTTAATAGGATGATATTACACATTTTTTGTCGTCTCTCATTTCCACTTCTTAGCTGGAGCTTCTGACCGCCACTAGACTCCTTCCGCGTCCTCTCATGTCAATTTCGTGTCTTGTAGTATTGGCGAGTATAACCGTAGAGATCCAAAAAATATGTCCAAACTATTTAAATCTCATCTTCTTAATCAATGCAACTTAGTTACCAAAGTTCAAGATGATGGCACACCAAGAATACACCAATTTATTAAAGATTTAGCAATATTTGAATATGTCCAAGAACATACAATTACTGGATTTTCACTTAGAAAAGCACTGTTATTAAACAAATAATAGATATCTCATAGAGACGAAGCTATTTTTTATTATATTTAATGGAAAATATATGGAAGTATGGATAATTACAGAGCTTATTTACAGATTGTAGGTGAAAATCCAGTAATTGATTGTTCTTGGACATATTAAAATATTGCTAATAATATACTGATCAAAATAATAAAATATTGATTTTTCAGAAGTATTTTAGCGTAATGTGTAAACATCGTTTACAGATAAAAAATATTGCTTTAACAATTAGATTCTCATTGTGACATATATGCTGTTTCAGGGAAATGATTTATCAAATTTTATCCATAGATGGCGATAGTGTAGTGGTACTCGAAGCGAGTCCACATATTAGCATATATACAAATTTGTTACATATGAAAATTGATGGGTGAGAATGGTGAACGTTATATTTATATAAAGTGATCACTTAAGCCAACCGAAGGCTGGTCGTAAGCCCTGTGATTACCCATACTTCCATATAATTTCTATTAAATATAATAAAAAATGGCTTTGTTTCTGTGAGGTATCTATTATTTCTTTATTAAAGATTTATTGATAATTACAATTCGATCATAATATAAACACTGACGATGATAATTGCGAGCTTGAAATTAAACGACAGATAGGTATGGCGAGAAATTCTATGTCCAGTCTTGATGAAATATGAAAAGACTGCAGTATTTCTAAGACAACGAAGGGCAGGCTTGTACAGCCTCTGGTGCATTCCATATTTTTTATGGTATGGAATCATGGACCCTGAAAGCGAGGGAGAGATGACGGATTGATGCCTTTGATATGTGGTACTGGAGACACATGTTGCGCATACCATGGAATGCGAAACCTTCCTTTACTTTTGGGCACCTTGAAAATAGGGAAAATAGCTTGAAGAAGCTTGTTACGGTGGGCCTTGTCGAATAACGAAAAGAAAGAGGATGATCTCCCATTCGTTGGACCGACCAAGTTTCAAAAAGTGACCATAGGCAGCAGGCACTGTCCGGTGACAGCCTTGAGGTCTGTAAGATGCCGAGAAAAGTGGGGGAGCGTAGTTGAGAGGGCGAGAGTTCATGGAGATCGTCATCCTCGGTTATGTGAGATTGACGTGGATGACAATTCGATCTTTCTATGATCGTGATCAAAGCATCGTATCATGTATCACATTATATACATTCGAGTTCAACTCACATTCAAAATAGCGTTTGGCGTTCTTACATGACTTTCAATATTTCATCACGTGATAGGTTACGGACAACGAGATTAAAAGCTGATTAATGAACGATATAAACCACTGATTTAGAAAGGTTTAGAATTATTTCATAAGTGATGAGTTAACAGATTCGCGATCCGATTTAAATAACACACTTTGGAAATATTAATCCGTTTCAGAGCAAATTGAATTGAAAAATTATAATTGAAAATTAAAAAAAATATATATTACTGATATTTAAAACCTTTAATGAAACGGATGCAAAAGACGAAATACAATAACATCGCAATAAAAAATTGTTAAAATATTAGAAAAAATAATGAAATCTGTAATAATATTAAATATGGTGTAAATTTTTAAAAACTATCTGCACTATTTTTAAACACTACCACAGATTTTAAAATTTCTGACAACAGAAATTTATAGAATCGAGCATTTTAAATTAATTCGTCATACATCGAAAGTTGACATTTCAATTCAATGTAACATATAAATTTTTATGTGTATCTGATCTTTAAATATTTATATTTAATATTGAACTGGACACCTATCGAATCAACTCTAAATCATTAATAGGACAACTATCGTACATCGAGAGTTACTTACACTACGTAGTGGATCATTCGGGTATGTCACCAGGCGTCCCGTTATACACTTTGTTTCTTTTACAGACTCCATCGAGACGACAAACGTCCTTTGGAAAGTTCCACTTTGTTCTTAGTTTAAACTGCGTAACACTGTAATATGTTATTGAATAAATTAAGTGTTTTCATCTAAGTATTTTTTTTGGATAATGCTTTTATTCCTCATTATAAGCCAAGGTTAATACTAATAGATTTGAACACGAATGTTGGAAGCATATCATCATTGCTCATTATAACATACCTCGGTAGATATTTTAATTGTATAATACATTCAACATGTGAAATGAGTATTATAATATATAATCAAATAGCTTTACCGGAATTTTTTAAAAGGTTGAAGATTGCGTCACGGCAAACATTGGCCACTCATTAAAGGCACTCTAGTTCAAAGTACCTACCCTGCCATTTATTTTTACGCGTTTTTATACCGCAGATAACGTACTTAATAAAAAGGGAATAAAGTAGAATACCCATAAAAGTGGCATTTTAATAATGAAAAAATTAACGAAGTTATTTAACCCTTTAGCTGAATAATACTTCAATTCTGATAATAAATAAACATTAAGGCGGTATTCAGTGTCTGAAATTTATTATAAAAATTCCTTTTTTTTCTTCTCCGAAGTGTTTTAACTTATAAAGTAAAGACGGGTAAACTGAGGGTGGAGATTATAGAACGAGGGGAAAAATTTGTCTGACACAAGCAAGATTTTGGAATAAAAATAAAATATTCTGACGAGTGGAGTTTTCTAGCGACGGAAGGCAGGAAGGTGAAACAGACAAAATAATAGGGGACGTGGGGTGGTGTTTTACGTTCCATTTATAGTGTGGCAATAAAGAAATCAGAGTTAAGTGTCGAGACCAAACCGACTGCTTTTAAAGCTGTGTACAAGTCCACTTTGATATACGGTCACCAAATAAGGAATCTCATTGAGAGATGGCATTAAGAATCTAGGCTGTCGAAATGTGCTATTTTAGAGAAGTAGCAGGAGTAACATTAACATAAACTTTTTAGAGAAAGTCGGTTGTCGGTAAATTATAACTAGCAGATAAGTAATCGTTTAACTTCAATCGCGGTCATGGTCTTATCGGCTTTCGTCGATTGCTTGCTACTAGTCCTTGCTATTTATCGATTCATTTTTTATTTGGGAAAAACAAAAAGAAATCGACTGAACTATTTCCTGCGTTAACCTTTAATGAAAATATTGATTTTCTTTATTTATTACGTGAAGGATTTTTAAACAGTAAAAAAATCATGTTAAATCATAAAAAATATTCTATATTTATTTTATATTGTTTTTTATATCGGTAATACGGTATTACTTTACGTTACAACTTAAATTTTAAAAACACTATGAATACTACTTAAAAATTACAAATAAATAAATGGTAGGGTCGTATAAACGATGGATTCGTTTGTCTAAAGATGTTGGTAAAACGAAAGTTCATAATCCTATGTACAACATACTCGTATATTACCTATATATGTTTATATAATAACAACATTACTTAAACATATACCTTCCGCACGCCACTGGTATTATTGTATAATAGATCGACTAAATATAATAATAATAATAATAATAATATTGTGTTTATTCCAGCGTGATCAGGTTTTTTTTCTAACCCAATTCGCCATAAAGATAATACATATTATTTTATACATCAAAGGTTATGAAATAAATATAATGCTTTGAAAAAGAAAACCAAGGAAAATATTAATAAATAAAAAATTTAAAAAGTTCACACACAAAATATAAATATAACTATATGAAGATGCTTACAAAATATTGAAGACTGATGAAAATAATGTTGATATTAATGATTCCGACGAACATAATTAGCAGATCAGAAGAACTGATTTGAGACCAACATAAGTTGCACGAGCATACAGTTATTTATTCATAGAAAAATTAAAATAATGTAAGACATTTACTATCTTTTTATTTTTCTTCTTTATTATTATTTCTTTACGTTCAGGTTGAGGCTATTATTGTGTAAAGACGTTGTTGTTAACGGTACACCGTACCGTATTAATATATTTAATTAAATAAATATGCTTGTGATCTTATCATCTTGTTAAAATGAATTCAAGGAAATTTGCTCACTGTCTATTAATTCTTTCTAAGAATCTATACTGATTGATTTTGATTAAATTTGTTGACTGAAAAATATATATTATTCCAATTCATTGAAATTCATTAATTATTAAGGAAAATACATTCTTATTGTGAAGTTGTAATTTTTCATAACATAGGTCTGTAATATTTTTAATACGAATTAAATGTATTAATTAGAAGTATATCCCGGTAGCTATAACAATATTTTTTCGATAAATTGATTTTGTAACTATTCTTTTCTAATTAATATATTTAATTTGTATTAATAATTCATTAATGTTAAAATTCGAATCATATTCGATAGCAGGTTAAAACTAATTAAAAAAATGATAAAATAAGTAAACGAGGTTGCGATATATTCGTCTGTATTAAATATAAATTGAAGACAAGATTATTAATTACGTTATGTATGTTATTATTTTTCATATATTGTTAATTTCCTCATTATTATTTTTAATTTTATTTTTTTGCAATGTTTATTTGATTTATTAAGGAGAACACATTCTTATTGTGAAGGTATAATTATTCAGAACATTGGTCTATGATGTTTTTAATACAAATTAAATGTATTAATTAGAAAGATATACATAGATTTTATCAAAAAATATACCGGAATTCGAACCTGGATCTCTTCTAATCCGGAGAACGTGAATTAACCGATTATGGTATTGTTGCATCACATTGGCGTCTCCTATTGGATTACTCAAAAGTATGAGATTTCGTAAAAATAAAGAAGATGGCTTTCTAGTAATGGAACGATAGTTGTATTAATTTGAAAAAGTACAACATGTAGGATCGAAAATTTATCGTCAATGCAGTGTGGTGCTATAGCATAATCGGTTAATGCATGTTCCCCGCCACCACTTCTAAATGACCACTTTTCTGCCTGTACGTTTCAGCCTCATAATTATTCATACCCGCGTGTATTTTTGCAAAACCTTGATCAACAAATTCGTGCCGCATCACTGTCCAAATACATGATTCCTTATTGTCAAACCAAACTTATTGTTAAAGTAACTCGAACACCAATGATGGGTCGACATATAAATGCGATTCATCACTCTCTTTCAAATATTTCTGAGTCACATACGCTTCTCACCAGATATACTTGACTGATATATATATATATATATATATATATATATATATATATCAGTCAATTCAAATTAACTCAAACTGATTGCTGTAAACCGTCTTGAACTCTGCTTGATTTTTACATAAGATTATATATATATATATATATATTATCTTATGTAAAAAGCAAGCAGAGTTCAAGAAGGTTTACAGCAATCAGTTTGAATTAAGGGATTTTTACTAAACCCAGTTTATTTTTATTAGGAGAACACATTCTTAATGTGAAGCTGTAATTATTCAGAACAGATGCTCTGTGCTATTTTAATATGAATTAAAATAAGGTACATGGCTCTTTCAAATAATATAGCAATTAAATGTATTAATATCAAAAAGGTGACATATGGTTCGAAAATTTGTCGCTAAAAATATCGTCGATGTAGCATAGTTGGATAATGCACCTTCCCCAGTTTGGAAAGAGATCCAAGTTCGAATCCCGGTAGCGCAACAACTATATTTGTCGATAAAATTGATTTTATATGTATATCTTTCTAATTAATATATTTAATTCATATCACATTCAACACTTGTATGTTTTCTTTTAATTTAAATATTATTTTAAATAATTTCTCATCTTTGCTTATTTACAGTATCTACACTACGACGTGTATTTAAATTAAAATTAAAATTTAAAAAATGTAAATCTCGAGACATAAATTTCAAGATTCAGATTTACTCTTTCTTTATGTCATCCCCCTCTACTACCACACAAAGCCCGCCCCGCGAGTAATATATTCCTTTTTCTTTTTTTATTTTCCGATGAATATTTATTATTTTCTGCAGAATCGTTTATTCAAGTCACATTTCACATATATTTTTGCATGTACATGTTTACGTACTGTATCGATTACTTGTTATTTGTATTGGATCCGCTTTCTCGCCATTCCACACTTGTATTCTTGTCACATCGTAGAATCCGCGGCCTGGACGCCATCAAAACATTTCTCCAGAAAAATAAAAGATTTCTCCGTCATCGGAGGCGTGCACCTGTGGAGATATTCTTCGGGTCTTCAATTAAAATAAACTTTCACAAAAAGTTTTTATATAAAAAGTTTACCGATAAATCTTAAAGCCGTGCGAAGGAAAATTACTTTTACCGAGAATGTGGTCCGATGTTTATGGTAGAAGTTTGAGGGCGCGTTGTAGATTTTTTTGCATCATTAAAAACCTCACGGCTAGGGTTAGGGTCGGTATACCGGGGGCGAGAGGTACAATACTCTGTATTTTAATGGTCAGTGTGCACGAGAGAGTTAGACGCGATGAGATATGTCGTATCAGAGAGACACGTGTTGAAATTTTGATCTAGAGATAAACTGTGAGATCACCTTGAGATTGGTAGAAAGAGACAAACTGAAATCATCAATTTGACAGCGAGAGTGAATATGTGCACACAAACGTCACCTAGAATCATAGATAATACAACTGTTTATTCTAAATAGAGAAACACAAGGCATTAAACTGCAAACATTTATTCTATTTTAACTGCTGCTGGGGAGATTAAAATTCACCCAACTGATGAACGGAACTTCAATGGTCAATTAGCTGACATAAGCGTGAAGTGAGGCATGGGAAGGTGAATCTCTAAGACTTGGTGTGTACACAGTGGACAATAAAATATTTATAAAAATCTTATCCGCGCACATAGGCCTTACTTTTTTATATTCGTTTTATAACCATAGAAAAATTTTATAATCTTAAAAGAAGAGAAATTAGATAAATCATTTAGAATACACATAAATAATTTACTGATCGAAAAAAAAATTATTACCGGGACCCAAACGTAGAACTTTATATGCCGGTAGACAGCTTTAACTAATTACGCTATGGTGACACTATACATCTATATATATTATTAGCGAAATATCTATTTTATCATGTTGAAAGCGGCCATCTACTTAATTGTAATGTTTCTCAAATACCATACCTAATGGAGCATAGCCTGATGGATGGCACCAAGAGGTCCAGTCCATTTCATTAACTGAAAATATTTAACGTAAAAAATTAAATTCGTTTTAATAAAATAACATTTTATTACTGAATTTTACGATTTTTTAAAACGTATTTGATTAATACCTTGGTAATTAAAACAAATATAATTAAATTTAAAAAAATCTCGTTAAAAATTGACATTTTTGATAAATAATTATCAAGAAACTGTGTTTTACTCGTATTTCTTATTTGATAAATTAAATTAAAAATTAAAAAATATTTTTCTTAAAACTAGTTAATGGATATTAAAAAAATTAAAAGTGTTAAAAATGCATAAGAATACACAAATTTCAACTTTTAAAATTTACTTTTTAAAAATTCACGTCAGCTACGTCACAAGACGACATATACAGTCCGATACTTCATTCATCAACTTCGTCGTATTAAACCCTTCCCTAGGTGTGCAGTAACATAGGCCCACCGGGCCAATGAAACCTCTAATATTTCCGTAAATACGCGCATTGCAAAATTAAGTTAATTAATTATTAAGGCAAAAATATCGCTAAGAAATGACGAGTGAAAGAAACAATAATGTAAAGTGAATCCTGCAAAAATACATATATATTTTTTAATATTTAATTCGATGAAAAATTAATGCGTTGAATATCAACTGCTGTAAAAAATACCTTTTGTAGTAAATCAGAAAGGCATTATATATTAATTTCACAGTGAAAAGAATAACAAACATGTACATACAATGTGTCTCTGTCACTAATTATGTGAAGATAGATAAGGGAGAAGGTCATGTTGGATGGAACTTGACGAATCCTCCGAAATATACTATTATATTTATCCCTTTTTTGCTCTTAATGCTCAAGAATTATAATAAATATATGATATTAAGTATATAAAAGCAATTTAAGCTAGTTGTTTGATCTTTATGATCTATGGATTGTCGATCGCCGTCATGTGCGCATGCGAACGCGACATATAGATAATGGTTCCTGTCCCATTTCTCACTTTCTTATATCCACAGGACAACCTTTAATGTGTTTTTTTTTGAACCAGTTGTAATTAAGGTTTGTTATTGGGGTACGTTAGACTGTTGAGTTGAAAAATTATCTTCCTGCCGTGTGGGAATGATAAGTTGGACTGTGAAATTGACGTCTTGCTACCGACCTCGTCAAACTTGTGAATTATTGTTCTGTCGTGTGGGGCTAATAGTTGAAATGTTTATATTGTTATCGTTAATGTGTCGTCTCACTTCGCGCTATCAACGAAGTGTGAGTTTGAGAGTACATTGTGCGGATAAACAGAGTACAAATAAAGGAGCACCTTATATTTGTCCTTTCACCCGTATCCCCATCCAAAGCGCGATCATTGCGCGCACACTAGTAAAAATAGTTTTTCTCGTTTAAAGAGTTAAAATAACTGTAATTTAAAACGTCTATGAAATTGAGTAATGATGAAATATAATGATCGTAGTTCAGCCATTTTTCTACGCCTTTTTTTTTTTATTCCCGGTAAGTCAGATCTTAGAAAATCGAGAGTCTATGTAATTAAAGTGAATATCTGGAAGACTCTAAAAAACTGTAAGTTCTCCCTGTAAAAATAGTTTTCTGTTTATTTAATAATTCACGTGTTAAAGCTATGTTATTCCAATTAATCAAAGACTTTTATAGGAGCAAAAATACAATTTGACTTAAAGTATTGTAATAAATATACAGTGGAGAAATAAATTTACATTTGTGTTGCAGCTTCTTTTAAACGAAAGCAAAGCACTCGCTAAGTTGACGTCTCACATGAAATGAGAATTGTGAAAAATTACTCACTGAAGTATAACTTCAGCGTAAATGTATTAAATAAGCCCGCTGTAAGTAAATACGCTATTTAAAATATTGAATGAGAAAAAAGTTTGAGTGATTTGTTTCTCAATAATTTGCATCACAATTGTACATGATTTTTGGATCCGCTGTTGTCATTGGCGTAACTAAAAATGGGCCTTATTGCAAAATGGATTAAAGATCCTCCTGTCATATTTATTATGTATAAAAATATTAAATATTATGCGGTTTTATCCATTAAATGGTAAAAACAAATTGGTCTTTTGTTTCCACTTTTGTTTGTTTTTAATTGGCTCATAATTGAAAAAAGTTCTCCTTCGTTTTTTGGTGATTTTCGCTTTGTGGCGATGGTCCGGTTCATAACCGTTATGACGATAAGTTATGCCGATGATATGATTATATTAGCGCCATCTATAAAAGGGATAATAAAGCTTTTACAGATATGTGAAACATATGCCAGTGAACATAATATTTTATACAATGCCAGCAAATCGGTCATAACGTCGTTCAAATATGGAAAAGGGCCAGATAATATCCCTCCCATGTGGCTGGGCGGGATGAAATTGAGCGTTCAAAATAAGGTCAAATTACCTTGGCCATATATTCAGTGAAGATCAACAAGACGATGATGACATAAAATGGCAGAGAAGACGGTTAAGCGTTCGTGCAAATATGCTGTTTCGGCGTTTCTACCGATGCGGCGTTTCTACCGAGGAGGTGAAGACGATCCTGTTTAAATCGTTCTTCACCAGCATGTATACCGAATAACCGTCTCCAAATTCAGTACAACAACTCATACAGAACACAATTTGGATTGGCGCGTTATTGCAGCGCATCATCAATGTTTACCGATGGCCGTGTACATGGATTCGTTCCGCTTCTGAGACATCGAGTAGCGGGTGTAAAGCTGCGTCTGGAGCTCAGCACCAACTCTCTGGTGCAAGCGGTGCCCTCACGGAAAGCTGGTTCCCTGACCAGAGAATGGCAATGCCTATAGAATAGCTACAGATACAATAAATAACAAACGGGGCTTTTTGGGCCATTACCTAACGTGGGTCCCAATGTACCGCATTGGCAGCTTTGGCGTAGTTACACCACTGGTTGTTGTAATATGCAAAGGAAACTTTATTCACAACAATATGATGATATTTGGTTCATAGCAACATAATGAAAATTATTTTTTGGCAACATGATCAAAATTGGTTCATGAAAACATAACGAAAATTGGTTCAAGGTACGATGAAAATTAACTGCAATTTAATGTTTTTTTTAAGAAGAATAAAATATTATCTAAAAATTAATTATTGAGTAAACGCACTTGGTTGATATAGAAAAACTGAATAACGTGTTTCCCCGAATAGGAAATGGTTCAGGTTCGAATTCCGGTAGTAACAAAAATATTTTTTCGATAAATAGATTTTTCCGTATATCTAGTTGATTAATTTAATTTGTATTAATATTGAAAATTACTTAACATTAACATGATGAAAATTGGTTCTTGCCAACATAATAAAAATTAATACATCGCACAATTGTCGAGTGCCTGTACCATTAGTCAAAATCTTTATTATCGACAGAAGAAAAAACTGTGATGAAATACGTAAGGGAGGTATTCATTACCCAGTGGCTGAACGATTACTATATTATGTTGTACAACAACGGTGGGTTCACGATTGCTCATAAAGCAGCCTAATTTAATTCGTCATAAATATGTTCTCCAGGATAACGCAAGGCTTCATAAAGTCCTCGCTATCTGACTACCATACCTATGTTCTTACGCGTTCTTACGAGATTTTCAAGGCTGTACAGATATTTATGTGTTCATTTTATTGGAGTATTATGTCGTGCCTTGGTTTCGGATCGCCTTGCAGAGTCTATCATCAGGATTAATATTGAAGATTATCCGTAGTGCCTATTATTATATTTGATGTCAGTCCAATCAGAAATATTTTCTAATGCTTAGTTAATTATAATAAAGAAGGTGGAACGTTCGAAAAAGAGTTGAATTGATTGAAATTTTATAGAAATAGACTCAAAAAAAATAATAGTTTGTGATTTTAATATCATTGATATAGATGGCGATAGTGTACTGGTACTCGAAGTATTTCCATATATTAACATATTATATATATATATAACTTCCAAAAGTCTGATAGATATGGAGATTGATTAATGGGTGAGAATTGGTGAACGTCATATTTATATAAAGTGATCACTTAATCCAGCCGAAGACAGGCCGCAAGCCCTTTAATTACCCGTATTTACATATTAAATGTAATAAAAAAATAGCTTCGCGTAAAGGTATTTAAAAATAATGGTTAAGTTTCTTGCGCTGTCGCAAACCACCTTTCTTATTTTGATAATAAATCTTATTTTCAATATTGTAAAACAGGTTTTATGGAAATGCTAGCCTTGGCTGTACAGTGACCAATATTGGATGCGAAGCGACACCTGTCTAGCCAATGCAATTGGTCGTGGCACACTAGTCGTGGCTGCGAAGCGGTCACTACCTACCAAAAGCATTGTATACGTATATTTTAAATGGGCCTTTAAATGAATAAATAAATAAGAATGCCTTTTTTTTATAAAAAAAAAATAGAGATGCGTACACGGAATACATGTCACATTAATATTCTTACTATTTTCAAACTAAGCTAAAATGCTTGTGCTATGAAAATAGGACTAACTTGGTGGTGTCCAGGAACGAGGCGCGAACCCCCGACCACTAGATCACTAGGCCAACGTCTTGACTACTACACCAACAAGCTACTCAAAATATCCAAATTTTTCCTGGCCTTTTTTTTGATCGCTGATAAATTGTTTTAATGATCTGTGAAAACAAATGAGATTCTTAAAAAATTTTCAAAAGATCAATCTCTGAGATGCAAATTTTGCTTTTATGAGATTCTTTGGGTGTGGTGCCAAGGAGGAGACACTTGACCATGTCTTTTTTGCCTGTCCATTGCGGATCACAGGTTTTTTTTTCAATAATCTTGTCAATGGTAATTTTCAACTACCGGTTAACTTGTGTCATCTTCTTTCCCTCAACTCGCCACATTTAAGCTATATGATAGCGAATTTCTTAAACGACAATGGTATTAACTTATAGCGTAATATTCCCCATTCTATATTATTGTTGTACTGCTTTCTATGAAATAATGTTTTAACTTGTTTAATGGCACAAATCACTCTTGAAGGGTGGATTGCCTGTTTAAAAGAAGAAGAAGAACAGATTCTTTGGAAACAACTCCCAGCATTCATGATCACCGTGTACACATCACGTCTCAGAGATTCGTTGCCGTGCGTCTTACTTCACGCTAGTTGTCCGTTAAATGTCATTATTGTTTATCAGTTGGAAAATTTTGAATCTCCTCTGCAGCGTTAAAACGGAATATATAGTTTATACAGTGTTATTTATGTCCATAATAATCTATTGTGGTTTTAAGTGACGTCGTGTGCACGTGTTGAATTAGCTGAGCTATTTGATACAACGCATGCACACTGGTTTTAATTTTTATAAACCAATCTCAAGTTGATCTCTGAGTTTATTTTGAGGTCAAAGTCTCAAAACGCGTACGTGATATTGGGACGTATGCCAACTAAACCTTTTATCTCATCGTGTTTTCTTCCTCATGATTATGATCATTTTGATTTAGAATCATTCCATTAACAAAGTAATGAAACTCGTTTAACCTTTACCATACCGTGATATAAAATACTCGTATGCAGCTATGCTGTCAACTCGTGTTACCTTAAGAAATTAGTGTTATATTTGCCTTTAAAATGTGAAAAAATGGTTTTGAAAAAATAGTTAATGCCATAAATTTACTTTAAGTGTTGCGCATTAAATTAAAAAAAATAAATAAATATTATAATTCTGAGAATTCATTAAGTTCTGTATAGGAGATTGCATTGTATAATATAACCTTCCTTTTACCTATGTTCATTTAATTAGTGAGAAAGAGACACCTTTATATTCGTAGGTTTGTTATTGTTTTCACTGTGAAATTAATGTGTGATTTCTTTCTGTCTTGCCACAAATGGTATTTTTCTCAACGTATTAATTTTATAATGGAATTAATTAAAAATAATTATTTTTGTAGGATTCACCTTACATAATTAATTTTTCACTAGTCATTTCTAATTGTAAATATTTTCCTTCAAATGAACTAAAATATGAAGTGTATGTTGCGTATATTTACCGAAATATTACAGATTTAATTAGAGCGGTAGACTTGTGTTATTGCATGGTTTGTGAAGGGTTAAAAAGACGAACACAAAGTTAACAAAAAATGTTTTGTATTGTATAATAATTTTCGCAGAACAATCAACTTTACAGACAATTCGCTTACAATTTCGCACAAAGACAGCACTGCAGCTGACACGTTAATTTTCAGACAATTTATTATTCAGGACGAGTGACCTTTGAAAGCGAAGAGCACAACGAGGCGACTGGAAATATAATTGAAAAAGGGACCGAGTGAATAAAGGTGGCCCTTTTCGTGAACATGTAATACTAACATTGATGCTGTTATCTTCGCTGGTCTGGAAACGGAAATGATTCCAAAAAGCTTTCAGAGAACACAACCGTTTTCATTTTAATACTGCCTCTACTTTCCCAAATGAAACTTCCGTTTAATGTATTTATTTAGTATCCATACGATAATATACAGACCCGCCAAAATATACCTTTCTCTATTTTTATCTTTTTCAAACTTTTAATGCAGTTTTATTCTCACATTTTTCATTTATATACAATCAAACATAGCTCTTTATGATGTCAATTAATCACTCAAAAACTTAAAAAGCTGCAAAGTCAATTATTTTGGTTTCCCACCATTTATATTATAATACAAATTAAATTAATCATCTAGAAAGATATACAGGAAAAATCCATCTATTGAAAAAATCTTTAGTTACTACCGGTTTACGAACCTGGACCTCTTCCTATCTGTGGATGCGCATTCTTCATTTTCGCTATAACAATCGAATACATTTTTAATAAATTTTTAACTTATATTCTGTAATATTTCCAATTGATACATCTATTATTCCATTTTTAAAAGCAATCAACTTTTTATTACGGTAAATCCCAAATACCCAAAGAATGCATTCTGGGGAGTGCGGAGTTAGCTAGTGTAAGAGTTCTGACATTACCGCTGTAATAAAACAATAAATTGTGTCTCGATGACCTCAGTGGTGCGTGAAAGTCAAGCAGATCAACAATCTGGGGGCAGTCTATCATACCGTTGATGATCCTGTATAGAAATATAAGGTCGGTCATCGTACGTCTCACTGATAATTTTAACAATTTCAGACGACTAAAGAGATAATCATTATTGATATTTAATTTAATATTAATAAATCTTAGAAACTTTATCTGGATTCTTACAACCGCCGTCGAGTGTACAATTAAGTGTGGATACCATATTACTGAATTATATTCTACCTGACTAGAGAAGTGTAGAGGACTTTATGAGTGTGCAGGTCTGAAAAGTTTTTTGCAGTCTGCAAAACAAATCCCAACATTTTGAGACCTTTATTAGTTATCGAATCAACGTGGGGAATGAATGATAATTTACTGTCAAATATTACACCCAGATCATTGATTTTCCTGACTGATAGTAAGCTAACATCGCTGATAGAGTATGGAAATTTCACAAGATATAATTTTTTTTGTAAAACTGATAGATTGGCAATTGGAGATATTAAGATGTAGGTGATTATTGGAATACCATTTAAATAACGAAATAAAATTATATTATATTATCACACACTATTCATTGATCTAAATATCTTCAAGTCGTCAGCAAAAATTAAAATTTGTATATGATACATACATATCTAATAGTATTTGGATTGTGCCCTAGAAAAATCTGTGAATTACATCTGGATATTTGGCCAAGTAAAACTAAAACGGAAGCTTCAAATAAAACTTCTCGGAAAAGTGGTGGGATTGGGGTCGTTTAATGAGGTGGTGGCTTCACACTGGTAGAATAAGTGTTCGCCGTCCGCAAGCTTGATGGAGCGACGATATCAGATGGGTAATATATAAAGACTGAAGACAGGAAGAGTTATCCTTGGGGAAGATCCACTCGCGTATCCAGCAGATCTATGACGATGATAATGACAATAATCTTTAAAGCTTTCAAACCTTTATGGTTGATCGAAATGATGCAACATTTTGTACCAAAAAGCAATTTAATTAGTGTTTTCTAGCAACGACTCTATTAATAAACATCGTAATAATATTTCGTCATAACCAATAAGTGGTTTTATAATTAAATTTATAATATTGACCTAGCAGACGATATAAATATATTTACTGGCTATTGAAATACACGGAGACTCTTAGAATAACTAAAATATTTTTAGCAAATATCAATTACTAATATTAACGGTAATTCATAATTATTGTTTATAATATTTAATGAAGCTTTGATCAGTGACGTTTAATTAGTGTTGTGGCAACACCAATTCGCTCAAACTGTGTGAGTTCATAACGCGTGAAGTTAGGTAATCAATTTCTATGATTTTCAGTGTTTGACAGTTTCTGGTGGATTGTCGATTAGTTTTGTTTACATTTGATATTTGTGTCGGACGTAAATATAATTTGTATTATATTTTATTGTATCGTACCGTTAAACACTGGTAAACTAGTTGACATTTCGAGTATTTCGAAACTTGCGTTTTAGTCAAACTTTATTAGAAATTGAATTTTTGACATAACCGGTTGTAAGAAATTAAATTTTAAATCTAGAATTTATTTATTAAATTTATAAGTGCAGTGGGTGCCAACTATTGTAATCCCTGGACCTTATATCCAGCAATTTTATTTTTTTATATCAATAGTGCAGGATATAATTCTCAGGTTATATCCCCCATAAGTTACTTTTGGAGCAAAATTTTGACAATGGCATGTGTTACCAATTTGTAAGTGCATTAAATGTAAATTTATAAGTGCAGTGGGTGCCAACTATTGTAATCCCTGGGCCTTATATCCAGCAATTTTATTTTTTTATATCAATAGTGCAGGATATAAATCTCAGGCTATATCCCGCATAAGTTACTTTTGGAGCAAAATTTTGACAATGGCATGTGTTACCATGCTGAAATACTGATCTACGAGTAGGTTTCTTCAAAGAAACCATATACAAAAAACGCGATTTAACCCAAAAGAGAGGCCAGTTACATGCACTGGTGCTCATGGAAACATTAAACTAATCATATAATATTTTTATACATGCAATGTGAAAAATATTGTACACTAAGTGTAACATATCTAGTGCACAATATTTTAGGGGTAGAATATATTCAAAATAAGAATCGAAAATGATCAAGCAGCGTGTGCTTAATATCAACCATATCAGAGATATAATAAGCATTTAAAAAAAGTCCAAGTTATGCGATTATTTTAATAAATCATAATTCTAGATTCCAAATTAAATTGGTCGATTTCAAAAACGTTCATTCCGAATTGAAAATAAATAATAAAATATTATCGAACTTCGTGTGGCCAAATTATTTTGCTTATATAGTGAAGGGTCTGAAGTAAAGGTGTAGAATAATAATGAAGACTATAATAAGCAGACTAATAATATACAATTTGTACATACTTCTTGAACATTTTCGACTCGCAATTTATCCACGTTCACTACTGCACGTGGGTGCTGTAGTATTTATTTCATAAAAAAAGTTTGATTATTATTGACACTTTGAAGGGCGAGTCAGATTAAACGAGAAATAAAACCATTTGGCCTTTGCTAAATGCAACGTTGACAATAGACTTGAAATGAATCCCTTATATGAACGCAAAGGCTTGATCACGTGACACAAGTTTAAAGTCTTGGTAGAAATATGAGGAAGAAAGGAAGGCGCTTACTGTTCGTCTGCCAGATACTGGTTCATTGATAGATTCCTCTCCACCACGAGTACATGCGTTGCGGCGTATATAATAACACGCGAAAAGGATTATTATGTATAAGTAGGATTAACGTAAGATTAATTATTAGGCGTTAGCGGAGTGAAGCGACGGTAGTTATTCGTACAGAAGTTCCAAGCGCACTGAACTTGCTGCAGTTGGAAGACTTTTAATTACTGCGATACCTTCTTTCTTCCTTGTGCTTAAGTATAAGTGAGGAGAGAAAAGGAAAGAGATACGCAGATTAAAATCTGGTAAATCGCGAACTGAATGTATGCAAGAGGCAACAAGTCAAACACCAAAAAACTTAATAGAATTTAATTAAATTTAAACGGCACTAACAGGTTTCAAGCTAAGTATGTTACTTAGTGAAATGATGATAGATTTCAAGAAAAGGGATGAAAATACAGTTTTCCACAGTTTTGTGTTGTCGGCAAGTCGAGGCTCCGTATTAAATGACGATTAGATAGTAAGGTAGGTATAAAACGCACTTCACACGAATTTAATATATATTAAATGATAAAGAAGTGATGTGTTATATTATTAGATTGATGCATACATAAGTTCGTAGAGTTCTTGTTTTCCACGGAAAAAATGCTATGAATATATTTTTTGAATACAAATTAAATGAATGAACTAGAAAGATATACAGAAAAAAAAACCAATCTATTCTACCCGGTAACAAGAATTTTTTTTTTCAATTCATAGATTTTATCTGTTTATCTTTCTAGTTGATTAATTTAATTTGTTTTAAGATGCCACAGAACTATGTTTTGAAAATGCAACCTCAGAAAAAATGTGTTCTCTTAAATATATATTTTTTTGACATATTTATGTAATTTTTATGCCATAGTATAATATTTAATACTTTGTTTAACTTATTTATTAATAATTATTGGCTTGAAAGATGGTGCGCGTTAAATACAAAAAAAGGCTTCTTCATTTCCAATACACGTAATCAAAAATCGTCTTCAGGCGTGGAATCAAAAAACTGACAGAATGTTGGAAAACAAGCAAAAATAATGCGGAAAAAAATATTATTAACTATTTAAAAAAGGTTTTTTTTTTAATAAAATTGTTACGATCTTATGCATCAATCTGAATTTATGTATTGAAAAACATATTTTATACCCATATAAATAGATATATTTTAATATTATTTAAAACAATGTAGGTAACACGTTTCATAATATTCTTTAAATATCATCATGACCCAATGTTACGTACTTTCGTGATCAGTACTTGCCAAGTCGTATACCTCACCGAAGATTGTCGGTAGTCCAATAAGAAACGCTTTATTAACCAATTATAATCTTTATTACAATAATAATACTGTTTATGGTGCATTGCATACATCTATTCACGGAGACAAAAGGCAGAGTAAGAGGACGCGCTCAGCGCGCGTCATCTTTTTAAGCCCGCCACACACACACACGCATACATGTACAACCGGCAGTGGTAGCGCGACGATACACATACATTCACATAATCTCAAGGACATCACACCTAATCATAAAAAAAGAAAAAGAAATATTAAAAATTATAAATAAATATTTAAAAAAAAATTGCGTGAAGGTAGGCGCACGTGCTAATATGTCAAGGTTATAAAGGAGAAAACTTAAACCCAAACGTTACCACGAAATCTAAGACCTTCAGAGTCAGGACTATTGCTCTGATTCCAAGGTATTTAGGAAAATGAAACTGTCAGGGCAAGGGCGGTTGCCTAACTCAACAATATCTTATTTTGTTTTCTCGACTATGCTATACTACTTGCAGTTGTTAAGAACGTTGCTATATTAAAATATTCTAACCGTGTCGTGTAGATATAGAACAATGATATTTTATTTGTAGAAAACTGAAAATATTTTTTAATATGATTATCTTAATCTTTAGTAATCTGAACATTGTACTACACACACGTTGGGTTAAGTTGTCACTGCTATAGTTTCGAAAGTTGCGGCCCCTCATCGTATCATAGTGATAATTAAACTATGGTAGTCTATACGAGTAGTGTGGCTTGGCTTGGTAAGGGGGAGGGGGGGAGGTTTCGGTCGATAATGGAATGTGATGCAGGTAATTAGTACTTTCTCCGAATTAAAAATCTTTTCTTAATTGTTATTTATTAATACATTATAGGGGTATCTTGGAATAGTTTTAGTTTGTGACTATCGAATCGAATAAAAAAATTATGTTAGACTATATTTATTGTTGATTTATTGATTATTTTGATGGTTACAGAGTTTACTTTTGTTTGTAAAACTTAATTATAATTAATTTTGTATAAACAATTTTGATTAATTTGACGACGACCGGTTTCGATAATATTACATCTTCATCAGGACGAACGTACATCCTGTAGAGCATGTCTGTCAAATTAATTAAAGTGGTATACCTATCTTTTAAATAAATAATTGAAGTTTGAAAATTTCAATTTCAATGGACGAAATATTCTAATAAGACTTTTTGGTAAGACGTTGATTTTTTTTGTGTTTATATTCAGATTTCTTCTACCATGGAAAAATATACAATTCGTCACTTTAAATTTGATATCTAACATCCCTTAACGTTGATGTATGCGTATTTGACATACTGGTAAAGATACAGGCTTTTAAAAGAATAAGAGGATTGTCGTATTTGAAAAAAGTGATTTCGTCATTTATTTTATATGTCATACTTAATATTTTTTGATCGGTGGTGGAGAAACGGATAAAAAATATCTTTAGGTAGATTGCTGGAGCCAGATGGGCTGAAATTATTTTACCGAGTAGCGTACTTTATTTTGCACTATATGCATTATGTGCCTGGTCATGTAAAAATTTACAGCGCAACTGTCGGAAGGTTAAAAGCTTTCGGAAGTGCGACGCCACTGGTGTCCCCAGAATTCAGACCGTTTATTTTGACGAAGGGCGTTTAGCGAAATGGTTCCTCCCCCGACCGCATCAGGCATCACGGGAATTAATGCCGCGCCACTGTTTGCGCGGTGTGCCTTTATGGGAAGCCATCCCTAATGAAACAAATAAGATCTTCTAAGTAACAGGGCCTCATTCCCAGACTGTTCCCCCTTTATATGTATAAGGAGAGGATTGCTTGCTCTACGAGAGCTGAGTCATATTAAAAAGTATTTCTAATAGTTGCGCAAATGTCTTGATTATTCCCCTACTTCTCGCCTTTATCATCTTAATCTTCTTATCATTCATCTTTGAGTACAGTCCTCGCTTAAACCGCTGCGGATAGAATCCACCCTTACCCGTAACTGTTATGGGAGCGGTTACTCTCTTGGCAGTTCCTCTCTGCAAAGCAAAGAACGCAAATCTGGTTGTACCCATAATAATCTGACAAGTCATGGGCAAGTTTAAACTTTGCCGTCGGTCCCTGTCTCATGCAGTCTTCATCCTTGCAGGGTCGGCGTTTTTTCTTCGTCTGCTCGCCCATGGACGCTGCTGCAGGTCCATATCTCGTCCGTAAGTCATCATACATGACCAGTATAGTCCGACTTTAGTTTATTTTTAATTGCATATAAGCATAAATGCCGGAAGAATTCAGGATACGGAAGGAGACAATCCGCATTCTGCTGGCACCTTCAAAATGTGGACTGTATGTTCAAATCACTATTTCATCAGAGGTTTCTTTGGATGACGACGAGTTCCGACACTATATTAGCGAAGTCTCAAATTAGTATAATATTGTAATCGTGTCATCAAGGTCGCCAATCGACTGTACAGGTACAGTGCATTATTTAGTTTAAGAATAAATATGTATTTATACAAATAAATATATTTCCCAAACAGACACCCCTTAATACTTTCACAAAAAACTTAAATATCCCTGTTCGATCACTGAAATTTAATTCCAAATAGTTTTATAACACCATCTCGACTATTTTTTTCCTCTGCCAAGAATGCAAAATTACTACATCGAGGTCTCATCGATTAACACTGACAAGGATACATTATTCATGACAAAAGCTCAAAAATGAAATTATATTTTACACAGTTAATAGTCGTTCGAACGTGTAAATACTTGCTTACTATAAACCTAGTTCGCACTTCACTATTCATTTTTATCGCTAAGTCGTGTGGTGTGTCACGTGATTAGACTTCATCGACCTAAAAACACGCGCACTTCTGTGAGGTAGTTTTAAATATATTGTTCATTCTCGTCAATTTGTAACAAAACTTTTATTTTAATTCAATACAGTGTTTTTAATTTCTTGACTGCAAAAGTGTATTCTGTAACACATTATTACCGTAATTATCTTTCTATCAACGTCTTTGCCAACCTGTTGAAGTGTACAGTAAAAATAAATTAAAATAAATATATCATCACGATTAATATGTTGCACATATTGCTGAACATTTTCGACAATTTTTAATAAAATTTGAAGAAGGTCGTGAGAAAATGATTGTACATAACCTTCGACGGAGTATATCTATCTAATTGGACCATTACCAAGTCGTCAAGTACTACGATCGTTATTTCCAGCGAGTTAAGCTGATTAAACGAGTTTGTTAAATTCTGTCGAGTGTCAAGTGTAAGGCATGTGTTTATGTAAGAAAGGAATTTATGCAAAATAATGATTTGGGTCAAAATTGAATTACAAAATATACATTATTCTTTTGTCCACCTCCTTGATTTACTTTGCTCAATTCGAACTGATTCAAGACGAGAATATGTGGAGCGGAAGACATTACGTAACTATTGCATTAAAGTTTTTTGTGAGTATGTACAGCTAATCAACAAGACGCACAAATATCTTTGTTTTTGTTTGAGTACCATCGTTTGCATGGTTTGGTTGTATTACTTATGAATAAATCTTCTAAAATAGTTTAAATTATGGAACCGGAGTGTCCAAAACCTTTACACTAGAAATAATAAGAGGAAATTACTAATGATTTTTATTAGTTTTAAAGTAATTTACAGTAGACTCTCAATTATCCGGGGACGCATTGTCCGGGTAGCGAATTATTGCGAATATCAAAACATAAAAATAATTTTTCATTCGACTACATAGGTATGCATCAGAAAATTAAACTGGCAAATTGCGATCTGTTTACTTTTGATACAAGTGGGCAGATGTATGACGTCAAATTGTAAATTTGTATCAAAGTAGTTGATTTGTAATTATTAATAGTTTAAAATTGTTCACTTTGTGGTTTAACATATTATATTAAATAAAATAATAATAAATTTGTATTAAACCACGAAATTTATTATAAGTCAACCGGTTTTATCTCAAACGTCACAAGGACGTATTTAAAACGTTTTAAATACGTCCGGATTGAGATAAGTGAAACCGGTTGACGTATAATAAATTTCATTATATATTCAATTTTATCCAGATACAGATACATATACAAATTGAATATTATATTCCAGACCGATATTGCTTCATTCATCAACATTTCAAGCGTAGCTCGGGCTGTGTGTGAGGTCCTATTCAATCGTGTGTCATCGTCCTATTCAAACCAAAAAATGTGTTGCAGGTCCAAAGACCCAATTCGGCTACCAATAAGTTTTTACGGTATTGCCTCTTGCATACAAAGAAATAGGGCCCAATGATTCTACTGGCCCAAATGGCGCACCATACACTGCCTTCATACAACTTTGTGTCGGTGTATTCATTGAGGAATTTCAGTGCCCCAATAATGGCTGTTTTGTTTATTAACAAAACCCGCTAAGTCGAAACGAGCTTCGTCGCACGTGGTGATTTTTTTGTGGTCGTCTTTGTGTTTGTTTTAATATTTTAATGACTTCAACATGCTGTTGAGACGTCAGATACTCCATAATAAATTGTAATTTACTATTCTCTGTGACTACAAAATGTGAACTGACAAATATCTGTGAAACAAAAATGGCGGTCAAATAAAATCGGTCTAGAACATAATATTCACCCTGAATGATATATCAAACAACAGTTTGACGTGATAACCGTACACTTTCATTGTTAGCAGACATTGTTTGTTTAATTTTGTCATACGACAAAAGTAGCTGTCAATACATGTTAGTTTTACGTCGCTGTCTGGACAGACAGACAGACAGACAGACAGACAGACAGACGGAAATTATTATAATTTTGATGACACTGTGAGTAACGCACGATAGAAATTTAATTTCCAGAATGTTCGAGGTACAATAAACTGTTAAACGAGATTTGTTTAAGTGTTACGTGACACAGGCTCCGTTATATTTCAACCCGATCGTTCAGCCTAAGTCCCTCCCTTTCACTCAAATGAAAATTCTGGCGCCACCCTTCATGAAAATATTAGCACGTGTAACATTCGAGAAAATTAACTACCCGCTTCGCAGAATCACGACTCGAGTTTCGCCGGAAAAAGTTAGTAATTAAACGAACGTATGTGACTTTAGTTCCACGACGTTATGTAAACGGTAATTTAAAAATAATTTTGATAATTGTTCCAATCAGAGCACCCCGCTAATCGATTTCTTTTCAGGTGCTAGAGTTAGTTACATTTCCGTAAGTATATATAATTTTTAATTTATATTAATAGAAAAATTTGTGCTTAAAATCGAGCAAAGTTATTCACATAATTTAATTATTTGTAAATATACGTATCTTAATGCTTCTGTAATTATAATATGTATATTTGTTCGTTAATTTGAGCACCGTATTTTTTAAAAAATTTTAATTTTTTTTATTTAAAAATAATAGAGATGCGTACACGGAATACATGTCACATCAATATTCTTACTATTTTCAAACTAAGCTAAAAGTTTGTGCTATGAAAATAGGACTAACTTGCAGGAGTCCTGGAACGAGGCGCGAACCACCGACCGCTGGATCACTAGGCCAGTGTCTTGACCACTACACCGACAAGCTACTCATGAATTTTTTTTTTGAACAGCAATTCTTTTTAAAAACGTATTACTTTAACGTAGTCTATTGTCAGCGAACTAAAATTTATTTTATCCTTCTTTGAAACATTAAAAAAAATAGTTTGACGATTTGAGATTGAAAAATGATTGTTAAACAGAAGGAAATTTTTAAAAACATACGCTAAAAGTTACGTAGACAGTTAATTACTAGATAAAATTACCTACCTTTATAATATTCGCATTAAAAATATATTTAACAAATAATAGATATCTCATAGAGACGAAGATATATTTTTATTATATTTAGTGGAAATTTATGGAATGGTATATGGGTAATTACAGGGATTAGGACCTGTCTTCGGCTGACTTACGAGATCACTTTATATAAATATAATGGCGTCTGTCACCTACACGTCCTTAATAAATTAAAATGTTGCAGTAAATGTATCATAGTAAAATAAAATATATGATTATTGAGATGCCTAAATAACAACAACTATTCTGAATTTTTCAATCATCTTTTGGAAAGAGACCATTCTTTTGATATTAACAAGGGTTTAGAAATTATACATACAAATACTAGGGGTTTACAGTTAGATAAATTTGAAAATTTATAAAAAAAAAAAGTTAATAGCAAGCTAAATATTATAAATAAATAAATCCTCTTTGCAAATAGTCACGTTTTAAATTTGTTTTCATGTTGTATTTTTTAATCTCAGTATACATGGTTTCCTGAAGAAGATATCATAGATAGTGGTATAAACAAAGTATTTTGTCTTATTATAAATATATAAACTTAATTAAAAATATTATAAGGGATGGGTATTTTTTATAAACGTCCGTCGCACTCTTTTGATCTACGCCGAATCCCGCTGAACAAATTCCATGTTATTTTATAATCTACCCTCTAAAATGTAATCCGTTTAAGTGGTAGAGCTTGTGACGTCACGGTGACTATAATGGCTCGGTGTTGCTATCCTGTGGCTTACAAAGGTATTCAAATTATATAAGAGCACCGTTTGAACAATTTTTTAAGAAAAATGGCCCGGCTCAGTTCATACTAATTATACCATTTAAAGAGAATTGCGTTGTATATCGTGCGATGATAGTAAAAGCACAGATTGTGAGCGAATAATCTGATTATCTTTTTGTTTTCTAGATATTCAGAAAACAAAAAATAATGAGACATTATGTCAAATTCACAGTCAAATTAGACAGACAGTGAATTTTACTCTCTGATTACAGGTTGAATAGTAGTAGTTACACTCGCTATCGCATCCCCATACGAAGGAAGTTCTGTATGTGTAAGGATCAATTTATAATTCACACCGTGGTTTATTACTAAACGTATCAAGCAGAATTACGTAATATTTTCATGATGGTTTAACGCGTGTTTGGGTGTCGTGTGAAAGATTGGAAGTATGAATGTAGGAGTGAAAAATGAACGGTTTGATTGAATGCTGGTTATTGTATGCAGATGATGCAGTATTAATAGCGAATAATGATCTATAACATTATTAATATAATCAAAAATAATTGTTTTTTTTATTTTTGAAAATTTTAGTTAACTTTCTACGTAAAAAATTATTAAATGTTATTATTTCTACATATTTTAATATTTTAAATTTTAATATTATTTTGACTTATTTTTAGATATGTATTTTCTATTAACAACACATCAAAAATAATAATATTTGCTTTTAGTTCTTATGTAAAATAGCAGTTATGTAATAGATTATTTATACTATGTTTTCTACTAGGAAGGTGACCGTATTATTAATCTTAACAAGTCAAAAATGATGGTATGTGAGGAGGAAAGTAAGACAATGTTTAAAATACTGGTAGGAAATGAATGATTGAAACAAGGAGATGAGTGTGAATTTGGGAAGTATTGATAAACCAGATAATGGAAGATGGTCCTGTTAGAAGCCTCAATAGACGACTACACAAGAAGATGTATGAATATAGATAAGGCGAGAGTTGCGTCAGGATAAAAAAGTATAGCACTCCATCATCTCTGCATATCCCAGCGGAGAAATGGCGTGACAGTAAATTCGTTAGTTAGTTGAAGTGTATAAGTGTATTCACAATAATTTGATTACAGGGTGAATTTGTGAATGTTTGGGACTTGTACTTATGTATGATATACCTTGAACGAACTAATGTTCAGTGCCTCCCACCTTCCCTTCCCTCCTCCGTCGCTAGCGAGCGGTCAGTTGATCGGCGACCTAGAATCGGAGCTGTTAAACGTTGTTATCAATCTCGGAGATTTTGCGAGTCTATGTGTCGACCTTTTGGGAAGATAGTGATATAATTCCACACAGTTCACTATATCCGAGGTGATCGAAAGATCCAGGACATGCGAAATTGTGTAGGTCCCTTTTTCCTATTTTTGTGTTTCTGGCACCTGAGGTACGATAGTGTAATAAAATTAAATCGTAATTTAAATTTTATTAAACAAGTAAATTGGTTTAAAGATGAAGTGACGTACGATAGACAATGTAATTTGATAATCTGGCATGCAGAGAATGTGTTTCACATTTTCGAAGTAGGTACTACCGTCTTCTTCCATAATGCGTTCGCGTTTTTTCATAGTACACGTGAGAAATGATTTTATAAATTTGATTATAGCGTTTCTTGTTGTGGTGGATTTAAATAAATATTAGTCCGTATTGGCACTGGGAAAAATATCGATGCTAAAAATACTGTAGCGCGCGGTCCATTCGGGCCCCCGTTTAACGTGGGTACCAAAATTGGCTGCACTGGCTCAGTTCCGCTACTGTATTTCAATGTTTAGCATGGCTTAAATAGATTCATAATATAATATATTGAACTAAATATTCTAGGAATTTCGTAGATACTAATTAAACATAACCTTTATTTAACATTCAAGATGCGTCCGATACAGATTCTCAAAGTCATATTAATATGTTGTGTTATTAATATAACATTATATATATATATATATATATATATATATATATATATATATATTATCTTAACTGGTATATTAGTGTACATTGCCAGCAAGAAAAATCGCGTGTCTAATATAAGTAAGCACGTTAAACGTGTTTTTAATATCTCTAGGTTAAAATTCCTTGTATATTTAATAACATTTAAAAAATGGGAAATTCGCGTAACATCAATATTCTTACTATTTTCAAACTAAGCTAAAACACATGTTCATTTTGTGCAGAGATGGTATGATACACCTGTTTATTTAAAAAACTTTAAAAAAATTAATGGAATGTTTATATTGTTTTTATTATATTTCGTGGTAATGCAGACATTAATTTTTCGTAATTGATTATGGGTTATATAACAAAATACTACACAAAGGAAGGCAACGTAACAATATAACCGTATCGGAAACTGAAAGAGGTTTCATGTTTATGTAATGTTTGGGAAATAAACCCACTTAATTATTTCTTAAGGGTTGAAAATGAAAGTGCGGGAAAATCGACCTTTTAAAAGCCATGAAAATAGTTTAATTGAATATGTAAAGAAATACACGGTATCACCGATTAGAATGCTTTAGATTTAAAGAAGAAAAGTGTATTAACTATGTTTTTATTTTGTTAATTGGAATATTATAGAATGTGTACTCGATTGCTATAACGAAAATGGAAAACGCGCTTCTCCGAATAGGAAGAGGACCAGGTTCGAATCCCGGTAGCAACTAAATATTTTTTCGATAGATGTATTTTTTTCTGGGTATATTTCTAATTGATTTATTTAGTAAAAATTAATTAGAAAGATAAATGGATGAAATCAATTCCTCGAAAAAATATTTTTGTTGCTACCCGGACTCGAAATAGGAATCCTTCCTATCCGGGGAAGTGCGCTGACCTATTACACTACGGCACCATAATAAGATAACGTTAATTTTTAAAACTTAAATGTTACACTTCCAAATTAATACATCTGTCATTCCATTATTTGATAGCAATAGTATCTTTCTAATTGATACATTTAATTTGTATTACAAATGTGACATAACTATGTACTAAAAACTACAACTTCATAAAAATAATATGTAATTTAAAAAACTATGTTTTTAATCTATTCAATACGTACTATCTTGGCGAGAGAAAACTTTTATAAAACCGACAAAAATTGAACCACAAAATAACTTGGATTGTAAATGAATAATTACAGAAATTCTGACAATTGATAAGAAAAGCGGCTATTCTCTAAAGTTCTGACTGTTCTAGAAACATGCATCTAAAGTGTTCCCGACGAAATACTCTAATAAAACACAATTTACTTAGGCCTTATTAGATTTCCGAAATGGTGTGCTCCTATTTCGCAAAGGGAGGTCATAAGGACTTTGCAAGTAGATATTTTAAGGTCGAAATTAATGTAAGATGACGAAAGCGTGTTCAGATAGTTATATATGATGTAGAACAATATAAAGCGTTATATTTTTTTCAAAAATAAGACTACTCATGGAGCTTTGAAAACGGACAAAATAAATTGGATTGAAACGTATGCGAGTGTGTCGGGATTTAAATAAATTAGAGTTGATTATGGTAAAATATTAATTAAAAAATAAAAAACCTAACAGAATCAGTGTTTTTTTTTAACATTTGGTCTAATATTAATGGAGTTAAGATTTTTTTTTCAATATTTGAACAACCATTTAGAAATAAGATGGTGAATCAGGTCGGCTAACTCAGTCGAGATACAGGGTGAATATTACGATACAGGTCGATGTTTTTTTCTCGTAAAATTTCAAGCGTAGCTCGGGCAGTGTGCGAGGTGGTATCGTCCTATTGAAATCACATGTATTGCAGGCCCAGTCGACTCAATTCGGATACCAAGAAGTTCTCCAACATGTGACGACAGCGATCACCATTAATGGTTGCAGCACTGCGTTTTGCATCTTGAAAGAAACTCTACAGTAAGCCATACAGTATCACTGGGTGGGTGTAAAGATCGTTGGTGTATAGATTGAGGATTTTCAGTGCTCCAACAATGGTTGTTTTCTTTATTAACAAAACCCGCTATATCAAAATGACCTACGTCGCTCATGATGGTTTTTTAAAATAATAATTAAAATAATGATAATTAAGTATAAAATGTTTTAACGACTTCAACACGTTGTTAAGGCATTAAATGCTCTATAATAAATTGTAATTAATTCCTCACTACGAAAATCAAATGTGAACTGATAAATGTCTGCCAAAGGGCCAAACAAAATCGGCCTGGAACATAATATTCAGTCTGTATTTATATAATTTAATAAACAAGACAATTTTTCTGATAAGTTTTACAGAAATCTGAAAATAATTATGGGAGTTATCGTGTTCACAAAATATTAGATATATAGGTACAATAGATGAACTCTCTAAAGGAGGATGGTTCGACGTATTCTGGTTTATTTAAATTATTCCGAAGTTGCGTCAGAGACTTTGAAATTTGAAGTATTTCTGCAAGTGGGGTGGAAATGCTTACATCATGTCTGAGTTTGAATCGAATTTTCTGTTTAACTATTCCGTCTCATTTTTATAATACAGTTATTCCCCTCTATTCGGTAAAGTAAGTGGCGAGAGTGAGCATATTACTCAAATCTTCACAGATTATTTAAATATCAAATCTAAATTCAAATGTTTTTTAAACTATGTGTTTACGCATATTATTATTCATTCGGTTGGCACTCCTGGGTTTTGTATATTGGTACCATAGTTGTTCGTATGAGTGTGAGGTTGCCGCTGTTTCTGCGAGTATCAATGAATCGCAGTCGGCCTTCCGTCGGATAAGGACATACAAATGCACCACGGCAGTTAATTGTTTCGGCCGATCGAAACAACGCGTGGAATCAGCAGTCAACGCATCCGGATCAGATCGGAGCACAAGGAAGAACAATATGACCCACGACGAGCAAGGAAACTTGTATCTTTAATATCAGGTTAGTGGTGAACTTCATGCTTGCATTGACTTTCATATTATCAAAATAGCTATCGAAGGAGTTCTCTATTACAAGATAGTTGAAGCTTCAGCTGAGCGATTTCAAGCGTATTGTGCAAAAATAAAATCTATTAACGAACCTACCCGTGTTTAAAAAAACTATTTCAAAAATATTGAGAATTCCAAAAGAAAATAAATGCTTTTAAAATTTTAAACATGTTTAGATTTTTTCATTCCTAAAACCATTTAAATTCACCACTTTTATATTTAAAAGTCTTAATAAATTCAATGCTGTAATGATATCTCTGTTGCGACGGAGATTCTCAAACGATATGCCGCGGTAAATCAGTGCATCTCGAGTGATTGGAAAGTGTGCTGTTAAGACATTATTGGGTACATTATAATGAAATTCAAACACTACTGTGTAAAGCCTACTCAAAATCGCGCGATTCGTCACATTCGGTATAATGACAACCCATCCTTCTAAGTCTTAACTGCAAAAACAAAGATAAAATAAAATAATTGTTACAATTTTCATATCATATTACAAAAAGCCTTTATTAAAATTTAGGCTATTACAAAAAGCCTTTATTACAAAGAATGTAATGCCTTGATAAGAGACATATAGTTTAATATGAAGTTTATAATATTAGTTAACTATTATTTAATATTCAGATATAATTACAAATTTACACAACATTTTTTCCTTTTTCAAATCTAAATTAGGCAATTTTACATATTCCTTATTCTCATCTATACACACACACACATATATATTAATAAATAATATAGGTGTGGCGTATTATTTCTTCAAATAAATGTATACAGTCTGATCTGATCTGAGGTAGGTGTTTTATATAAAAAAATATATTTCATTTGATCGTTTATTCAAATGAAATGCGCAAAATATTTTAACATAAAAGTTTGAATATACATTTGGTACTTAAGAATTCTTCGGTATGTCGCGAAAAAGTTTTGGAATTACTGGACTGGAAAATATATAAATTTTTATAAAAATAATGTGGAATTAATTTTTAAAATATTTTTTATAGCAAGCAATTGCCACCATATTCATCAATTTCGACCTAAACCCCTTCAATTACTAACCTTTTAGTGTATTTGATTCAAATTGTTTTACTTTCAGAAATAAATTTTGTAAATTGTTTTAATATTCATGTTCAAAGAAACAAAACAATGCTTTTTAATGTAGAAGGGGTAGAATTTTAGGGAACTCCACGGCATAAATATTATTTGAAAATGAGTTCTACGTTAGAAATATCAGTCTGGAATTCTAAAATTTGAAAGTCTTTGATGTAATATAGCAATCGAGAATTTTTAGTGTTGTTAAAATTTTAAGTAGAATAAATTATATTATTGGCGTACTTCAAAATAACGCATTAATGTTTTTAATACTTGATTATGTCAAATAAATATTACATTTAAAAATGGCAAGCTTAATAATTTATATTATGTAAGAGGCTCTTTAATTTTAATAGAAGATCTCCTTTTCACGAAATTTTTTTTTGGAACCCCCTCATTCTTTTCTTCTTTTACGAGTACTTTGGACCCATCTTTGAGTATCTTTCTTCGTCTGTATTGTATACTTTATATTGAGGATCGTGGTCTCTTAATCTGCATGGACCTTGGTGCAAAATTCGTCTCCATTCCTTCTAATTGTGAGCCAAGTTGATCGCAACATTTAAGGATGATCCTGTAACTTTTTTAATTGGTTTATACATCTTGTACGAGACTGCCCTCTTGTTTGTTTTTCCTCAACTATCTCTGTGATCATACGTTTCTGGACACTTTCATATTTCTTTTTGGTAATATGTCTAAAGTATACAAAGATGTGATGATACGTAACATCCGTCTTCAGCATCGCATCTCGAAGGCATCCGGTTTATTTCTTTTCTCTTCTCTCATTATTCGTGTTTCTATTCCAGTGCTTTAGAGAATTCTACAGATTGGATTAAATGGATTCTTACTACTGTTTCCGAGGTAAGTTTGCAGAACTCCATAATCACATATGTAAAAATAAAATGTTTGTTTTTTTATTTTACTCGTTCAATTTACTTGATACGCGTTCCGCATTTTATTGATATTATAGATCGATTGATTGATTTTAAATAAGCAAGTGCTTTATTTTCAATTATGGGATTTTGGTTCTTTTTAGAAAGGATTGGTTTTTACATATTATTTTCATCAAATTAATCAGATAGGACTTTTCACCATTCTAATTCGTTTTTGAATTTCTGTTTCAATTTCTTTTTTTTTTAATGAGGTATATAAACTCGTTAACCTATGAAGAAAGGCTTTTTTCAAACTCTGCTACGAGTTACTACTGTCTAGAGCAGTTCTCCATCATGCAACGCCGGCATTTCTTTTCAAATCGTTAACCCAATGCATTTGTGGCCGATTTCTGCATTTACTACGTCTTTATTGCTGGTCTGCGGTGAGGAGAGCACGGTTCAGAGAACTTGTCAGGGCAGCTGAATTCACCCGATTGTGTGGTACCTAGCCACCACTGGGAGACGTCAACGCACAGGCAGAGGCTAACGGTGGTTAGAAAAAAATAGCAGAGGATAGATCGGGGATGTTTGCAATATTCCCTCTAATTGTGGATAACGATGTGGGCATAAAAAATCTTTTGTGCAATTTTAAGGACCAATGCTATATTTTATGCGCTGGGTGAGAAAATAATATAAACATTAACAAATCAGATATAATGTTACTGGTAGGGCCTGGGTTGACTACATTACTAATAGTATTAGAATGCATAAACAAGTCAAGAGAACTAATAATAACTATCAAGGAAAACTGCATATTCCGGACATTCTTCGCAATGAAAAATATGATCTTTACAACTCATTATATATGTATATTTTTTATTTAGTTCTAAAAAAATTCTTTCATCTTGTATTCAATACTTTACAAAACATAAGAAAAAATTAGCACATGAAATGATCGGTAGCAAGACTAATTCCTTCCTTCATATTTTCTGGTGGTTCACTGAATAATTTGAATCCTTTATAATATAAACTATTTAGTGTTCCTACCAGATTTGTTCGTGGAAGTCTAAAATCCCACCGACTTTTCGTATGATAAGTGTGGACCTCAAAATTATATTTATATCTAGGGAAAGATAGAAGACAGCAGAGGCGTAGGTAGAAAGAGGTTATCTTGGCTGCGTAACCTCAGAAAATGGTTCAGTGTCTAAAAGTCTAATTAAAAATTATCAGAGCGCTATACAGAGTGTAACAGACCTTGTCCAAAATATTTTAGAGGTAGATACCTTACTAAATTACAACTCGAAATGTTCAAGAAATACGTAGTATTTCTGAACTGTTACGGAAAATATCATTGTTTGAAATTTTTACGAAATTGTGTTAAGCTTGAAGTCCACGTATTTCGAAATAATTTTTTGCGAAATAGTTCCATTATTAATCCAAATACTATAACTTCAGGCCCTAAATCAACTAACAAAAATAGTCTAGCCGATAGAAATTTGATGACCTTCAATTTTTTGTATTCAAAATATAATATGGAATCAATAAAATATTTAAATTAATCGAAATAATCACATAATTATGATTTTTTTGAAAATTTGAGATATAAATCTCTAACATGGTTGAAATTAGGCACATATCCCTTGAACATTTTCGATTCATAATTTAGTCAGGTATCCACCTATAAAATAATGTGGACTAGGTCTGTTACATTCCTTGTGTATGATATTTTTGTGCAAGTTTAAAAACATTCAAATGCGTCATAAGAATATTTTTATTACTCATTTACAATAAATATAACTTAGGGAAAAATTACCTTTTTTTAGATTCTGGATTTTAATATTACGCTCAGAAATATGGAGAAAGTATGTGCACATTAATATGTGATAAAATGGATTTCAATGCCGTATTTGAACAGGTTCAAGGGTGGTATTACTAAACCATTCTCAACCACGATCTATAGCTCGAACGTGCTTAGATAAAACAAATGGGTATTACAATATAGAACTCAGCCAGTATTCGCTATCATAAATCATATGAATTTTATATACGTATGTTTCGAGTATTACAACAGTTAGGTAAGGTATATCTCAGAGATTTGGTTAAGATGAATCTCACCATCACTATGAATTGAGATTTTGATCTTGAGATTGGTAAAAGAGGCAAAACTCAAACCGATAATGGCATTTGACTGGACAGCGAGACAAACGTTATCTAAAACCGTGAATGCCTACAATAATTTATTTAAAAAGTTAGACACATTTATTTCGTTTTAACAGCTTTAGGGGAGTCTCAAATTTACTCAACAGATGAACTGAATGTAAATGTTCAGTGGACTGACATTTGCTGTTTGATATACAACAAGTGTGAAGTGAAGCGCAAGACGAAAAATACTCCATAAAAATGGGTTTGGCCTCCGGTTGGACAATTTAGAGGGCCCTTGAGATAAAAATAGCAGTTAATAGTGGTAGTGACATTCTTAATAACCAAATTATTTTATCCATTAGCCCTATACTAGGTATATATTTTTTTTAAATCAATTAAATCATTATCGTTATACTATCATCTCCTTCGATATTCTGTCTATTGTCTTAGTTTGTCTCCCTTTTTTCCATAGAGGTATATGTATTCTGTCTCGCTCTTTATGTATATATATATATATATATATATAAGTGCACTTTTTTGTATTTATTGTTACTTTTAAATACGCTCTTACGAAGATTGAGCTAATGTTATAAACATTTATTTCGTAGACACGCCACTAATGACGCAAATCGGCTATAGTTTTGTCACCGTCATGATGACAATAAATACTTTAACAGAAGTATATAATGAAGATTTAATTTTTCTAGAATTTTCGTAAACATCGCAGTCTATGATATGAAATATATGAATAAATTGAATATGGAGCATTGCATCATTGAGTACTTACATTAAATTTTCTCAAGTGGTATAATATCAATAAATAAATATTTACGATCGTTGTATTCCCAAATCTTCTGAAAGGTTTATAAAGTAAAGCTCTCAAACTTAGAAAATCGCGCGTTCATAATTTGATTTCATAGTATAACGCTAAGATTTAAGATTTGTATGATCTTAATTGAGAATCTTTAGTCTCTCAATACAATTCAAAACCCGTTTAAATAAACTTACTTCTACTGTGCACTTAGATTTTAGATTATTTGAGTTTAAATATCAATATATTTTGATTCTCTTCAGAGTCTAATGTAGTTTGTATTAAATTAAATTGTAAAATACAATTACTATCAGTTTATGTAATTTAAATAAACGATCTTAAATGACTCTGTTCTTAGAGGTCAATTGTTAAAGTTTAATCGAAATATTAAATATTAAAAAATATCTGTCATATGATATGCGATCAACTATATATCATCATTTTTGACCGTTGGATTATTATCATTAGGGAGAGTGGAAGGAAGCAGACTTGAGGACCATGGTCGGTCATGAGAACTGAGCATCATGATGCTGAGAGACAGATAGATTACCATGTTGTAAGGTATAAAATAACACTGAACCTTTTCGATTCGAGTCAATGTTGGTTATGCACAAAAGATTACGTTACAATACGGTTAAAACCAACAACTTTTGGCGTAATGTCTTATTAGTATAATTTGCAGATTATTTTCCAAATCTATGATGTGTCACAAAGGATCTAAAAAGAGCAAAATCTTTTCATAAGGATTGCGCCAATTCAAAAATTTGGACTTCATTCTATACTTATTATGTTCGCTGAAATGTTGAATCTTGGAGGACACCAGAGAGAATTCTTTCCCAGTCAAAAATCTGAAACATAACCTATTAATGACTAACCTGGGGGGCGCACAGAATGTTCATGGTGTACTCGATCTCCTGCTGTAGATCAGCGCTTTCCAGAAGTCCTCTGAGGGCCACGTGGCCGATGAGGTCATGCCGGCTGAACCTGTCAAAGTCGTACACGGAGAACTGCAACTGCCTCTGTCGGAGGTCCTCGTAACTTACACTGAAACAATTGAAAGGAGTCATATTTATTTATTATTATTATTATTATTATACACGCTATATTCAGGCATTAACATAATTTGTAAAATAATATAAAATTTCATCAGAAGTGCAATACACAAAGAAAAAATAAAATAATATCAGCATGTTTTTCCATAATCAAAATAAAAAATATAAAATGTGAAGTAAAGCAATTTATCCATCACTATTGAATTAAAACATAAAAAAATGAAATAATGTAGTTCTATAAAGAATTTAATTTATAGCAAAAATGTCGACTACCCCCGCATATTCATTCCTCAAATAATGCAATCTTGGGACTGCAGAGTTAGCTAATGCATGTGTTCTGACATTACCACTGTAATATAACAAAGAAATGTGTCTCGATGACCTCAATGGTGCGCGAAAGTCAAGCAGACCGACGATCTGAGGGCAGTCTATCATACCATTGATGATCCCGTATAAAAATATAAGGTCGGTCATCGTACGTCTCACTGATGATTTTAACAATTTCAGACGGCTAAGGAGATAATTATAATTGATATCATTAGGGCGTATGTTTAACTTAAAATTAATGAATCTAAAAACTTTCCCTGGATTCTTTCGATCGCCGTCGAGTGAACAATGAAGTGAGGCGACCATATGACCGAATTATATTCTACCTGAGTTCTGACTAACATTTTAAGACCTTTATTAGTTATAGTTATGATTTAATACAAAATTAATTATAATAAATTTTTCTTATATACATTGAAATTATATAATTTAAAACATATTTAGAAAGAGGATAAATCAGGCGCTTAAAAACAAGCCATTAAAGAACAGATGTATGAACGGGGAAGAATTCAAAGAGTCAAATTACTGTCCTTATACTACAGATAAAACGTGTATCTTAATGTATCCCAAAACTATGATTAAAACAAGTAATTTTGTAGTAATATAAATAAATAAATAATATACATTAAAATATATTAATTACGTTAGAAACTTAATAAAATTGTAGACTTTGAAATTTATACAAATTATTGCGCCTTAACTTCCATTTAAATGTATAAATTGGGAATATTAATATTATTATTAACACTAAAATATTAAATATAATAAACTAATCCCTTTTCATCGTGTATATAAACCACAAAAACTGAGAAAAGCGCCCTCCACCAAAAAAATTTGAAATTCAATACTTACAATTTCGAACAATTTTCCACAAAATATTTTATGATGATGTTCTTAAAGCATAAAACACAGGTTAATACGTAGATACTAAAATTAGGTAATAATTTCCAAAAACTATATTTTCTACAAATTTAATGAACTGTAAAAATGAAAAATTCTCATTTTAAAAGGTTTTAACGTAATATGTACGATTTTATTAAAATTATCAAAATAACAGTTATCTACAAATAAAGTGTGAAATAATAAGTAATTTAAAAATGGTCGGCATGGAATTTTGATAAATGCTTTAGTTTGTGAATGTTAAATGAATGTAGGATCCCAACATAAAAACATCTATCCAGAATTATAATTTTTTTGCGAACTGCTGTGTCTAACATAGTTTAGCGTTAGTGAGTGGGAATCGTTCGATGTTATATTTTATTTATTCATCTGAAAACGTAAATCGTGATCAGTCGCTTATAAGAAAGATTTAAACCCTGGAAATGCGGATAAATTAAATCTCCTGGATTCACCGAGTGCCTAATAAAGAAATTAATGAAAAAAAGACTGGAATTTATGCTCGCAATAAAGAGGAAAAAAACAGAAATATGTACTTTGGTCATGTCATGCCTTGCAATACTAATTTTTAACAAAAATGTGGGGTTTTATTGTTTATAACTTATTAAACTAATAAACAGAATTATATTTATAATAATTAAGAAAATATAGGCAATATTTGAAAGACCACGACTATTAAATTCGTTTTCAGTGTGCCAGAAAAATTGTTAGTTACTGAAAATTCATACAAATACACAATATGTTTTTTGAAGATAAATATGTAGATATTTATGAAATTTGCAAATTGTTAAAATTAATAGATATTTAAATTTATGAAACTGTTTCGTATTTTAATGCTTTAAAAATGCTTTGTATTCATATAAATGAATTGTATTTACTCAAATAATACAGAGCTTCAATTATTGTTTAAAATTAAATTTTGTATTCAAAATACGATAATTGTTTACTAAATAATATTTTTATCGGTTCTATTATTGTGAACTTTTATTGTTTTTTTTTAATAAATACAGAAAACTACAATTTATCACACGGAAGAAAATTTGTGTAAAAAGGAGTCGTAGAAAAGTTGGGTAGAAGTAATCAGGGGACGAATTTTCAGTCTGAAAAATTTAATAAACTGGTTCGGGTGCAGTTCCATTGAATTATTTCGCGTCACAGATTGCCATGAGATTGCCAACCTCCGTTAGGAGATGGCAGCCCGAGAAGAGGAAGAAACAAATTTACTTTATCACGACTTTCTGCTCGGAGACATACATTTATGGTTACGACTTCAGACAAAAAGGTCACGTCATAATGCGTCGACATAACGAAAGCCTGCTACATTTCGCATTAAAGTCTAAAACTTTCTGGAATACGAGTATCTCGACAAGAGACATCCTCAGCAATCTAGATATTTCAACATGGCGTGACGACGCGCGCTACACATCTGCGAATAAAATTTATCTTTTAAAGTACTCGTAGTAAATGTGCTAAATATTCATTCTCAACATTTTTTATTAATCCATCCACCATAATGAAGTTTCATTAAATTTTCTATTGACTTGTTGACTGAGATTCAATTAAACTTTTGTTTTATACATAAGAAAGATGACAATACTACGATTAAACAAACTTCAATTAATAAAAACTATAATGAAATAATTTTAGCTATATATTTTCTTAAATATATGAATATACAGAAAATAACATATTATATAAATAATAACATAAAATACTTTGTTTAAATCACTATTTATTGATAAATCAACACGTTTCGATACCTATAGTATATTATTCAGGATACAAAGTATACTCAAATTAAAAATGCAAGCATAGATAAAAACAAAACTATACTATATAATAAGTATAAATAACCAAATTCTTTTTGCAAATAGTCACCTATTAAATTTGTTTTCACAGTAGTTCCGATTAGTTACCCACCATTTATACTTTTATAATTTTGTTTTTATTTATGCTTGTATTTTAAATTTTAGTGTACATTGTTTCCTGAAGAAGATGATACCATAGGTATCGAAACATATTGATTTATCAATATATAAATAAATAATGGTTTAAACAAAGTGTTTTACTTCAAAATTTATTACATAGAAAATATGTAATAAATTTACTTGCAAGCAGAAAGCAATCGGCTGTCGCTGATTGCTTTTAGTGGATAATGGCCACCTCGCTAATAATGGTGGCCGCTGCATGACCACGGCCAGTGTACGCGTAATATCTATTTTTCAATTTTTAAAATGATTTAAATACGTAACGTAACGTATATTATTATTAGGTATATTACATTAGGGGTTTTGCGCTAGACTTTTATTGGTAACACTTGTAAATAATATAATATAGCTTGGCTAAATATACAGGGTGAAAACAAAAACTCAAATATTAAAAATCTAACCTTCCCTCTCTGAAGGAAAATCATATTCGTTTTTGGCTACATGTATATATTGTAGAGTAATTCAAAATATTATTGCGTTTCCCCACCTTTTGTCTACGATTTACTAAATATGTTACTGTATTGGACTAAAAATCATGTAAGTGTAAGAAAAAAATCTTAATATTTCTAGGTTAAGATTACTTAAATGTTTTCTTTATTATATGTTCTTTAATAGTACGT
Organism: Eubasilissa regina; assembly: GCA_022840565.1. Taxonomy (NCBI): domain Eukaryota; kingdom Metazoa; phylum Arthropoda; class Insecta; order Trichoptera; family Phryganeidae; genus Eubasilissa; species Eubasilissa regina. The sequence goes on from JAINEB010000017.1 coordinate 6,501,379, forward strand.
AACTATATATTCAATTTGAAGTGTACATTATTTTTCTTAAAAACATACATTAGCGAAATCGTACGAATTTTTACTACTGTATATTGAGCATCTGTCATCTCACGTCGTACTGTTAAAAGCGAGAGCCACCAGGGCCCAAGAGTAAGCTGCTTACTTTTCTGCTAGTATAGGTATATATATTTACTTACATTGGTTTTAAAAATGAACTCTACATATTAAATGCGTATTAGAACATAAAAGTTATGTGCTTCGAAATAATGGTAACTCGAAAAAAAACAAATATAATCGTATTTAATTAAATACTTAGTTAACATTCATTTAAGATACACAACATGTCATTTAAAATCATTTCAATATGTTTAGTTTAAATCAATAATTTTATTATATAAGCTTTTTAAAACAACACTTGGAATAAGATAAAACATCAAAACTCAAATAATTAATTGACATGAAAAAAGTACACTTAGTAAAAATACTCTAATCAGTTAGTTTTTAAAATATAAAATTATAACTTACAAATAATCGTAATTAAAATTGGTGTATTATCCTATGACAACATATTCGTTTGTAAATTGTTATTACAGAAGTAAGGATTATATAAAAAAATGTACACATTTATCAAAAATATTATTACAATAAATTTATTTATCAAAAAATTTTGTTTTTATAAATCCGGCGTAGAATTGTGAGGTATGAATTGTAATCGGAAACAATTGTTGGTGAAGAATTTTGGGCGAAGAATATTCCGGGTACGATTCAAAGTATCTATAAAATAAATGGGTAGTCTGGATCTAGGCTCCGGAAATCCTGTCTTAGAGCCTAAGTGCAAAAACAAACACTTGATTTGCATTGAGAATTTTTTTTTAAAATACGAAATCTATTTCACGCAAACGACCACAGGATGAATATTATGTTCCAGGCCGATTTTATTTGGCCGTCATTTTGGTTTAGCAGATATTTGTTAGTTCGCATTTAGTCACAATTTATTACGAAGCATCTAACGCCTCAACAACGTGTTGAAATTATTGAAACATTTTAAATAAATAATAATTGCAATTCTGTAGCCATTAATGTTGATCGCTATCGTTACACGTTGGAAAACTTGTTGTTGTCCAAATTGTGTCGATTGGGCGTGCAACACATGTGGTTTCAATATGACAGTGCCACCTCACACACAGCCCGAGCTACGCTTGAAATTTTGCGAGAAATTTTTCCCGGCCGCATAATGTCATAAAGTGGTGATATCGACTGGCCTTTTCGATCACCTGATTTGACGGCTCCCGACTATTTTTTGTAGAGATATTTGAAGGAAAGTTCTACACCAATAAGCCAATAGCAATTCTGATGCTACAGGACGTTATTCGAAATGAAATTGCTGAAATAACAAGCGAAGTGTACAAGAATGTTGTGAAACATTTTTGTGCCGCTGCCAGGGTCAGTCATTTGGCCGATGTTATATTCCATATATAATTGTAATAAACCAAATAATCGATAAATGAAAACCAAATTAAAGAATAGTTTTGTCATTTTCTAGTTAGTTATTTAAAAACAACATTACAATGGAATATATTATTCATCCTGTATTTTGTTGTTAACCAGAGAAATTTTCAAAAATTTCAAATTTCAAATTTTGTGTAGTTGACATAACAGACAAAAATAGATAATGGAGACATCATTATCGTAAACACGCACATTTTGGGTATATTTTAATGAACATGTTTGTTATTCAACCGCGAAACTGAGATTTATCTTCAGAAAAAGTTATTTATTCCCTTGAGATATTCTGAAATATTTTATTTCATCATAATCATCAACTGTTGTCAATTTGCTGTTGAATGAAGTCTTCCCTGTAACTCTATCCAGTGGCGTAAGTACAAAAATTGGGTCCCGATGTAGAATGGAGAAAGGACCTACTAAATAAGTATTGTACAGGGTTCGCGTCGTTGTTTTTGTAAAACTGTTTTACGCAGAACACGCGTTGTTCCCTCGTGAAGCGATCCATTGTGACTATATTTCTAAGGACCAAGCTCCTGCGCGCTGTTGCGGTGGATTTTAGACATTATCAGGTACTGTTATTAGCAAAAATATTGATGCCAAATCGATTGTAAGGGACGATTTATTTAGGGGACGATTTATCTAACTTGGGTCCTAATGTATCACATTGGCATGGTTATGCTACTGAGTATCATTCGTTTCTGTCTTTCGCCAAACTTTGCCGCGTTATCTTCCTCAACGAGAGTTGTACAGGCCGTTTTTTGTCTCGTTTAGTTGGTTTCGTTTTGTCTTTGTTTTTTGTAATTATCAATAGTCATTGTAATATGGTCCGCTCATTACCTATACTCTTTTTACTAGTGATATTGGCATCCTTCATAATGCTCTCACTCTAATCTACGTGTTTGTTTTTTTGGCTCTTCTTGTGATTCTAGATAAAATGGTACGTTGCCTTTTTCTGACATGTTTTTTTTTTCATAATTACACTACATTTTGTTTTTATTTAAAATGTGACGGTACCAAATGGATAGTTGCCATTTGTTTTATGTTGATATGCGACATGGATTGATGAGAACGGAGTGGGGTCGACGGAGTGGGAGATTAGATAATTATATAAGGAGGATTAACTAAAATATTAATATTTTTCTGCCACAAAATGTCTATACTAAATACTTATATAACATAGAAGTTGGAATTTCGTAAATAGTTGAATGCCTCAGTTATTCTGAGAAAGGTTAAAGCAAGAAGCTGTATTTGGCGGGACATGTAGTTAGAGTAGATGAGTCTAGTAACATGCACAGAAACCACAAGTCAATAGGATCAGAATAGAGGGAAACTCGGAGGCATAGATCAGCAGATAGTATCAAGATAGACTTACAAGAATAGCAGGGGAATGCTAATGATCCGAGAATGGCCGAATGACACTGTTAAGGATTATCTCGTGGACTGTATGATAGAAAATATGGAGGGAGAAACAGGATGACACAGTACTTTGAAAACTACCGCTCACCTTTTGTAGTCCCGCCTCTCTCCCAACGCTTAACAATTGAAGGATCCCTCACCGGATCCTGGGAGTAACTTTTAAGACACTCGAAGTTGTTGTAGAACGTACCGTCAGCCACTTTGTATCTCGTGATCAGTGGCGTGCAGTAGGCTTAAACTTAGGTTATGCTGTTATCGACGACGTTTACGTAACTATACAGAAACTGTACAAAATTTCCTAGTACAATTAAAATCTTTTAATTTTTTAAAAACAATTTCTGATTATACCGCAGCTTTTCGATCTGTACTAACATCGATAAAACCTATAAACCAATTCAATCGAATCCTATTAAAATATAATAAGTGAAACACGATTGCTCCGAGCCGCTCACATCTGGCGTTACGTCTATTATTACAGTAACAAAATCGGTTTTATCTATTTCTAATCTAATTTTTCTTAAAATCAATTAACTATTGTTAGAAATAAGATTATTTTGAATCCTATTAGAAAATATTGATAATGATTTAGTATCACTCTGCAAATAATTTTCTAACACCCCGTCATGTTTAGCTCATAAATTCACGTATTCAATGAAACTACCACGGTTTGCAGATTCATCAGATTCATGATGCCCTCGAAAGAGTAATTTCTGAATTGCAAAAAAACAAATTATATCAATTAGACGTTGAAAAATATTACGATTTTTATCTACTTTTTCATTATGACGAATAATTATATTTCTACTTTTACTAAAACTAATTAAAAACTAATTCATAAAAACAGAAACAGATTGAATTTATACTATTAATTAAAATATATGTCTGTTCGTACTGATGTATTAACTAAAAGTAATAATCAACATGAATATGTATTAAATTTTCTCACACTCCGTAGATTGACAGAAAACAAAACTTGTCCGTTGAAATACACTGTGGAAAAGAGTTTAGTTAGCGAAGCAAATATGTAAAAGTGTTTTCACACAGAGTTTTCAGTATGGGTAAATCCCTTTCGAATTATGCACAAATTGTTTGAATAAAAGATAAATTTTGGCAGCTTTAAGATGCTCAATAGGTTGAGTAAGAAAATATATAGTTTAGTACGTTGCTCATAAGTAATTCGCAATTTTTAATACTGTTGACGGCTATAGTCATGGGTTACGCTAATCCGGGTAATAACGGCTGCAATTTTATAGGGTCTTTTCATAAGATAATAATTTATTTTTATTGTCCAGAATCTTTAATAATGCACAGCTTTTTTGCTTGTATGCAGTGCACGCAAGGCGCACGTAAATGACCGGCGCGTATTCGAAAAAGTTACAAAGCTTGTATTGGTTACAGGACGGCGACCAAATTAACACTGAATCCCGCGCTAACGAGTTTATCAAGTAAGTGTCGGTAAGTTGGAAGGGATCTATATCGGGGTTAGGAATTTTCTCTAACATACACTGTGCTGACTGTGACCACAAAGCAGTAAAAGAAGATCAAGAAATGTATAAATGTGAGTGAAAATAAATCATACATTAAAAAAAATGTCTGCCATAAGGTGTAACCCCAAGTCGAACGGTGCAGAAGTTAAAATGTGATATGATATTCATCTGCCATGAATCAACAGCATCTCCAGTGCAGCGTAATCCATACTTAATAAGCTATACGAATCGGTTTTTAAATCAGCGACATGCTGTGATTGTGAAAAAATCAACAGCACACGAGCAAGCACTCTCCTATATCGATCTATACATTGTTAATGGACGCTACACGGTTATTTGAAATACCGGGTAGTTCGAAGAGAAGGCTAGATAGGGCCTTCTCCTCGAATTTATGGCCTTCCGATAAAAGCTTCGAGCTTTGCTAAAAGGCTGTGCCGGAGAAAAAGAATATAAACACTACAATGCGTTTGTTCTTATGTGTTTCTATTTTTCGTATGGTTGTTTAACAATGTTTAGATTTTAATTTAATTATATAATATATATTTGATTAATTTAAGGTTTCCACAAACACAAGCGTGTGAAACTGGCGTCTCTTCTGTAGGACTCTGGGATATTCGAGATTTGTTATTCCCACGAATAAGTGAGGTTGTATTCGTAACTTTTGAGACGAAGTCTTGAAAATGGCACGTGTCACCGTACCTAAACATTGGTCTTGGTTTCCTTAAAGAAACTTTATATCATTCATTTTATTCAAAAAAGCAAATCAAAAATAATTATTATAAAGAAAATAAAATAAAAATGTAATAAATACAAATTAAATGTGTTAATTAGAAAGATATACATATAAAATCAATTTTATCGAAAGATATTGTTGTTGCTACCGGGATTCGAACCTGGATCTCTTCTAATCCGGGTAACGTGCATTAACCGATTATGCTACAGCACACAGTGCATTGACGACAAATTTTCGAACCTATATGTTACACTTTTCAAATTGATACATCTATCGTTCCATTATTTGAAAGCCATTTACTTTATTTTTACGGAATTTCTAATACCTTTGAGTAACCCGATAGGAGATGCCAGAATTAACAATGAAATAAATTAATAATGAATTAATTAATGGCTTTCAAATAATGAAACGATATATATATATATATATATCAATTTGAAAAGTGTAATGTATAGGTTCGAAAATTTGTCGTCAATGCACTGTATGCTTGTAGCATAGTCGGTTAATGTACGTTACCCGAATTGGAAGAGATCCAGGTTCGAACTTTTCAAATTGATACATCTATCGTTCCATTATTTGAAAGCCATTTACTTTATTTTACGGAATTTCTAATACCTTTGAGTAACCCGATAGGAGATGCCAGAATTAACAATGAAATAAATTAATAATGAATTAATTAATGGCTTTCAAATAATGGAACGATATATATATATCAATTTGAAAAGTGTAATGTATAGGTTCGAAAATTTGTCATCAATGCACTGTATGCTTGTAGCATAGTCGGTTAATGTACGTTACCCGAATTGGAAGAGATCCAGGTTCGAATAGTAGATTGAATATTTTTCGATAAAATTGATTTTATGTGCATATTATTTATTAGTATTTAAAATATCAGATCTATGTTCTGAATAATTACAACTTCACAATAAGAATGTGTAATACGTAATAATTATCAGAAAGGCGAAAAAGCAATTTAATAAAATTGACGAAATGACTGCTGGACAATTAATTATCCACATAGAGAGAAATACATTGAAGATGTGGTGTTGGACATGGATGGAAAAAATAAGCTTGACTACAAATACGTATTATTCTGAAAAAATAAAATGGAAAATTTACGGTAAGATTTTTAATTAGTCGTCGGCCATGAGTGTAATTTGAGGCTTTCTGTCTCGTCGCAGTGCATATTTTGCTTTAACGGACTCGTAAACAAAATAATACGAGAAAGTACAATTAGTCTCGTTAAGATTTTTTTTATAAACTAAAATATAGATGAATTCAAAAATATGTATGTAGCTAGATTAGGTTGTGTGTTACGTGTACAGTTCGCTGGGATGAAAGAAAGAAACAAAATGTTATTAACATTTTAATATTTTATTTGTTAGAAAACAATATTTTGTTTTATTTTATTATTCACATACAGATTATCAACAAGATGTATAGTTCTAGTATGACATTAAGGTATAATATAAAAATATTTTAATATGATTAGACGATATATTATTTAATACTTTTAAAATTAGCAATTATTATTGATATATTATTTGTTTACTTTCTTTAACTGTCTTGTTTTGTTTGCTCGTTAGTAAACAGAACACAGCCGACAAAGAAAGTTTTTAAATTGCTGGAACGAAATTGGAGAAGACACAAGGTGTTAAATCTCCGGGTTTCAATATAAATGAAACACGGAATTCTTTTGTTGAAATCAAATGCCGCATTGAGCAAGCTTGTGTAACCTTTATCCGCATAAAAAAGATGTTCTACATCTTAGTTTTAGATTACGAATGCGAATGGTCAGATGATGTGTTCTGGATATTATTTTATAGAATGAAAGAATGAACACTTACCGAAGAAATGAAAAGGCGAATAGAAGCATTTGAGATGTGGATTTACAAAATAATTCTCAAAATAAGCTGGATGGATAGTTACGAATGACAATGATATTTTAAGTACAAATTAAATGTATGAATTAGAAAGATATACATGTAAAATCAATTTTATTAAAAAATATTGTTGTTGCTACCGGAATTCGATCCTGGATCTCTTCCAATCCGGGGAACGTGCATTTACCTATCGGATTACTTAAAGGTATTTGAAATTTCGTACAAATAAAGTATATAACTTTCAAATAATAGAACGATGATGTATCAATTTAAAAAGTGTAACATATAGGTTCGAAAATTGTCGTCAATGTCTGTAGCATAATCGGTTAATGCACGTTCCCCGAAATGGAAGAGATCCAAGTTCGAATCCCGGTAGCAACAACAATATTTTTCGATAAAATTGTTTTTATATGTTTATCTTTATAATTAATTCATTTAATTAGTATTTAAAATATCACAGTACTATGTTCTGAATAATTACACTTCACAATAAAAATGTGTTCTCCTTAAGAATGTCATTATTTGGATGTGATGAGATATCCAGAGAAATGTGAGATCTTGCCCCTCATAATGTGGAAAAAGATTGCTGGAAGTCGGGGCCCTGGAAGAAGGAGTATATCATGACTGAAGAATCAAACCCTGCGGTTGAGCTTTTCCGACCCGTAGTGAACGAAGTGATGCTACCCAAAGTTGAATGGATAAGGCACAAGAAGAAAAAGAAGAAGATTATTTTCATAATTAAAATTTTCAGATATATCTTGCGGAGGAACAACTACCAAGATATAAGACTCCTGGTGGGTTGCCACAGACTAAAAAGGGTTGAACAGCAATAAAAAATGAAAATTGATTGGGTTTTGATTGGTCAACAAGTCAAGTTGTGGTCTATGATATTAAGACAGAATTTAAATGAACGTTTCTCGATGGAACTTACTAAAAAATTGAAGGTTTTCGCAGAATACGTCGATATTCAAAGCGAGGTTGTTCATCAGAGAGCAGTCTTTCCGACAGAAATAATCATCCCCAGATTGGTTCAGCGTGGCGGGAAATGAAACAATCTATGTTGCCCTTATGCGAGATAATTATCAGAACCGTAGACCAGATATCACATAGCAGTACGTTGTTAGCGACGATGTATTTATGAATGCATTTATAATGTACCAGCAGAAAGCAATCATCGTCGCCGATTGCTTTTTGGTAATCGAATCCATTCATGTAAAAACAATCTATTAAAAATGTATTTTTCTTCATCCTCGAGTGTTCAATGCGGGGGGTCGTGGTCCCCTAAAGTATTTGAAACTTGATGCACAATACGTCTCCATTTCACACGGTCTTGACGGCAGCGTTTAAAAAGAACCCTGTTAACTTTTTTACTTAATCTATTCACATTGCAAGAGATCGTCTCCTTGCTTAGTTCACTCAACTGTCCCTGTAATTGTATATACTGTTAATGTGTCCAAAGTATGTAAGAATTCTTCTCCAGCATGTTGTCGAAAGTCTTTCTGTAATCTTGATGACATTCAACATATTCCTTTCCTTCTTTCTTAGTGTCCATATATCCATTTCATACAGTGTTATAGAGAATTGTTTTCAATACCAATCATGTATTACTTTTATTTTCCAAAATTTGTCGCCATTGTGGAGGTCTATCGCCTCCACTCTTGTCATCACTGCCTGGCGATACTGAACGCACCCTGCCAATACCAGTGTGTGAAACAAAACTCTTAACAACCGTAAATACACACATGTGGCAATACTCATGCGGCCAGGAACTTTCGGAACCAACAAACCTCACACTTCTCGCCGCCGCTTTACCAATAAGAAACGCGTCCGTAAACTATTTGCGCATAGTATTGCGCAAGATCGCAAATATTATATTGTTTGAAAAAACCGCAACCCATAATAATTGTTTTATATGGATAATATGTGTTATTAGTTCTAATATATTTAATTTAAATTTTATCTTACTATCAATTATATATATATATATATATATATATTCAAACAGTTGAAAATGACGAATATTTGGAATCTTATTTTCTTAACGTGTCTGTTCTCTTAAAAGAGATACGTTAAGAAAGTAAAATGATAATGAGCAGGCTACATCGGTCGGTGGTAGACATTAATTGGACGTGGTCACACATTATCTGAAGGGAATCAAGGCGTATCCGACAGACCGGACTGACGAAATTATCAAATTCTGCCGAAATACGTAGCAGAAATTACAATGCCAGATAATAATACGACACATTTGGGGAGGCCTTCATCCAGCAGTAGATAAAAAATGGGTGATGATGACGAGTTTTATGTCGGTGATTAAAATGAACTGATTTTTTCATATCGAGTGATTATTTTATTCAAAGCCAGCTAGTTAAACTAACTACATTTTTTCTGTTTAATTTTTAATTTATTATTTCACAAATATTATTACCAATGATATTTTAATTTACAGTGAATCGTTCCTCGTATAATCGTTTTCCCGCATGTGTCGTTTATTTCTTCCAGTTCCGAATTAATTTCGTACAAAGCATCCAAAAATAGATCGCACGGATCGTTCATCTGTGCGATATATTATTGCGAGAGAGAGAGAGAGAGAGAGAGAGACTGGTGCTTGACATTATACAATACGAAGTTTAATTAATTTTTTTTTGTTTCTAATTTTATTTTTATTTAAACACATTTATTTACATGTGAAACATGTTCATATCTTTTTTAGAATATGTATAAAACATTTAAATATGAAAAATTGTATTTTTTTAATATATTGCCGCATTCATAGTTCATTTCACTAGGTCACTTCAAAAACGATAGATAGAGCTTTCACTGTATTTGAATATTTATTTTTAAAAACGGTAAACACTTGATGCGGGCTTATTCATATGATATACGAACGCATCTCACAGTTATATTATTCACTTGACATTCCGGATTTGTGTGAAATTTATTATACACAGTTAAAATTTAGAAAAGTTGTTTGATGTGTGAGCAAGCCACTCTGTGAGTGACTGCTCGTTTGCCCGCACGTTCAAGAACGATTTATCCAACAAAACTAACTGTCATATTCGCAAATATTTTCTTAGAAAGACATGAAAAATATGAGTACTTTTAAAATCTTACAATTTATTGCAACATTTCACATCTAAAATGGATACGCAGTTAACCTTTCCCTCACGACACAAACTCAGTTTACATGTAGACTTTTGCGATTTTTAAGTCAGATAAATATTAATATTTTATTAAGGAGAACACGTTCTTATTATAAAGTTGTAATTATTCAGAAAATTAATACATTTAATTAATATTTTAAATACTAATTAAATGTATTAATTTCAAATATACACATATAAAATCAATTTTATCAATGGAACGATAGATGTATTAATTTGAAAAAGTGTTACATACAGGTTCGAAAATTTGTCGTCAAAAATACTGTCGCTGTAGCATAGTTGGTAATGCACCTTCCCCAGATTGAAAAAAGAGATTCAGGTTCAAATCCCGGTACCGCAATAGCAATATTTTTCGATAAAATTGTTTTTATTTGTTTATCTTTATAATTAATACATATAATTAGTATGAATATTTTACATTTATTATTTATAATAATCATTAAAATAATAGTTGATATGTAAATATATATATGTACATAACAATTATTGTGTAAAAGTGCTAAAAATGAGAAAATAACATTGAACAAACGTCAGATTAAAGACGCATAAGACACGTCTAACTCGGCCAGCGCATGCTATGCCACCCCGCGTTCCGCGTTCCGCTTCAGCACTTCACGGCAAGTATTGACTTCAGGTTCTTCGAGAAAACATTTTTTATTTTTGCGTATGGTAAATACTTATATATTGTAATTAGTTTAACCAATACATAAATATTAATATTAGGGAGGTATAACTAAGATATGAACTCTGTATTTAGTATATTTACAGAGATATTCACATAATCAGACGCAATGTCAACTCAGTTAACATCATTGGAGATTTTTAGTACATGAGTCTTGATAAACTCGTGATCACAGCGAGAGTTGAGAATGATCTCCAGGAAGATAGACCAAAGAAGGTGACAGGGTCAACCTGCCATCAATATGAGGCTGGGAGAAATGAAATCGTATTGTCAGTGGCGTAACCACGCCAATGCATTACATTGGGGTCCATGTTAGATTAGAGCCCATAAAACCCGTTCGAGCCCTACAATACATTTTGAATTAATACTATTAATCTATTTTAAAATCCACCACTGCAAAACATAAAACTACTATTTTTTCAAGTGCATCAGGAAACCACTTGAAAATGTTATCGATAATGTACATAATATATAGTTTAAATACAAATAAAATTAATGTATTAATTAGAAATATATACTTTTAATTAGTATTTAAAATATTACATCTATGTTCTGAATAATTACAATTTCACAATAAGAATGCTTTCTCCTTAATAATATATTGTTAATTTGCATATTTTTTTACGAATTTCGCGGTATTTTTTCAGCGGGGATTTTAAAAATATATTCTACGACCTCCTTATTCTAGGGCTCCCTGTATTATGAGATGCTTCTCTGAATATCTCATTTCGTGTCCAAGATACTGAATATTAGTTTTTTTATCTATTTCTTTTAACATACCTATTCATACGAACCACAACATTTTCAACATCATTAATTGATATGTCAGTTACTTTGTGGTGCAACATTATTAAGTATATTATGATAATTTTTAAATAAACTAAACTTTACAATATATTACACACACGACAAAGTTTTATTTTTATTCCAAATATTCTTTTGAGAGGTGAAGTTCCTCTTATCAATACGTGTAAATGATAACTGTCGGAACTTGACAAATTTTGTGTAGATTTTGAGCTATATTGGTTGCTATAAGGCTTAGGGTCCATGTCCATTGCGAAACTCCAATGAAAATTAAATCTCTGAGAGTCGGTAAAAGCTAAACAAGCTTGTTGTTGTTTTCACAGACTGTTTCACGTTGAACGCTGAACTGTCCTTTATGCAAACTCGAATCGAATATCCGAGAGAAATCTCATTCGTGGACACGAGCTATTAGAATTTTGACTGCAGAACGTGGTTGTGGAGTTATTGGATTTTGAAAAATTTATTTATCACCTATGAAGTATTAGCTGTAGCATGAATTAAATTGACTAAGTTCTCATAATATTTCAGATGTTATAAAATATTTTTTTTACACTTCTGCATTAAAGGTATTACGTTTGTCATTTGTCTAAGGTGATATAAATTCTTTCTGCGCTGTAAGAAACAGTCCGCTGGTAGGCCTAGCGTTAATCCCGAATATAAACAATACAACAGAATAAAGTTAATGATCACAGGATTTGTCAAAGGTTTAATGGACCATTTGTATTCAGGAGAGTGAAAGAGATTAGCAAAGGATATTATTTATATAGCAAAAGGACTAGACTGATAATCATATTCCTTATAAAAACATTCAAAGTAATGTAAAATTGGCCATACTTAAAAGTAAAGATGATATTATACAGAGTGTAATAGATCTAGTCCACAATATTGTATGGGTGGGATATCTGACTAAATTACGAGTCGAAATGTACAAAAAGTATGTTCAAATTCTGTACACACAAATTCACATTATTTATTTCAAAATTTACCCGTTTTTATTCTATCTTTGTTTCAGTCCCTAAATCATCTAACAGCCTGGCCGCCCGATGTTCGATGACCTTTAATTTTTTTATATTCAATGTATTGTCACGTTAGAGTCTGATCCCTGAAGTTGTAATTTTTACAACTCGCCACGTTTATGTGAGGTAAAAACTAAATCAGAGATAATTAGTTAGATTGGTACCGATACGCGGGACCGCTCGGCTCACAGCGCCGCTTGAGTTCGGGGAGACGCGCGAGTCGTTGCCGGTCGTACTCCTCACGTACTCGTTCGATAGGAAGTTAAGTGCCTAGCAAATTGTACTTCATAGCCATCGCCAGGATTGGCTTCATTTAGTTAACTTCGGATCCGAGGGGCTGCCGTCGTTATTATGATCAAGTGTTAAAATGTACTTCTTGTTTCCGACGCACATTACGCCCGATTGGAGAGTCATTTTATTTTATATTAAACAAATCTATTGTAAAATTAACCTCTTTCATTAATTAGCATTGATTCCTAGTCCGAATTACACAACCCTATAAATTTACCACAGGTGAAAGAAAAGTTATCAGCTGAAGGTAAGTGCCCAGGACTTCCAGCCGAACTCACATTTTCATGTCAACCTCTGTCTAGCCGGTGGCGATGCCCTGGCGTCCTGTCCTCGGGAGCCAGAACGCACCGTAACAATATATTATAATTAGGCACATGCAGCTTGAATATTTTCTACTCATATTTTTAATACAGTGTGTCCCAAAAAGTCTTATTCTAAGGTCTGGTTCATTTGCTGCACCGACGCAATGAACGGGAGAGGGGCAAGGGGGTATGGCAATCGCTAAGTGCATTCTAGGAATTCAGTCGCTATGGGGTGTGACCTTACCAGTTGTTCGTGAAATTTTCCCCGGAAAATTGATATCTCGACGAGGTGACATAAACTAGCCTCGAATTGACACCAATCGACTTTTTTTTACGTGGCTACCATAAATCAAAGGTATACAGTGACAATTCCCCCTCTCTGGACAAATTAAAAGAAAATATCCGAAAAGAAATCAGCGAAAGACAGCGATCACGGAGAATATATGAAGAGCAGTTCTCAGAAATTTTACCTCCCGTTTAGAAGAGTGCAAGCAAAATAACTGATTTATTTATTATATTGTTTATTTTATTATTTATTTATTTATTATATTATTTATTTATTATATTATTTATATTGACACACATATTTTTGTTTTAACAGAGGTGGATACATAATAAACATAAGACATTCTTATAGTTTATTGTGTGGGATGGAGTAGACTTCACCTCTGATATATACTGTGTTGTCCTGGCTACTTTGCTAGACTAGATTACATTTAAAAAATATTATTTTTAGAAATAAATTCCCACGGACTGTATTTAAATGCAAAATAAACATTTTTGTATTAAACCCATCCATTATTTTATTACAGAATTTTTATAAAGAAAAAGACTTAGGGCCGGTTATGTGATCAATAGTAACTTTTTATTTTAGTAAAAAAAAGTTACTAAAGTAAAATTTTTTGCGAAAACGGGTTGTTTGATCGTTAGTAAAACAATATATACTTCTTGAAAGTACATCCCGTAGTAAACTTATTTTACTCTGCGTTATTGGATAGTAAAAACGAGAATCGATAGTTAAATATGGCGGACTTTTCACAGCTGTTCCAAAAGTCATCTGACATATTGATGCTTCGAAAGTTGCAGTATAGGACAATTAATTATCCATTATCCCGCTATTTTATTGATGAGAGTTCATCCGATGGTGATCTCATTGTTTAATATATTAATGTATAGATTAGCACATAGTATGAAAAAATTTCACTACAAAAGTGACAGATTTCAAATGTCCAGGCGAAAAAATCCATAGATAATGCATAAAATAATGCATATTTCTTGATTACTTATCACACCTATCGACAGATCTATCTATGCTTTGATAGTAGTAAATTTGATATATCAACAACCTGCAAAAGATTTTTACTACGGGCGTTACTAAAAAGTTACTATAGTAAAAAGTTATCGTAGTAAAAAGTTACTACTGATTACACAACCGGCCCTTATGGGACACCTTGTATGTATCTAACCCTATTGTGTACCAGGTATGTTACATCCGGTATAAAAATGAATTAAAAAATTGGAATAAATAAATAATTTTGATAATTCACGCACATGTGAGAAAGACATACACATTATGTGGTGTTGGAATTCTCCCCTAGAAAGAGGTTGTTGTACGTAAAACCTGCTAAATAGCCTTTAATTTGAGAAGTAATGACGAAAGTTATAATTGTGCTGGTTGAACGTGATGAAATATAAAATACTAATTAAGTGTATTAATTATAAAGATATACATATAAAATCAATTTTATCGAAAAATATTGTTATTGCGCTACCAGGATTCGAACCTAAATGTCTTTTTCCAATCTGGGTAGGTGCATTACCAACTACGCTACAGCGCTAGTAATTTTGACGACAAATTTTCGAACCTATATGTTACACTTTTTTAAATGAATACATCTGTCGTTTCATTATTTGAAAGCCATCTACATTGTCACCTTCCCCGGATTGGAAAAAGAGATCCAGGTTCGAATCCCAGTAGCGCAATAACAATAATTTTCGATAAAGTTAATTTAATGTGTATATTTTTATTATTAATACATTTAATTTGTGTTTAAAACATCACTGACCTGTTCTGAATGATTACAACTTTACAATAAGAATATGTTCTCCTTAATAATAGTAATGAAATCTCTTTTTATTACCAATAGAAATTCCCTTCGTAATGAATTTTTTTTCTTTGCTGATATTTTCGAGTTTCGTTTGAATGTTCGTGTTATTGGGGTACACATCGGTAAAAAAATGCAAAATCAAGAACGAGAGTGTTGTGAAAATCGGGCTTCGATGGTCCAAATCACATTAAAGTGTCGTATTTATTCGAAATATTCTGGGAATACGGCTGCTGGTCACTTTGTTATTTATGATATTTGTTTTTACACTCGAGTATATATAATGTAAATTAATTTGTAATAACTGTCCTCATTCTATAATATATAGACAAAACTACTCGTAATATTAATATTCGTATTAAGGAGTATCTAAAATGTTGTAATACAGTAATGGTTTCTCTGAAATTCCAACCATCTTATTAAAAAATACAATTTATTTAATAACAGTACACGAGTAAATATCCTTCTTGAAAACGGGTTTATCTTCCGGTTAAACAATTTGGAGGCCCTTGAGATAAAAGTAGTGAATAGTGGTGGAAAACTGGCAACAATACGTCGCGATGTAGCTGCCCCGGGAGCATTATTTTACACCCTATCCCGAATCGTTCTGAGATTTGTTTACTCTCGTTTCGATTCGTCATAATTATTATTTTTTAATTTTATTACATTCAGTCATTATTAACATTATCATCATAATACCTATGATAATGTTAGTAATGTTAATAATGATAATAGGTTAGCTCCGGTATCATCATACCAGAGCCATACCTGTACAATTCGATGTAAGATTCGTTATCACATTAAATTCAGAAAGCAGCCTGAAAGAAGCTATATAAATCATACACCCCCAAAATGGGAGGGTAGACGTCACATTTATGTGTTGCAGTCGCAGAACTCGGTCACTCTGTTCAGGTCGCGAGAGGTGCGTCACGCTATTAGTAAATGTGATGGATGAAACTTTTGTGACACTCGACACTCGTGAAACGTACAGTAGAGATTTGAGCGAGGAGAGGGCTATCATTCATTGCCAACTGTACAGATGTTGGAGATTGTGTCAATCATTACATTGTGTTTGTATTATGTAAATATTATGATATTATATTAAAAAAGATATGTTATCCAAATAAACTAATAATGTTAAAATATAAATGGTATTCACGAGACATAACGATCTAGAAAAAGTATCATCGATGGGTAGATGAAATAATCGAAGCAGTAGGAGTGACATGGCAAATATTTGCGAAGGACCAAAGACGGAAATTGTCTTGAGGTGGCCTTAATCAAGCAGAGAATCGATAATGATGATAGTGATGATAATGATGATGATGTTGATGGTAAATAGTTAAAACTAACCTGAAGATGAAGGTTTCATTGAAGACAGGATTCAGGTTTTTTCTGTGTACTTTAGTCTGAAACTTCTTCTTCCTGTCTGGCAGAAGGAACACCTTGATGTAGGGGTCGCTGCTCCCTGTCACGTCCTTAATCGGGAGATCATGCGCCTCCAGGACCTGCGAGCGTAAAGAAAGGTCAACAAGACGTCAAACAACCCTAGATTTGTAGATTTCACCAGGGTCATACGAGTTTATTGAATTCTTTAGCAATTCAATCGCTTAGAAGATTGATTCTAAATAAAAAGTAAATATATATATCCTATTTTTTTGTGTATATAAATTTATAATTTATTTATGATCTATTTTAACATAAGTACTGCAAGTACTAGATATAACAATTTCTAAAATTTGTAATTATTATAATGAGTATCCAAATAATAGTTTTTTTAACGACACAATCAATATTTTAATTTTTTTATAGAAACAACGTTCAATCATACAATATTTAATTCAATATATAATATCCATTGCTAGATATGACTCTCTCCTACCTATTAGTCAATTTATTTATTCCATCCCTATAAATTTTTCGGATAAAATTCATCCATATTGAACAAAATTTTTTACCATTGTGAAAATTTTGCAGAGATCGGAGTAAATGGTAATCACTTGGTGCCAAGTTCGGAGTATACGGGGGATGTTGCAAAACTTCTCATTTCGGTTCAATTAGTTTTCCTTGGATGGTTGATGAAACATGTGGTCTGGCATTATCTTGAGAAAAATGACACCTTTTCTGTTTATTAAATGTGGTCGATTTTTTAATTAATGCCTGATATAAATTCTCATATTTCGTTAATACTTATCAGCGTATATTGTCTCATGCATCTCCCGGACTTGGCATCAAGTAATAATGACGAGATGAAAGGTTCTAAGGGTATAGTAAGGTTAACTAGAATTATCTTTAGAGATGGATAGTATAGGTTGTTCAGAGGTGGTGGGGAGTGGGTGGGAGTTATTCGTTTGAGTGCAGGGTGGTTCGGGGTAGTTTGAAAGATTGAGTTTAAAGGATGGCGGGAGTGGTAGTTGCGTGGAGGGGGTTAATATTCTTGCAATGTCGGGTATATCACCTAGTATTCAGTTCAATACTGATAAATAGGCGTTTATTGGTAAAATAACATTTTAATTGCTTGGAATAACATTTTTTATATAATTATAACAAAATATATCAGCAAAATACATAATAAAACCTATTGGCAACTACGTGCCTCACATAAGTACACATTAAATACCTATTTTGGGGATATTTTTTAATCCTTAGTGCAATAATGCGTGATTTTAAAGTTTATGATTTTGTTTATATTGTTCTCCTTCACTGACCCCATAGCCCAAATCGAGCCTTGGCCTCTTGCTTTTGTTGTTCTATCTGACTAACTAGTTACTTATCGTTTTTTAGAAATTACGAAATAACTATTAAGATATACACAAAAAATCTATTTATGATTCTAGTTTATTAATTTAATTTGAATTAAAAATACTGCAGAACTATTTTCCGAAAATGTTACTTAACAACAAAAAATGTATTCTCCTTAAAAATAATAAATTACAGTTATAATTAGTATATTATAGGTTATTATAATATCAAATCATCGATTCTATATCAGTACCCTAATTTAAATTTATATTTGAAAACATAATATATTATTTATTTATTTATGTTAGATATTATAATATATTGTGAGCCCGAGAAACCTACCACATAAATTAAATTGATAGGTAGATGTGCATACTAGAACTATGTTGTGCATAAATTACAAATAAATAAAATAAAAATACTAATTTTACTGAACACGGTTTGAATAAATTCATACTAATTATTTTTATACCTATTATTTATACCCATTAATATAACCTCACATGAATCCGACACTATTATATGTTAAATATGAATTAAATATATTAATTAGAAAGATATACATATAAAATCAATTTTATCGAAAAATATTGTTGTTGCGCCACCGGGATTCAAACCTGGATCTCTTTCCAATCCGGGGAAGGTGCGAACAATATTTTTCGATAAAATTGATTTTATATGTATATCTTTCTAATTAATATATTTAATTCATATTTAAAATATCACAGACCGTCTGTTCTGAATAATTACAACTTCACAATAAGAATGTGTTCTCCTAACGATTATGTGTTTTTATGGTAATTTGTGCACCAGACCCTTTAAATAACATGCTTCCAATAGATTTTTTTATTCACGAACATACATAAATATACAAGTTACACAAAAACGTAAAACGAAATAAGGAACAGTCTGAATTTGCGACAATAATAAATAATTTATAACTTTGTCGAGACCTTGCTTATGGTACATTGCTTTAGAATTATTTTCAGGTGCGTTTTCATGATTTCGTATATTTGTGCCCATTATTATGAAAGTGGTCTAAGTAATATTTCTCACGTTTCGAGATATTTAAAGTACTGCGTTTGAATTGATTAAAAAATATTTTTTTATTACACAGCACAACGTTTTAATATTTATTTAGTCTACGAAATTTATAATTTATTTCGACAAATAAATTTTGCATATAGCTTAATAAGGAAATAATTTTTTTAAGGTTAAAATGACTATTATCCAAATCAACACAAGCGGAATACCGTTGAACGTCGTAACAATACACCGAATATAATTCCGCTTCAAATTGTTACAATTAGATTCAATTGATGAAGTAATTTTTTTTTTAATTTCTTGACTTAGACCACTTTCATATTAATGGACACATAAGAAAACAAGTATTCCTGGCGATTTTATTAAGTTGAACGACCCTCCTGAACAATTATTTATATAATGAAGGTTAACCTAACCTAGCTTCTAGGGGTGACATGTTTGACTTAGAGAATATTGTCGATCAGCTAATGGAGGGTTGCCTCCAACCAGTACCAATCAATACTATCTTTTCACCCTTGCTCTCCCGATTGACTGACCGCAAAGGCTCAACTTGATAATAATTGGAGTATAGTACATATACATAATAATATTATGGTCGGCATTATTAAACCCTCGTCATCCATAATTACCATTACATCATAAGGCTCTCATCCAAGCATTTCTGGGGATGAAATTACACAATCTTTCCCAATACTTCAACCCTAATTCTCGCATCGCTTAAGGGCTGGATTTGAGCAGTAATCGGAAATGCTGGTTACAGAATAGAAATAAAGAATGAATTTTTTAAGAAATATTTTATAATTGAATGTTAAAATAAAGTCGGGACCGAAAATTTTTGAGCAATCTTGATATTTTCAAGCAATTATTCTAAAATTTACAATTTGTATTATACATTTTGGGAAATTTTAATTTCATAAATTTAACGATCTTTCCTTTTTATTGTGACCTCTCCGATTAACGGAAGTCGGCTATCATTACTTTGTTTTTTATGACCCAGAAAAGCTCTACAGTAAACTGGCTAAACCATTGCCTCAGTTTCTTTAGATATGATGTTCTCCTTCTTCCGGGGGCCTGATTTCCTGCAATATTTCCTTGGAATTATGTCTGAAGTGCATACATGTAAGAGATATTGAAGTTTTTGGATGTTTATTGTTCTAAATACTTATTTTTCTCAACTCATCTGAACCATAACATCTTCACTCGTAATTTCTATCTATCCAGCTAATTTTAAGCATTCTTCTGTAGGTCCACATCTCAAATACTTCAAGTCGTCTTATGATTTCATCGATAAGTGTTCATGATTCCATTCTATAAAATAAAATCGAAAACACAGCATATGACCATTCTCATTCGTAATCTAAGGTTGAGATCCTTTCGGTTGATACATTTCGGTTTGACATTTATATTACTGTCTTCTATTTTTAAGTTAGTGTATAACTGAAGTCATACAATTGTCTATTTACTGAATTGATAAGTGCTTTCGGTTGATTCGTTTTGTATGAAATCGTTACTTATGCTGTTTATTAACAGAATAACATTAGAAAAGTTTACAAATGCGTGCAAATCATTGAAGTGTCTACATCCTCTTTTACTAATTCGTAAATTTTACTATTTTACTATTTTTAACCTGTTGATTTCATGATTGTTCTTTAAATTTGATTCATGGATTGGTTTTTGATTTGAGAAAAACAAAAAGTGATTGGCAGAACTATTTCCTAGGTTAACTTTTAATAAAAATAGTTATTTCCTTTAGTTATTACGTGAAGGATTTTTAAACAATAAATGAATCATGTTCAGTCATAGAAAGTTAGAAAACGTCCATACATTTTTTAAATGGGTAAAAAATAATTATTTTACGTTAAAACTTAAACTTTAAAAACACTATTAACAGTACTCTAAAATTATAAAAAAGTACTTGCTAGGGTCGTATAAACGACGGATTTATTTTGTTGAAAGACGTTGGTTAAACGAAAGTACATATATTGTATCACACATATTATATATGATTGTATAATATCATTGATAACGGCATAACCTAAATCTATACCTACTGCACGCCACTGGTGGTTAGATATGAGTAGTGAGGCGTGAGGCGTCTGCTGGTGAACTATTTCGGAATTCGGCCGAGAGAGAAGTGAATGGTTATGGCCGGCTCCCTGGGCGGCTACGCCGCGATGTATTGTCGTCAGTTTGTGGGTCGGTACCAGGTGTAACTTTAAGGTTGACGCGAGTTAATCGTTTGCACACTAGTATATCCAGGGTGCGTGTATTTCTGCCAGACTGTGACCAAGTTTTGCGACTTTAACACATGAATGCGACCGTTATCCTCCCCTTTTATATGTGCATGACTTCTATAGCTTCGCTTTGCCTGCCTTCTAAATTTAATACGATAACGAGTTTCATGTTAAATTGATACATATTGTACAGGTATGGCTCTGGTACCGGAGCCAACCTATAACAGTTAATGACTGAATGTCATAATGATCAAATGTAATAATTGTGTCATAAGAAAAAAGTTGACTGTGAAGGAAAGCCACAAGGTTTTAGTAACTAACTACCGGAACTAGTCTAACTTTGAAATATATTCCAAAAAAGGCTTTGAAGTTTGTAAAATATTTTGTAAAATATTGTACGCGTTCTATTAAACATTCTAAACGTTCTATTAAACGTAAACAACTCTCAAAAAGATTCAGGGATAGGGTGGGACCCGTTGGGGTTTCCTTCATATTCAGGGTGCGTACAGATTATAGAGGCGATAGCCTTCAACATAATGAAGTCAAAGGGAGCCCAATCGGGTTCATGTTTCAATTTTTGGCGAAGGAGTTGTTCACAATGACTGTATGCTAGATCCTGATGCAACATCCGGCTTTTATTTGTAAATAATTCAGCTCCGACACGCCTCAATCGCGCTCATAACCATTTCATTGCCTCAATATAGAATATTGCATTAACGGTGTGTCTATTGGGAATAAATTGCGATGCAACTCCGCGGCCAGCTAGTTGCCGGCGTTGCAGTGCTGCTACGCGAACTGCGCTTCGTACGAAGAATATTCTACGAACTTAATTGTCACATAATAATCCAAACTCGCCTCTCTGACATGCGAGATCCACTAAAACTCTCGGAGATTAATATATCATACATATATACAATAAAAAATAAGAAGGAATGATTTTTCTAAAAATATTCTACAGAGACATTTTCATTCGACGAAATGTGTTGATATTTCGCATTGTGAAAATATATCAATCGGAGGTAGCTAAATAAAGTATATTCAACATTTGGCGGAAAATTGATTTCATAATTCCGAAGGAATTCAGGAAAAGTATTCCTCTTCATCAATAAACATATGTTTAAATTTCACTCTTTTGAATAGTAATTTTACTTGAACATGAAATTTTGATGCGCATTTTCCTTAACTATTAGAATTTTACGAAACTAATTAGATGATGATAAATATTTAATGTAAGAATTAAAGCAACTAGAATCTATTATGCCGTGTGTATCCGACTTCTCTGGCTAACGTTTAGGATCTCATTGCGTGATTCATTATCAGAATTGTCACTGAATTCGTTAGATACATATGGCAGAATTGCCCAAAAAACTAAATTATTTTGTTTAAAGCGATAACTGCACATTGCAATGATAGAATTGACCGTAGGTCTTATTTGATTTATGTTGTTATACGACACGGATGGACTGACGGACCGACGTAAGGAGATATATCTGCTATCCTACATATTTACCAATTCCTCTATGTATGTAGGATAGAAGAATTGGTAAATAAAATAATTTTTCATTTACAATTAGCCTCATCATTATTGTTGATGCAAGTCGAATACTATCTTCGTTCCAATCATAACCTAACCTAACCTAATCAACCTAACCAATCTTACCTAACCTATCTAACCTAATCAACATAACCTAACCTGTGACCGGTGCGCATTTTGGTCGATACCAATAAATGCAATTTTGAGTGCCGCGGAGTCAACACGCGCGTGGTTCCGCCGAGATTTATAATTTTCGTGCCCGGACCGAAACTGAAGTGGAATAAAGGCGGACCCACTGCTTATCCAGGACCGTTGTAATAAACTCAAGGCTCTTATTTCGGTTCTATACTTTCGCCGCCTGCTTGGCATTATTTTAATGCTACTATGGCTGCTGGTCAAAGCGCCTCGCAGGGCGATACCGCGCAGCTGTTAAAACAAAAAGTTGCCCTCATTGTCTCCGGAAGAATCACATTATTAATAAAGAAAATACAAATAAGTATAAAGCATTAACAATCATGATTAAAGAAAACAGAATTAATGAATATACATAAAAAACATGTTGCAGGTCAAAACAGAAAAACACGGGTTAAAAAGATATAAATTGGCAATGTTGTTGGTAAAGTACAGTGTCTGGGCTGGGGAGGAGACGGGAAGGAAAGAGACTCTCTCTTTCGGCGAAAAGGACAGTACAAAGGAAAACAAATAGGTGACTCACACTCTACACACCACTGCTGGCAGATTTAACACACAGAAGAAATACACCGTATGTCGCAGTTTAACACAAAGAAGGACAAGATAAATAACACAGAATTTAAATACTCCGAAGTGCTGCAAGACCTTCCTCCTTCAGGAAGGTGTAATTTGGCGTCCAGTTCACAGGATCGAAATCAAGGTAGGCCAGATCCTTTCTGCCAGTATACCTTTCTTAATCTAATTCGCGTTGTGTCAACCAAGCATAACAAGAATAGACACAGTCACGAGATCTATTGCCACCCATTAGGATTATAAATATTTTAAGATACCATTATTTAAGTTATATTAATTGATTAAAAATGATATGCAAGATGACTATTTATTGGTTTAGTAACTAGACGTTTAAAAATGATTCGAAGAGACGCCAAACGTGAAGGGTTAAGGTAATGTTACGACAGTAGAAGTGTAAGGAAACATGCAATTATACGAGTATTGGTACAGATGGTTGATCTGTACATATATTACTAGAACGGCAGCTAAGAGAATGCAGCGAGTCTCGTCCGAAATGGTGACATAAAAGCCATATTATACATTATACATAAGTCTACAACATTATGCAGCCATAAAGTTGGCGCGCAGTACTCGCATCGCACGTGGTAGGTAATCTTGCCGCACTCTTTATTCGTTCATTAAAAATTTAAAACTAAAGGACGACCCTATAGAATTATTAATTTTTCAATTAAACCTTACCTTGAGTGACTTTTACTAATACAAATAATATTTAAATGATAAATATTTATCGAATAATAAACTTCGGTAAAATTAAATTTACTATGGAGCTTAAAAAATTATCACAATTCGTCCATAGACGGCCTTTGTAATATTATTAAAAAAAAACTATCTTAAAATGATATTAATTTTTAATCGCAAAAATTGTCAATTTATTTTTAGATGTCTTCTTCAAATGCGTCTTTGTATGTCTCCGTAGGACATCATGTCGCTTCTACGTGGGGATAGGCAGATAGACTACACCTTCTGTTGTGATAAACAAGTCTCGCTTCGTCCACGTTCATACACATATCTGGATTGTCTGGTCGTGCCAAGCCTTTTGCGGACGTCTTCTATTTCTGGTGCCATTAACATTTATATTCTTCTTAGCATTCTCTCTTAATTCATTCATTCATTCCATATGGTTAAACCACCTAAGCGATCCTTTTTTAATCTTTTTCACTATGCTAAGATCAGCTTTATAGTATCTACTAATTTCTTTACTCTATCAAAAATACATTTGTCACACAAACGCATATGTCTAAATGATCTCATTTCCAATGCATTCAGTGGATCAGTATCGGTACGAAGACTCCATTAAAAGATTCTTATAGATAGTCCTCATCCTTTAAGACTAAAACTATCTATAAGAGCCCTTACTAGGGTTGACAACCGTCCCGGATTGGCCGGGATTGTCCCGGAAAAGGAATCACTGTCCCGTATTAAGTGTAATAAAGTTTCTATAATAGTTAGGATAAATAAAAAGACATATAAAAAAAAATAGTTTTGAGCTATTTGTCCCGGAATTGTTCCAGAAAAAGTTGACAACCCTACTCTTTAAGGATCTGTTTTATTAAAATAAAATATGAATATATAAATTTAAAAAAAATTTAAAATACTACAACGACATACTTTGACTTTGCAGAGCATAATTAAATCCACTGGCAGTGTGTTTCCCATATAAAATTGGTTGTTAAAAAATGAATTATTATTTTTATTCTGCTTAAAAATATAACTAAGTCCTATTATAACAACAACAAAAATAACTAACATTTTATATTTCTGTAAATTTACATTGTTACGATTATTATAATATTAGTGTAGCGAGTTGAAACACTAAAAGGTTTAGTATTTCGACCCGAAGGCGTTTTGTCTGGCTTACCACACATTTCTAAGAAAACATCAACAGTGTGAGATTGTAGGGTGTAACAACAAAGAGACCAAAGTCGAAAACACTTAAAAACATTGTCTTCGAATAATATTTCTTTGTTTTTTTCTTCGAATAATATTGCTGGTCGGAGCGGTTATGATAAATATAAATAACGAATCGGTTATGATAGAAGTGTCGTAGATTTTAGTTTCAAATGTTGAATTTTTACGCAAAGCAAAATAACATTAATTATTCATGTGCGTACATATTTACAACTTCAAAAGATAAAATGTTTTTTGATCTTGGGATAACGTCTTCTATCAACGTCTGCACCGCTCCGCCGTCGCTTTTGCTTGGCTTTGAATTTTGCAAATTTAGTCATCAGAAGCACATCGTTTATTCAGCACAGATGGAATCAAATAAAAGTCTGCACTAAAGCCAGCAATATGCTGTTTACATAATAAAGAAAAATAATGTGCATACACCAATTGTTATTACAATATAATAGTTGTAAAGCATTAAGGTTTTTTACGAAAATAAGGGTTTTTATTATTCATTTATATCAGAAGTTATACAATAAATTTTACTTTTTTTAAAACTATTACTTAGATAAGATCTTTACATTAATGTAAAACTAAAAAACGGAATGATATTTGTCATAATTAATAAAATACAAGAATTATAAGAAAGACCGCGACCATTAAATTTATTTTCCGCGTGCCACAAAATTGCCTCAATGTAGAAAATTATTAAATATACGAAATATGTTTTCTTCTAATTTTAAAGCTAAGATTACAGAGACAAATATGTGTTAAACCAATTTAGAAAAATATTAAAAATGAATAGTTATAAACGATTAAATTTGCAGTACATTTGATCAATTTTCTAAAATGTTTTTAAAACACTTTGTGTTAGTAAATATAAATACAAATTATTTTAAATAGTATATTATATTTTCTTAGATGACTTGAGGCTTCAGCTACTATTTAAAATCAAGTTTTATATCAAAAACACAATAATTTCTCACTAAATAATATTTATATCGATCCTATTAATCAATGTTTTTTTTTTCAAATCGCGTTTTCCCGCTCTTTTGTTTTTTCGTGACAATAAATGATATACTATTCGACAGCATTTTTTCTGCTCTAATACGCCAATGTTATTTTTTTGCCGTATTCTAAAGTTTTTTTTTAAATTTCTTAATAACGAAGTGTCATGTTGAGAAAAACGAACATTTAAGACACATATTTCTTTTCCCCTTTAATCAAAGTTAAAATGTTCATTCAGGAGCCCAATATTCTGCCGCATCTACTCTACATCACCTTTTTCGGTCGCTCTCCAATCAAATGCGTGGCGTTACGTTCAACAATGACGATAACCTCAGAAACTCGCTCGATAACTATTTTGATACTAGACCACCCGATTTTTATTGAAAAGTTATCGAAAAAGTCCTCATCAATAATGGAAAATACACCATTGATTGAAATGTTGTAATTTTTATTTTAAAAATTGATTTTATAATAAATAATTGAACAAAACAACAATGACTTATTAAACCATATACATTTTTCTTAGCTGATAATTAATTTTAATAATAGAAATAAGCACCTTTAGAGTTGACACAGTTTTACCAAGTAATTATATATTTTTATTTATTTCGGTGGTGTAAAATTCCGGAGTTGATTAAATCTAAAAATGCACTTTCGAATTGGTTGTTGAATAACTTATTCCTCAAGAAGTCGTTAAATAAGTGATCTGTTGTCTAGATGTCTGACAAGTATGATGAATGAGGTAATGTCTAGATTAATAAATTTACAAACAATAAACAATATTTGTTTAATAATATATATTAATAAACAATAAATTTCCCAAACGCGGTTTTCGTTCAGTTCGTGGGGCCAATTGTTAAGCTATTTTGATTTCCCAGTTGTTTACGTAATTGTTGTACGTAGTTATGATTCAATTAAAGCCATCAGCTGGTTATCAATTGAAGAAGGGCGCCTACGTTCGGTGTTTCCGTAAAACGTTACCAATTTTGAAAACACAATTATAAATACTAATAAAATAAGTAGTATCACAGTACAAACACTTCATACAAAAATGAGACATATTAAAATTATTTCAATATGTAATATACCATTACGGGGGTATGCGTGCGCTATATAGCCAAAGGTCAATTCTGATGGCGCCTGGCGACCAATATGTAAGGGTCGTTTGAAATATTACAAACATGATTACCTTGACAATCAACCCCTCAATCTCCTGGTCGTATCTCAGGGCGAAATGTAGCTTGCCACAGAATTCTAAGTCCGCCGAACTGTCGGTGGACGACTGCCTCACTAGCTCATTCTTGTACAGCTCCGGCTGTGGAGGAAAAATGACAACATATTAGTTAGGAATTTTTTTGTCCACATAGAATCTAATACAGGAAAGAACAATTTATATCAATATTACATATAATAATTCAGTCTCTGGATATTAAATTACTGTACAGTTTTTTCTGGTAATCAGGTTTAAAACTATTCTAATAATTTTCATCAGTACTTATGTATATTTATACAGGGTGTAACAAACCTAGTCTACAATAATTTATGGGTGAATACTTGACTAAATTATGAGTTGTAAATGTTTAAAGAATATGTGTCTAATATCAACCATGTCAAGAGATATAAACATTCCAAAAAAATCGTAATAATCCGATTATTTAGATTAATTGAAATATTTAATTGATTCAAAATTATATATTGAATACAACAAATTAAAGGTCATCGAATTTCGAGCGGTTAGACTATTTTCTGTCAGTTGATTTTGGGCCTGAAACAAAGATATTAATAATTGAATAATTTCGCAAATATTTATTCCGAAGTACTTAATGATTATTACGACTCTGTAAAAATTTCATTCAATAATATTTTCCGTAACATTGTAGAATTTGCACATATACCTTGAACATTTTCGACTCGTAATATAGTCAGGTCACTCATAAAATATTGTGGAGTAGGTCTGTTACACCTTGTATATACGAGGGCTGTATGATAACTGTAGTGTTTAACGACTGATGGCGCCACTGACGTAAAATCTGTATACCATTGTTTAACGACGTGTGTCAAAATTTCAGACAGATTTGTCAAGTTGTATATCTCGTATATATGGATAAATTAATATATGCTGTTTCTGGTGACATCATTTTTAATCTTATCAGATTTGTTCTATGTATCTTACAGGACTCTACTGGCAATATGAAGGTCCCGAATTCTAGTGGTAGCTGTTCTTTTTAAAGAACAATTTAACCTTGGGATTTTTCAGATATTTATTTCAATTATCCGATTTCTGAAGAATGGCAATTTCATAAAAAAATAAATTATTTACCATTTTATTATAATTTATTAAGTGTATTTTAATAAAATATTTTCGTTTTTTCAAATATTCAACATTCAGAAGGTCATAAAAGTACTTAATAACTAGGTATATACTGCGAAGTACTGGTGAGCTGTGAATGTATAGCATTTAGGGAAGATGTATTACCTTTATGATTGTATTGCATTAATATGATACTTTTAAAATTAGCAATATTAACTTTGTAGTTAAAATTCATATTTTTTATTTATTATCTTTGTTTTATTCACCACTGAATGGAGCATACAGCATGTAAAACTAATCAAGAAATTATTAACAACCAACTAAATTTAACTACGAGTCGCATTATAAATTTTTTTCCTAAAAATTATTCGACTAAATTTGTATTAAGCAACAATTTGAGTTAGGTACTAAATTTGTTTTTTTAAATAATTGTTGTTTTTTTTTTAAAATAGATTCTGGTGAAGAAACAATGATATATATTTTTAGTTAGTTATGATATCCTGAAGAAGAAAATGGTATTTTTCGAAAGCGGTAGATGTATTTAAACTCAATTCAGTGGTTAATAAAACAAAGATAATAAATAAATAAAACATTAATATGAGTTTAGAATTTGGAGTAAACATCATTGTTAATAGATTTGTTTGATATCTTTTTTAATAAACTTGTTGGATAAGATCGATAAGAATAACAAACATAATCCAAGGTTTCTCAAATTTAATGATAGCATATCTAATCCATAAAAATTAGATTAAATATAAACATTGGATAATTTTTATAAATATGAATTAAACATATTAATTAGAAAGATAAACATATAAAATCAATTTTATCGAAAAATATTATTGTTGTGATCTCTTTTCTAACCGGGGAAGGTGCATTATCTAACTATACTACAGCGACAATATTTTTAGCGACAAATTTTTGAACCTACATGTTATTTTTTTGATATTAATACATTTAATCGTTCCATTATTTGAAAGAGACATCTGTGTTATTTTTACAGAATCTCAAATACCTTTGAGTAATTTGATAGCAGACGCCAAAATTATCAATTCATTTTTATTAAATTTTGGACACACTGATACAATTTTATTATTAGGAGAACACATTCTTATTATGAACTTCACAATAAGAATGTGTTCTCCTAATGATATTTTTTTAAAGCGTCATTTTCGTTAATTAACTATTTAGTCTATATATATATATATATATATAGACTAAATATATATATATATATATATATATATATTTAGACTATATAGTATATATGTAAGTCCTATACTATTTTTGTATTTAAAATTATAAATTATTATTTGAACTTATGGATATGAGGGTAAATAATTCAACGCTTTTTGGTTCGCTCAAAAGGGATGTTATCTATATTTATTATTCTATAGTTATCAATTCGTAACTTTAGCCCACGTCTGTCTACTATTTGATAAAGTCCCCGGTACCACCGCCAATCTTCAGTAATCTGAAATATCCTGCAAATAATTTTGTCATTGGTTTAACAAGCTGGAGGATTGTCACTTCACCATTCTTAATAGACAGACCTTGAATTCTAACTATTTTTCTACCTCGTAATAACATATCCAGTAAAATGCTTTTCATGGCTGGCTGAAACATCTTAAACTTGTAGATGAGGCTAATTGAAGAGTGTGCGCATATATAATAACATAAACCTTTGAATAAAAAATATATATTAAATACTAAATTTATGTATTAATTATAAATATACACATATAAAATCAATTTTGTCGAAAAATATTGTTTTTGCGTCACCGGGATTCGAACCTGAATCTCTATTTATATATGTAACATATAGGTTCGAAAATTTGTCATGAAAAATACTGGCTTTATAACACAATTGGTAGTGTACTTCCCCGGATTGAAAATAGAGATCCAGGTTCGAATCCCGGTGACGCAAAAACAATATTTTTCGACAAAATTGATTTTATATGTATATATTTATAATTAATACATTAATTTAGTATTTGAAATATCACAGACCGTATGTTCTGAATAATTACAACTTAACAATAAGAATGTGTTTTCCTTAAAAATATATGTAGTCAAAAAGTACAAAAGTAAGAACGAGATGTCATTCATTGTAAATCATATTTTGAACAAAGAATAGAATGACTAACTGATGCAAATGATTTATAGCCGTAAAAGATGCTGGATCAGGTTTTCATCTCTGTACGTGGAACAAGTTAACGCACCATAGGTGTGCATCGGGACAGCGAGGACTTTTTTATTTTGTGGACATGTATTGTAGACATGTGACCATTGTTATGAAAGTGGTCTTAAGTCAAGAAATTGAAGAGTTAATCAATTATTTCGTGTTCAATTATTACGACGTTCAGCGGTATTCCGCTAGAGTTTATTTTGATACTAAAGTAAGTCAGTTCTAGTGTAACATTTCCTTATAAACTATATGGAACATTTAGCTACGGTGTTTATTGTACGAAGCAGTATTAATGGCGAATAATGAAGAAGAAGTACGGAGTGTAGTGAGTAGAAAGTACGATGTGTGCAAAGTGGAAAGTCAACAAATCGAAAGTGATGGTATTCGAGAAGGAAGAAAGCAAGACAACATGAAAAATACTTGTAGGTGATGAATGTTTGGAACAAGTAGATGAGTTTGTGTATTTGGGAAGTATGTTTGATAAAAACGAAAAGACTGATAAAAATATCGAAAGGATGGTGACTGCAGGAAACAAAGTGAACAGCGCATTGTATGTAATAATAGCTAATGGGAACTTGTCAACCAAGGCAAAACTAGCGGTACGCAATGGAGTCCTGGTACCGATACTGACGTATGGAAATGAGGCCAAGAGCTGGTAGAAGAGGAACGAAAGTAGACTGAATGCAGTGTAAATGTGATCGCTTAGGTGTATGTGTGGTAGATCCATTTATGACAGATTAAAAAATAAGGAAAGAATGTAACGCCGACCGTAGTATAGTGAGTAAGATTAAGAAAGGATCACTGAAGTGGTTTGGTCATATGAATGACATGACACGACCAGATAAACTAGATACTGGATGATGGTCCTGTTAGAAGCCTCAATAATCGGCGAGCATGTTTGAACGTAGATGAGGCGAGAATTGAGAATTGTGTGTTAGGACAGAAAAATGTGGCGCTCTATCCTCTTTACCTACCCCCGCGAGGAAACAGCGTGATGGTAAGTAAGCAAGTGTAACAACACTGTATGTCGGTTTTTATAAATGCTGATAAAGAGATGGAGCGGCGGCCATCTTGGATGGCATACAGTTGTTATTGCAGGTAAGATCACTTAGATATTGTGTGTAACAGTATTTTTGTTTATTTTATACGGTTGTCCAAGAAAACATAGAACGCTAATGCATTCACAACTCAGATCTGTCCAAAAACAATATACAGTGTTGTTGCAGGGGTGAATTTAAGTACAGAAACGGAGCATGACAGGGGGAGACTTTGGGGATGAATAAAAAATGATGATGATGATGAAGCCATAAGTTTTAAAATAAAATTAAAAATATATAATTTGAAGAAAAACTGAACAAATAAGGCAGAAAGGTTACGTCATTTGTTTAAAGTCTGTCTTTAAAATAAATTGTTTAAATTCTATCCGACGTCGATGTCGCTAGTGCTGTAGATCAAGCTATTACCTATTCTAATATTTTTACATTAAAAAACATGGCAAAGAGATAATTTTTTTTTAACGACTCACGTCATGAAGAAATAAATTAATATTAAAGTACACATCAAAGGCACAAAAGGAACACGCAAGTCAAGGCAGATAAAAGCCACTTTGGGTTTTTTCAGCCGTCTTCAGTTTACTTAAACTTAATCAAAATCAAACGGAATTTTTAAATGTTGAATCGTATCACATGAAATAATATCAAATAAAATCGTAAGAGGCTTAAGTTATTTTAATTTTATTAATACTAATGTACATCACCATCATCATTAGTCCACTGCTAGATGAAGGCCTCCACGCAATCTTTACCATGTCACATCTATGATGGATCATTACATTAATTTCCATATTTTTCATAATCGTAATAATAATTGGTAACCAATTTATTTTTAAAATTTTTTTATAATGTTTTTTTTCCTTAATTGAATTTGAAAACATATGATTTTATCATTCCGATGAAGAAAAATGTATTTTCCAAAACCGGCTCGTGAATATAAATAACTCACAGTGATTTTAAAAACAAATAATAAACTATTCATTTTAAATACAAATTAAATGTGTTAATTAGAAAGATATACATATAAAATAAATTTTATTGAAAAATATTGTTGTTGCTATCGGGATTCGAACCTGAATCTCTTCCAAACAAGGGAACGTGCATTAACCGATTATGATACAGCACACAGTACATTGATAAATTTTCGAACCTATATGTTACACTTTTCAAATTGATAAATCTATCGTTTCATTACTTGAAAGCCATCTACTTTATTTTAATTAATGCACGTTCCCCGGATTGGAAGAGATGCAGGTTCGAATTCCGGTAGCAACAACAATATTTTTCGATATGATTTCATATGTGTATTTTTCTAATTAATACATTAAATTTGTATTTAAAATATCACAGACCTATGTTCTGAATAATTACAACTACAAAAATAATGTGTTTTCCTTAATAAACTATTAATTGGTAACTTTAATATTATAATATTTATTTTTAAAGTATAATTAACGGCTTGAGGGGGGGGGGAGGGTTCGACGAAAAGTGAAATCGGTTGTGGGCGGGGAGATATAATAGGCGGTGTTTGTATGTTAAGTACATTATAATGTTAATTATACAGTTAGTTATGCAGTTAGAAATTTTCTTAGTTATTTGCTAAAGGTAATTTATTAGGATTGTTCACCGAGCGTGAAACGTGTAAGCACCGAGTCATCATTTAAATGAATGTATTGAATTAAAAGATCTGCCCACTCTCACGTCTTGAGGAGTCGATAAAAGACTGGGTTACAATACTGTAATAAATGGAATTAAAATTTAATAGTAATTATTTTGTTGGTCAACACGATATTTACTGAAATTTCGCATTCGCTAGTTATTTAAAAATTTTGTACTATACAATAAGATCCATCCCGATAATTTTATTTGCCGAATACGACTCGGTCTCTAATAATAGTGTCTCCATTTTGAAGGAGTTAAACATCAAGTAGACTCTTAATCATTTGAGTGAGATGAGTTTTTCAATTTTTTAGGCATCTTACGAGAAGGGACGATAGCTTGGTGAAGTATGAAAAGGAAGAAGAAGATCCCCACCCGTTGGACCGACCTAGTGGAAAGGCAAAAGGTATTTCTCCAGTGTGACCCCTAAGATCTGCGGGATGCCGAGGAGCGTAGTCAAGAGAGTGTGAGTTCACGAAGATCACGATCCTTAGTCATGAAGGACCGGTGTGATGACGAATACTACTTTGGATGTTCTCTAGATATATTTTTGCTACTGATTATGCGTGCGTCTTGAAATAAAGCCAACCTATTTACGATTTTTCGAAGTGATAAGAACATTTTCTTTCAGTGATTCTCGGTATACTTGATTAAATCGTTATCCAGTCCGTTATTTAACTCGTTGTTGTATCTGTGATTGTGTTCGATTGTAATAATGATTGGTAACTGATTATTCGTAATTAAGTAGTGACTGGAGCACTAGAAAGTAAATCTCCAACAGTTAAGTTAATCATCGTTAAATCTGATTTACCAATTATCGTCACAATCACAGTTATATAATGGTTTTCCATCACTAATTCCATGTACCACGTTATTGTCTGGAGCTTTCGCGTTAGTTTAGTTTTCCTTACACGAGTCCTGGTTTCACTAAGGATTGTAATATAGGTAGAGCATCTTCTTTGAAGACATTCCTGAAGAGTCAGAGCATCCATCTTCTCTGAAAATGTACTAACTGACGTGATGCTTTTAAATACTATTTTAAATCTTCTGCACGGACTTTAGTTTTGTTCTCTTTGTGATCCTCCTGAAGTTTGGAGAAATGATTTTCCTGGATATATTTGAGGAGACCAATTTTAAGTTCACTCTATAATTTATGTCTTTATACATGTTTAATTTATGGTTATCGCGAGCAACTAGTGTATGGAAATGGTGTGTTTTCTAGGTTAGAACAGGAAAAATAATGGGTTGATTTTAAATTAAATTAACTCAATTGTGAGAGATTTATATTCCTCGCGCTCAAGTACGGTTATACTGAAACTTTTGAGGTATAGCCTTGACAATGGCACGTGTGTGTGCACCATGCCAAAACATTGGCCTGTGTTTCTTCACGGAAATCATATACAAAAAACGCTATCTGACCTAGTAGAATTACCAGTTTTTATCTACGAGTATATATATATATATATATATACATATAGTTACTTTTAAAATTAGCAATATTAACTTTGTGGTTAAAATTGATATTTTTATTTATTATCTTTGTTTTATTAACCACTTAATTGAGTTTAAATACATCTACCGGTTTCGAAAAATACAATTTTCTTCTTCAGGATGTCATAAGTTATGACAAAAAAATTGTATTTTTCTAAACCGGAAGATGTATTAAGTGGTTAATCAAACTCAATTAAGTGGTTAATAAAACAAAGATAATAAATACAAATATACATACAGTTCTCTATACATATTTAATCAATACATAATATGTTTGGATTTTTTTTTATGATTCTATAGAGACGGAAACTATAACATTGGTTAGATGTAATATAAAACCACTAAAATATGAGTACTCAAAGAATATAATAATCGAATACTTTTATTTTTATATCGGGAAAGTAGCTATTTATATATATAGTTTGTTTACTAGATCAAATCTCGTGCGGATAAATAGTTGTTTATTGAATGTCCATTATTAAACTATTGGAAGATCTGATTAAATTACTGTTTATACGGCGAAATCATACATTTCGAGCAAATACTCGTAATGTAATTGGAGAGGATTATAAATAATATATTATGTTATAATAATATTGGATAATTTTTATAGCCTCATTTTCATTAAAAATTTCACCTCAAGGGCGCTTTACACTTAAATTGTTTATAGTCTTATATTATCTTTGTATTTAAAATCGTTATTTGAACTTATGGAATGATTTTAGTCTTTTCTTTTAAATAAAGTCTCTGATGCGCTGTTTCTTATAATGAAGGACAAAGAGTTCCATGCCTTTGGGTCTGCCACCGCAAGTGCTTGTTCACTAATCTTGGACTTTTAGCAACGGCTGGTGGGATTTACAACCCTTCCGTTGGACGTCCACCATTAAAATTGTCGGAGATACAAGGATATACTATTATTTTTCCCTGTATTATCATCAATCTCATCATCTTTATTCCTTCTTCATGTCAGTATTATCACACAGTGGCTTCAATCAGACGAGACTCGGTTGTAATGCATTTCCACAAGTTCCGGACTTGGGTTGCTCTTCCAGCTGACTCCAAGATTTCTTCAGCTAGATGCAACGCATTTATCCAACAACTACGACGTTTTTTCAGGTCTTCTTCGGACCAGGATAGTTTACTTTTCTGAGCTCTTACTTTGGAGCATAACGTGGTCGAATCTTTATCTCACCGTTGCAGATAGGGCTTACTGTGGTTAGATTTGTTACAGGATTGAGGCATTCGTGTGACGTGTTGTTCACGAGTAACATTTTTCAAGGCGCATATTTTATGCTCGTCGCTATTTCAAACTGCGTAAGTCTCTGCTGCATATATAAAGATTAGAAACGCAAGAAAGACATCATCTTCAGACATTTTTTATTCATTACTGGATGAAAGCCTTTCAAGGTGTCTCATACGTATCCTATTTCTGCTTACCTCCAACGTTTCCTTTAAAATTACCCTCTTCTTTGATTGACAATAGTGTTTTTAAGGAGAACACATTATTATTTCAATTTTTCAGAATATACTTGTATGGTATTTATTTTTTGGGTACGATTTGACAGGGAATTATCATAAGATATATGTGCATTCAAATAAATATGTACTTTGTTTTATAAAATGAACTGTTTGTGCATTACAATAATAAAAAAATTAACATTAAATAAATATATTTTTAATACAATTAAATACAAATTCAATTTACCGAAAAAATATTTTAGCTGCCAACGGGATTTGAACCAGGATTTCTTCCTATCCTAGGAAGTGTGTTATCCAATTATACTACGTAAGCTTTGTAAATAGTCGACAAATTTTTGAAATTATATGTTGCAGTTATTTCAAATTGATACATCAAACATTCCATTTAGTCAAATCCCGGTGGCAGCTAAAACATTTTTTCTGTAAATTAAGTTTATTTGTATGTATATCTTTCTAATTGCTGCATTTAATTTATATTCAAAATCATAGAACTATGTGCTGAAAAAAATTACAACTTCACAAATAATAATGTTCCCTTTATAATAAATATATTTGTTCAATTAAAAATACATAACTTAACCCCCAACCTTGCTAAATATTTGTTTAAATGTATGTATCGATACTTCCCATTTTTTTTATTAATTTAATTTGTATTAAAAATTATATTTAGAAATTGTATTTTAAAAAATATTTTAATGATTTAGAAAGCGCATTTACAACAGACATAAGATTAAAAAATTATTGTGGATTATTCTTGAAAATAATCTATGTAGGTATCTAATATTTTTTTGTGTCGCGTTGTTTGTGCATTTTTGTACCTTATTGTTTATTGAGAGATGCCGAGATAGTCAATATAAAGCTATATGGTAAAGTCATAAACAGAAACTGTTTGGTGATGGCCCGACCAATCAGTAATCCCATTTATTTAAAATGGTATCAGTATCTATAGTTTATTACATATGTTTGCTAAGTCAATAGATAGTTGAGTCATAAAGTATAAACGGTATATTATTTAGTGATGACGCGGAAGCCGGAATATATTTTTTTTTCTCAGATTGGTTCTTTTCGTGTTAAGCGTTTTTGTCTCTTGACAAATAGAAAAGAGAAAATAAAGAATTCACAGCATTTAGTCAGGACCAGAATATTGTGGCGTTTCATAAGATTTTTCATGTTAAACGATTTACACTATATTATTGAATTGAAGCGAAAATTGTTGCCGTTTTAACGGTACTTATTTAGAGACAAATGGTCGTCGCTTGTCTTGAATTCAATTTTTTTTTCATTGATTTTAAAAGGGATTAATTCTATCTGATTTAGCTAGTTTCCTTTCAAGTTCAATCGTGCAACAAGTTGTTACTAATAATGTCAAAAAAAAATTCTAATGGCCGAGAAGAAAATTCATTTGCGACATAGCGTGTATATTTAAAAAAATTAAATAATGCAACTGCCGCTAGTAAGAATATTTGTCCAGTATATGTTAAAAGTGTCTTGACCTTTTTAATGTCATGAGCGTATTAACACGCCAAAATTTGTATATCAAGATATAAATGTGTTAACACGCACTTTTGGACCTTGCAAACTCGTTGGGTCATTTTTATTAGGAGAACACATTCTAATTGTGAAGTTGTAATTATTCAGAACGTAGGTCTGTGATATTTTAAATATGAATTAAATATATTAATTAGATAGATATACATATAAAATCAATTCAATCAATTAATTAGAAAGATAAACATGTAAAATATTGTTAGGTTAGGAAAGAGATCCAGGTTCGAAAACCCGGTGGCGCAACAACAATATTTTTCGATAAAATTGATTTTATATATATTTAATTCATATTTTGTCATATTTTAAAATCATTTTGCCATCTGTGAACGACACGTCCCAGCTTTTGATAAATAAGTCAAAACCGTTAAAGCCTAGTCTTACCCTATGTGGTGTCTTCCATTTCAAATAATGTTGGCATTTGTATGTGGTTTATAATTTCCCGTTTGAGAATTTTTTCACTGGAAGACGATCCCCGCGCTAGATGTCCCATAGAAGTTGATGACGAGAAACTGCGGGCCATGGTGGATGAAAACCATCGGCTGACTTCATGAGAACTTGCAGTTATAGCTAATATTGGAAATTATGTACTTAACTAAAAAATTATAATATTGAAATCTTTTATTTACAAAATTGACTTAATTGAATTAATTTCGCGTTAACCAATTGTGTTTTGGTTGAATTTGATTTTAAGTTGTTTGAATAACCCGAACCCTAATAATAGTATTAACGATAGTATTAAAAACATGTCGATACAACAGGTTTTATTCTTCCTGTTTAATATTCTTTTCTCAAATTCTTAGCAATTACATTACGCAATAACTTTCAAAAAATACAATTATTAAAATTTTTCTGAAATATTAGGTTACTCCGATACCATAAAAAATATTCCCCGATGAAATTGTAAATAATATTTAGTTCTTTATAAAATATCGTTTCTCAATTCCTCACACTGGAGGTAATCTTGAAAAGAAATGAAATATTATTTAAGAAAAGTTTTTCTGCGTATTTTTCTGACGTCATTGTATTTTGATTATCAAAATGGTTTTATAGGTGAAATTTGGTAAAGAGTTGATTTGCTTTTGAAATAATTACATAAGCCTATTCTACTTAGGCTAGGAACATGGTACGAAATCACTTCAGTCAAGTCGATGACGTCTAGTTTGCCATTTATGAATATGTATAAAAATATTAATTCGCTCGAAGTTCTATTATTACGACATGTTTGTTAAATTAAGAAATCTCATTAAAAAAATTATAATTAATTTTTTCAATGGGTATTGGTGATGGTAAACCGTAATTTAAACCGTTATTGTGACTGTGATTATATTTGATTGTAACGATGATTGGTAAATGATATTTGATCTTGGAGGCTAAGTTTCCAGTATATCGGTGGTTGCTTGTAGAATCACAGTCACAATAATTTTTTTTAACAATTACTAATGAATATAGATAATTTGAAGTTAATAAACCTTACAATTTATGCTGTACCATTTCCAGTTTCCATGGACCAAGCTGTCGAACTATATTCTGAGTTACTATGAACTACAGCGGTGTTTTAAGCGATTTAAGTATCATTTAATAAGTCTGTCTACTTCCGAATAAAGCCTCTAGTACGATCAATACAATCCGTTAATTAAAATTTATCGAATAACTCATTCAACTTCACAATTTAAAATATTAGAGACTTGGCTAATATAATATTTTTTCTTGGACTTAATGTGTAAAAAGGTTTAAGATATAAAGTCTCGTGTTATTTATATTATTATATTTGAATAAAGTAAGACATAAATTATCAAATGGTGTACTTGGAATATAAATTTTCATTAAGAAAAGTCTTTCTAAAAACGTATCAAAAGTTCAGAATTATATTGAAAAAGTCAAAAACTTTCTAAAAATTACTAAAGATCTCAATATTTAAAATATATGTATACTACAGGTGAATATTATGTTCCAGTCCGATTTTGTTTAACCGCCATTTTAGTTTAAAAAATATTTATCAATTTGCATTTAATTTTTGTAAAAATTAATTGATTACAATTTACTATGAAGTATCTAATGCCTCAATAACGTGATAAAGTCATTAAAACATTTTATTTAAATGATCGTTCAATTGTGAATATACGAAGAAATTTGCGTGATTTTTTTGGTATTTATTACGTGCCAAGCTCAAGTCAACCATTTAAAGTGTAGTTAATAATTTTGAAACTCTATACACACTGACAGATAAACAGAAAACGGGACGACAACAGATGGAATATTACAATAAATAATTAATAATATATATCAGTTATAAATATCGTCAGATTCGAAAATCTCGAAATCTAAAAACAGATATAGCCTCAACAGCGCAATACTCTTGATCCAGGTAGTATAGATCTTTAATAATAGCAGATGTCACTTTATTTTCATTTTGGGAAATAAAATGAGACGCGAACTGTAATAATTAAAAATTAAAATTGAAATTGTTGTCTACCTGCGTACTGATGTAGTGTTGCATAAATAATAGTCGCTAGAGAAGATTTTATGGTTTTAACATTCGCTTGTGGTTAATTTTTCGGAAACAAAAAATATATATTTTTAAATTCTTACATATGATTGGAATTCGTAAAATGTGTTGAAATGAGGCAGAAATAATTTCAACACGTGAAGACCAACCACAACATCCATTTTTTACCCTCAAACAAAAGATTCCATGAATTGTATTGAGAAGACAGAAAGCAAAATAAGCACCTTCAGATACTCAAGTAAAAATGTTCGCTGACTTACGAAAATAACAATTTATTTTAGTATAAATTTGAAATATTTCACAACATTACAACGACGTAATAAATAAAAAACGTAGTCTTGATGGCAGTTCGTAAGTAACGCTACAATTAATGTATTTTTGGAACCATAAACTAAATACGAAATACTTAAATTACTTAATTTTAGTTTTAATAACATAGCATATACACGTTGGGTTATTTTCACTACTACTTTCGAGAGGTGTTATCTTTCTCATCAGGTGATAACTAAAATAAATACAGTATTGTAGTCTATCCAGGAACTGGGGCGGGACTCGGTTGTTAACGAGAATATGGACAGTAAAGGCGAAGTGTCAGGGAATGTTATGTTGTTAATTAGTGTCTTTTCTGAATTTAAATTCTTTTTTATTTCAACGGTTTCCAAATTGTTTATTATTAATCTTTTACAATGTACCGGTTGGAGAAGTTTCAGTCTATGACCGTCGAAAGAGTGATTTGTTTCAAGTATGCGGTTAAGAAATTCTGAGAAGTTGTTATTTTTTCCTTTATTCTCGTATTTAGATTTCTCACGGTTTGGCCAATATATTTTTTGTCGCAATCTCCACAAGTTATTTAATATATTCCGCATTTTTCTAATACCTACTTAAATTAATTTTTATTTTTAAATTGAGTAGAATTTTGCCTCGTCTCAAGCCACGCTCCATTACTTGAATATACTACAATACTGTATTTATTTTAATTATCACCTGATGATGAGAGGGACTGCACCTCTCGAAACTAGTAGCGAAAATAACCCAACGTGTGTGTGGTACCAAGTATTACTGTAAGAATTAAAATTAATCATGTTACACCACAAAGTAACCGCCATGTCAAATAATGATATTAAAATGACTTCATAATATCATGGAATTGGTGATATTCTATACAACATATAATTATTAATATGTATATTTTTACGAGTTACTTATCAGTATTTTACTTTTAGACGACTTATTTACATGTTTACTTCTTTTAATCTTTTGTTAACATATTTACTTAATTTTTTCTACATTTCTAAATGCCTTTTCGACGATAATGTTCCATTCCTCATTAATATTATAACATTAGTTACATTAATAATAAATAAAAATAATTGGGAAAATGTAAAATCAAAAGCAACTGAAGATATAAACACAATTAAGAACTTTTTGAGAAAATGGTAAGTAAAGATAAAGTGTTGATGGCACCAGAAACAGAGAACGTTCGCGGAAGACTTGGCACGACCAGGTAAACCAGATACTGGAGGATTGTCAGTGTCTCAATAATCAGCGAGCATGTACGAATGTGGATGAAGCGAGAATTGTGTGTTAGGAC
Organism: Eubasilissa regina; assembly: GCA_022840565.1. NCBI lineage: Eukaryota > Metazoa > Arthropoda > Insecta > Trichoptera > Phryganeidae > Eubasilissa > Eubasilissa regina. The sequence continues at coordinate 6,543,798 of JAINEB010000017.1, forward strand.
AGAAGAGTTGGCGCTCTATCCTCTCTGCATTGCTCGCGGAGAAATAGTGTGATGATAAGTAAGTATAACAACGTCGTGTATCGGTTTTTATAAATGTTGATATAGAGATGGAGCAGCGGCCATCTTGGATGACATACAGCTGTTGTTGCAGGTAAGATCACTTAGATATTGTGTGTAATAGTATTTTTGTTTATTTTATTTGGTTGCCCAAGAAAACATACAATGCAAATCCATTCATAATTTATTTAGATCTGTCTAAAAACAATATACAGTGTTGTTGCAGGGATGGTTTTAAGTACAGAAACAGAGCATGACAGGGGGAGACTTTGGGTCCTCGACCCACCAAAAACATGAATAAAAATGATGATGATTATGAAGCCATAAGTTTTAAAATAAAATACAAAAAATGAAATGATGAAATTTGTGAAAAATGAAAAATGATAAAGGCGAGAATTGTTTGTCAGGACAAAGGAGTGTGGCGCTCTATCCTATCTGCCTACCCCCGCGGTGATACATAAGTAATAACTTTTTCGATATTAATTTATTATAATTAAAAAGTGAAAAAACCTTCGTTATTCCGTAATTGATGTGAATATTTTGAACAAAAGTAATCTTTCTGTAAAAAATTTTAGATGTACACGGGATTATTCCAAATGATAGCAGTAATTATCGTTTCTGATCTATGTGACGATGGCCTTGAATTTATTACACCGTGGCTAAAGAAGATTCACTTCATAGAACTATTAGTATTATTTAATTTACTGCGTTCTGACATTAATTTGCTTGACAGTTTAAAAGATGCTAATGGTGATACAATTTTTGAGAATTTTTTCAGCTATTGAAACGATCTCACTCAATAAATTTTCAATCACCTTCACTAAAATGACATATACACGATTTATCTTCTAAAATTAATTTCAATCCCAAACCCCTCCATAAACTCCCTCGGCCTATATGATCCCTCATCTGATCCTCAACATCTTCGTCTCATTTCACTTCTTTACTCTGGTCTTGACCCTATTGAACATAATTTATAAAAATATTAAAAACTTCAAAAAAAAACACAAAAAAATTGTAAAAAATACAAATTCAAACAGAAAAAGAATAAACAAAAAATTATAAAAAACTTTACCCATTTTTGCTACTACTTTATACAATTATATACAAAGTTATAATAAAACAATTTAACCTGTACCCGTAATAGTGTCCCCCAAAAAAAATCTTACGCCATTGTTATTATCTAATATGTTTGAGACAAGAGGGCTCAGCCCTTATCCCTCTCCCTATTAAATTTATTAAAAATACAGTGACAGATTACAGCCCGACACAAGATGTGATATGTTTCTATCCGCAATTCTGTCGTGGATCAGTTATTATCATGGCCAACGTTTCGGTCCACATTTCAACGACTAATGGCGACAAAAGCTGACTGAAAAACAAATTCAATTCTATCATCTGACGGCCTTGAAAACCTGCTAGTGTATTGCTTTTCGTTAATTTTTTTTTATCGTTGAATTAAACAGATAACCGCGGACATATTTCTTCTGAACCGTAAAGGTGTCGCCACCGGTTGCTTCTCAGGTGATTTACGACCCCTATATCTTACCGCGGAGGCGCTAGGGGTGTGGTCCGAAGCCTTGACATACTTTACTGCTAACTATCCACTAAAAATGACAAAATGAAGAAATATTTTTTTCGTAGGTGTACGGGTACCTAGATTACGAACTATCCATATCGGAAAAATGCAGATTTAAATCAAATAATATAAAGGTATGTTGCGTGTTTAAAATATTTAACGTTATTACGTCATATCACAGATCTATGTTCTGAATAATTACAACTTCATAATAAGAATGTGTTCTTCTAATAATAAAGCTGTATCAATGTGTCCAAAATTTATTAAAAATAAATTGATAATTCTAGCGTCTGCTATCAGATTACTCAAAGGTATTTGAGATTCCGTAAAAATAAGGTAGATGGGTGTTTCAATAATGGAACGATTAAATGTATTAATATCAAAAATGTAACAAATAGGTTCGAAAATTTGTCGCTAAAAATATCGTCGCTGTAGCATAGTTGGATAATGCATCTTCTCCGGCTTGGAAAGTGATCCAGGTTCGAATCCCGATGGCGCAACAACAATATTTTTCGATAAAATTGATTTTAAATATATGTATATGTTCCTAATTAATATATTTAATTCATATTTATAGTTTTGTTACTCTGAAATACGAAATGATGAAATAAAAGTTCTTTGAACGATGCTGTTTCAAATCAAATAAAACGAAAACAACGTGAAAAAGAATTCTTTATGGGTAACGAGAATTTTGTATGACGTATGGTATGTAATAGATTATGCGGGCAATGTTGATTTATTAATGTTTGGATATTGGATGTTGAAAAAACTGTATTTTGCTTTTAATGACGTACGAATCTCTTATGTTGTATACGCCACAAATCATTTCTATACTTACACTATACACGATTATGCTACAAATTAAAAAAAATATCATCATCATCATCGTCATCAGCCGTTTACTATCCTCCTAAAGACCTCCCCAAGTGTCTCACTTTTCTCTCTCCATATTATTATAATGATACATGCTATACACGTATGTACACCTAAAGCTATCCTAAATTGAAATATTAGACATACGTTGCACGTATTGCACAGTCTGTAAACTGATAGATATAGTGAAATATTAGACACCGGTGACATCTATTGCACAATGCGAAAATATTGTAAATTAATATTAATATTCATTATTATTTTCTAATATGAAACTGCGAAAGAAAACATTATTCCAGACAACAAAATTTCCATAATCAGATATTGAAAGTTTGTCTACGTGATACTAACGAATGATATGTCAGAATAGAAAAGTGTGGCGTTATACTTTTTATGCTTACTTTGATATTCGGCGTAATAGTAAGTTAGTTAAGGCCGGTATCCATGGATGAGATTTCTTTCGGAGATTTGACTCGTGTGCGTATATTGGACAATGAAGAGTGCAGTGCGAAGCGATTTATGAATGACAATCTCTCAATGAGACTCTCTGAGAGTCTCATTGAGATATCGTCGTAGACACAGGCCTTTACAACTCTTTTCTACATAAGGTTATAGAATTACATTTTTGAAAATATATATGAGTAGCATTTGAAATGAATAAATAATAAAATTAAGACTAAATATGCACTGAAAAAAAAAACAAATTTTGTGTCTTCAAGAATAATATTTCTCTTGAGTTTGAAATTATTTAAGATTATTCTTAGATCGATAATATCCTTGAGCTAGTTAATACAACCTTCGAATTGAAAGCCTGTCGAGGAGGATCTGTGTGAGAAATTATTATTGTGAAAATTGGAAAACGCTTAGCCATAAATTCACTTTGAAAAATGGTTGAAGACGAAGAGAAGTGAAAAGAAATGAAAAGGAGCACTCCTGGGATGACATAGATTAAGTATTACATTTAACATTAAATTAGTTATTTAATTAAATATGTATGAACGGAAGTCGTTTAACATGAAACCATGGGGATCGAATTTTTTCATGTTAAAAGAAATGATAGATGCCGACTCAGTCAATAGAAAGTTGAGTCTTAAAATCATGATGTTGTGGCGGTGGTATTGTATTTTGTTCTTTTGAGACGCGAAATCTTTTCATGCTTAAAAAAATAAAATGAGAGAAATCAATATAGCATTAAGAAGGTACCAGAATATTTTTATTTCACGTTAAACGTTCTCCATTGCATTTTATAATTATCATATGTCTGTATGTATAAAAAGGTTCCTAGAAAATATTGAAGTGTGAACTAGGGGTATTTTTTCACAATAAATAACATTTTTAAAAAAAAATAGAATACATTATTATTGGGAAGTTGCAGTTTTCAGAACATAGTTCTGTGGTATTTTAATACAAATTAAAATGAGTCAAGCAGAAAAAAATAATTTACCGGAAAAATATTTTCGTTGCCATCGGGATTCGAACTTTTAGATTTATTTCAATATAAATGTGATTTTAAATGGAATAACAGATGTATTTGAAAGAACTACAGTATATAAGTTCCAAAATTTGACTTCAACCTAATCAGTTAGTGCGGTGAAACTGACATTTCTCCGGACAGGAAAAGGTCCGGATTCGAACCCCAATAGCACCTAAAATATTTTTTCAATAAATTAATCTTTCTAGTTGATTCATTTTAATTTGTATTAGAATAACATATGATACGAGTATTAGATACGGGGGTTATCTTTTAGACGATTCTCAAATGTTCTTGAAGTTAAAATTTCCTAACCGTGTTATATATTTTAATTACATTTTATATTTTATTTATATAATGGGACTACGCTAGATGGTATTTTTGTTTACATAATTGATAAACACATTGTGTGTGACGTTTATATATTTGAAAGATTTAGAGTTGAAACAACACACCCCTTGAAATAACATAGAAAATAGAGCAGCTGAAATAACATAGAATAACACTTTAATCCTGAGACGAAGTTAAGGTCGCAGCCCGATTCAAAGTTTTTGAGATTGAAAATATTGACTTAATGTGACTTAGAAACGCTTCGGTTAGAAAAACACTGAGAAATATTCTATGTATGTGCTTCGTGCATTTGAAAATACTTTATTTATACCATAAGCATGGATAACATTAAATAACAATTATTTTTTCTTCATTATCAAAATTATTTACCTTAATAATCACGCATTAATTGGTCATGTTAAATGTTATTATGTACATTTCATATTACATATTATTTCCAAGAAATAAAAAATAAATAAATATATATTTTTTCTATTTAACGGGTTTGTTGTATTCCCGTTTATTAAGTAAAGAAAGAATTAAATAAAAAGTAGCGGAATACGGAACGTTAGTGAAGCGGGTTAGCGGCACTCGACCATCAGGATGAGCGATGTAGATGTCGCCCGCGTCGTTGGTCAGCTATGAGTAGCGATACTGGGGATGAGTTAGAATACGTACACTAACATAAATAGACATATTTATGTCTATTTATGTTAGTCTTACAGATTTTATTGAGAGAGGAACCAAACATTAAGTAAACAGAATCTCTAAATATTCATAGAGCCGCAATGTAAATTTTAATTGTAGCTATATCAATTTTAATGACGAAAAAAACGAGATAAAATCAAGATTTTTATTATTTAAAAACTTAAATTCACAATACAGTCGAAAGCTACTTAAAATAATATAATACACGGGAGATACAAGTTTCAGTAACTTTGTGCACTTTCTATAAAACAAGAAGACTAATTCATTTGACATTAATAAAACACTTTTTAGGTAACGTTGATTAGTTAGAACGGTGACCTTGCATGCAATGTCTGCCATGTAACTACTTGTTAAATTTTAGGCAAAATTGTACATTAATTTAGTATTTAAAATATCACAGACCGTCTGTTCTGAATAATTACATCTTCACAATAAGAATGTGTTCTTTTAAATAAAATTGTACATTTTTGTCGGTTCATTCGGTTCTTAACTTTTTTTTATTTAATTCATGGAAGAAAATATTTGTTCGGAAAAATAGGTAAAGCCAAAGATTGGCAAACGATAGTTTTTTTTTTTGTATCATATGTCTCAGCTAAATTATTCCATGTATCAAATATGATTGTAGATAAAATATGCGCTGGAGTTGAAGAGTCGCAAATGCCTATGAAAAGAGCTGCATGCTGCTCGCGAGCCGCGGGTCTGTCGACCCCTGCTCTAGATCAACAAAGGAATCATACTAATAATACTATCTTTGGAATATAGGAACAAACAGTTAAAAATTACCTGTCATATATGTTTTATAATGATTAATTACCTCTTATTACTGTTATGATGAACTAATGTAAGAATAGATTAAGAAACGTGCGGACAAGCCATAAAGGCATGGCACGATCTAGCTTAATGAAACTTTATGAAATAAAATTTAAAAAAACTAAGTATTCTGATAAAACAATATTTATGGTTAAAACGTGTGGATTTATGAGATGGGTAGAACATGTACCTATTGGTGCACTCATTCAAACGAATTGGTAATTGAATGTCGACAGGCGATTAGCTAGTAACATTACTTCACAGAATAAATAAAAGCCAATAATAATAACATTGCTTTGTCTTAAAACATTTTTTACTTAAAAAAATAAAAATAAATTACTATTATAATCATTCTATATACAAATTACTCACAAAAAGTAAACATTGTAAGAACCATTAACCAATTCTGTATTTTATTCTGTACTTAATATTATACTTGCTTGTAACTAGGGATTACAATACCGTTAATACTGAAACCGGTATTACCGGTTTTTGGCGAAAACTACATCTTGGGTATTAACGGTATTACAAAATAAAAAATCGGTAAATACCGAAATATATTAATTTCGTTAAAAAATATATATTTTAATTATATTTTCAATCGTATTTCCTTGGTGACTGACATTTCATGATCTACATCAACACAAAACAAATGGGTAGACATTTCTAAGAGCCTTCTATATTTTATGACCCCCAATATATATAATTTATCTGGACGGATCGGAATCGGCGAGTGGCCGTCGGAAATAATTCCGATATATTAGCAGATCAAAAAAAGGCCGGCCGGAAAGGAAAAAAAATAAATTTTAATACAAGGAATATGGTAAATAAATGCATTCTATTTTTTTTCTGTTTATTGTTATATAAAATTTTGATTTAATAAATGTAATGTAATAATTTGAATGTACTGTAATCATTTGTTCTGTAGTAATGTAATAATTTTAATTTAATCTAATAATTTGTAATGTAATAATTAAATTTAATAAATTGTTTGATCTCCTCCTGATTAATAAAACATTTAAAAAAAAATTGTATTGTGTATTTTTTATAAAATTTAATAAGTTTAATGATTATGAAAGTAATTAATAATTAAGTAAACTATGTTATCAAATTAATTAATTATTATTAACCAATAGTTAACAAATTAATGATAAATGAAACAATTGGGAGAATTAATAATAGAAGATGAATAAAAGAAGACGGTATTACCGGTAAAAACCGGTAATACCGTCTTCCGTCCGTTCCTCCTGGTCAGTGAGGGTCAATAATGGCCCCTAAGTAAATATATATTTATATATTTTTAAATGGAACACATTATTATTACGATGTTGTAGTTTTTCAGAACATATCCGTGTGATATTTTTAATTCAAATTAAATGTATCAATTAGAAAGATAAACATAAAATTAAGTCATCAAAAAATATTTTTGTTGCCCCCCGGACTCGAACCATGAACCCTTCCTATTTAGTATGATGTAATAGGTCAACGCAGTTCTCTGGACAAGAAGGGATGGCATCAAAAATATTTTTTCGATAAATTGATTTTATCTCTCAAAAATATGTTCTGAAAACACTTCACTATAATAATGTGTTCTTATTATCTAATTAACAAATGGAGGTAGTGCATGTGTAAGAATTAACAGGTTTAGTTATTCACATTATGATTTGACTCAGTAAACAGAATGCGATTAGATCATCTATTTTCTCTTTTATTTCATATCCTTCAGTTCTACCATACAATTTTCCGTATATAGTTTAAAAACTCTTATTAAGAAGAATACATTATTATTGTGAAGTTGCAGTTTTTTCAGAACATAGTTCTATGATATTTTAATAAAAAATAACACAATAATGATGTGTTCTCTTTAATAATATATAAGCTGTATTAATGTTTCCAAAATTTAATAAAAATGAATGAATGAATTATTTCTGGCGTCTCCTATCGGATTTTACTTAAAGGTGTTTGAGATTCCGTACATATTAAGTAGATTGCTTTCAAATAATGGAATGACAGATGTATTAATTTGAAAGTACAACATATAATTATCGTTATCATACTATGGCACCGCGGTGTAATAGGTCAGCGCACTTCCCCGGATAGCAAGGGTTCCTGGTTCGAGTACGGGTAGCAACATAGATATTTTTTCGAAAAATTGATTTCATTTGTTTATATTTCTAATTGATACATTTAATTATTATTAAATATATTTATACGGCTATTATTATTATTCCCCTAATAGTCTTCCATTTCATTTATATATACTAGAAATATCTATTAGGGTCATTAATGACCTATTGATAATCTGTACATTAAAAATTAAAACTAAAAAATGAATACGTGTGTTAAATTGCTGCTGGGTTTATATTCCCTTTATAGTGCAGTGATAAAGAATTCAGAGTTAAATGTTTTTAAAGTGTGCGTGTAAAGAAATCCAAGTTAAGTGTTTTTAAAGTGTGTGTGTAAAAATATCAGAGTTAAGTGTTTCTAATGTATGAGTGTATTTAAAGTTTTAAAATCAATATAATATATGGTCACCAAATATGTTTCCTTGCGGAGAGAGTAAGGTCAAGAATTCAGACTGCCGAAAATGTAGTATGTAGTAGCAGGAGTGTCATTATTCTTTTACACATTATCACATTTAAGGTGGCTTGGACACATCTTGCGAATTCCAGAAGACCTTGGCAATTCCGATGGCAGAACGGTTGGTGAGTTGCCCCAGACAAAGTTGGGATAAACTACAACAAAGATTGTATGAAAACAAATTGGATCTTGAATAATCAATATGTACCAAAGCAGAGCGAGCCAGGAGAGCCCGAGAGATGATGAAGCCATAATGAAGTCTTAAATAATAAACAAAAAATGAAATTGATTTATTAGCGTTCACATTTAAAAAAAAATCATTTGAAGGGAACCTGCATAAATAACGAAGAAAGGGAGTTCGTTTCAGTTTTTAATGAAAAGACAATTTATTGTGATGTTATAATTTCAGAATATAGTTTTGTGGTAATATTATTACAAGTTAAATTAATCAATTAGAAAGACTAGCAAAAAACAATCGGCTATTGCCGCGGCATAGGCTGCGCGGTCAGGGTCTCAGTAGAATCTATATTTCAATGCGAAAATTACTTATTATACTGTTTCAATAATAGTGCTTGTGCGTCCTTTTATATTGTTTTAGAAGAAATATCATTCTACGAAAGCCTTGGCAGCGCAGTGATCAAAACGATTCGCGTAGCGGCCAGTATCGGCCGCTTCACGGGTACTAGCAGCAAAAAGCAATCGGCTCTTGCCAATATACTCGCTAGCCGTAAAAATTCATATGATTTCACTAACGTATGTTTTTTCTTACTCGTAATAAAGATAATGTACACTTCATTTCTAATTGAATATGTATTTATGTACTGTTATTAAATATATAAAAAAATATATATTTAAGTAATCTTAACCTAGATATATTAAAAGCACGTTCGATTTATATTCGCTACTTTGGCGAATATGTTGAATTTTTACTTAATGGCAAATGACACTACATCCAGTAAGTCGTAGATAAAATATGGGAAAACGCTATATTATGAATATAAAGAAAAAAATCTTTTTATGGAGAAATTTTTTTATTAATCGGCTAAAATCTGTGTATAAAATAATTTTTGTTAATAATTATTGTTGGTGCTGTAGAATCTATTCTAATCTTTTTACGTTAAAAACATGACAAAGAGAACACATTAGATTTTTTTATAATGACGCATATCATGAAGAAATACTCTATTCTACTATTTCATATCGATGCTTCCCTATTATTTTCTTATTCTTTAAATACTACAATATTTTTAAACAACATCATACTTAATTTTAAAATATTCGTACTTTTAAAATTAGCAATATTAACTTTGTGGTTAAAATTTATATTTTTTATTTATTATCTTTGTTTCAGAAATAGAAATTTTAATATAAGAGTAAGGGAGCATTTGAGATGTTTGAACAATAGTGGGTTTTCAGAATTTCTAATCATTTGATAAAAAATGGTCATGGTTTTGATAAAAAATTGGGATTGTCAATTATGTATATTAGTATTGGTCACAAATTAAATAACTTGGAAACGTTGGAGATAAATAAAGCGTGTAAAACTAATCAAAAAATTATAAATAACCAACTAAATTTAACTACGAGTCCCATTCTAAAATTTTTTCCTAAAAATTATTTGACTAAATTTTTATTAAGTAACAATTTGAGTTAGGTACTAAATTTATTTTTTAAATAATTGTTGTTTTTTTAAAAATAGATTCTGGTAAAGAAAAAATAATATATGTTTTTAGTTAGTTATGACATCCTGAAGAAGAAAATGGTATTTTTCGAAACCGGTAGATGTATTTAAACTCGATTAAGTGGTTAATAAAACAAAGGTAATAAATAAAAAATATTAAAATATTCGTTTTATAAACTTGAATTTTATTTATGTCAGATAGAAATATGTTTTCTGGTTAATTAACTTCATCGGTTTGAAAATGATAGATACACGTGTCGTTACCATCTTATCAGCCTACCTGGAATGATGGCGCGTATGTACGTCTTCAAATCAATTTAATATATAGTTACATGATATTTACACCGTATTAATAAGGTAACATTTTGTTTGTAATTATCCGAGTATCATTAAAGGCTGTCAGTCGTATTGGAAGAGCTACAATCATAAAAAGTCACGTGTTTTATTGTATTGTGTATCAAAATATGAAATGTTACGGAAGATGACAAGACGAGGGTACAAACCCCGGAAGGTGTTTGATGTAACCTTCTTGGATACAAACCTTGGAGAGTTTTATGCAAAACAAAGTCAAATTTATGAATAATTTCCCCAGGCGGTATACCTAGTGGTTGTACTTTGACCTTTGACCCACGTGTATGAAAACTCCAAGCTACTGTAGTAGTAATAAGAAAATACAGTTTCATTACTATTTAAACAATTATGAAAATTAGTCAAAAATCTAAGTCATAAAAATAGATCACTGTAAACGCTTATAGTTTAGAAAGTCAATGGAATAATCGTCCAAGGAGATGCCTTTGAGACGTGGTGCTGGAGATACACGTTGCGCATGCCATGGATGGCGAGACGCATGAATGTCTCAATTTTGCAGGAGCTGAACATCAAGGACAGACTCTCAACCTGAGACGAATCCTTAAATTTTTTGGGCATTTTGCCAGAAGGGAAGATAACTTGGAGAAGCTTGTTGTAGTGGGCCATGTCGAAGTATGAAGAGGAAGAAAAAGATTTCCCACCCATTGGACTGACTAAGTAAAAAAGGCAACTGGCACTTTTGACACTGTTGACAGCCCTAAGATGTGCAGGATGCCGAGAAAAGTGGAGGAGCATAATCAAGAGGGCGGGAGTTCATGGAGATCGCGATATTCCGTCATAAAAGATTGACGTGGATGATGATGACGTAGTGGGTGCAATAAAGTAATGAAAGATTGATTTAAAATAATTGAAAATGTGAGAAGAACATTTTTCTAGGATAAGTCTTGTTTATCCTTTAAAGCTCAAAGTTTGTTTCTTTAACCTTTTGGATACCATGAGCGCGTTAATATGCCTAACTTTGCATGTTATATCAAACTGTAAGCGTGGTGACACGCACTTTATGATTTTGCAAGGATTTCCTCAACTTTGTGGAATACAAATTCTATAATATTATTATTAATATAAATGTTTTTTAAAAATGATGATGCGTACACGGAATATGTATCACATCAATATTATTATTTTCAAACTAAGCTAAACGCTTGTGCTATAAAAATATGGCTAACTTGATGGCCTCTTGGAACGAGGCTCGAACCCTCTACCACTAGATCACTTGGAAAATATCGTAACCACTAGACCGCAAGCACATTTATTTTTCACCTTGTCAAATTATTCTGTAAATTTCATAATAAAACGCGATTAAACGAAAAATACAATATAAGCAGAACTAAAAAAAAAAAACGAATAAATTTTGTACCATTTAAAAATATTCAATTGAAAACTTTAACGTGTAATTTAACAACCTGTGATATTAAATGTACCACCAATTCTGAGAATATCTACGTATTTTTTAGTTTTTTAAGATATTAAAATTTTTTAAGGAGAACACATTCTTATTGTGAAGTTGTAATTATTCTGAAGATAGGTCTGTGATATTTTAAATATCCCAGTAGCGCAAAAACAATATTTTTCGACAAAATTGATTTTATATGTATATATTTATAATTATATTAATACATTAAATTAGTATATTTAAATTTATTTATTTTACATTTGTAGAGGTCCTGCTCGCGCCTCACAGTACCTGGCCGTTTAGCCAGCCATTTTACAGGTGTATCATTCCACCTAGTGCCGACTGAAATCTAGATAACAATACATCGCAATGTAATAACTCCGAGAAGCCGCTTGAAGGAACCACTTCTCCCTTAGTTGCCTTCTCGGACGCATCTCCAGTGAGCACTCATAGTCATAATCTTTACTGTAATTTAACTTCTACCTGTGTGCCTTCATTTGTACATTAATCAAGATTTAAACCAATTGAATTGTCACAAGAACATGAAACTATATATTAAAACTTGGATTCGTAATATGGGTAGAGCCAGTATTGGTGTACTCACTCAAACATATTGACTCATACCTATATTAATTATTGCAACAAAGTGATCCAAAAATTAGTCCACTTTAAAATTGTTTTTCATATACACCTATTATATAGAAATAAATGTAATTCTATCTACTACTTGTAATTCTAATTAATTGTACAATTACGAGACGGGCACAGTCTAAACATATTTTTACATTATATTATATAGTTACAAATAAAATAAAACAAATAAATAAATCTGCAATAAACGCCACCAATTGTAAGTTAATGTTATATTTAATACACGCATACACGCTCTAGCCACAGCACATTTACACACACATACGTATACATTTTGGCATCAAATAAGATCTGGGGAGTTTGGGGCCTCAGTTTCACCTTATAGAATATACTTGTGATATATCTACATAGCTCATTAATCAATTAAACAGAAGCTCCTAACGGATGACGCATAACCTATAAACATATTCACCCCTTACGGGATACATCCAACAAACTATAATCAAAGCAAATACACACTCATCACCCCATACGGGTAACCCGCAATGTAAATTAAACCAATTCCCCAAACATTTTAAGCGTCATCGTCATATCAATTTCTAAAAGGAAACTTTGAAAAACAATTAATAAAAATTGGAAGCCTTCCTGGATTACTGAGCCAGTAAAGCTACCTTCAGCCTACCCATCCTTCTGCGTCTGTGGGATCATTTTATAAAATTCACGATTAAAAGGGAAGAACGATTGTAGCATACAACCTCGGCATATAATATGTTTTATTACTGTTTTTCATTTTCAAAATCTTTTTGAAATAAAAGGATTTTCAAAGAATTCCGGAGAGGAACTCATCGCTCTTCGCGCGAGGAAGAAGCTTTGTCGGCTGCGGGGAGGATGGAGGTGGAGGATGTAAATGATGATCCATGTCTCTACACAGTTGGGAATCTCCAGATCCAGATTTTGAGTATAAAACACATCATTAGTTGGATACTGTCATTGCTATAGTTTCGAGCAGTGGTGTCATTAAAAAAATATTTTAATACAAAATATTACGTATAGAATTTTGTGCAACAATTATCATACAGCGGACGGATATTACGAGAATGCAAAAAAAAATATCGGACCGGAACATTGCATTTTCAAAACGTGAAAGTCATTACGAGGAAATTTTCATGTTTTTTTGTTAAAATTGGATCATCTTGGCGCACAGCGGTATCCCATTACTTCAATCATTGATCACATGCACTTGGAGACATATGAAATATGTGTATTCAGTCATTCTTAAATGTCCTCGATAGTTTTTTTAACAAATTCATGGTTTTAGGGTTTACGAAAGTAAATTTATTGCCGACTAAATTATTTATTTTTAACCTCAAACAATTTCAATTTAAACATGAAGAAAAAAAGGATTTCGAGAGATGCAGCCTCTCTCATCATCATGTATTTTTAGAACTAAATACTTAAAATTACTTAATTTTTATAACAACTTTGTACTATACACACGTTTGGTTATTTTCATTACCCGTTTCGAGAGGTGTAATCTTCTCTTCATAGGTTGACAACTAAACTAAATACAGCATTGTAGTCTATTCGGGTAATGGGGCGGGGCTTGGGAAGAGGGAAGAGGTTTCGGTCGTTAACGGGAATATGGACAGTAAAGGTGAAGTGTTAGGGAATGTTATGTTGTTTATTAGCGTTTTCTCCGAATTTAAAAACTTTTGTATTATATTTCAACGGTTTCTAAATTGTTCATTATTATCCTGCATAAGGTTATCGTGTAAAGAAGTTTTAGTTTCTGATTATTTATATTATTCTTTCGTTAAATGATATTTTGGCTACGTTACAAGACATGAAGTACCATGGAAAGGTTTGTGATTCATGAGAGAGTAGAAGGAACTAGATCTCGTGGAAGGTACCAACACGTTGGACCGACCTTTTCGATATAGAGTACACCTCTAGAATGCACAAATATGTAAGTGTTGACAGATCATCCGCCAATAGTCGCAGTTCCATGATCACGACTGCTCTCATAGAGAGAATAAAACGAAGGTGATGATGATGATGATGACGGTTAAAATAACACATTATTACATTTACTTCGATGTTTTATTTTTGTTTTGTAATGTACTCGTACTTCTGTTGATTATGGTGAAAATTCTATTGTTTTTAAATTTGTTTACTTATTTATTTTTTATTTTCAACAGATTTGTATTTGAAATTGTGGTAGCTTATTAATAATTTAGAAAAAGTTTTGCGATGAATTCATTTATTATTCCAAGCTATTTTTACCAAAATAACGGTAACTAAAATATTTAATTCAAAGAGTCATTCAAAGCTTAACATATTTTGATTTAATTTTTCTCACAATTTTTGTCGAGTAAACGATTTGAGTCTATAGAAATACATTATAGCCAACACGTTTTCTAAATTACGATCAAAAGGTGTTTAAGAAAAAGTATTTCAAACATATCTGCGTTGAGATTGTCACGTAGCTACGAACTTATGTACTTTAAGGGATTTAAATACCTTCTAAGAATCCTTGAAGAGAAACCTTTTCAGTAACTTTAATATTGAAGTTTTTTGGCAATGACAAAAGAAAATAACACCCAGCACCTCACCGCTCAACGTCCTAGTTAGATGGGGTTATGGGTGGCAGCCCGATCAAGGCAGACTATATTAGGGGTTGAATAACGTTTTAATTTTGTATGATATTATACTCTAAATATAACGATGTCTCATGTCAAGAGGCAATAATTTCGTATGTTGCGATACTGGGTGTAGATAATAGGATATATCCTGTCTCAAGAGATCTGGTTATTAACATAGTGAAGCTATTATTAAGTGAAGCTTCCAAACTCGATGATAATAGTGCAAGAAAGCGAAACAGAAATATTTCAATATAATTATTTGATTTGGCAGTTACTTCGTGGTGCAACATTTTAATTTAAAAAAAAATTACTACATACACGCACACACACATACACACACAAACACAATTTTTTAGAGTTGTATCACGACTAGTTTCGGAAGAGCAGTCCTTCCCATCTACAGGTGTAAATTAATCTAATATTAAATATAGTTGGCTATTGGGGCGGTAAGGCACGTAAGGGTGGGAGTAGTTTTATTGCTTCTAGGGAACATTGTTAACAGCGGCGAAGGATTTAAAAATGTTACATTGTTTATTAATGTTTTCTCCGAATTAAAATTTTTCTGGATTTCTATCATTTCAAGGTTATTCATTATTATTCCTGTATTTGGTACCGAGTGAAATAATTTTAGATGGTGGCTGTCAAAAGATGGTTGGTATCAATGGTATTCATGAATTCAGAGAAATTATTATTTTTCAAACATCGTCAATGTTCCTTAATTCACGGATTTAAATTTCTCCCGGTTTGGGTAATATATTTTTTGTTACAACACATGTTATTTGATATATCCCTTATTTAATACTGTATTTAATTTTAGTTCAATATACATCTGTAGACACTGTTACTATTGAAACAAGTCGTGATACAACTCAAAAAAATTGTAAGTGTGTACAAAGTGTTCATAAAAATTATATGTATTTTTTTGAAATCAGAAGTATTTCGTTTAAGCATGAAACGTATAATATCATGAACGGGTAGAAATAGATTATCTTCAAGGACCCTTAAGATTCATGTAAAAAATTTAAGATCCTTCTAGAAACTCCTTCGACAATTGTCTATTTTCAATAACCTCTCCCTACACCCCCCAATCATGCGCACCCTGTCTTCAGCAAAAGATTTCTCTGTCCTGTTATCCGCCGTGATAATATACCTCTAGTAAGTCTTTTACTGTGGCCTTAGAACCTTTTGTATCGCGATTATTAATAAAGATATAAGGAAATTCAAAAATTCATACACAATATACGTCAAAAAATGATATAGCAATGGGCAGGTTACATCTTTATATCACATTTGGAGAAATCAATTGGCTGATGGAGATATCTACTGTCGCGTACGTTACAATGAAAAATGTTACAATGAGCATCGATAAAATCATGGTATTAAAATAATCATACATGCGCTTGCGAATGACGTGATGACGTGTCGGGGACTTTCCGTCTTTATTATCATTTGCAAAGTTCAGTACTTAATAGCACGTATTTTCAAATTATGTGTTGATGTGTTGGCAACTTTCAGCTTGACGGCAAGTAGACTGTAATTTTTTAACGATTTAATTACAAAAGGTTTGTTTGTATTTTACTAAGGAAATATTATTTTTGTTTCTTTTATAAAAAGTAGATTTTTTTTAAATATGTATATTTCTGATTTTGCATTATATTTTTCGTAAGTTTGTCGAGTTGAGTGTCGCCTTTGCTACAAGCTGTGGTCCCGGAACATAATATATAATATTACCCTATAAAAATGTACAGTACGATGTAACAACCAAATTAAAACAAACTATTTAGAAGTACAAATTAAGTTCGCACTAGAATACCCAATTATAGTCGAATATGCATGCAATACTTTACTTAAATCTGCAAATTGAGATTATTAATTATTATTAACTTTTGTACGTTAGTTCCTCTGTTGAAGAATTTAAATACTCATTGTCATACAAACTTTAAATATAAATATGTACATTAAAATGAGAAAACGGTAATGAAAAATGTGTTAATTACTAGAGACCAACCGAAATTACCTTTTTCGTTTTCAGCCGAAATCAAAACTAAGCCGCATATTGTGTTTTACTTTCGGCTTAAGCCGAAATTACTTTTTCATTTTTATAATAATCATACACAAAAAATCACGAACTTAATTAAACACACGTCTGTACTATTACAAACTAAACTAAATGCTTGTTCTATGAAAATATGACTAACTTGCTAATCTTCTGAAATGAGGCCCAAACCCCCGATCACTGAATCACTAGGCAAGTTTCTTAACCACCAGACTAACAAATACGATCGAAACACAATATATCGCAATATTAATAAAAAATGGAAGAATGCTCTTTTATACAATTCCTAAAAATTATAAAATAAAGAACAATTATATTGAATAGTAAAGCATAAGAAGTATTTTTACTCATTTTATGGTAAACAAACTCAAAAACTTTCTAATTGCGATGAAAATATTTTAACTACTTTTCAACATAAAAATCATTAAGGAAAACACATTTTTGCTGTAAAGTTGCATTTTCAGATCATAGTTCTGTGGTATTTTAATACAAATTAAATCAATAATAAGACAAAATATTTTATTTAAACCACTATGTATTGATTATTCTACACATTTCGACACCTATGGTATCTTCTTCAGGAAACAATGTTCACTGAAATTAAAAAAATACAAGCGTAGATAAAAAAAATCTGCAAAGTGGTAAATAAGTAAGAACTAATATGAAAAAAAAATAAAAAGAGATTATTTGCAAAGAGAATTTGGTCAGTTACAAAATTTAGCTTGCTCCTTCATTATTGACAGGTTATATATACAGTACAGGCATATGAATAATATTCAAATATCGTTTTAATAATGCCAATACGGTAAGTGCACATTTTCCAAAGCCATTAGGAGAAAAATACTCTTAATGAAAATTCTTCAGAAAAAGTAAAGCTGTTGGTTAATCTTTTTTGTCGTCGGAATTCTGCTTTATAAAATCACTGATCATACTACTCGCCTATAATAATTTACCTAAAAATTAATGTTTTTTTTTAAAATAAAGAGGCGTACACAGAATACATGTCACATTAATATTCTTACAATTTTCCAACTAAGCTAAATGCTTGTACTATGAAGATAGGACTAACTTGCTGGTGTCCTGGAACGAGGCGCGACCCCCGACCACTAGATCACTAGGCCTACGAACTAATAATATAATTGTTATTGACTCTGTATCATTGTTATTAACAGAGTTAATAACAATGAACAGAGTTAATAACAATTATATTATTCAATCAACTCTGTATAATTGTTATTAACAGAGTTAATAACAATTATACAGAGTTGCGGATAAATGAGACTATATGATAAAAATAGGCGCAAGTAGTTAACGGTGTTTGTGGTTGAGAAGATAACGGGGAGTAGAGTGGCGTTTTGGAGCCGGCCTCCCGAACGGCTACTGGCGCATGTTATTGGCACATTTACGCCCAGGTGCGTTCTGGAATCGTCGGCTGTGATGAGGCAATAGACCTCCACAACTCGTTAATTTCGGGAAAATAAAGTCCCATGGCACCATATTCGAGCTGTACGGAGGGCGGTCCAGCAGATCTTACTTAAACTTCTGCAGTTTTAGATGTGTTTTAAGTTTTTTAAAATAAAATGCAATTTCAGTACAATTATTGTTGAGATTTGCATTCGCATGGAAACATCGATTTAGTTTCAACCGAAACCGTAACCGAATATTTGGTCTTTAGTAATAATAATCACACTCAATATTTTTGAAAATAAACTGGATTAACATTGATGAAGACTCTATAGAGAAGTCAGTACAGATGAGTATCAGATTAGCTAATCCTTCTAGAAATTAATTAAGCTATAATGTCGTATGATAATTAATTAAATATTCCAGGTAAGAAATTATCATACCAATCAATATACACCACTTCTTGTAACTTAATATAGCTGAATAAATAATAGCGAGAATTAAAAAAAAATCAAAATGCGAAAACGAATGAGAGGCAACATTCTAGTCTTCACGAAATTCATAGTGAATGTGGTATTGTAAATGTTAGTAGAAAAGGTAGAGAATGACGTCTGAGATTTGTACAAGGACGAAAAGTAAGAACAATGGATCGATATTCAACAAGATGGATATACCGAGTCCTAGATATGGAGCTTCATTTCACGGTCTAGGTTGCAAGAGTGCTGAAGAAGTAGACCAAATATGATGATGATGAACCAAAGGAGACGATACTCAGACATGAGAATATAAACCAGAAAATTGTAACTGTATTTTATAATATATTGTGCTAAAGTTGCGCGAGTATTGTGCCAGTGAATGATGTTGCATATTCATACATTTATTTAACACTATACCTAAATCAAATCTGAGCTGGTTGGTGGGTTAATTTTATTTTGCTAAGACAGAAACCACTTTATTTAGCGAAATCCCGAAACTGCTGCCAGGCGGCGTCGCGGTTATGCGTCATGTTACGTCACGAATTTAATCATTTTTAATATTAAAAATAGATTTTACTTTTATCTATCAAGAAATAAATAGAATGACACTATTGGATTTATCTAAGAAGTACAAAAATAAAACAAACAAGATGAAAGAAAATTTTAAATATTTTTTCCTATCCAATTCACGTATTTTTCAAATACTTAGAAAAGTGGATATCACTTCGTTGTATTAGATTCTAAAGAAATGAAAAACAGTAATCGTATACATAAATACATAAATTTTCTAAAGAAAATTAATCTTTATTTAAAAACATCAACAATTTTCGTTTTTGGTCTTCACGTAGGTATTCCGGACACATGATACCTTTATGGAAGGGAATACTCGGGTAAATTGAATGCGAATATATGGGGGTGGATATTGACAATTTTGCGTTAACGTCACAATAAATTTTTAGGATATAACAAACGGATTCTTCAGGATGCTGTACATTCGATAATAAACACGATAATAATGTCACGAAAGTTTTCGTCGAACCGCAAATATTACGTAAACAAATAGTTAGATTAGTATATTCATACAGGGTGAATATTATGTTCCAGGTCGATTTTGTTTAGCTGCCATTTTAATTTCACAAATATTTGACAGTTTATATTTAACAGTCATAAAAAATTATTAATTACAATTTATTAAAAAGTATCTAATGTCTCAATAACGTGATAAAATTATTAAAACATTTTATCTAAATAAAAATGGCAATGCTGTAACCATTAATGGTGATCGCTATCGTCACATGTTGGTGATCGAAATGGGTAGATTAGGTCTGCGACACATGCGGTTTCAACAGGATAGTGCTACTTCACACACAGCCCGCGCTACGTTTTAAATTTTGCAAGAAATTTTTCCCAGCCACATAACGTTAAAAAGTGGTGATATCGACTGGACTCCTCGATCACCTGATTTGTCGGCTCCCGACAATTTTTTGTGAGAGTATTTAAAAAAAAAAAATCTATGCTTATAAGTCAAGGACAACTCCGATGCTCAGGACAATATTCGAAATGAAATTGCTGAAATAACATGCAAAATGTGCGAGAATGTTAAGAAAAATATGGTTAAAAGAGCACGTATTTGTGCCGCTGCTAGAGATGGCCACTTGGCCAATATCATCATTTAAACATAATCGTAATAAATTATATAATCGATTAATAAAAGTTAAATTATAAAACTGTAATTTATTTCTTAGTTATTTAAAAATAATATCGGACTGGAACATAATGTTCACCCTGTATTACTACGCAAGAGTCCCACGCCACGACACATGAGTGTACTTGTAGTTTTGTATGCGAAACAGCTTAATAGTGAGTTTGTTAGATAGTGAAAGAAATTATTATATAGATATGAAAGTAAAGGTTTATCTTGACAGTTAGTGTACACCTGTTCCGAAAGAAAAAATAGTGGTATTGGAACTAGTCAACGTAAAAATAATCATAGATGTTAAAACATAGTTATTTGTTTAAATGAATAATTATGAACTAACCATAATGCCCATATCCGTCGGATGAGATTTTAGATTCAAGAGAATTCCTAAGACATGAATTATTCTCCTATTTAATTTTTTCGAGATTGCACACCGGGTCTCAGTGATTTGCTGTTTCATCGTTACGTGTTTGTTGTACGTCAAACGTCAGTATATTGACTATTGATGTTCCGTTCATCATTTGGGTGAATTTGAATCTTCCAGAAGTAGTTATAAAAAGTTTTTAATTTAATGTCTTTATTTATTTAACCTTTCAGAATAAATGGTTTTAATTATGATTCTCCCCAAAATACTTGAGAAGGCCTTCATCCAGCAGTGATCTAGGTGATATTTTTGCGCACATATCGAATCACGCTGTCAAATCGAAGGCAAAATATAAAGATTTAAGTTTTTGTCTTTTTCAGCAAATCTCAAAATAATCTCTAGATCAAAATTTCAACACGTGTACGTAGTATTGAAATTTATTTTGATACGAATACAAATTTAACGCCATAAACATTAAAAACACACTCACATTTTATTATTAAATATACTGATATATCTGGGTAACATTACATATAGTGTTAAACAAAGTCAATATTGAATTTTACAAGGGTAATAAAATATCACATTAAACGTATACCATGTGTCGGCAAATACAGTGAGATAGCAAGATAAAGCCGGGGTCTCGGCAAGTGTTCTAGCAACCCATTAAATATTTGCAGGGTCTATTTTTGACTGTTAGCCTCCCACGGATCCCGCCCGAGTGGGTGGGACCGAAGGCTTCGCTGCGGAGGAGGCTCGACACAACTCCGCGACGGTCGTTATTTTAAGTAGCAACAGGTGATGCTTTCGTTATAATGCTCTTTTGAGAGAAAATTATCCCAATATTTCACCCGGTAATGTGAACGGTGAAAGAAAGATATGATGAACGTAATAAAAATTGATCGGATCCTTTTACGTGTAATACATTTTTCCATTTTTATTAAATTATACGATCACTTTTTTTTTTTTTTAAAACCTAATAAAAAAGTTGCTATTCATACGTGTACACTTTTTATTTAATTATTCAAAGCATTAACACTTTCATGAAAAACGCGTTTTATGTCTCAGACGTCATACTACCCCCTGCGTAATGTTTTTATAAATAATAATTTTATAAACAAGAGTATTCTTTTACGACTAAATGTTTTATTATTAATGTCACCGCCACGTCGGTCTTTCATGAACGAGGATCGTGATCTTCATGAACCATCGGACCACCCGTTGGACCAACCAAATAGAAATTAATAGTTGTATTAATGTTTCCAAAATTTAAAAATAAAAAATAATTATCAATTAATTCTGGCGTCTCCTATCAGATTACTCAAAGGTGTTTGAGATTCCGTAAATATAAAGAAGATGGCTTTCAAATAATGGCACGACAGATATATCAATTTGAAAGTGTAACATATAAGTTCAAATAATTGTCGTCAACTCTGTGTTGGTGTAGCGTAATCAGTTAATGCTTTTTCCCGGAAAGGAAGAGATCCATGTTCAAATATCCGATAGCAACGACAATATTTTTTTGATAAATAGATATTGTATGTATATCTTTCTAATTAATACATTTCATTTGTATTACAAATTGCTTTTACTTTAACATTTTAAAATTTAGTTTGCCAGAAAACGGTTCTTTAGTTTCTTTTATTTTTAATTCAAATTTTTAGGTAGGTACCGAGCACGTATTGAATATAAAAAGAAGATCTTTATCTACATAACTTGTTGTTGTGGCTCTTCGAACACGAATTTCTTAAAAGTGTCAAGATGTGAATTTAAAGTTTATGGGTACTAAATAAATTTGTACACACCATGGTAACGAAAGTGACGTATTTGTGTGGTAATTTTTTGGTCACACATTTCTAAGACTATTCAAGTGCGAAATTTTTTTGAGACTGATATCAAGTGTAAAACACGGTATAAAACTAAGAACATAATGTACAATTTAATAATAATATCATTATTTCACGCGCCTAGTGGTCCGGGGTTTAATCCTCATCTCAGGAGACCAACGAGTTAAGTATATTTTGATAGTACACATTGAAAATAGCACGAATATTAATATTACCGACACTGATGTATGGAAGTGAGGCCTGGAGCTGGCAGAAGAGGAAAGAAAGTAGACTGAATACAGTGGAAATGAGATCACTTTGGCGTATATGTGGTAGATCCATTTATGATAGAGTAAAGAATGAAAGTAAGAAAATCATGTAAAGCTGATCTTAGTATAATGAGAAGTCTCAATAATCTTAGAGCACGTATGAGAAGATGTATGAATGTGGATGAGGTGAGAATTGTGTGTCAGGACAGAAGAGTGTGGCACTCTATCGTCTCTGCCTACCTCTGGTATGCATCTCTATGTTTGTAAAAAACAAATAAATCATATATTATATTAATATTTGAATCATTAATAACTATTATTAGAGAACAAACTATTTCAAGATTAATTTTTAAAAACTAGTCTAATCTATCTCTAGTCTGTGCGAAAATCTACAGCCCGAATTTTCATCTATTTTTAAATTCAGTTGGGAACAATTTTGGTTGTTGTTACAGTATTTTCTCCCTTGGCGATTAGTTGCTTAGTAACCAGAAGGCACCCCGAGGCTCGGCAGGATTTCTCAGAACCTTCGCTAATATATTTTGTAACACAGCCCTGTGTTTCGCGATAAATGCCAGAGACCTGGTAATCGGCTGTAACTGCCACTAGTGGCTGGCATGTGTCAAGCACGTGTTTTCTGCGTGAGAATTTTATGAATTTTATGTATTAAAATTATATCATACCCCAATTTAAATTCTATTTTCACATTTTGTATTTTTTAGAGATAAATCGCAGAGATTAATTTCTGTTTTTTTTTTTATTTATACATAATATTGATGTGGCCCATCATAACTAGATTATCTAAGCCATCTTCCCTTTTTGCAAGGTGCCTAAAAATTGAATTTCATACGGATCACCGTCCACGTTGTTACATATTTACACTGTAATAACCGGAAGGCAATTGACACGATCGGGATCAAATTTTACACACGTGACGCAGCCATACCAACTTTAAACTCAAGAAAGCTCGCGTGGACTATCGCCAACAGATAACGCTGCAGCGGTAAACGTCAGAATATTTAGCGCTACACTGATAAGAAAGATGCTGCACCATGTGACAGCGTGCGTGACAGCCGGTAATTTTGTGTTTGCCAGATTTCTTCTTTATTCAAATGACAGGATTTTCCATACAATATTTGAAAATATCTAACACACACACATACATACACACACATATATTGCACGTAACTACGCACTTTTAAAATATCAGAACTTTTCAAAAGGAAAGACCTTGTGAATTACATTTTGATTCCAGCCGGTACGGGGTGTTATCATGAGTTATTCTGCAATACACATATATTTACAATGGTATTCTTATTTCGCGGTACTTATTTGTTTGTAAGTAAGTAATTAAAGTGAATAGGATATAATTTTTTAGATATTGAGCGCGTTTTACTATAAAAATACTATGAGTGCTTCGTTATAGTCTATATTGAACATTGGCGCGAACTTACAATAAACTTACAATAAAAATGTGTTCTCCTTAATAATATAAAAAAAAGTTATATTTTAACTAATTTTCTGTTCCTGCAGATGCTTCAGTCACTTAACATGATTGGCTGCCGACCGTACGGCACGTCTATAGTTTAGCCGTTTGAATGATTTAGAAGTGATACGGCATAATAATAAAAGATAACAAGCACATAACAATATAACATAACAATACATACATATAACAAACATAACAATAAAAGATAATATATCATATTCTAGGGCTAAAAATTTGATGAAATATGTCATGAAATTGAGACCAGGGCCCGGTGACGTCAAACGTTTAGATTATCGATTGAAAATACACAATATATAATATATTAATTTTCGTGTATGTAGAATATTGAGAATATAGCTCTTATAAGCAATGATTCTAGCACGTTTGTCAAGTACATTCAGATGAAAACCTTAAATATTTTAGAGACCTTACAATGACGTCATATGAAATAGATTGTTTAATATATTATCTACGAGATATTAAGAGGGAACATCAAAAAGTAACTGGAATCATTTTGTTATTTCTTCTATTGATATTTATTTAACTATGTGTTACGTAATTAAGAATTAAAATTAACAAGTCATCCTCTATTTGACAAGTTACTATGAAATATTTTAGCGATAATTTTATGGTAGTTACAATCATTAGTGTGTTAGAAATCTATTTTTTTTTAATCGAATGCATAATTGTTTTCAATCACATGATTTGAAAATTCAGAAAACATAATTAAAAACAAGCTGGTAATCTCATTTAAGGACATACAAAAAACAGTGAATAATTATTAATTACTTTAATATAGCAAAATAATTACCAATATTTTATTATTTATTATTTTATTATTTATTATTAGGTATTTTATATGTACCTAGTGAGGTAGGAAGCGGATAACAGGCTTGTATATATATAAAATACAATATTTAGTATTTATTGTACTTGCTGGTATATCAATTATGTAAACAATATTTATATTAATGCAAACTTCATAAGAAAGTGATTTTGCAAATAAATGCCTATTTACCAGTACTGAACCGCGTCTTAACCACTAGACCAACAAGTTATTCGTATTAAACGGTGCGTTCTCAATTCACGGTAGTTGGAAAAAGAAGTAGCATTAAGGTAAGTTTGAGAAGGATATTAGAGAGGCTCTGGAGGGGATTATGTTACGTTTCATAGCCTCAGGAATAGATTTAGGATTGGTCGAGATTAGTTCTAACTTCGACAAAGTGTGGAGGTAAAATTGTTATACATTATTAGGTTTTCTGAGATATAAATAGAAATTTTGTGTAGAGACAACCCGGGAATAAATTTCCGAGAATTTCATGATTTTTTGCTGTCTCGAGTCCCGTGACTTGTAATCTTTGATTTTTCTTTATATTATGTATTTTAAACAAGTTGAGTTAACTCCATCTGACCATTGTTATACAGCAGGTATTGACCCAGCGACGAGCGGTGCATGTGTAAGCGTGTAACATTTTTCAGTGCAATAATAATTCTACTTTTATTTCTTGTAGTTCTGTTTGGGAAAAATATATTTTTTAAATATTTTAAGGTCTAGCTAACATCTGAAAATGTTTACTTTAACTTATTATATATTTAGAAAAAGAACACATGCGTAGTTTCTAAAAAGAGAAAACATATCGACTACAAGATGACGATGTCCGCCCGCACACCTTCAATTCAATAGACAGAATAATAAATGTGTTAGTTTCAAGAGATAGAGCATCCGTAATTCAACCCAGATCTGGCCCCATGAGATGAAAAAAGCGCTAAGAGAAATCTGATAAACAAGTCATGATGCAGCTCAAAATTATGTTCTTGAATTGAAATTTTCTGAGATAGTCTTCGGCGTGTTTTCCAGGCTAATGTTAATAACCAGCTGCTCTGTACAGTGGTATCCGAAACAAATAAATAAATATATATATATATATATATATTTTTTTTTTTTAAACAATTTTGTAATGTAATAATATGAATACCTACTTATTTAATGGTTAAGTAAACCTGTATTTTGGTAACTCACATGCTAAAGGATTTTAGATTATGTGGCGAGCTGTACTTAAAAGTCCTCGTACATATACTCGTATATCGATACACCGTAATTATCAGTGGTGTGCAGTAGGTATAGACTTAGATTATGCTGTTACCATGATATTACATAATACTATATAATATACTATATGCCATATTGTATATATCTTTCGTTTAACCGACGTATTTAGTCAACATGGATCCATTATAATAAAAATGAATTATTCTCGAAAGCAAAGAACAATCATGAAAACAACACGTTTAGTAAGGTAGTAAAATTTTAAAATTTGCGAATTAATAAATGAGGAAGTAAATGCTTCGATCAGCTCTAAGCCAAGTTCAAAACCTTTCAAGTATCATTCTGTTAGGAAACAGTATAAGGACTACGTACAACACGGATCAGCTGATCCATTTCTGACTCTGCCGAGTAGAATTTTTAATTCAGTAGGTAGTAATTGTATGGCTTGAATAGAACGATCGATTAAAACAGTGGCTAGTAATTGTAGTAGCTATAAATGAATAATAACCCAGTAACAACGCGCAGTAGCATCCTGAATTATGCAAATAATGATTCTACTGACACATGGAGGGCGCTAGCGTAATTATAATATATATTAGGGATTATTTAATTCATATTTGTTTCCCAGAATTTTTAGTAATGCAGAGTTTTTTTGGTTAAATGTAGTGCACGCCCCTGGTGGTTATGTGGCATAACAAAATATCTAGAAAAATGGTTTTTTTGGCAAATGTGAAAATAAAATTACTTGTTTTTTATTTCTACTCGAGACGCGTTTCGCCTTATGAGGGCATTATCAATATAACCATTTTAGATGAAAATTTAACGAGTTGAACTAAAATACAAGTGTTTATATTTTCATATGTGTGATTACTGAGTTCTACAAACTTAATTCCAAAACATTTTTTTTTGGGTTCAAAATATTGTATTAATCACGATTTATAACGTGGATAAAAGAGAATCCCGCTATTGTAAAGACAAAATTGACTTTAATGCATGTCGAAAAGAAGTATTTTAAAAATGTAATAATACGCGGCTATAGGACGTAGATGGCTTAAATACTCGATATTTATCCGTACATTTAGGTGGTCCATTAAAAAGAAACATTTTAGAAATCTTTTTCCCTTTTCTAAAAATGTAATGTTTTTCAATTAATTTTTATTAAGATTTATGAAAATAAATTTTTGGGGTTTTACCTGACTTTTTGATTTACCTTCGCAAGTTTACCATGAACTAACTGCGACTTAATATCGTACCTGAGATATTGTTATGTCAACATTTTACATTAAGCCGCTGGATTCTCTGTCTACCCATGTCAGCTATAATTCTAGTAATTTTCTGTTCTTATTGTGCCATTAAACTTATAAGATTACATCCATTATTTAACAGCAATTCTAGCTTTGGTACAAACCGTCAGTGTCTTGTTACAGAGTATTGTTAACAAGTTTTATATTAAAAAATGTTGTTATATTATATTTAAATAAGTTTCAATAATTTGTCAATAAAATAAAGAAATAGTACTTAATAATTTATTACAGGCAAACAAATGACTGTTTAATATTTATAAATTAAGTTCCATAAAAGATTTTGTTTAAATTAATTTTTATACTATATTTTTTAAAAATCTTCAGAATACATAGAAGTAACGAAAAATCATATTTTTAATATATGCTCACCATGGATCAGATAGATTAATAAAAAAAATATTTTTAATGATTATTTGTGTTTTCAATCAGGTTGTGTAATTGTAAAACTAGTGATTTTTATTATTTTTTATGTTTTAATTAAATCTAATTTTTTGTCATTTGATTTGTGTCCTTGGAGTTATCTTTTGACATCATTTATGTTCAAGATAATCAAAAAAAGTTTTTTAATTTAATTCAATATGTATCATTTTTAAATAATTCTATAATTTTAGTCTAGTCAAATTACATTTACTATACATGTATAGGACATGTATACAATTAAATTAGCAGTATATTTCTATATTTTTGAAGAAATAAATATAAAATAGATATTTATCACATAAAATATTATGATAACTTCAAGTCAATTTTGGATTATTTGGATGTATGGACTGCACGCCGAGGTACACACTCAAAATTTATTATATATTTTCTAATGTACAAACCTAGAATTTTTTAATTTAATTTATTTTTAAATATTTAATAATAAGTGTATTAAATATTGTTTGTGAAGATTGGGACGGGATTGGAGGGGTCTGTTCTGGCGCACATTTTTTATAGCGATTGAACCGTAAAAAAAGTATTGATGCCTTATACACAACAAAATAAAACACCTTAAACAAAGTAAAACAATTTATGTCAATTAAAATAAATACTCGGTGTCGCCTGATTTCAGAATTTACTAACTTCTAAAGCGATGTTCCAACTTTGCGATTTTCCAAAAGTTTTGGCCACTAATAACATGGTTTCCACCAGTTGTGTTTATACAATATTAACTCAGAGTTAGTCGAAGCATCAAATGAAACTTCGTGTAAGCGATACAATACTTTTTATTTTATTAAATAAAACTAAAGTTCGGAAGAATTTTTATGAACATATTGATTTTTTCGTTTAATATTTTTTTATACTAAAATGATAATACTCGGTTATGTTGAGGTGGTGGAAGAAGAGGGGGGGGGGGCTTAGGAAAAATGATATATAGTCAAATCTCGATCGATTGTTCCTCGAATAATCGTTTTCCCGTATGTATCGTTTATTTCTTCCAGTCCCGAATTAATTTCATACAAAACACCCAAAAATAGATCGCATGGATCGTTTCTCTATGTATCATTTTACCGCAAGAATCGTTTAAATTACGCAGCATACTTCGTAGCTAAATGCTTCGTTTCGATTTATGGCACTCGTAAACAATGAGCGGAACATTCTAGAGAAAGATGGAGAATGCTGCTATGCCGCTTGACATGCAATACAAAGCTTAATTTAAAAAAATGTTTCTTTCTGTGCAGCTTTATAATTTTATTTTTATTTAAACACATGTGAAATATATATCGTTTTTAGAATATTTAATAAACATTTAAGTATGAAAAATGTACTTAACTGTTTTCTATATTCCGGCATTCATAGTTCATTTCAATAGGTAAATTCAAAAACGATAGATAGAGGTTTCACTTTATATATTAATTTCGATTTTTAAATTCGCAGTGATCGGCGTGGATGATAAACATACACTTTTGTGTAGCACTGTACTGTGAATACAGCGTGTACTGTGAAACGCGGTTAAGGAGAGGTGAATGTCATTTCTGTAGAAAGATTTTGTTTCATTTATCGATTTCTTGGATCAGAATATTTTACATTTAAAAATGGGTAAATATAATAAACCTACAATAATGCTATTTACACATAATGCAAAATTCTGTCTTTGACACGGTATTGCCACGAGACGCTTGATGTCTCGTGGCAATACCGTGACATTGATGTGAATGACATTGATGTGAATGATGACAATTGAAACATTCATCGAACCTATTGTCAATCGTGAACACATGAATGATAAAATAATAAAAAAATCCTACCTTGATGAGTCCGATGGATGAATCCGCCCTCTCGAGGCTACAGATGCTGAACTGGATAGACGGCAGATCCAGGCGGTGGGAGAGCTGCCGCTGGAAGGTCTGATGTCGGGTGGGAACTATAGGCAGGGTCGTTTGACGAAGAACCTGAAAAAATTATGACATAATATCAGCTCTTGGTGATGTTGGTTTCACTGATTTAGGTGGTTAAGCGAGACATTCCATTTATGCCGCTATGAATTCGCCTATAAATCGTGCCATAAAAAATTGGCCTATTTTTGTTTTTGCCGAATTTACGAAGGCTGTCCGGAAAGCAGTACCCGTGTTAGAATTAAAAAATAAGTATAAATATTCCTCTACCGCCAGTCCACTGAGAAACGTATTCACCTCTATTTTTCAGTTTTTCATCATTTTGATATTCATTTCTTCCAAGAAAATCCTTTAGTTTTGTAATAACAAATATATGAAAATCTGGGTCCGGGCTATAGTATGAAACTTGGAATTGTCGTGAAAGATGATCGAGTTAAAGTTTCGACATCAGCGTCAAGCAGACGACTCATCAGTAACCTTGTCTCCATTGACGGTGAATATTACACGGTCGCACTTGAAAAAATCTGATCACAAGCGGCAGGATATTAAATTTTTATAAACATTTTAAACAATAAAAATAATATTTTTTATTTATTATCTTAGTTTTATTAACCACAATTGAGTTTAAAAAACATCTACCGGTTTCGGAAAACACTTTTCCTTCTTCAAGATGTCATAACTAACTAAAAATATAGCATTGTTTCTTTACCAGAATCTATTTTTAAAAAATCTTGTATTTAATCTCACCATTCGCAATCGAGCATTTCAAATTTTGTTAAATTACATATTTTCCACACAAGTTGGTATGTTATTTTGTAGACTGTTTTAGTTGGTGTCAGGTAGTTTAAGGTGTTAAGCATTTATTTTCAGAATTTTATTTTGATATCTTTGAGGTCTATTTAAATTTGTTCAATTTTCAGTTCTCTAGATATTTTACTCCTGACAAGTTCCTCATAGATCACAAAATTTAAATATTTGTTAATAATAATGATTGTTTTGATATGATAGAGTATTATTTGTTGCAGACTGTGTTATTTTAAATACACATAAGTAAATTGAATGAATTAATGTATTGTATTGCAACAATATTAAAAAAAATTGTGTGTGGAGAATGTTTTGCCGATGATGGAACGAAACACGTGGTTTTTGTAGAAGCTTTTACTGTTGTCGAGGACAGAAAAGGAAGAATACAGAAGATATGAAGTATGATATGTGAGAAGAGAGAGTCGGCGGCTCCCATGTGCTCAAGTGACGTCGGCGAGCGATCGGACCACACTGAGGATGGCTTCTCTCTGCTGAAGCCTGGACCCTAAATATAGATGTCATTCACGTCTTTGGTCAACTGGGGAAGGCAACATTTTATCACAAAGATAACTACTTCTCAGTTGGTCGCTAGAGTGGTATCGTGTCATCCATTTTTCGTTTTACAGATTCATTCAGACGATCCTTCAAGTTTAATAAGATGAAATCTAACACACACCACGCAGATACTCTAAAGTGATCTCGGCCCCTGTGCGAGCGAGGGCCACCACCTTAAAATGTCAGCCTGGTTCTAGGAGTCATCTACATATCGATACATATTTATACAATACGACGAACGCGCTCGATCCCGTCTTCGGCTGCGTATTTACTCAAGTTTCGTAACGACGTCTATGCGAATTTTAATAAATATTTTATTTATACGAGGGTGAGTCAAAATTTATCTACACTTTTGTAATATCACACCATCAATACTGCATACTACGCATGCGTTCTTATAGTTGGTACGACTGCGGTCACGTATGCGAAATTTACTATTAAATTATTTAAAATTATAATGTACGCTCCGCTAGCAGTATGCACCAAGGAGGAACAACGAACAGTGATCCGATTTCTCTGGTCGGAGTGTGTGAAAGGTGCTGAAATTCATCGTAGATTTTTATTACAATACGGAGACAGTGCTGCATCACGTAAAAATATATTTTTTTGTGGATCGAGAAGTAAAAAGTTGTCGAACGAGTGTGATGTACGAAGAGGGAGCAGGACGCCCGTCAACCTTCACTATTGACTACAAGATTCAGTCAAGGTCGAGAGATGGTTCTAGCGAATAGGCGAGTTACCATCGGTGAGGTGGCGTCTTCTTTGAACATCAGCCATGGTTCTGCCCATCAAATCATCCACGATGAGTTTGGCTTCCATAAAATCTGTATAAATACATTGTAAAACGAAAAATGTAGATAATTTTTGACTTGCCCTCGTACATCATGATTTACTCACACAAATGTACCTATACCGTATTCTCATGTACCACACATTCCTGCCCCAATAGTCGCTTCTACTTTTCGAACTATTACCTACATTGTCAGTTCTTCAACATATTTATACCCAACCTGTCTTTGTTCTACTTGCTTGTGTCAGGTGAGTCGGGTTCATCTACGATTGCCTTTTGTATAATTCATAAATTATACGCTTAAATCATACAATAAATGAATAACTATTAGAAAGATATACATATAAAATCAATTTTATCGAAAAATATTGTTGTTGCTACCGGGATTCGAACTTGGAGCCTTAATAATATGTAAGTTGTATCAATGTGTCCGAAATTGAATATAAGTGAAATGATAAATATGGCGTCTGCTATAAGATTACTCAAAGGTATTTGAGATTCCATAAAAAAAAGTAAATAGCTTTCAAATAATGGAACGATAGATATATTAATTTGAAAAGTGTAACATACGGGTTCTAAAATTTGTCGTCAAAAGTACTGTATGCTGTAGCATAGTTGATTAATGTACCTTCCCCGTATAGGAAAGAGATCTAGGTTCGAATCCCGGTAGCAACAACAATGTTTTTGATAAAATTGATTTTATATTTATTTCTTTTTATTTAATATATTTAATTAGTATTTAAAATATCACAGACTTCTGAATAATTACAACTTCACAATAAGAATGTTTTCTTCTAAATAGAATAACTATATGTTCTCAAAACGTGCTTTACAGTGGAATAAATTGTAGACCTGGAAATATTTATATTAAGGCATAATTTAAAATTGTTTACGTAATGCATTGTTAATCTAAACGTTTTTCCTGTACACTGGATTTTACTATTTTTTAAAAATAAAATACAATTATAACAACGATGCTCTAAATAGGGTGGCTTTTACATAGAAAAAATACAAGATCTAATAATTGATCTAAATAACTAAATAATCTGAATTAAACAATTCCCAAAATCACCAATAAACGAGGACATTAGAATTTGTTGCTCTTACACTCAAAAATAAACTACCTGGGTGTGTACAAAAGAGTACGCTTTCTCCCAATTTGAAAGAAATAATAAAAAAGTGGCTTATCGAAAATAATTTGTCTTACTTGTAAGCATGAAATGAATTGTTTAAACTATGAAACTGATTAGTTGTTATGTTTTGATTATATTAAATATAATAAAATTGATATGAAAATACCTGCAGACAAACATATAGCAAGATGTTTCGCGGGTCTAGTTTTAATTACAAGAAAAAATATATATAAGAAAACCACAATCGACTGCTGGTACGGCCGTGTCTAAGGAAGACACCTTTAGGAAATTTTCGACTCGACACAATCTCTGAGATACGGATTTTTCTGTCATGTAGTTCTTTGAACTTAACTTCCGGCTTTCGTAATCCACACCATGTTTTAGAATTGCGCCTCACTTCACGCTTGCTGTACGTCAAACGTCAAATGTCAGTTCACTGATCATTTATATTCCATTAGGCAGTTGTTTAAAGGAATTTGAAAAAACGTTTGAGAATAAATAATAAGTGTTCATGGTTTTAGGTTGCGGACGCAGTCTAGTTACCAAATTGAACATTGTGTACTGGGGCTTTAGTTTTTGTATCTTTCTATCAATCTTAAGCTGATCTCTGAGTCTATCTCCAGATTAAAATCTCAGTACCAAATCTTAACTAAATCTCTGACATATCTCATTGTGTCTTATTCAGTAGACATGTGATTAATCGAATCAAATAATTCATTTCTTGGAATCAAAACTTACATCTACTATCTGTGGGGCTATTGATTACTATTAGGTACTACACTTCTATTAAAAATATATAAGTTGCAGGTAGATGACTAACTTTATTTGAAATATATTTTATGTGTATATTTCTTAGTGCCTTATAAATTTGTTTTAAAATAAAATATTAATTATAACTATATTATGTACATAAAGGAATATATAAGTGTATCATTGTTTATTCAAATTTAATAAAAATTAATTGATTTAATTTCTGGCATCACTTAGCGTATATTACTCAAAGGTATTTGAGATTTGTCGTAATATAAAGGCTTTCTAAAAATGCCTTAACAGATGTATCAATTTGAAAATATGTTGTCAACTTACTCGGTTGGCGTGGTGTAACTGGTAACGCATTTTTTCGGATTTATACATAAATATCAATTGAAAACAAATATCAAAAGCCAGCAGCTCTTGGTATATGATTTATATTTTCTATTACTGTGTATAGAGTTACAGGTGTTTTCTTGTTATTTGAATACGAGCCGATATCAATTTATTTTTCTTGGTTTATTATAGACTCATCGCCTACAGCCAGATGACCTTTAGATCTCTTTGTTTTTTGACTCCAACCAGTTGATGAAAATCGTTGACATTTATTTTATTTAAAAAAAATCAAAGGCAACTAACAACGCTACTGAAGCGTGTGCTTTAAATTTTTGTGGGTGTATTACCCACGCAAGTATATTATAATTCCTAAATAAATAAAAAAATATAATATTTACTTTCTAAAATATAAATACAGAGTGTTTTTTGTATGTCGTAATTTATTTTATTTTATTTTATAATGTTTTAACAGTTGCCTATCTATTTTAGTTCTAGACTTCATATAGGCGTTTGCTCAATACTGAGCGTTGCGTTTCCCTGAAGTTGGGGTGAATATTATGTTTCAGGCCGATTTTGTTTGGCACTATTACAACTATTTGATTACAATTTTTTATGGAGCATCTAACGCCTAAATAACGTGTTGAAATTATTAAAAAAAATAATCTAAATAATAATGTTGATGCTGTAATCATTATTTTAAAATTTTATTTCTTCTTTATTATACATACCAAATATTCATTAAATTTTTTTTTTTACCAAACTGCATGCCAGTTTTACGGTGATCGCTGTCATCACATCTCGTAAAACTTCTTGGTAACTGAATTGGGTCAATTCGGCCTGCATCATATGTGGTTTCAATCGGACGGTGCCACCTCACACACGGCTCGAGCTACACTTGAAATTTTGCGAGAAATTTTTCTCGGCCGCATAATGTCAAAAAGTGGCGATATAGACTGGCCTGACCTGATTTGACGGCTGCCGACTATTTTCTGTGGGGGCACTCGAAAGGAAAGGTCTACTACGCCAATAAGCCAATAATAATTTCGATAATACAGGACAATATTCGATATAAAATCTCTGCAATAACACGCGAAGTATGCGAGAATATTATGAAAAATATGGTTAAATGAGCACGTATTTGTAGCGCTGCCAGAGGCAGCCACTTGGCGCTTGTCATATTTTATACACAATTGTAATAGATCAAATAATCGATAAATAAAAACCAAATTAAAAAACTGTGTTTCATTATTTCAGTTTTTCAATAACGATATCGGTTTGGAGCATAATATTCAGCCTGTAGTTTACTATACACCCACACGATACATTTATTTAATAATTGGCCGTACATTATATATATATATATATATATATATATATATATATATATATATATATATACATATCATTTAAGTTTCCATTCCCTAAATAGAACTTTATTTATAAAAACGCTAATTTATATTGGTTTTACGTATAACCCCCGCCAAACTGATAAAAGTATTCAATAAAATTTTACAGCTTAGGTTATATTTTCTAAAATCTTCGTTAGGTAAATTATAAAATATTGAAGGAAGAAATATGTAGAACGTATTCTATGCAGATGTATAGGTACATTTGTCTGAGACATGCGACGAGTTCCTATTCCCTTTTTTTTCACATGAAACATATAGCTTCTTTTGTTTGAATAAAATGTGAAATAAATTAAATAATTATATTTTACGAACAGAATGTAAGTTTCCCGTTCAGTCTCCCTAAAGATGAGGTCATTGAAATGTCTGTGCACCCGGCTGAACGGAGCTGGTTAATATTCAATCTAGCACACCACTTAAGTTCTGATAAAGCCAGTCATCCAGCTCTTAGTCACGAAATAATGGCTAGTTAACACCATCCCCCAGGAAAAGGATCCAAGAGACGAAAGCCTGATTCACATCGGACCCGAATTGCAGCCGAAATTTGAAGTCCGTACCAGCGCGCCGACAGAGATGATTTAATTATTCACTAGATGAGGATGAGAATTAATTTTCGAAGAGACACTGCTTCTTATGAGACAGGTCACTGCCATTTTGGTCTGACAGGGTTAATGTGAAACGTTCTTTATTCAAAATAGGCGGAAAAAGAACAAAGTTTGAGAAAGAAAATTGTGGGGATATTATTTCGGAGCGGTTTTAGGAGGGTGGACAATTACGTTTTTTTTACGTTGGAATTGTTCGCTCGAGAGAAATTAATTAAACAGGAAACCCCACTGTTGAAGTAATTTGACATTTATTTAAAAATATATACCTTAGGAAAGGAATTCTTCATGTGTAATAAATTAGAAAGTTAATAATGTTCCTAAAAACTAAATGATGACTTAATTTTTTTTTGTAATTAATCTTAATTTGGAACAATTAAAAATAATTTTTTTTTTAATTAAAAATATTGTTCAAGAAAACTTCGCTTAGCGCGAATTCGATTTGTGCGAAAATCAATTAGTGCGGTCAAGCTAAATGATCCTATTTGATTTCTGATTAATCAGTTAACGCGGATATTATTCTGTATCATTTAGAAAAGCCAAGAAAAATGATATTATCCAATTTTTTACTAAACTAAAAGATAAGTATTTTTTTTATTTCTATAGTTTAAAAAGGTGTAATCTCTCTCATTATCAAATGTAATTTATAATTTTTTTAATATAGTATAGTACCGACCTTTTCATGTAGAGAGGCGGAGCGTAGAGTTTAGTGAGAATTCATGTCGCACTACAAACTGCCAAGTCAATTAATGAGTAATAATCTCATTCAACTAGAAGAACAGCGAATATACAAAGAAGAAGAAAATGAAGAAATTAAGAAGTATCAACTAAAACAAGAAGAGATTAAGACGTTCACTGCAAAATAACTTGATCGAGCATTCGATCACATCGAGCGTGCAAAAGTAATTTTAATTGATGCAGATACCAGATAATGGAATGAAAATATTGCTCCAATATTTTTCAAAATTGTAATGTATCATTGTATTCATTCAACAAATAAAAAGTCAAACGTTGTATTTTATTGCCCTAATCTCATATGAAATGTATTTTTTCGAATTATATCACGGTAGATTAATTAGAATTCATCCTATTGTTTATTATATTCGATTTACGCGATTTTGTTGATTGTGATTTTGAAGTAATGTAATGTAACAGTTTAATCGTGTAGAAATCGAGTGATTCATCGATTTTGAATCAATAGTTTAGTCAGGGTAATAATCAAGTTTGTACGCCTAGCCTAAGCCATTCTAGCTAAATCGTATTATGATCTATATAGTCAACATATGAAGGCTGAAGATTAAGAAGTGTTGTATGTAAATAATTATTGCAATTTTTTTGATAAATTATTACTTTTTAATGCGTAGATACTTCGTATAATGAACTACCATACTACGCATACACAGCCCGGTAGCGCCCAAACGGATTATAATTCATTTAAATTTAGATTGTTAAATGCTTTCAAGGCTTAGTTGACTTTGGGTTATCCAATTTCTAGATGCTAAGTGGCCGCTACACCTCCCCGTTAGGAATCGGGTTACCGGGAGATGGTGGTGGTGTCACGTTAGGTGTCACCCCGTCTCGAGTAACTTCTCTTCAGATTAATCCAAACGCCGTCGTTCCGGCCGGCGTTATTTTCTTCTCACGTTAACAAGAGTCGCGTCGGTTGATGACAAGCCGGTGATTTTACAAAGTGGCTGGTTTTACGTTTGATTAAGGGCCAGTTGTGTGTTCAGTAGTAAACTTTTTACCATCGTCCGTGGTAAAAAACGTTTGCAGGTTGTTTGCACGTCAAATTTACTATAGTCGAAGATAATTTCGCCTAATAGTGCTCCAATATCTGAGAATTTGAAATATTCACCATTGGCAATACATACAATTTTATGCTTTATCTATGGCTTTATTCACCCCTGTATCCGAAATATGTCGCTATGAGATCATCATGGGACGAACTTTCATCACTAAAATAGTGGGATATTAAATAATTCATTGTAGATGTGACAGATGACTTTTAAAACAGCTGTGAAGAGTCCGCCATTTTTAACAAACAATTCATGGTTTTAACTATCCGATGATCAGGATAAAAGTAATTTATTATTGAATGTACTTTTGATGAGTAAGTATTTATAACCATGGATCGAACAATTTTTTTTATTATAGTAAAAATTTATCACTGATCGCACAACCGGCCTTAAGTTAACTTTAAAAGTTATCACGAAATACTGTGGTGTAAGGAGAATCTGTCGACTGAGTTATTAACATAAAAACCGATTAAGTACCTTTACCTTCTTGGTGTTTTCCTTATGTTCTTGTACATACTCCTGCTTCAGCGGTTCTGTTTGCAAGTCCGGCAGAGAATGACTTATTCTGATGGCCGTCTGTCTGGACAGGGAGTCACACTGACTGTCTTCTGATGATCTGCGTGACCTGAAATATAGTACACCCTGTATAATATAAAGTCAGCAATGTGCGTCAGCGAAAAGGGTTAAGTTACGTGAGCCTTCTAAGGTGGTTGCCAGTTAGCTAAGGGTTGAATTATTACAAGAAGGTAATTGCACGTACTCACTTTTTATGGGGGGTGAAATTGGAGTAAATTTTCTAGAGGATATACCTAATTTACAATGGTGTTGGGGTGCCGTACCATAGTGTTAGTTCTTTGAGTATGTGTATTGAATACAAAATATGTTTATTAGATAATTTACTCCTATTTAGATGCAGCAAACTTCCACAATATGAAAACCCTAGAACATCAAAAACAACGTGCTGACCAAATACTTCTCTTCAAACTACTACAAAGCCATATTGACTGTCCCAGCCAATTACAATTAATATCTCTGCACATACCATCTCGATCAACCTGACAGTCCGCACTCTTCCACATTCGTGGAAGTAGAACATCTTAAGTTCAAAATTCATTCATTCACCGTTCATGAAAATACCATAATGAGAAATTTACAGAAATTGACTTATTCAACATTAGTCTTACTACAATTAAAGGGTTCTTTTTATGAACCACCACAATCTCAATTTTGGCTAATCATTCTACTAAATACATCTTACTCTCCCTTTACCGTAACAATAGATACAACCTCCCCAATCTTTATCCCTCTATTTTTCTTTTTCTTTATCTTCTGTACCTAAATGTACTTATGTACCTAAACATTTCTGTGGATTTTCATAAATAGTATCACATGTTAAATATTTATTATGTTAGTTGTATTAAGTTTACACTTTCAAAATCACTCAATAAAATAAAATTAAAATTAAAAGTCCAAATCTTTGCAGAAATACAATTATTGGGTTTTATCCCCAGAGGAATTGTCATCAAGATATATTATAGATGTCTCACAGAGACGAAGCTATTATATATATGGGAAGGTAAGTATGCAAGTCTTGGGTATTACAGGGCTTAGGATCTGTCATTGGATTACTTAAGTGATCACTTTACATAATGTAACGTTCACCAATTTTACTCATTTACATAATTACCTTCCCATATCAATAATAATTTCGTCTTTGTGAGACATCTTTAGTATATAGTGTTAGTTGTTCGTGCCACAATTTATTCGAGAAATATACCCGACATTAAAAATAAATATGACGCGTATGAATTCACGCATGTGCGGGTAAATACCTATTTAAGAAAAACGTTTTATTAAAAAAGAATAACAGATAATATGTACACGCGTATAAAAGCCAGAGATTAATTACAATTTACTACGATAAGTGAAAAAGTTATGAAAAAAGTTCTGTCGATATATATTAATATGAAAAAGTTGAATGGGCGGATGAATAGGCATGGGAGGGGGTTTAACGAGGGTGTGTGAGTACATCTTCTCTATATATTATATAATAACAAGTTAAACTAAATTCCATATACCGTATTACATATACTGACACAGAAAATTTTAATAAAGATATTTAGAAAAAAAGAAATCAGAATTTAACATGATACACAATATATCTAATCCACAATACTTTATGGGTGAATTCCTGGCTAAATTTCGAGTCGAAAATGTTCAAGGGATGTGTACCCAACCTCAACCATGTCAGAGATATAAGCATTTAAAAAAACGTAATTATGCAATTTTTTCGATTAATTGAAATATTTAACTTATTCCAAATTATATATTAAATACAAAAAATAAAGGTCATCTAATTTCGAATGGCTAGACTTTATTTCAAAAAACGTACACTTCAAGCTTAACACGGTTGTGTAAAAATTTCAAACATTAATATTTTCCGTTACAGTTCAGAATTTGCACATATTGCATGAACATTTTCGACTCGCCATTTAGTCGGGTATCTATCCATAAAATATTGTGGAGTAGGTCTGTCACACTTTGTATATTTTTTTACAAGTAAAAGTAAAGAGAGTAAATTCAATCGCACAAGCAATTATTTTTTAATTTGTAAATAACACATTTTTCATTTATGTTAACAAAATAAAGTAATATGAAATAAAATTATAAAAAAGAATTTGCATTCTTATATTTTTAAATCTTTTCTCCATCAGTGAACGTTTACTTCTGCAACTTCATTATTTCCTTGATGCGTTCATATTGCCATTTCATCTTTCTGCCTCATTTGCAATCATTACTTTAAAATTCATATCACAGCTTCTTTTGATACCTTTATTATTTGTCTCTTTGATGAACTTTTTTGCTACACACGATTACTGGATTTTTAAATACAAAGGCACTGTTATTAAACAAATATCAGATATCTCATAGAGTCAAAGCTATTTTTGATTTCATTTAATGGAAAATATGGGGTAATTACAGGGCTTGCGACTCAAAAAATCAGATTATCATAGTGATGACATATATGCTGTATAAAAAAAAAAAAAAATGAATTGTCAAATTTAGTCCATTGATGGCGATGGTATAGTGGTACTCGAAATCAGTCCACATACTGACATATATATAACTTTAAAATTCTTGATAAATTTTGAGATTGAGGGGTGAGAATTGGTGAACATATAAATGTATATATATATATATATATCATATAGTGACCTGTAATTACCCCATATTTATATATATTTTCAATTAAATATAATAAAAAATACCTTTTATCTGCATGATATATCTGATATTTTTTTTATTTTTCATAAAATAAGTAACCGTTGCATAAGAAAACGTACAAATGACAAAAGTCGATCACACATAACAAATCAAAATGTGGTCAAAAGTGGGTGGCCGGATACAAGCATAAGCCCAGATACGTTAAACAAAAAGTTTGTTTATAAAACATCCTATGACTATTCGAATTTAGCGCCTAATTTTTACAGGTAATAAATAGTCCAAAAATATCGCGTTATATTCGGGCTAATACGGTAATTACACTATAATTGATGAAATTAAAGGTAATTTACAGTTCGTCTATCAGAGATTTAAATAATGTTCCACGTACGAGTAATTTTAAAGATTTATGAACTCAAGAAATGTAGGGTGCGGAGGGTAGACCTAACTAATGAAAATTTGCAGGAACAGCTATATCTCAAGAAACATAAATGTCCGATTAGTGAAAACACTGGTATTCTCCATAATTCTGGTGTGAAGTATAAACATGGAAAGTAGTAAAGAAGGTTGTTCGATATTTATGACAAATACACGGATCACCAATCTCCGTGTACGTGTGTGGATGCTTCATTATGTTGACTTTGTCTATCTATCCCCTTCCTCTATACCCTATACCTCAGAGTACGATTTTTCTGTGTGTGATGTCTATGAACTTTGAACTATCAAGAAGTATCATCGTCCTGCTACGAGTTCGTTACACTGTTCTGTTGTCATTGTGTGTTTCGGTTTCTCACTCTGCGTATCGAAACTATTATTGTGTTCGTAGTGCTTCGTGCGAATCGGCGAAGGTGTTCTTGAAGATCAGGAAAGCTGTGACTACAGCAGAGAAAATTCAGGTAAGTCGTGCTTTCTGGTTGGTCCTTGAGCCATTATCTTTTGTTCCTATACTAAATTCTTAGTAAATACCACCCTTCCAACATCTCTTTTCATCACCCCCTCGTGTAATTTCCATTTAAAATCGATATCTTTGCAAGTGCAAAGATATCGATTTTAAATGGATTGTATGGCGCAAACTTTTTGGGGACCTATTTATGGGTTCTAATGCACTGAATTAGCTGTGATGTTACTGGCAATGATGTTGGTAGTGATAGAAGAAAACGCAAATATAGGGGAGAGCAAACGAACCGCGGAGATCAGCCCACAGCCACTGTCTTGCCACGATGATGCTGCCAAAGATGCTCTAAAACTTATGGATTCAGGATTGAACTTATGGATCCAGCCAATCGTGAAGGACAAATGACGATGGACTCACCGCTTACCTAAGACCATTCATAAGCAAAAATTCCTATATGATCCTACTCATTTGCCGCCAGATTGGCATTTTTAAGTGCTAATAGGTAGCTGTTCAATTTCATCTCGCACACGACAAGGCGAAGCCGCGCAGTTGCCGTCACAAAACCCTCATTTGTCCCAAACCTTTTCTTTATTCGAAATTAGCATTTATAAATAGTATAATAATATGCGACAGTTCAGACAA
The DNA here is from genome assembly GCA_022840565.1 of Eubasilissa regina. Taxonomy (NCBI): domain Eukaryota; kingdom Metazoa; phylum Arthropoda; class Insecta; order Trichoptera; family Phryganeidae; genus Eubasilissa; species Eubasilissa regina. The sequence continues at coordinate 6,587,065 of JAINEB010000017.1, forward strand.
AATATAATACATGGAATAAAATAAACAAAAACAAATCACACAAATAAACAAAAACCAAGTAATGACAATTTTGAAGTTACATAGGGTTATAACTCTCAAGATGTCATAAAAAAGATATGCTACTGTGCAGCTTTGAATCGTGAAAGACAGTCATCCTCGGACTCGTTATAAATTAATATTGATGAGATGTCATTTACCTTCCTCGAATCCACCTCCAGGTGTTGGCGCAGTGGTAACCGACAGCAGCCAACAAGACAAGGGCCATCGCTACCAGCGATAGCCCTCCTGCCGTCTGGAACACGATCCAACTGTACCACTCTCCTACAACAATGCAACAACACAATTTTATGGTATACTCTTTATTGGCACATTTATGACACATTTCATGAATCGTTTTATGGCACAATTCATGAATCGTTATGTGGCACATTTCATGAATCGTTTTATGGCACATTTCGTGAATCGTTTTGTAACACATTTCATGAATCGTTTAGTGGCACAATTCATGAATCGTTATGTGGCACATTTCATGAATTGTTTTATGGCACATTTCGTGAATCGTTTTGTGACACATTTCATGAATCGTTTTATGACACAATTCATGAATCGTTGTGTGGCACATTTCATGAATCGTTTTGTAACACATTTCATGAATCGTTTTATGGCACAATTCATGAATCGTTGTGTGGCACATTTCATGAATCGTTTTATGGCACATTTCATGAATCGTTTTGTAGCACATTTCATGAATTGTTTTACAATACATTTCATGAATCATTTTATGGCACATTTTTAATGACATATTTTGAAAATGTATTATCATATCATAAAAATAAATGTATATTAAACTTTTCGAAATAATAAAAAAAAAATTTGGTGAAAACCGTTTTAAATTAAATGTTTTTTTAATAGAGATGCGTACACGGAATACATGTAATCAATATTCTTACTATTTTTAAACTAAGCTAAACAGGACTAACTTGCTGATCTCCTGAAATGAGGCGCGAACCCCTGACCACTAGATCACTAGGCCAGCGTCTTAAGCACTAGACTAACAAGTTACTTTTATTATTCACAATACGATACTATTACAAAAACATTTTCATATGATATTCCGTTTTCCCATCAACCAGTACTGCGATTCTCAAAACAACGACCACAAGTCACCAGGATTATTAAATTGGCTGGCAACGTCCTATATTGCGAGGCTTGTCTCAGTAATAACTTATTTTCATTCCGTTCGTAGTGGTTTTCTACAGAATTCAGAATTCTAAAAAAATATTTTTGCATATTATTAAAAAGTTTATGTACATACTCGTACTATTAAGTACGTTTTCAGAGTGTGATAAAAAGCTTCTTATGATCAACTACTAGTATGCCACAGATAACCTTAGAAATTAATCAATGAAGCGCTAAAATTATATATTTGTAGTGTCTAATGACTTACGTGGTTTTGAATTATGAGTGAAAATATATATCACTTTTAAAATTAGCAATATTAACTTTATGGTTAAAATTTATATTTTTATTTATTTTCTTTGTTTTATTAACCACTTAATTGAGTTTAAATATATCTACCGGTTTACATATATTATTATTGTTTTTAGTTAGTTATGACATCCTGAAGAAGAAAATGGTATTTTTCGATACCTGTAGATGTATTTAAACTCAATGTGGTTAATAAAACAAAGATAATAAATAAAAATATGAAAACAAATATTTTGAAAGCAAATGTTCAAAATGTTTATTTTTACATTAGCATATTTTATAGAAACAATTTTGTAATTAAATTTTTTTTTCTGCTTAGGTATATGGATTATGTGATCATTAACAAGGGTTGTGATTGGCTGATTTCATTTTAAGGGGAATAGCAACTTATATTGATTTGGGGTGTTCTGGAATTAACATGATTTTGAACATGCAATACCAATGAATTAAAGTGGTTTTTGCGAAAAACGTAGTGTTCACGCATGTTGCTGACAAAAAAATCGACAAAACTGCATATTTAACTCAAATGATCCGAAATCCGTTTTAGAGAGTTTTGGAATTAGACGTACGTTGTTAATAACATGTCGCATATCCTGTCGTGGCAGCGTGATTAAGGTGTTTAACTAGAAATCAAACACACCCTGAAAGATCACCGAATCTACAGGCTGTGAGTTTTCATAAATGCAGCTCTTCCGAACCGTAGAATTACCGTGAAGGTAAGTTAGTTATGAAAATTCTTATTGTGAAGTTGTAATTATTCAGAATATATTTAATTGTGTATCTATGGTTGGCGAATGCGTGAGCGCGTGAAATGTTGGTACGATGGATGTGAGTGAGATGGCTATTTAAGGGTTACGTCGTGGGCGCGGGTGTCTCTGCTCCGAACCGAGATCGGGTTTGCATGTCGAGAATAAAATAATGTTGTTACCCAGCAGTCTGTTCTCATCCGACCGCACTACCAAGAAGAAACTGATTGTCCAGTGCAGCCGTTATAGCTGACACTCGAGAGAGATATCTTTATCATTATAAATATGTTAAATGAATACAAATATTTTGTAATTTAAAAAAACAAATATCTTATATTTTATCGCAATCCTGACAGAAATATACATTTTTCTAATTAATATTTTTTTTACTAAAAAACAATTATTCTATTATTCTTTCATTTCATCGTTTAAGTAAACACTTTGAATAAATATGACATTCAATTTAAATAAGAAATATTTGGAAATATAATTTAATTCGTTGATATTTTCTGAAATCTATTAATATAGGATGTCGTACTCGAGTCTCCTTCGAATACGACCCACTAAGTCGATAAATATACATATTTCTCATAAAACTGATTTAGTGTACAGAAAAATAATATGGGGAAGATATATGTTTTTTTAAATTGACTTATTTGAACAGATCGTATTATAAATGCAGTTAGCCTAATATTTATAAAATATGGCATCAAATATGATAGATGATTCTAACGCGGTTGACAAAAAAATCTTTTTCTTCTTCTGTGGTTAAATAAGTAATATTTATTTTATTTTTCTTCACCATTATCCCTGGCTCAACAACCCTGTATAGATCCTGGTCTCCTTAAAAATAGACCTGCTCTATTCTCTTTTTCTCTGCACTAGACTTCTTGCCTATTCCTGACCCCAATTATTTATTGAGGTCTATTGCCCCCTCAATCTGTACGCACCCTGCATATTGTCTATCGCCCCCTCAATCTGTACGCACCCTGTAGCGCCACACTCTTCTGTTCTAACACAAAATTCTCACTTCATCTACATTTATACATCTTCTCATACAAATTCGTCGATTATTGAGGCTTCTAACACGACGATATACCATAAAGTGTCTGGTTTACTTGTTCGTGCCAAGTCTTCTGCGGACGTCTTCTATTTCTGGTACTATCAATACTTGGGTCATATATCTTTCTTACTTTTCTCTCCTCATTTATCCGTTCCATATGACCAAACCACTTAATTGATCTATGCGCAACGTAAAAGAGTACTTTAATGACCAAAGACAATTCAAGTTTGAATAACCATAATTGAATGCTTCTTTCTTTAAATTTAGCCCGTTGCTTAGAAAAAAATGTGAGGAAGAAGAAAGTAAAAGAGTGAAAAAATTAATGACCACTGGGAATGCACAAAGTCGAAGATCTAAAAAAAGAGAACGAAGGAAAAACTTTAAACAAGATGAACAGATTAAGTCCGGGATATGACCGACGCCTCGCTAAACTAAACAAGGCCCAGGATCGCGAACAGAAGAGGCAAGCATTCGTGCTGTACTATGTGTGAATGAGAGAAATATTTAAGTTCGATGGAGTGGGGTTTAAAAATATTCCATATTTGAATATTAAAATCACAAATAATTAATAATTGTCTAAGACAGCGGCTCCCAAAGTGTGCGCCGACTTTCAGGGTGCATAACATTTTTCTGAAATTTCAATTTTCAGAAAACAATTCCAAGTATGGAAAAGAAAAGTTAATAAAGTTGTGCTAAAATTGATCCCTCACGTTGCGGCAGTTTATGACAGCTAATGAAGGTGATTTTTCTTGCTACTTAAAAGTTGTTAAATAACATTCACAAGTTTGCATGGTTTCGTAGTGACTGAAACACATTGGCAGAGTGATAACTGCAGTGAAAAATCCTGATGCAGTAAGGATGCCGTGAAACGGAAAAGTTTGAGAAGCGCTGGTCTAGGGAGAAATAATAATTATTCATCGGTTATAATTAATTTGAATTATTTGCTTGAAGCAGTGAATTGTCATGCCAGCTAGAAGCCAATTGTACTGAAAATATTCCATCTCTGAAATCATTTTAGGCCAATTAACATTTTTAATGACTACGAAATTCGGCGTCAGTGGAATCATCTGTTTCTCTGTAGCGTTCGGCTATATCATGCCCACATTAAAATAATGAATGATTTTCTAGTTTGTTTACAATTTTCTTGTGAAATTAAATTAAACATTTCATCCCCAGAAATGTATGGGGATTGAAAGGGTACATTTCCGAAAATAGTTAAAACGTGCCGATTCTGTTCATCGAAATTTCGCAGGTGGATTCCACGATTGAAAAAGTTTAACTTTCATGCTCGGCGATGGAATCATTAATTAGTTACTAAATAATTAACTAAGTTAATTTATCATTTCAAAGAAATGTTTAAGCAATAATACCTTACAAAAATAATTGTATAAACTTGAATTCATTATTGAATAATTACAACCTGTTTGGCTTAAGAAAATAATGATTATGTTCAATTTACTTACTGCGTTACGTTTTTTCTTATTCTACGAATTTTTTATTTGTGAAAATACTAATTATAATTAACTTAAATGAAGAGGTGAATTATATATTTTTAAACGAATATCAGATATCTCACGGAGACAAAGTTAATAATAAAAATTAAATTTAATGGAAAATTTATGAAAGTATGGGATATTTTCAATTAAATATAATAAAAAAATAGCTTTATCTCTGTGAGATATCTAATATTTGTTTAATAACAGTGCCTTTGTAGGTAAAAATCTAGTAATTGTGTATTTTTGAACATATTCAAATATTGTTAATACATATTTTTAAATCAAAAGAGATTATTTTTGCATCAACAACAATACAATATTGTATTTATCTATATATTACAATATTTATCTTTGTGAAATCAGATAATTATATAATTTAATCAGATTTTGGTAGAACATCTTCTGTTCACGTTGAACATGTTCCGTGTACCTACTCACTGACTAATAAATAAAGTTTTTTTTTAAAGTAAAATATGAGTTCCGATCGCAAAATAATATTACTTCAATTTAAATGAGCACTTTTTTGTTTTCTTGGGAACAAATCAAGAAGGAATAAAATTATAAAAAAATAACTAATATCAGAAGAATTTGCTACTATTGTGCAAATTGCATAGATTATATTAAATTGCATCAAAGTACATGCATACATGTGCTTATGGAGGTTTATCGCCTCCACAAGGACATACATCATAACCACCCGGTATTACTGAACGCATCCTGCAGATACTGGCGCGTGAAATCAAACTCCCAGCAGACGTAAAGTCTCCCAGTACCTACACCAGGTAACAATACGATCGTAGCCAGCAAGAGTCGGGAAAGTTGGTTCTCGATCGTCACTATTCTCACCGCCGCCCTCTAACAACAGCGACAATAAACGTCACTGTAAACTATTCAAGTGTATAAATTTTATTGTTCAGCTTACTCATTTCATACTTGTGTCTGACAATAAAGCTAGTGTTAATCGTTTTATCTTCACATAACCTACTCTGGCTTCATATACATAATACATTCCGCGATTATCAATCGGACACATAAGTGATGGATGAATATTGGGGCGGCTACTACTCACACATTAAGCAGTTTCATTATTCACACGACCTGCTAAATATTTCTGATTTACACTCAATATATACAACACACCCACACAAACATCAATCCATAATTCCCAAAATTTTTTTATAACGTCTCAAAACCCAATATCGATACTTTAATCTGCAAAGCAGCTAACTCCACCCATGATCAAAAAATTGTTTTTGATACAATTATTTTCCTCTTTTATTATTTTATGGTACACTAAAAGCCTAAAATTCTCATCAATTTTAAAACATGCGAAACACGTGTTTTAAAATGTTAAATAAGTATTACGTGCTGAAAAATCTTAGATTGATTCTTTCAAAAACCTTAAATGTTTACCTGACACAAGTGTTGATGGCACCATAAATAGAGGACGTCAGCAGAAATCATAATGGTTGCACTAGATTATCATGGAAAATCAGCTAACTCTAAGCATTCCCTAGAAGTACGAGATAAAACAAAACATCTTAGCCACCTTCTTTCTGCATAAACAATCTACCATAGCGTGTTTTGGAATTTTCGTAATCCATTTACTTACAAAATTAAACAGTTTTTTTGTAGCTCGTGAACATATAATTGTATAATAAATTATATACTGCCACCGTACTGGATTGACCAGTACCAAAATTCAGTTACTGAATAAAAAATATATAATATATAATGATAATATATAAAAAATTCTCTCCACTTTAGTTACCAGATAACGACATATCGTGTCCTCAGAATATCAAAGTATCATCTGGTGTTTACCTAAATCATACTAAAATATTGAGCCTTCATGTTTTGAATATAAATTTTTTCATTATTCGGCGTAGTATGGTTCATCCCCTTATGAGGTGATTTTTTTTACAAAAATGTCGTTTTATAATTTAGAAAAATACAGTTAATTGATTTCGGGCACCCTATATTATTACATAATAAATATAACTCATGCACTTTACTTATGTTAAAATAAACAAAAATTTCTCTTTCTCTACGCGTTATCTTCTAAAAAATTAAGAAATGTAATATGTTATTATTACACAGTTTTAAAGAAAAAAAATAATGTCAGAATTTTTACCAAAAAAGATGGCACCTTGATGTTCTAAAGTCGCGATGTATTAGGCTAGGTAAGGTTGTGTTAGGTTACTTATAAACGTTTTATTTTTTATGTGAAGTTAGGTTAGATTAAGAAGATATATGGTAAGGACAGGTTAGGTTAGATTTGGGTAGGTTAGAAATGTAAAAAAAATCAATGAGTTAAGTATGTTAACGACATATTATTTGATGCTCAAATACTTAAGCAAAACAATATTATTTTTTAGCGTTACTTTAAAATTTTTAATCTGAATATTATATTCAGGGCCAACACAATTTTTTAATTTAGTTTTTATTTATAGATTATTTGGTTTATTACAATTATGTATGCAATATGACATCGGCAAAGTGGCCGTCATTGGCAGCGATACAAATGGGTGCCATATTTTTCATGACGGGTCATTTCAGCAATTTCATTTCGATTGTTGTCCTATGGCATTGAAAGACCTTTCCTTTTAAGTATCTTCACAGAAAATTGTTTAAAGCCGTCATATATGGTGATCGAGGAGGTCAGGTAATATCACCACTTTTTGACATTATGCGGTCGGGAAAATTTTCAAGCAGTGTATGGAGTGACACCGTCTTATTAAAACCACATATATTGCAGGTACAATCACAAGTTTTCCAACATGCCACGATAGCGATCGCCATTAATGGCTACAGAATTGCCAATATTATTTAGATAAAATGTTTTAATGACTTCAACACGTTCAACACAAGGCGTTCGATGCTTCAAAATAAATTGTAATTACCTATTCTCTATGAATATTAAATTTAAACTGACAAATATTTACCAAACCAAAATGTCGACCAAACAAAATCTGCCTGGAACACAATATACATCCTGTATTTTAATAAATCGTAATATTTTTTCTATTGTCCGTAGGTATAGTAAATATTTACTATCTATCGGTGCTTAAGTATTTATTCAAACAACAAAAAGATTTTTGTAGTCTAGTTAACAAATTAGCTTTATTTAAGACCTCATAAAGTTCATTTGATATGGTGTTACAAAATAGAATATTCTATTGGATTAAATTGTTAAATTTTTCATCGATACTTCACACAGGTTTTCATAAAGAACTTTCATCGTACCTACTATAATTTCAGTATTTCATTCATCGGCCTGTATTTTAATTACGATGACGTACAATATAATAAAATATTGGGTATAATTTCATAAATGTATCTTACAATAGAACAATATAGCAGAAATATAGTATGGGTTTTTGTGTCTGAATTTAAAAAGACAAAACATTCACTTATTCTAGAATTAAATTTCGGGTGGATAGATCTTAATACGAATAGATTTGGATAAGTACAGAATTTGTTACGTCTCCGTTTACTAACTGTACGATAAGATGATGTCGTCAAATTTAATTGAAATACAATGACTTCAATGGGCCGGGCATCTGGATCGGATAGTAGTATCTTCATCATTTGCACACCTGTGAACAATTCACAAACTAGAAAGATGGGATCCACTGACGAGTAAATACTCTTGATATACAGGAACAGAGATATTTCTTTTTATTCTTTTTCAGGGGCTAGTTTTTCAATAATATTATAATAACAATGTAACATAATAAAAACCCGAGTTGTGCAAATTTATAAAGAGAACTGCTTAAAAAATAACCACATGCGTCTTATATAGGTAGATTATTATTCCTGCCTACGTGCTATTTACATGGTGTAGATATATTATAAAGAGTATGCCAACATGGGCTGACTGTTTTTAAAAATTTATATCTTTGATGGGGTTTATTTTTAATTATATATTTTTTTTGCAGATTATAAAGAATTTATGATAGTTTATAATGGCTACATAGCCAGTGCAAGAGTGCGTCAAAATTTTTGAATACAATATTTGTCATAAAATTCTTCATTTATTCATGAGGCAGACATAGAGCGGCATCTAGCGCCGCATCGTTGTTACGCAGCACACTGGCGAGCCTGGAGAAGCCGTCGATAGAGGCTGTTTGCGTAACTTGGTGAGGCGGCCGACAGATACGGGTTCCTGGGCGACGAGAAATGAGGACCACGTAATTTCACTCTCGTGACTAGACGTATTCAAGTGCATCTCCTAAAGTGTATCCTGTTATATTATGTAATTTTACATATTTAAATTTACAACTACCTGTATTATATATTTAAACAACTAAGGTATGCAATCACATTCCTAATGTTAGGTTTACCTAAAGAGTACTTCTGAATATTGGAAAAATCTTTAATGTGTCTGGTCCACCAGTCTACTGAGATCTCCGTGTAAATTATAACTACCCAGAGACTAACCATACATATATATCTATACATAATATTATAATTAAACTATACATAATATGTTCGTCGATTGTTGAAGCTTCTAACGTCATTATATTCAGATATCTGATGATAACATTGTTAGAATGATGTTTTTGTCTAGAATTAAAAAGTGAAAATGACCAATGTATAGGTCTTATTACAAGATACAAAGACAATAGATTGATAAATACTTTTTCAAAATGATAATGAGATATCATTTATTCAGATTTAAGTTTCGTGAGTATAAAAAAATACTGAATGGAGTCTTGGGGAGGCCTTAATCTAGCATTAATTTAACAATGGTTAAACTGAAACATTCCCGTTACGGAACGGGGAACAACATAACCCCAAAATTGTTATTTTTATAACTATTTATTAAATATTAATGTTATTGAGCTGGTATTTATTGTAATCCTCATAAATAAAACAACAAGGTATAGTAAGACAGTAAAAAGTAGACATAATGATGTTTTTCCATAGACAATCGGGAGCATTTTATATGTTAATTCCCCTTATTAGGTAACGGCAAACATGACGTACGTATTTTGATGAGTCGCGTCTTAGATCGCTACGATGACTCAGGACATGCACGTGCGCGATGTGTTCGCGAATGCGACACGTCCCGTTGCGTCATTCTGTTCGCGTAGCTCTCGACGTCCGGTCGCTTATGAGTGATGACACTTCAAAATACTACAGTTTTTTATAAAATAACGACAAATTTAGTAGTATTTTGTTCGCACTGTGTAAGAAATTTAATTAAAAATGTGATAAAACATGCTCAAACCATTATACTTCATTAAAACGCAAATTTGAATGGGGTCACTTTGTACCCCGTTCCGGCACTCGATCCTAATTTTAATCTTTCGGTACCCAAAGGTTAAATATGCAAAATATATAAAATAACAATTTTCTTATGTTGAGAACCAGTGATATTCATAAGCACCCATGAGAGTTAAGTTTTGTATATTTATTTTTTTAAATAGAGATGCGTATACAAAATAGGTATACATGTGTCACATCAATATTTTTTCTATTTTAAAACCAAGCTAAACACTAGTATTATGAAAATAAAACTAACTTGTTGATCTCCTGAAATAAGGTTAAAACTTCCGACCGCTAGATCACTAGGCCAATATCTTAACCACTAGACCAACAAACTACTGAAGAAGTTATATTATGTAAGAGGTGCATTTTTTACTACCCCGAGCGCTAAAACACCTAGTTTGGACCCTGGTTATTGATGACAATACTTATTATATTATTGGATAATGCACCTTCCCCCGTCTGGAAATACATGTTTTGAATAATTACAACTTCACAAAAAAAAAAGAAGTTCTCTTTAATAAAAACAATTTAGCAATAATGGGTTTCAATTGATTCGGTCCACTAAAATATTTTTCCAAGCCAGAATGGCCGGTTTGTTGCTCGTATATCCCGAGAGAGAGTTGGGTTATTCAATAGTAAAGAAATTTGTCTGGTGAACGTAAAAAAAACAGTCATAAGTTTTAGAAATAGATGGGCCATGAGCCGTAAATTAAAAAAAAAAACATCTGAGACTGAACTAAAGTTCAACAGAAAAAACCTGGTAAAAAGGTGGTACCTTTGCGTAAGATACGCGAAAAAATCAACAGATTATTTAAATGAAATCTGGATATTACTTTCTATTACATTTATTGGATTGATTTTACGAAGAACGGTGGATTTACTATTTTTAAGAAGAACTAATTTTTGTTGTGAAGTTGCAATTTCAGAACACGGTTCTGTGGTATTTTAATACAAATTAAATTAAACAATTAGAAAGATGTACATAAAAAACTATTTAATTAAAAATATTTTGTTGCTATCGGGATTCAAACCTAGACCTCTTCCTATTCTAACCTAAAAATATTGTTAATTGTTTTTAAAAATGGAATGGTGGTGCTCCCTGCGCACAGGGCGCACTGATGTCGTTAAACTGCTCCCATCGTTGCTCAGGACAACTCACCATAAGCATGGTTATTGTACCATAATCGGTAAAGATGTGTACCGGTAATAGAAAGTTACAGTTTCAAGGCCCGGAGATGACTAACTACATTATAAAGTTTTTTTATGTGCATATTTCTTAGTGAATTTATTTTAATTTATTTTGGCGTCTCCTAGCGTATTTTAGTCAACGGTATTTGATATTTACCGCAATATTAAGTTGATTGCTTTTAAAAATGAAATAAAAGATGTATCAATTGGAAAGATTACAGAATATAAGTCCAACATCTTTCGCAAATGTATTCGTTTGCTATATTCGAAGTGGTGAATGCGCTTTCCCGGATAGGAAGAGGTCCAGGTTCGAATCCCGATGGCAACTAAATGTTTTTTCGATAAATAGATATTTTCTATATACGTACCATTTTAATTTATTAATTTAATTTGTATGGATATAATATTTTGTCAATAACTACTTGCTGAAAATTCACAAGAAAAAAAAAAGTATAATTTCAGCTAATATGACGTGTCTTTATAACATTAAAGTATTAACAAAAATATTGGTAATAAATTCTGACAATAATGTTTTTTTTAGAATTGTTACAAATTACGTCTAATTCTTAGTAGTTTATGAGATAACAAAAAAAAACAGAGTTGTATTATACTTTCCTAGCACTAGTAATATTTTTTAGATAAACAAATTATAATCATCTGACATTCAGATCCAATTGAGATATTGGGAATCAAAGTTCTGAATGTAAAATTTTCAATTTTTTCGATTTTAGTTCGTCGCTTTATAAATTTGGAGTAAACTGAACCCTGAACTTCTGGCACGTAATATAATATAACTCATATACTTTATTTGATTTCAAATCATTTTCATTTTTTAAACTACTTGAAAAATTCACGCTATTTAAAACAGTTTAAAAAAGAAAATTATTGTTAAAATTTTGATATATTGTAATTGCTCGTAAACCATCAGGATGAGGTAAGTGGGAGGGGTATTGTTCGACGCGCGTGATTTGCTGATTTGCCAGACCCAATGAGTCACTGGTCGAGAGAGCACTATTTAAAGTGCGGTGATTCATTGGTTCGTGCGCGTCGCGCTTTTTGTACTCACTTTAATATTAAGTATTTAAAAATAGTAAGTGATGGGCCGAGTACGCAACTTATCTGGAGTTGTATTCAAAAGTTAAGATAAGAAGGGACAGTGGTTAACCAAACTCCTCCGGGACCGTCAACGTCAGCAGCGACGCCATAACATGTGACTCAAGAGAGAGACAGTCACTGCTGACATGTACTGCCGAATGATCGACGAGTTTTTTGTACCGCAACTGCAGCTGTTTCCCAGGTTCAACAGCTGAATACAATTTTAGTAAGACCGGGCCACTCCACACTCAGCTAGAGTTTAAATGGAGAAGCTGAAGGGAATTTTCCCCAATAAATTAATCAGTAAGTACGGAGATATACCCTGGGCACCTCGGTCGCCAGACCTTACACCCTGCAACTTTTTTTTGTGGAGGTACCTTAAATCGAGAGTTTACAGTAACAATCCTCGAATAATTCAAGCCCTATAAGAAGATATCCACCGTGAAGTTGCTGCCATTGAACCAACGCTTTGCTCTCGGGTGTTCGCAAATTTATGAGTTCGACTGCAAGAGAAATGGACGCCATTTAGACGATATATAAAATGTAAAATCCGCATCGTTAAACTCCATTTTGTATAAATAAAATATGAGAATAACATCGTATTTTTTTCATTTTATTTAATATTAATTTTGAAAATTTTCCGCTGGACACCCTATATCTCGTTTTAATGTCAAGTCTGCCATGATAATTTAAAAATGCAGTTCAAAAAGAATAATAAATAAATAATCGTTCAGATTCGATATTTTTTGATTCAACAAAAATGATGATTGATTGATTGCTATTTATTAGTGTTTTCAGAAATACATAAATATGAAAGAATATTCGCGATATTTTGTTGAAATGTTTATGTAATATCTTCACATCATATTAGTAATTTATATGGTGTAACAATAAATCACACCAGTATTGCAAATAATATATATTGATTATAGCTATGTATCAACTCATATTATTTGATAAATCTGTGGAAGTTTGTAAGATGGTCTTGGTTTATTTTTATACTGTGTAAATTGATGTTTTAATTGTTCTGTTTCTTTTTATAGTACATCCAAAAAAAAAATACAATCACTGTTTTAGACATATATTTATTTAAATACTAATTTAAAGTATTAATTATAAATATATACATATAAAATCTATTTTGTCGAAAAATATTGTTTTTGCGCTACCGTATAGTATTTAAAACATCACAGACCTATGTTCTGAATAATTACAACTTCACAATAAGAATGTGTTCTCCTTAATATATTTATTTGGTGTATAAATATTAATTATTGAACGAAAATAATGCACTGTGCCCCCCCCCCCTCTTCCATTCCCTTCACGGCCAAGCCACCGACCAGTCGATTGGTGACCTTGAACCAATACGATTATACGTGTACGGTACAGTTTAAAATATATACTAATTCGAGACTTCACGTCTATACTGTGTCGGAACCATTAACGAAACAGTAATTAAAGTATACAGTCCACAGCTTCGGAGATGCCAGCAGAATCAGGATTGTGGTGAGTGCCAAACTCCTTTCTATCTCGACATTCTGCCGGCATCTATGCTTTATACATAACAAACACATTTCTTCGTTCTTAGTTCTCCTCTTACTTAAACAATTAAGCAATTACTTTGAATATTATACCGAAATTTTTTTACTAAACTTAACGAATTTTGCATAGTAAGAGATCAAGCTTTTAAATCGGTTAAACAGTATCTGGTAACAAATGTGACAAGAAATAATTATATCTAATAATAAATAAATAGCAAGATAAAATCAGGAAACGCTTGTTACTTTGCCTCACGGACATTGCTGTCATCGAGGTTATTATAATACAATTCAATAATTAAACTGTATACAACACTGACATAACAGACTGCTCTATGTAGGTGTGATGTTAGCGCAAGAAAATAGGTTGCAAGTCTCGAAATCGAAAATAAAGTCTTATGTAAAACGTTTGACCTAATACGTCATAATCTAACCAGACAATGGAGGAGGCTAAAGAACCTGGAACTTCAGGAACGGTATGACGCAGGCCATTAGACAGATGGAAATACTACGCGGATAATGTCAAGAAAAACTCGCATGAGGTAGGCGAATGTCCAGTAGACTGGACCACAACGGCGATGTCAAAGGGTAGACAGCGCTATGTAGTGACAGCAGTCATGGGTATCGGGAAAATTCACCGACAACAATAAAAAAACGGTTTTGTATGTTATTACTGTACCTCTGTAGTGTTTTTTTACATTTTACATAATAAAGAATTTTATATGGGGTCATAGGTGTAATGAGCAATGTTTCGGTTGGCGGCCGTATGTTATTGGTTGGGCGCTTCTAAGTTAGCGGTGGGTTATAATAAATTTAAAACATAAATCATCGGTGATCATTTGTAGAATCGGTGAATATTCCATTAAACTTTCCATCGGTGAATTTTCCGTCGGTGAACTTTCCCAGATGCCGCTAAAGAAAGACATTAATAAAAAACGTATTTTGCGTGTTATGATTGTGGATACATTTTTGTGAGGTTGATATTTGTGAGTTAACAAGTTTATGTGGTGCGGATCAGAAGGGTTTTACGACGATGGTGTAGTTGGTGAGAGAATGTTGGATACCCCAATACTCACCCAAATACCCTTGTGTTCTTATGATTCGCGGGTTGTATTGTGGCTCGTATTTGTGGGAATATATGTGAAGATGACTGATAGGCTGCATGTTACAAGAACAGAAACTATTTACGGATGGTACGAAATTACTAAAGATGAATTGTGAATGGGTAGTGTTATGTATGTACCTACCCTTCGAAGTCACATCCTTATTTTTTGTTTGTCAACCTCAATCTTTCTTGATTTGAAGAGAAACATGGGTTCGAAATATTATTTTAATAGTGGAAAGTTGGCGGATTATCGGGAGATAAAAGACAGGATGGCACTTACTTGTTGGTCTCCTATCTCTGGAAGCTGGTTCTTTTCTCCCTGGTCCACCAATTCACAAGCGACGCAGAATTATGTCACGCACTTGTTGACACTCGCATTACAAAAGTAATTGTTTTAAATCTATTAGCGGTAGTAAAAAATGATATATTAGCGGTAATTAAGGTTAGCGGTTGTAAGCGTATTTACAGCAACGACAACGTACCGTGTTCAGTTTGAAAAGCGGAGTAGTTCGTTCAGGCGTATCAATCAGACTGCAGGAATCTTCTTTCTCCTTCGCGCCTAGGGACTAGGATTGGACAAGAGTAAAAGGGAAAGGATATATTTCTGTAATCCAATGAGATGTGCGCGCGTATACGTGTGTAGTTCATTTAATGGCGCTAACATATGGTTTTGTCTTAGTTTATTATTTATGCTTTCTGTAAGTGGATGTGTGTTGAAACAATTATTGCGTAACATCTAATTTATGACTTTGTTTACCCGGATTTAAATTATCTTCTATTTTATTTAATGGGAGAAATATCTCAAGAAATATCTTTTTAAACTATAACACAGCCCTTCAGAGATCAGATCGTATCTAACATCCGAACGAGATAAAACTGAAAGTCTGTTCGATTCAATACATCTCCGTAAACACGCTACCTTATACATTTGCGCACCTATAGTATTTCAATAAACGAATTATTTACAAGTACCGAGTCGTGATTTTAAGACCTCCCGAGGAAGGAACATAAAAGTAGAAAGGCTTCATAGCTGTTGCTTGGAGGACGTCGAAGAAACGAATGGTGCTCGTAACATGGCGCATCCGAGTGCTGCTGGCCGCATTTGTATTTTTACATGTCGTCGTTACTCCTACGTCTTTATGGCTAGTAGGAGTAGCGTTGCATGTACCGCTTTGCTGGGCGCGTTCAGCTTCGCTGTGCGATCTCTGCTGACGAGACATATTTTTTTCCAATTGATTACAGCATTTTTTGATATCCAGATCTCTTAAATTCAGCAGCGACCATCCAGTTACACAACACCCGACATAAACGAAGTCATTCAGCGTACGCACGGTTTATGGGTAATGAGAAATACGCGTTAGAAGTAATATTTTATAAGACAACATTTTCAGGTTACGAGTCGCAGTTTAGTGGGACGCACGAGAGAATATAAATATACAAGAAAGAAAACATTGCCACTAATAAGAACAGATGACTTTCGGGCCCTTTTATGGCACGTTTTATCTTTTTAGGGAAGTATCGAAGTAAACCTTTGTTGATGGACCCCGACAAGCGGAGAAATGTGAAGTTATTGAAGTGGGTATAATATCATTACGACAATGCATTCAATGTATATCACCATCGCTGCGTAGAATATGATTTTTGCTACATATTTCTTCTTCATTGGTGTCTACAAAGATACTAAATCGGCGATTCAAGTCTTCATTGTCGTTATCAGCTGGCCAATGACACAAGCGACATCTGTACCCGAGGGCCAGGCTACTACCGACTGGAGTCGCGCCAGTGTAGCCTCAACACGAGTCCCGATCCGACTCGCTCCGTTACTTCTTTGTACAACATAGGACTATAAAAAATGCATTATTTTATTTCATTACCTACTTCCACAAAGATATTAATAAACGTATTTATGTATAATATTAATAAAATCCACATGAAAACTTTTATAAAATGTTTCCAAAGTTTTAACACTATTTCGTTGTCAAGTAACGACGATGTAATATTATTTTTTGCTATAACGCCTAGCCGGCGCTAACATTTTTTCTTCTATTGTGATCAATTTTTATATGAAAAAAAAACTTAATAATATCAAACTTATTTGATTTTTTTTTCTTGAGAATGATTACTGAAGTGGATGGAGACGGTATGGCGAATTCTGTGCATCAGAACCTCGCATCTCATGTTTTATCCTGGGTGAGCCGGTGCACGTCACAAGATATATAGATTTTTACAATGTATGATTCATCTCACTTTCAAGAAACTATACAGGGTGTAACAGACCTAGTCCACAATATTTTATGGGTGGATACCTGACTAAATTACGAGTCGATAATATTCAAGGAATATGTATCGAATCTCTCTCAACCACGTCAGAGATATAAGCATTTAAAAAAATCATGTAATTATTTCAATTAATTGAAATATTTAATTGATTCTAAATTATATATTGAATACGAGAAATTAAAGTTAATCAAATTCCGAGCATTTAGACTATTTTATATTACATGATTTAGGGCCTGAAGCAAAGATGTAGATAAATAGTGAATAAATTTTGCAAATATTTATTTCAAAGTGCGTAGACTAAAATCATAACACGATTTAGTAAAAATTAAAAAAATATATAATTTCCGTTACGGTGCAGAATTAGCACACATTCCTTAAACATTTGCGACTTGTGATTGAGTAGATTGTTGGTGTAGTGGTCAAGACGTTGGCCTAGTGATCTAGTGGTCGGGGGTTCGCACTTTGTTACAGGACACCAGCAAGTTTGTCCTATTTTCAAAGCACAAGCGTTTAGCTTAGTTTGAAAATAGTAAGAATATTGATGTGACACGTATTCTGTGTACGCATCTCTATTTAAAAAAAATTAGTAAGATATCCATCTATAACTATTAGGTCTAGGACTTGGTCTATTATACATATCTATAAAATCGTGACATCGCAAATAAAACGTGATTTAATTAAAAATATTATTTTTGAGTTAAATAAGTATGTAATATAATGTACATAATGTAAGTTGTCTGTTTTAAATATTAAAAAAATAAATTATTATCATTAATAATCTATGAAAATTGTTATTGATGTGGAAAGCTTCGATATTCGAAGCGACAAGGCGTCCATTAAGGTAATTGCTCTAACGTTGGGTATGACAGGGGCAGGTCGGTTTTATATATCGACATATAAAAAATCTACGATGGAATTAACGATAGGGAACACAGAGACCGTGATTGCGATATTCTCCGGCACTTCACGTATCAACCTAATGGTCCGAATCCAAGATCGAGATTCTTATGAGATTTTCGTCTCGAGAAAATTTCTCAGACATAAGATTTTGCTCACATGGGAGTTTTTGGAAACTACACACAGAGATTCGCCGTTTGGCGCCTCATTTTACGCTCGTTGAACGTCAAATATCAGTTTTTTGAACCGTTGATGTTCCGTTCGACATTTGGGTGAATTCGAATCTTCACAACAGCAGTTAAAACGGAAAAAATCTTACAATTTGATGCCTTCTACTAGATTAATATTACAGAATATTTACATGGTAAGTATGGTGGGCGTCACATACACAGGGTGTAAACATACCTAGTCCACAGTATTTTACGGGTGGATACTTGACTAAATTACGAGTCGAAAATGTTGAATAAATATGTGCCTAATCTCAACCATGTCAGAGATATAAGCATTAAAAAAATTCATAACTATAAGATTATTGAAATATTTTATTGATTCCAAATTATATATTGAATACAAAAAAAATAAAGGTCATTGAATTTCGAGCAGCAAGATTATTTATTTTTTGTTAGATAATTGATGACCTGAAGCAAAGATATAGAATAATAATGAATATATTTCGCAAATATTTATTTCTAAGTACGTAAACTTCAAGCTTAACATGATTCTGTAAAAAATATGAAACAATAATATTTTCCGTAACGGTGAAGAATTTCCACATATTTCATTCACATTTTCGACTCGTTTCTTATAATTTATGTTGATATTTTTTTTTAGTTATTGAGTTTGTAAAATTTGTAATTTGTGAATTTGTAAAATTTTCAAACCTTTATATTTTCCGTAACGGTATAAATTTTGGACATATTCCATGAAAATTTTCGACTCGTAATTTAGTCAGGTGTGTATCCACAAAATATTGTGGACTAGGTCTGTTACACCCTGTATACGGACACGTGTTTTTATATACGAAATAACTTGGGAATTATGGCTTGCAGATGTCCTTTTAATTCCGTTAAATGCGGTACACTGGAAATGTAGGTAAATGTACGTATGTTAAATTCCGGCTATCTACCGTCTTATACTATTTACTTTATACTATTACTTATATTACCATTACGGCCTAGTAACTACGGTTTACCAACGTAAACGCAATATATAATAGTTAACTTCATACTTACATAAATATTGTATTCGTTTTCATTTTTATTTTGTCAGGCCAACGAACTCGGTTACTTGGAAGACCACTTGAGATAAGGGTAGGATAACCAGCGGGTTCAATGAACCCATAAAAACGGTCCAGACTAAAATCTTCCATTAAAACAAAAAATGTTTATATTAACCTAGAACAAAGGATTAGAGACAATAAAAGGGCCGAAGTCATAGGTAACAGATCACTGACTTTTGGGTAATCGGTCTTGAGAAGTTCTTCATAAATAAATTCACTATTTTCTCTTAAATAGTGTACAAAAGATGCACTTCTCCTATTAATAACGGCACTACTCTGGTACGAGAAATATAATTCGTACATGGATTTCTCGGATATACACGTTCGTAACACATGATACTGAAATTCATCTCAAATTTGTCTCAACGTGTATCAATCGGTGGAAATCGGCCATAAAGAAGTAGATTATATAAATAATTATTCTCTCTCTCTTCAAATTGCAGGAATCTAAAATTGTGGCTGACAGAGTAAAGCCGAGAAGAAATTCGTCTTAGAGATATTTTCAATTTTTTTTTAAATTTCTCTGCTAGTATAAAGTTTCGTAGGATTCATAAATCATGATACTAAATTACCTGCTTTGCGCTCACGTTTCGTAAAGTCCTTGGTACAGTAGCGTTATCCAAAGAGATGGGATATATAATTAGAGGCATTATCAGGAGTGACTCGTAAAACCGCATCCACAAACGATTGTCGCGGCAACCGACAAAATAGTTTGCTGTGTTTTGAAATTTTATTTATTTATTTTTAATATACGGATATCAATAAGCTATTGATATCCAATGACACTGATAGATAATTCTAGTAAACTGCATAATAATATAAAACTACGTGATACGTTTCAATCCTAGGCATATATTACACACTCAAATGATTGACCGAGACTATGATACGTGCAGATTCCTAGAGAATAGTTACGAAAGATTTTGGTTCAGATCAGTCAAAGGATGTACGATTTAATAGAAAACAGAAAGATATTCAGATTTATATACATAGCAGTGGTTCTTACCCTACTCTTTCAAGGAGTTTCAGATTTAGTTAGTTAATTAAAATAGGGATTTAAGGGAAAAGGGGAACGGGGTGGCATTGTTTTAAACATGCCAAAAACAATGTGTGCAAAATTTGATCTAGGAACATACTTCAGAAAACTGAGTTATCCAGGGGAGGGAGGTAATAACTATATTTTCCTCAGAATCCTAGAGAACAATATTAGAATAGCGTTCAATGTAATACACATTTAAATATGGTGGAGCAGGTGATGTGGTAAAGGAGGCTGTCTCTACAGCCTCCTTTACCACATCACCTGCTCCCCCTCTGGGGACGATGTATGCAATATTTGATCAAGGAAAGAGGAGATTGAGGTGGAATGACTATAGATATTTTCTTCATGGTAGTCCAACTTAGCAAAAATTGTAACCGATTAATTTCAATAAAACACAATTATAGAGGCTGTTTTGAGCAGTATCCTAAAGAGTAACCGTGCAAAATTTGGTTTTGATTATTCAAAGAGTGAAGTTTATACACAACAGACAGACAGGTATTGGGTATTATTTAAAGTATATATTTCATAATAAATTTTTGTGAAGTCATTGAAAATGTTTTACTACCGCATTATTAGGTTTGTTACCTAGCTTTCTTTAATGTTCGATAGATGTCGCATTAATTTTTAACAGCTGATACCAAGAAACGGGATCCGGCCTTTATTTATTTTACGACAAAATAAGAAATGTCCGATCAGGATGCTGTGAATCGTCCGTTTTATTATTTTTATGTTTACATTTCCGAATATTCGAAGGTCCGATTCCAACTGGATACATGTTTTGATGAGATAACGGAATAATTTTATGCCATGTTGTAAAAAATATTAGGACTATTCAGTGTTATGGACAGGAAAGAGCCGCATTTTATGATGGGGAAACGCATTAGAAGGGTACTTTATATAGAAAGAGACAGATGTAAGGGTCGAATACGCGGACAGAACAGCCCGGCCGGAGACCCGCAATCTAGGGGGTCCCAGAATTACTAAACAAGTTAAATAATCCCAAGAATTACAGCATATGTTTGAATTCTTAGATTACGAATGCACGAGTAGGTATATCTTAAATATATTATTACATTTTAAATAGATATCATACAAAATTTTTAAAATAGATAAACCAGTTTTAGGATAGAGTAGTTTGATAGTCTAGTAGTGAAGACGCTGGCCTAGTGATTTAGTGGTCGGGGGTTCGCACCTCATTCCAAGAGATCACCAATGTAGTTCATAGTGCAAGCGTTTAGCTAAGTTTAAAAATAGTAAGAATATTGATGTGACATTTATTCAGAGAGCGCATCTCTATTTAAAAAAACAGTAAAACGATTTATTCTTGGAGTTTAGAGAGGCCGGGGGAAGGATGTATGATTGATCATGGATTATAATAAATAGAAAAAAAATAAGTGAGGATGAACTGGCTCTCTGACAAGGAATTCTCTAAATTAATTGGAGTTAATTATTATAATACTAATATGAAATATTGTATGCGATAAAACTGCTGATAAAATAATATTATATTCAAAAGGAAAGAAAACTTTTTATAAATGGTGGAGAATTGATCTTAAAAGTATGTATTAGAAATCTACCAAAATGTACGTGGCTAGAAAAAGATCTCTAATTTATTTAAAATAAAATATGTATATTCAAAAATATTTCTTACAAAACCACTAAACCTATGACTGATTAATTAAAAATTATCTCTTAAAAGTTAATTTAATATCTTTATTTGTTATTTTTGTTTTATTAACCACTTAATTGAGTTTAAATACATCTACCGATTTCGAAAAATACCATTTTCTTCTTCAGGATGTCATTACTAACTAAAAATATTATTGTTTCTTTATCAGAAACTATTTAAAAAAAAAACAAAAATTTATTTATTATTTAAAAAATAAATTTAGTACCAACTCAGATTGTTACTTAATACAAATTTACTCGAATAATTTTTAGGAAAAAATTTTAGAATGGAACTCGTAGTTAAATTTAGTTAAATTTAAATTTGGTTGTTTATAACTTTTTGATTAGTTTTACACGCTTTATTTATCTCCAACGATTCCAATTTATTTAATCTGTGACCAACACTGTTTATATGCAAAATTGACAATCCCAATTTTTTATCAAAACCGTGACCATTTTCTATCAAATGATTAGAAATTCTGAAAATCCACTATCGTTCAAACATCTCAAATGCTCCCTTACTCTTATATTAAAATTTCTACCCGTTTTACCAATATAAAATGCAGCACAATCCTTGCAACTAATTTTATAGACACCAGAATTGTTAAATTTATCATCCTTGTCTTTAGAATTTATTCCTATATTATTTTTGTGTAAGATGCCGGTCTAATGTTTCGTGGTAGGTGTTTAGATATTTGATTCGAAAATTTATTTATGTATAAAATCCTACTCTTATAATCATTAATACCTTTATATTTTATCTGTGATTTATATACAAATTGATTATTGTATTTAATTAAACCACAAAGTTAATATTGATAATTTTAAAAGTTATTTTAATATCGATAATGATTTATTTACTCCATAAAACGTTAACCGAAAAAATTTCATTATTTTAAAATTACTATTTGGTTGAAAATAATATTTTTATTTAACTGAGTTTTCATTTTTTGTTACATTAATAACAACTTTTGTTATTAAGAAATCAACTTTACCGATTGTATTGATTTTATGTTTTATTTATGGCACCAATTAAAAAATGTATTTTCAATTAAAATCCCCTCTCGTGCGATGACGGAATTTGCGAATTTAAAAGGGATGAAATATGCAGGAGAGCCTGAAAAAAATCTGAATGTTCGTTTTAACGTCATTCAGTAATTAATTTTTTTTTTTAATTTCGAAATAATTGGTCCATTCATTTTTGTGTGTTCAGTTAAGTTCCAGATGAAAAAAATCTCATGTTATATTTATTCATACGATTCATCTTGATTGCAAGAAGATACCATGTTTCTATAATTTATTTATTTTAATTAAAAGTTTATTTATATACCTTATTAGATTCTCTTTTTATATACATTATATGGTATAAAAATATTATGTGTAAATAATATATATTAACATTATGCCACTTAGCTTTCAGATTTTATCACCAGCTTTTAGATTTAATCACTTTAGAAATTCGTTTAAAAACTTAAACCTAAAAATTATTCTAGGAAGCACACATGGCTGTATAAAATATAAAATTAGTATGATGAATATTTAATAGTTCTTGTGTGGTTAATTACAAATTGAATTGTATAAATGTACTAAAATATTAAATCAAAATGATTTTTCAATAAATATTTAAAATAAATTAATTCTTCACTTATGTCATAATAATTTTTTATCAGTATTTAATAGACAGCCAAGTATAATATAAAATTATTTGTTAAACAGAATTTGACTGACGATAAAAAGAAAAAGAGATATTTATCAGTATTTTAAATAGATGGTCATATGTAAGAGTATTATAAAATAAAATATCAGTACCTACGTAATAACTATCTAACCTAACCTGACTTTGATTATTCATCAGAAATATTTTCGTAGTGAGAGCATATTGGTTTTATCTAATCTGCAAATGTGGAGCTAGACATAGTGTGGCATCTCTCGGATTAACTCCAAACTAGTACCGTATAACGGCCGCCGCGCACCACTAGAGTAGGTTCATTGAAGCTGCGGTCGCGCGTGATGCTGAAGTGCTCGTTTGTTCACGCCACACCATTGTCTCAAGTCTCCTTATTCTTTACCGTAGCCGAGGTGAATATTGAAATACCCGAACACGAATGATGGACCGAAGGATGGAGTTCATAATTATCATTGCGTACCCTTCTGATTATAACTTCTCTCCGTTTCCCACCCTAGGCACTCTTCTAATATATATTAAGGCATTTGTCTGCCTACATGTCCAAACAGTCTTCCTAACGACTTAATAGTAATAAATAATCAACTTAGATATCTTCAAGAAGTATAATTTTATCCTCTGTAAAATCATAAAAATTAAAAACCTCGCAAAAAATATTTTAAAAACTTTCTCAATTTTTACGATTCGACGTCAGCGTCAATTTTTTATCGCAGTTGACAGTTAAGCGTAGTGATGAAAGATTAAATTTCTTTTCAATTAATTTCTTCATGACGTAAACAAACAACAATATTCCACGGGACCGCCAGCCCTCGACTTGGCCCGAACAATTTGTTCGCATGGATTATAATTTTTGGATTAAAAGTTTCTCGGTCCATTGTGGTGAGATCCTCGCAAGTTGGACGATATTTTAAGCCGCTCTGGAAGTTTTCCTACATTTGAGATCGTGCGATCATTATGTCCAACTAAATTATTCATCAAGTTTCAATTCAATATTTTTCGGCAACCAGATTAATAATAAGATTATTCCAGCGTAGTTGGATTATTTGATCTTCTTCTTCTCGTTGCGAGGATGATGTCTGCTATGGTTTATCAATTGTGAATCCGAGTGTTGTGAAGGAGCTCTATTCTCGAACCTCACACCCTTTTACAGGGGGGTTCTGGGTGATAGACAATGACCTGCCCATCGTAGTTAGTGCTTCAGGATCGTAATTTCAATACTGAAAATATAAGCTTCTTTCAAGACACTCAAATTTGTTCAGCGCTCTTTCCATTTTATACCCGCATCCCTATGATAGTGTAGACAATACTATAGCATGATAGATTGACATATATATCTCTTTCTTACCGAGCTCTCCTCAATCGTTCGTTCCATATGACCAAATATTAACTAGACCAGAACGCATTTCTTTCATTGACATTAAAACACAGAATTTTTATTTAACGTGCGTTGTTTTGCTGAATTTAGGTTTAAGTTTTTTATTCAAAATATTAAGAGAATAAAAATATTATTTTGTGATTAACAACAAAACAGCCATGGTTCAGTTATACCGATTGTATGTAACAGACCTAATCATTAATATTTTGTGGAACATTTTCGACTCGTAATTTAGTCAGGTATCCACTGGTAAAGTATTGTGGACTAGGTGTGTTACACCCTGTATGACATTTTATTTTTCTAAATTTTAAGGACTCTTTTATACGAATAAAATTAATTGTTAAAATAATAAAATGTATACTATTAAAGTATTCTAGGAGAAGGGAGAGTTTTTATCATATTAGGTATATAGAATGGTGAAATTTTAATTCTAAACCAACAAAACCGCCCGCGTCCTTTGTTTTTCATTCTATTTTAAATTGAGCGCCAGAGGTGGAATAAAATGAAGGAAATCAGGGTAATTTAATATTCGTAAATTTAATTCGAAGAACTCACCCAAAACCATTAAAATTAAAGAGATTGTTCTTTTATATAATTAATCTCAATATTTTTAAATTTATTACGGTTCTTGTAAGTACACTATTTAATAAAAATGTTATATTTTTGTATATTTGAAGAATATATATCTTTTGGAAAAATTCCCAGTTCCCAAAACAGAAAAAAATTACAAAAAAAAATCTCAATTGATCAATTAATTAAAGAAAATAACACTGTCAAATTTGAAACAAGCACATCATTAAGATTTGAAAATAACTTTAAAATCCCTAAATATAACACCAAATACTATAAGAAAAATTTTATATATTAAGGGATAAAAAATTTCAATAGCCTCCCTTTTTTTCACAAATTAAATAAATAAAGGATATAAAAGAGTTTAAAAATAAACTAAATGAACACTTAAAAAACATATAATTGGAAAACAAACTATATTACAGAACACTTCAGAAGCACACAAATGGACAATAAATAGAATATCTAAGGTATCATATAAAATTATTGTAGTGTAACTTCCTCTCCAAGCACAAGAGCTGATCTTTTCTTTGGAGAGGTAAGCGAAAGAAAAACCATGTAATTTTAAATATGTAAAATACTTAATTCATGTTATAAAAAAAATTCTAAAAATGTCAAATAAATAAATAAAAAAAACCATTAACCCATTAGTCTATGTACAGTTTTCATTATGGTTTTGTATTTTTTATGTGTGTTGATTTGTTACGTGAAAAGTATTTCCGAATATTATAAAAGAAATAAGGAAAGTAATTTATTTTAAAAAGATCTAAAACTTGTATATATTAGTGATGAAAAAAAATGCCTCACTGGTGTGATTGTGATTGATGATATTCGATAATATCAGTGATTAAAAACTGTGACTGCGACCACAGTTTCATTACTAATACGCGTGAGCTGCACGATACCTCAATATACAAAATAAATAATAAATAAAAAATTGAGCGTATTTACTTATATTATTCAGATTTCATTTACGTAAAAAACAGATTCCAGCATGTATATTTAAAATAAATCTTATTTAATATCGTCACAAAAATATTGAAAACCCTAAAAAAAGATGAGTTTATTCGTCGGGTCAAATTCTCAGCATTTCGAGTCAAATGCATAAAACGTTTTGATAGAATCTACAAATGGCGCTATCACGAATTATAACATCATTCATTCGTGAATATTTTCATTTCACTTACACATGAGTCGAATCATAAATCAATAAATACAATAAAAAATTAATCACGAATCACGATATTCCCAGATATTCAATCACCGATAGTGATTCAATCATGGTTCGTGATTTTGAGCTCATCACTAGTATATATGTATGTATGTTATAAGTAATACTACCTATAAAACAGTATTTGGGAGCGTAGGTTAGAATCCCATCGGCTGCGAGCAGTTTTATAAATATCAATTATTTAGTAAAGACACATACCACTTTTTTTTTTTTATAAATAGCCGTCTAATGCTGCCGATATGTAATAATAGTATTTGTTGAAAATACTCGTACCATGTACATTAGTTATAAATATCATTTAGGAATTATGCGGTGTTCTTGAAATACTAGTGTAGGTACGAGTACATTTTTGCTGAATTTTAAGAAATAAAATAGCCACGTTCACAAATACACGGATATATATATAAAATCTCAAATGTCAAATTTAAAATGAAAATGACACGTAAATAAACGTGTTAATAAAAGATCAGACAAAAGTAATTGATATAACCTAATACGCCAAGGAAATTAAATGACAGTAGGCAGGCAATCGTTGGATGAATGAAGTCATACAGTGGTGTCCGAAAGAAATCAAGAGGCCGATAGGTCGTCCCTAAAACTCGCTAGACTAAAGAAATGATCAAATGTGTGGAATATCAAATAAAAATTGACAAATATCTGCCGAACCAAAATTGTAGCCAAACAAAATCGGCCTGGAACCTAATATTCACCCTGTATGAATATACTAATAAAACCTTTTGTTTACGTAATATTCGCGGTGCGACGAAAATTTTCGTGACACTATTATCGTGTTAATTATTGAATATGAATCATATTGAAGAATCCGTTTGTTATATCCTAAAAATTGTTTATAATGCTAAGGCGAGCTTTCATTTTTTCAATTTTAAATTCGAGAAATTATATACGAATTAGATATGCTTTCAAGATGAGGTTAATAGTTAAATTCTTGTAAGTTCCAGAGAAATGATTAATGACGTTATTTGTTACGTAAATAATGCGAGAGAGGAAGGTTAAGTAACGTTAAATTAAGATAAAACAAATAGTACAGTTACACAGAAAAAATAAAAAAAATGAGTGGAGCTAAAGATGGTCACAAGTTTGAAAGACAGATAAGATGAGACGTAGAAGAAGGCTGAGATAGAGAATTTCAGCCTGCCTCCAATACAGAGTTACTATTCTGACTTTCATGTAGGTTCGTTGTTGAGTTTGTGTGAGAGAATGACAGACGGTAATGGTAAAAAATGTAAAAATAACAGAAACGAATACTCACTATTTACACTGAATATATTCTCGTTAAATTACAACGGTTGGTTGGAAGCAACTGTTATAATTTTCGCGGTGGAAACGGAGCTCGTATCAAATGATGCAATGAAGGCGGGTGCTACTGGCTGCGCATAGGGCGCACTGATGTCGTTAAAATGCGCCCAACGTTGCTCGGGATAACTTACCATAAGCATGGTTATTGTAGTATAATCGGTAAAATTGTCTACCGATTATATAAAGTTACAGGTTCGAGTCCCGGAGATGACTAATTTTATTAGAAAGATTTTTATGTGTTCTTAGTGACTTCTAAATTTGTTTTAAAATAAAATATAATCATAACTATATTATGTACATAAAGAAATATATAAACAAAGTTCATCCAAATTTAATAAAATGGATTAATTAATTTAATTCTGGTGTCTCCTAGCGTGTTTTACTCAAAGGGGTTTGAGATTTACGGCAATGTAAATTTGATTGCTTTTAAAAATGGAACAAAAGATGTATCAATTGGAAAGATAACAATAAGTTTAAAATTTGTTGAAAATGCATTCGATTACTATTGAACAAATGTTAAACGCGCTTTCCCGGATAGAAAAAGGTCCGGGTTCGAATTAATTTTTTTTTCCATAAATTTAAATGTTTATTTCTATCTATATATATTTCTAGTTGATTAATTTAATTTGTATTATATTATGTACATACTAAACGCCTACGCTTTACAAGAACATCACATAAACTTACTTTAATCAGTGCTATGTTTTTTATAATTCAATAAATATGTCGGCAGACTCAGTTTAATGTTTAAAGTATACAAAAGTTTCCGTCTTTTATAGTGTTTTTATGTGGCCATTGCTGAGACAACGGCGTGAAATTCACCGCAAATCTGTTTATGACCGAAATGAACGTGAAATTGTAGGCCCTACAGTGTTAATAAATTAAGATGGATATATGGAATTTTACCAACCGACATGTTGATGTGAGATTAAAATAGAGAAAATAAGCTTTTTAGTGACTTTTATACGGGTGTACTATCATACAAAAGCATTAATATATCATGCTTTTGGAATCATTTGGCATTTGCACCAACCTGTGATATTGAATTTCAAACTTTTGAATACTTATTTTTCGTTTTTTTTCGACGAAGCCAATATCGCTTATATAAAACTGAAAATTAAACTGATTCCTGATTTCGAGCACGATATATTTTATTACGTAATATTTTTCATACATTTTATTTGTTTTCAAATTAACAGTTGTTCTGTAAAATATTACAGATGCTACTAAAATATAAATTGAATTATAAAAATATTTACCAAAATGCCAGATGATACCTGGCCGTTTTAAGGTCACGATGTAGAGATAGATTATCAAATGGCTATGCGATTATGATCCGTCTCCATATTTTCATTTCGACTAATATTGACGACATTGATTAAAAGGTATTAAGAAAATGGCGCGGCATGAACAAAAAAGATCCTGTTTGAAAACAAAATATTACAATAACGCTTTTAAATTAAGAATAAAATTAACGTTACAAGTGAAAAACTTTTATTTCGATAAAGTCGTAGTACGACGTCTGCGACACGCCCGGCTTGGCTGTTACGTTGCGTCAATCACACTTGGTGCACAGAGTTCTAGCGACATGTGGCGGATGTCATACGATACTAGTTTAGATTTGATCCGACAGGTGCCACTAAGTCTAGCTCACTATAAATTAATACTGTCTATAACATTTTTTAATATATTGTGTAGATGTAAACGTACTTTCTTGATATAATGGAATTGGTAACGCATTTCTCCGGATAATAATAAGTCTAGTTTCGTATCCCTGTAGTGTCAAAATTTTTTTTTTGATAAATAGTTTTTTTTCTGTATATCTATATATATGTATAATTTAATTTGTATTAAAAATACCACAGAACTATGTTTTGAAAAACGGCAACTTCACAACAAAAATGTGTTTTCCTTAATAATATAACAAAGATAATAAATAAAAAAATATGAATTTTAACCACAAAGTTAATATTGCTAATTTTAAAATATAGTTTTTTTATTGTGTCATATATTTCAGGCATACTATTCCATGATCATCAAGAACGATTGTAGATGAAAATATGAGCTGGAGTTGAAGAATCACAAATGTCCATGAAAAGAGCCGCGGTCTGCCTACCCCTGACCTAGAATCATCCTTATCAGATAATGTTGATGAGTTATCGACGTTGTCGTGGACCATTCAGTGTATTATCTATTGTTTCATGTTACCTGCGCTGGATTTGAAACTAGTTAATTAATCTACCTCATGACAGTACAGTACAGCTACAATAGATTTCATTTCATGATATCACTAACACGTTCACGCTTAGTGCAATACTCATTCAATATTGTATAATACATTACCATGTACAACATTGATATAATATGTAAGTACTATCTCAGACCAGCGTCCATTCTTCAATCAAATTACTTTAATTAATCTACACACACGACATTTAAGTCCACACAAATAAATAACCGTAATAATTTAAAATTTAATAATTTCTTCATTTGCCTTCGACCCTGTAGTGTTGAATAAATAATAGTCACAAGTGAAGATTTTGTAGTTTCGACATCCGCTATCATTTGATGTGTCGAGGCTAATTTGATTTAAAATGGTTTGAAAATCCTTGTCGGGACGGTATTATCTTATCTACGTATTTTTATTTATTGGGAAATTGATGTACAATCCGTTATTATAACTATGAAATTGTACAAGACAAGGTATTAAGATAAGTTAGTTAAATTTGATTAAAACCCTTTCTACCTCGAATTATTATTATGATACAAAATAGCACAATGGATAGGAAATAAATATTCTAAAACATTAAAATAATAATTCAAATTAATTATTTTTTTTATCAAAATCACAATTAATTACTTGTAACAATGCGCAACTGACATTTCACCTACCGCTGTATTGACATATCAAAAAAATAACTAATGGTGGTAGTCTAAATAAATCCAGTAGACTATTAGTTTACGTAGACTTAGTAGTATCGGCAGAGAATTGACACCGCAGTAAGATATATGACTAAATAAAGTTAATAGTACTTTAAAGTACCGTCGGAGTAGAAAGGATTAATAGCTATACGCATAGAATCGTTTCCATAAACTGAATTTTTAATTAAATTTAAAAAGTCAAATTATAATTAATATTATTATTGAGTTCTGCTGGTTTGCGTAAGTATTATTATATGGTACAGTTGTTTTGGCAGTTAAGGCCATTTTCAAACAGTCACGTACAATCGACTTATTTAACTGATTTTAGTTACCCATGGATAAAGGAAGTGGTAATTAGGTGGTTTCAGTATCCACCTAATTACCCATGGATAGAGAAAAGGGTAACTAAAATCAGTTATATAAGTCGATTGTACATGGTTTTTCCACTGTTTGAAAATTGCCTTAACCGCCGAAACAGCTGTAACATATAATAATGCTTTCGCAATCTAGCAGAACTCAATAATAATAATATTTATTATAATATGACGTATTAAATTTAGTTTAAAAAACATGGAGTTCTACAAACACAATAACAACAGATAAACTGAATGCTTAGATAAATTAATATTTTAGATATTTTTTGTGGAGTGTCTCATTCGTCGACTTTGAAAATAATTCAAAGGCACCTTACGAAGATGGTTGATAAATATTATAATGTTGAATGTATTTTCAATTTTATATTGTTTCGAGCGATTTTTAACTATCATTTTGTGGAAACAAAACAAACAGTTGGGAATAGAATACATAATAATTAAATTGTATTTATTTAAAAAAAAATTAGATAAACTCTGTGCCGGTAAAATAAACAGTCTAATAAAGAAGGTATATAGGCTGGAGGGAGTGGTGGATGGTACGGTGTAGTCCCTGGGGGAAAAATCGAGGAGGCTACTACCCGTGTAACGCCGGGTGTAGCAATTATAATACAGTGTGTCCTAAAAGTCTTTTTCATTTTGGTTCATTCGCTGCACCAACGCAACGAGCGGAAGAAGGGCGGGGGGTATGCCGATCGCTAGCCGCGTCCTTGAAAAATTCAGTCGCTATGAAGCGTGTTCTTACCAGCTGTTTGTGAAATTTTCCCTGGAAAATTGATATCCCAATGAGGTGACATAAACTAGCCTCTACCTAGCCCCGACTTGACAGCAATGGACTTTTTTATATGGGGCTACTTTAAATCCTTACAATCCTTCTTCTCTAGACCAATTAAAATAAAATATCCGAGAAGAAATGAGAGCGTTCTCGAAAATTTTGCCTCCCGTTTAGAAGAGTTCCAGCAAAATAACGGATCACCTTTAGAAAACATAATTTTTAAGAAATATATACCCTGGGACTGTACTTTTAAATGCAAAATAAACAATTTTTTATTAAACCCAACCATTATTTTATTACAGAATTTTTATTACGAAAACGAATTTTGGGACACCTTTTATATTGCCTATTTGACGAATTATTGTTCCTGAATATATTTTAATGGATAGTAATGAAAAATAGCAAATCGAAAATGATAGCGTGGAGAGATGAGAGCGTGTTTAAATATAAAATCAACATCGTCATTAGCCATTGTCCACCCATCGCTGGATGAAGGCCTCTCCATAACTCTTGTCATTTTCTTCATTTCATTTCAAATGTTCCGATAATTTTGACAACCATCAAGAGATTTGGACTTTCTCTATGGCGTTTTTTGTTTCGTGGACATTATCATCCGTGAATATCATTTGTGTATTTCTTGAAATATGGCCTACCCATTGTTATTTATACTTTTTAGTAGTGAAAATGGCATCCTTAAACTTCTTTCTTTTTTTGACAGCTGATCTATTCACTGAAGATCTAGAAATTAATGAATACTTCGGTTTCAGCGCAAGATGTTAAAATACTTTCGATATTTAATTAAAAATAAAGAGAACTCTTAATTCGAAAAGAATAATTGTATTTAACTAGTCACGTTTTATTAAACCGAGGATTTCTCATTACATAGCTCAGATACTATAGATTATTTTAATTACATCAAATAATCGTTTCATCTGTTTTATTATACTAATTAAATTTTTATCAACGCTATCAGATTTTAAAAATGAAAAAAAATGTAAGCTGTTTGTTAAAACAATTCTTCATTTAGATTTGTTAAGCAGGGAAATGCTTTTAATAGTTTAGGGGAAAAGTGGGATGTTATTGAAGAGTATTGATTATAGTATTACATGTATGGAGGTGGGGTTCGATTTCTCCCAGCGTTCTCACGTGTTCATTTGAGGATGATATCGCGTAGTGTGTGTAGATGTGGCTAAAGCAGGTTGGACAATAAAAGCTACTCACAGTTGACAGACGTTGATTGATGCACAATTACAGATAATATATATGCTGTAAAAATGTAAAGCGCCTGCTGGAGAACTGTTCAGGAAGCCTGCAAAGAGAGAAGTGAAGAGCAAGGGCCGGCTACCTGGGTGGTTACCCGCGTATATTATTGCTGTTAATATCTGGTCGATATCGGCGAGATTGTGTGATTGATTAGAGCTTATGGTTTGCATCTAAGTATGCTGGGCGCGTTCAGGAACCGTCGGCGGTGTTGTGAGAAATCGTAATGCACAGGGGTGGAAAAGGTTACTGAGGTTACCCGTGCCCTTCTTGATACTACAGCAACCAATATTCTTTTGTTTAATAAGTACATCCGTTTTAAATAATTATAGTAATGTTTTTAATGCAGCGTTAATCGGCAGATCATAATAATAAATTTAAGATCATCTCATGTATATTCATTACTTATTTCGCTTACTATAGTTTTCCTTTCACTATCCCATATTTATCAATCTATTACTACTGTTTTCTGATACCATATTGTATAAATGCGATCATGTTTTGTTTACACTTATTAGTATATTTTATTTTCTCCAATAATGTGACAATAAAAAAAAGTCTGGTACAATGAGAGTAGTAAACTTTGTTACAGGCGGTTGCGCGGTATCGCCCTGCGAGGTGTTATCGAACAAGTGCTTTAATAGTATTAAAAAATGCCAACCAGGGGGTGTAAGAGTAAGACCGAAATAAAAACCTTGAGCTTATTTAACGGTCCCGGGAATGTGGTAGGTCCGCTCTCTCATCCCATATCATTAATTATAACTTTTTATTAAATTTTTCAGTATTCAATATATGTTTAAAAAAACTTTTTGAAACTAAATTCACCATATTAATTTTTTTTATAAATAATACCAATACATTCCAACATAATAGAAGTGTTTTCGTTTAATAAACATGATTTTGTATACCAAATAATAGACTGGATGAGTACAAAATCTATATTCAATCTAACGTAAGAGATTAAGGACGGTACAGAGGTCAGCGCGAAGCGATTTATGAATCATCAGCCCGTACGTTTTGCGCGAGGATATGAATGACGCATCTAGTAGACACGTATCTTTAGCAAGTCTAATTGAAAGATCACTGTAGACATAGGCCACAGAATAACAGAGTGTATATCTAGTCTATCTAAGACAACAAAGTCTACTAATGTACATATAATATATCGATAAACTGACATAATTACGAATTTATATTTTAAAAAGTCTGCTGATACACTATTTAGTTTAATTAAATCTATCTATTTTCAAATAAATGCCATACTTTATTATCATTCTTTCCATTTTTTATTAAAAAAAAATATATATATATATTTTTACATATGTACATAAATAAATAATAAATAATATAGATTAAATGTATTAATTAAAAAGATATACAGATGAAATCAATTTATCGAAAAAATATTTTTGTTTCCACCCGGACCACCGGATAGGAAGGGATCCTGGTTCAAGTCCGGGTGGCAACTAAAATATTTTTTCGATAAATTGATTATACCTGTATATTTTTCTAATTGATACATAAAATTTTTATTAAAATATCACAGACCTATAAAATAATAGATAATTTCTGATCGTCTGCCGTATTATTCTTGTAAATTAATATTCACAAAGTTAACCTTTATAAAGGTCTTCACCTAGCGATATGTAATCTATGGAAAAGAAACAAAAATATTGTGCTATTAAGATAGTAAAAATAATATTAAATCTAAACAATCTTGTGTATTATCTTTGCAATATTTGAATATTTTAAAGAACACAAATTATATTTTCTATATATATTCCTTTAAAATATATTAAAATAGTTTCGTCTTCATGAGATAACTGTTATTTATTTAATAACAATACATTTATAGGTAAAAATACAATAATTTGTGTGTTCATTAACATATTCAAATATTGCTAAAATAATATACTGGTCAAAATAAGAAAAATACATGTATATTGAAAAATATGGATTTTTCAGGTGTATTCTAGTATAATATATTAAAAACATTTTACAGATAGAGAATATTGCTTTAATTAATTTTCAATACAAATCAGATTCTCATTGAGTTGACATATAAGGTGCTGCTGTTTCAAGGAAAAATGAATTATCAAATTTGTTCGATAGATGGTGATGTTGTCGTGGTACTCGAAGCGAGTCCATGTAATAACTTGTATAGAATTTTCAAAAATTTGATAAATATGGAGATTGAGGGGTGAGATTTGGTGAATATTATATATATAAAGTGAACTCTTAAGCCAGCCGAAGACAGGTCGTAAGCCCTGTAATTACCCCCCATGTTTTCTATACATTCCTTTAATACATATTAAAATAGCTACATCTCCACGAGACATCTGATATTTATTTATGTAATATCTTCAAAAATTTTTATTTTTAATTCTTTCAAACTTTTATCTTATTTTTAAATGTTACTATTTTTAAATCATAATCATAAAACTGACATGTTGATGGAATAAATAAATAAATAAAATTGAACATTAAAAAAGCAAAAAAACATTTTTTTAACGACGTATTACAGAAGCAAGATAGAACATAATATTTAATAATTATATACTACATTGTGTGGTGCGTGACTTCCAAGAATAATTATACTAAAATATGTATAATTTTATTGATTATTTTTTAATATGAATAATAACATATTTCATGAATAACTGTTATCTTTTCTCTGGTAATGATTACAAAAATATAAAGTTGGGAATATAATATTAATATTATGTAAAATTTAAAAAAAATAAATTTTTAGAGTCGTACCGCCAAATGCGCACTGTTGCCGTATTCACATGCATAATAATGGGATAATAACATTATCATAACAGAAAACGTTAAAAGTTTAATAATTCATATCTTAGAGAGTGATTAATTACAAGGGAGAGAGTAAAAATAAAACTTGTCTACAACCACTTTTTTCGAATGAAAAGGTTGTCCGCGCACTTTTCTGAGAAACTGCGCGAAATTTCTTTTATTCGCAAGGAAAGTCGTTGACTATTGAAAGGAATATTAAAAGAAATGAACGAAAAACTTTTTTCATCTCATAAAAAAATTTGATAAAAAACTTGGAACGATAGAATTCTCCGAAAATTTTGCTTTAAAATTTTGTCGTTTGTATTTTTTTAGTGATGTATTACTTTAGTTTAATTATCAAGAAATACTATGCTCCTGACAATTGTAATTATTAAAATTAGAATATCTTCCCAGCTACGTAAAACACAACGGTGATATGTCCAAAAAAATTTACTTACTATAAATCGCAGAAACTGTACACTAAAGAATATATTGATAGTCTTATTATGTAGCTTTATTTTTTTGACCGACGATTTTGGACCACCATTACTCATTATTAGGAAGGACTTGTAATGTTCGTATTTTGTACAGCTGAAAAATATTAGTATTGTAAAGTTGCAGTTTTTCATAACATTGTGATATTGGGTGGCAACAATATTATTCTTTCGATTAATTGATATTATCTGTACTATCTTATTGATATATTTTATTAGTATGAAAACAATTAGACGTCAGTTGGATGTAACTTGTAACTTGCAGTCTGAATGAACACACGAAAATCTAAATTAAAAAACTAGCATTTTACGTCATACGAGATGTTGAATACGGCAGCAGAAGAAAAAGAAGACTTAGGTGGAATGGAATTTTATCTATTACTATAATTAAATAAAATATATTAAATGCGGTTAATTTCAGAGAAAATCATAAAAAAACAGGTGTGAAAAAAAAAATGCATATCGTGAAATATCCCTTATGATTTTACTCAGGTTCAGCATCACATGACAGGCAACACATTTCTAGGCTTTTATTGTTATTGATAAACATCGATATATAATCATTGTGCTCTGATTTAAATGTGAAGATTTATTTTTGAATCCTGTATAATCTTCAGGCTTACGCACGCTTGATCGAATTACCCAATTTTTCCGCCAAGTTTTTTGCTTCAAGATTACATAGAAGACAATATCTTTTCACTACCTCGTTTTGCTTATTGAAAGCAGCTCAATAATGACAATAATTAATTATCCTGAAGAAAGTTTGTCATAAAAAACTCACAAAGTTTGTTTCGAAGAAATCATTCAATTGCTCTTAATGAGTACAAAAATGAAAATATTTATAGCTATAATTGAAGACGTCACCCGAATAACGATATACTACACATTTTGGTGATTTTATAGGAACTGAAAAAGCTGTTTGTTTTAACTAATGATGAGAAAAAAATAATATTCCGTGTGTGTTTTTAATACATTATAAATTATAATAATATAAATAGTTACATTTTATCAAATTGTAATCTAAGATAACAGGATTGAGCCACAATGATGTAGGGCATGTTCTTGACAGCGTTGTTTTACCACATGGCATATTTCAACATGCTGTAACTCTGTCAGATAGTAGAATTTCGAATCACCGACTACACCAAAATGTGCGTAATTTGGCGTATAACAATATTGCATACTTAACTCAACACAGCCCAAAATGTGCCGTATATCGTTGTCCAGGTGACGTGCTTAATTTAAGTCGTTTTAATTCTGCGCAAAAAAATCTTTCACATTTTTCTCAAAGAGATCTTTCACATTTTTTTTAAACTTACTCAAAATTCTCTCTTCCTCCACATTCATACATATTTTCGTCTTTTACTTCTTGTCCCATCAACGTTGGTGTCAAATATTATTCTTACAAATATTTATTCATTTATTTGTTCTATATGATCAAATGATCCCTCTTTAATACTTTTTATTATATGTACGAACGTCAACTTTAAAGTGTTCAGTGGCGTAACTACGCCAATGAAGCCAATGCGGTGCATTGGGGCCCACGTTGAAAAATGTGCGTACCCTACACTGGTATCGTACGCGAGCATCGATACCTTTCCCAGCGCTATATAATCTATAAAATTTACCACGGAAATAAATAAAATTATAAAATATTCATTTTTTACTTGTCGGGTATGAACTAGACCATTACCGCTAAGCAAACATTGCCGTAAAGCGATTTTTTCCATTATGAGTACGAATTAATGCCTAACATTATCGTTATTTTTTTGTGAAAGTGTGAATATTATAGAAAAAAGATTTTTTTCTTACTATTTAATACTAAGAAAAACCGTAGATAGTTCTAGAAAAAAACAGTTAGAAACGTTATTTTATAAATAAAGAATATTGCTTTAAATAAATAAATAATAATAATAATTAGATTCTCATTGTGACATATATGCTGTTTTAAGGAAATTAATATCAAATTTAGTCCATAGATGGCGATAATGTAGTGGTACTCGAAGTGTTCCCACATATTAACTTATACACAACATCCAAAATTTGATAGATATGGATTGATTAATATGTGAGAATGGTGAATGTTATATTTATATAAAGTGATCACATAAGGCAGCCGAAGACAGGTCGTAAGCCCTGTAATTACCCAAACTTCCATATATTTCCATTAAATATAATAAAAAATTGGTCTATGAGATATCCATTAAACATGGAGATACCCTATGTTTGTATACCTGTGTAACGCAATTGTTTTTGTAGTTAAAAAAATCAATAATCCTAAATATTGACTTTCAAAAGGAAACATGATATAAAAATATTAATATTTTTTTCATCAAGACGCTTCCAAGACCCATTATACATTAAATATTTAAGCTCCTTAAAAGTTATTTAAAAAAATATATATATTAAATATGACAAAAGACGTGAAATCTTTCTCCTAGAAACGTATTTCTTAAAACCTGAAAGAATGTTTTGTTCCCGACCAAGCAAGCCTTAAAATACAACCTATTGTACAAGTTTTCTAGAGCGGGTCTCAGATGATTGATTTTGCATTAATTTTTTTTTTTTATAGATTCTCTGGAAAAAAAAGACAATTTTCTTTCAAAGGACGCATCGAAACAGTGTAAAAAGCGTTACTGGTTTAATTTATATTCAATCAGCAAGTACATTTAGTCACGGGCTCTTTATTTTATGTTTTGTTGTATTTTTCTGCACCGTCAATAGATCATAAAAGTAATTAAAGATACGTCGTTAAATATACAACTGAAAAATATTTCAACCGTGATCAAACATCTCTTAATAAATGATAACTCTACCAATACACGCACGTTTACAATACATCCTGAGAATTAAGATGATTTACAGGACTATGTCCTGGAAACCTTCGTGAGTGTTTTTAAAACCTAAGTGATGATATTATAATTTCTTTTCAAAAGGTAAGGTCTGGTGTCTGATTAATTAAAATACTTTTTTTAAATATTTGTTACAAATTTTACATTTTGATTTTTGTTCATTTGACATCCTGATAAAGGAAATAGTATTTTCCGAAACCGGTTGATGTATTAAATATATCTTATAAAGTGGTTAAAACACAGTGATAAATAATTTGTATTGAAATTATAATTTTATTAAATTTTGTGTTAGAAATGTAGTGGCATGTTTGAATTTCATTAATATTATTACATTAAGGAGATCGCATTCTTATTGTGAAGTTCTAATTATTCTGAACATAGATCTGTGATGTTTTAAATACCAATTAAATGTATTAGTTATAAAGATATACATATAAAATCAATTTCATCGAAAAATATTCTTGTTGCGCTACCGGGATGTAGATGTCTTTCAAATAATGAAACGATAGATGTATTAATTTGAAAAAGTGTAACATATAGGTTTGAAAATTTGTCGACAAAAATACTGTCGCTGTTGCATAGTTGGTAATGCACCTTCCCTGGATTGCAAAAGAGATCCAGGTTTGCATCCCGGTAGTGCAACAACAATATTTTTAGATCTTTATGATGAACACATTTAATTAGTGTTTAATATTATTTGAAATTCAAGTATAATGGAACCTCAGTTTTAAACCTTAATCCGTTTCAGAAAACTGTTCGAAAATCGAATCATTTTTTTTGCAGAAGGTAGTAAAATTGATTCCGTTTGCGATAATTTTATCGTTTTTTTTTTAAGAACACTGCATTAGTTTGTTCCAGATTCATAAACAAATATATCGCGCGACACAATATATTGTTTAAATTAATGAAAATTTAACTGCATCTTATCTGTACTCAAGAGTAAATATGAGACGATGAAGAGGGTGAATAAGAAGATATAAGTTATTGTTTGGAAGTGGACTTACCTTGCAAAACATCATATGACTATTTTTCTAGGGTAATTTCCCATTTCTATCTCCATAAAAGCAAGCAAATGATGTATGTTTTCATCTGCGTTATTTTTTTTCCGTAGTGAGATATTGTAATTAAAAATGTGGTTTTCTACAGCTTTGATAGGGTAAATTTTTTCCACAAAACTTTGTATGCTCTTTGCAGCGGTTGGTTGTTCGAGATCACGTTCGACAACCGAGACATTTTATTCTCGCACAATATTTTCGAGAAGCCAATTGTTCGAAGTTCCACCATATTAATTTAAATAATAAATGTTGAATACAAGTACATTTATGTAACGTTTATAATTTATCTTATATTTACCTCATCATTAAATATTTACGGTATTGATGTACAATGCGAATTTTTTGCCTATATTACTGATATTTTAAATATTTGAGTTCCGTCTACGTATTTCTCTAGGGATAATTATGCAAACCAATCTTTCATTTGTTCTTCGATATAAGTAATATTTGTGTAATATTGTAAGTAATATTTGAATTTAGAAGAAAAATTAATTATGTATGCGAAATTGATTTTTACTATCAAGAATTTTCATTATACTAATATGAAACTTGTCTTTGGGAATTATGTAAGAGAATTTTTTTGTCAATGTTAAAAAGGTTATTTTGAAATCCACCCTGTTTTCACTTAGCAAATGATATTTTCATATTATAGTAATATAAAAGAAAAGAAAAAACTATACACAAGTAAACTAATACATGACACCATTCTATCTATTGCGTTCTTGACGATATTATATAATATTTTTTTGTTCCTTCAATTATGCAGACAATTCAGAGACAATTCACACTCACCTCGAGCACAAGTTACAACAGTAATATTATAAGTGATATCTCAAATAAAAGGACTGTCAGTGCAGTATTAAATCACAATATATTATATATTACATTACATTATTTTCAATCCGTAAAATATTTAATATTACAAACTTGAGATGATTCTCATTCTAAAATGACCGTCTCACATTTAATATGGCACAAAGGAGTCATTTCTTGGACCTGTCTTTTTCATGCCATTAAAAAAGACTATATGGAAGAATTTTGATAGAAAGAGCAAGAACGGTGACGAAAGGAAATGTACGGAACGTGCACGGGGCTTTTATGGGTATAAAAAGATGCACGAATTAGATCTTTCCTCTACGACGGAAAAGTTTTGTACATGGAGCACTCTTTCCTCCAAAGTTTCCCTTGACCTAGACGTAGAAGCTCTCATACGTTCCTGTTGTAGACGAAGCTTTCTTTCCTCCGAAATTTCCTTTCCCTAGACGTAGAAGCTCTCATGCGATCCTGCTGTAGACGAAGCTCCCGTTGTTCAGTTATTTCTGACGTCCGAATAGCTTTTTGTCTTTAAGCTGCAGGATTTTTCTGACCAATACTCGTTCTTTTCTTCGGCGGCGTTTCGATGGGTATAAATTAATATCCATCCGTCAATCACTTATTTATTGTCTTGAAGAGTTGAGTTTTGTTTTATTATCGGTTACGTCGTTAACACAGTTCTGGAAGGTTCTACAAACGCTCCCACATACACTCTTTTTAAAATAAATAGCTATTCCACATCCACAATTCCGCATCTGTACATGTCAACGTATTAAAAATATTACAATAAATAATTTTAAACTAAAGCATACTTGAATCTGCCATAAATATTTTGAATGTGGAACATCGTCAGTAATATTTTCTTCTTTTAAACGTTGAGTGTACAAAATTTCTACTTTAAAGGGTAGGAAAGGGGGATGGGATGGTTTTACGAAATCTCATGTAAACAGTGACCTTCTTCTTGTTTTGAAGATCAAGTGTGCAAAGTTTCGTCAAGCTCGTAATAAAACTGTAGATTTGTATAAAAAACAAACAAACAAACCAACACTCTCCTTCATACATATAGATTACACACTATCATAGTGAAATTGCAATTTCTTTCAGAACATAGTTCTGTGATATTTTTAATACAAATTAAATGTATCAATGAGAAAAACATACAGATAAAATCAATTTATCGAAAAAATACTTTGCCGTTTAACCCGGTAGCAACAAAAATACATGATAGATTAAATTTGTATAACAGAATATACCGACTATTATTATTCCTCATATAAACTACTGAAGTAAAATTTTATTTTTACAATATAAAACATTGAGAAAAATAAATAAATGTTCTCGGATTGGTACAATACTTACTGAA
Source organism: Eubasilissa regina (assembly GCA_022840565.1). Classification (NCBI taxonomy): domain Eukaryota; kingdom Metazoa; phylum Arthropoda; class Insecta; order Trichoptera; family Phryganeidae; genus Eubasilissa; species Eubasilissa regina. The sequence goes on from JAINEB010000017.1 coordinate 6,630,096, forward strand.
AGACAAAAAAATTTAGGTACAAAATATATTTCAATGTTTAAAAAGTTTATTTTTAAAATCCTAAAAAAATATCAGCGTAATTTGTAAAAAAGGAGTCGAAAATATTAAATAAAATAAATTCTGCACCGTTACGGAAAATATTACTGTTTCATATTTTTACAAAATCATGTTAAGTTTTAAGTCTGTCATGTCAAGTTTACTTGGAAATAAATATTTGCGAAATATGTCTATTATAATTATTCTATATCTTTGTTTCATTTATATATATGTTTCATGTTAAATCATGCAACATAAAATAGTCTTGCCGCTTGAAATTCAATGACCTTTATTTTTTTGTATTCAATATATAATTTGGAATCAATAAAATAATAAAATTAATTGAAATAATTGCATAATTATGTTTTTTTTAATATGATCATATCTTTGTAATAGTTGAGATTAGGCACATTTTCGACTAGTAATTTAGTCAAGTAAGATTGTGTTTTTGTAGATGGTTTTCTTACACTTAGGGGATGTTTCGGCACAGTAATACGTGCCATTATCAATGTGTTATCAATGTGTTTTAAGTTCCATACACTAATACTCGTGGAAACTTTAACTTATACACATATATCTTTGAGGTGAAGTGGTTTTCTCCAAACCTAAAAGTTCATCTAACAAACACAAAGTTAACATCAAAAGATAAAATAAACGCTAGTGGTTAAATATAGTTCCTCGTGGTTTGAGAGTTACTTGTTTATTTAATTTTGACCTTTACCAAGGGCGAAGTAGATCATCTCGTTATTGTCAATAATTTAAGGGTGTTGTACATGGCTGACGAATATAAACGAAAACATAAGATACAGGAAACTGAGAGATGGAAGGGCATTAATATAATTGGATTTCTCTATTAGGCGTTGAAATGCGAAACCGTTGACTCGTATATACCTACAGGGCCTTTAGAATCTGTTTCAATGAAGATTTTCTTTTGTTTTTTTCATAACAAAATAATTCATTTTAATCGCGACTCAGATCAAAAGGCACACCCCCTTTTACAGGACGAGAAATAAATATTCATTTTAGTGTTGATATTGAAAACCATCTTAGTTCTCTGAATAATGTTAAAAAAAGCCTTTCCTAAATGAACCATTCGTTTTGATACATTTTTAAAATGGTATCATAAAATGAACAAGCATTTAGTATTATGGTATAGATTTATAAAATTTCAGTGAACGTGAATTCTTATACCTTACAATCGTACTACGAATTTTCGATCAAAACAATAACATAAGTAATCGTTTTTGATAGAATTAATTAAATAGACATCTTCTATCAAAATACACCTATAGACACCTGTTTATTGTTGCTGTCCAAATTTGGACAGCAACAATAAACAGGTGTCATTCGTTTGGATTCTTGCACGTACGGGAATTCATGGAAACAAATGTGTTGATAAACTGGCCAAGGAGGCAACTCTTTCCAAAGTTTTCCATCATTAATTTCATATTCCGATGTATGACAGACTAAATATGGTAAAAAAACAAACGAATTCCATCTGGACTGCACAATGGATGAATTCAAATAATCATAAGGATAATCGGCTTAAAATAATTCAAAGATCTATTTTCTGCACCCCCTGGTTCTCCAAAAGGAAAGTCTCCAAAAAAACTATATTAAATATATCTAGAATGAGAATTGGGCATTTGTTCAGATTGAAATTGATAGTTCCCCAATGTTTGAGTGTGATGCCGAGGAGGAAACCCTTGATCACAGGTTTTTTTTATAGTAATCTCGTCAATGGTAATTTTCAACTCCCGGTTAACTTGTGTCGTCTTCTTTCCCTTAACTCGCCACACATCACTCCTGGAGGGTGGATTGCCCATTTAAAAGAAGAAGAAGAAATCGTTTTCGGAAAATAACAGATATTTCCGTATACATATTTATATTTATATACGATTGTTATTATTGTAACTAATCAGATTGATTACAGATAGTACTCACCACCGGGACCCAAGCCCGAATTTTTCAATTGCCGGTGGCCAGCTTTACTAATTAAATTGTGTGAATATTGTCGAATTTTTTCTACACATTTTTTTAAAAATGAGACACCTATTTTGCCGTCAAAAACGAGCATCATTTTAATTATTATGTTGCGTAAGAACTTTTGAGTAGAGCCTCAAAGGTGGAGCCAGGACTTTCAATCTATTTTATTAACAGACAATATTAATTAAAGCACTATCTTAAGAAAGCAGGACTATCTTTTAAGTAATTAATTTAATTTATTATAATCATCGTAATTTCGCAAAAAATAACATTATTGTGATTAATAAAAATATTTTGTAGATTTAGTTGAAACACTGTTTTATTGCACGATATTTTATTATATTAAACGTTATAACGTTTTAGGGGACATTTTACCATTATCAATAATACAATTCAACTAAAGTTAAAAACACTTTCAGCTAGTAATTAAAGGAGGGGGAGTGAGGGTGGAGTTAAAATGGATAAGAGAAGGGATGTAATGGGCGGTATTTGGATGTTTATTATTGTCTTATTGATATACTCATTATTAAAAATTTCTAAATTCTCTAAGATGTCTAACTTTCGTCTTTTGGCGCAATTGAATAGAAGTTATAAATTGTTATTGTCAAATAAATGGCTCTCCATTCTTGAATGTTCAGCCATTTCGGAATTTAGAGTTTGAACAGTTATCATAAAAATATGTATCTTTAATTGTTAACTTTGTTTTACTAACCACTATCAAAAGTATTATAAAAATATGTATTTAAAATAAATAACTTTTATATTGTTATTATTGGGTTGATGCGAAAGTTTTTACCGTTTTATCGGTACTTATTTAAAGGTGGTCCTTTGTCTTGAAACCAATTTTTTTCTTTTAATAGGGACCCATTCTACCTAATTAAGCCAGTTTCCTTCCAAATTAAATCGTATAACAACCCAAAAAAAAGAATTACCAACGGTCAAGAAGAAAATTCATTTGCGATGTTATATGTTGTGTGAATTTAAAAAAAGAAACAACGCTACTAACAATATTTGTTAAGCATTTAGTGAAAGTGTTTTAAAAGCTCGAACGAGTCGTATGTGGTTTAGCAAGTGTCGTTCGGGGAATTTATCAGTGGAAGACGAGCCCCGCGCTGGACGTCCCGTCGAAGTTGATGATGAGAAACTCCAGGTCATGGTGGATGCAGACTCTCGACTAACATCAAAAGAACTTGTATCTAAAGCTAATAAATAATGGCGCAACAACAACATTTTTCGATAGAATTGATTTTATATGTATATCTTTCTAATTAACATATTTAATTCATATTTAGAAAAATAAACTTAGCTCTTTTTTAAATATTGAAATCTATTATTTAAATTAAACTATAATTATTTTCGCATCAACATATTATATAAATTAATATCAATTTAGGAATTTGTTATATTTATAGTGCGCGCGCAATCTCCGGCCGACGGACCCAAGATGAACGCGCGCGGGAAATGGGAATACGAAGGGAAGGGGACGGATGGGAGGAATTAGGGAGAAGAAAAAGAATAGGGAGAGGAGAGCTCAAGGACCAACCAGACATCAGGAAGAAACACGACCCACCTGAGTTACTCCTTTAGATATCTGGATTTCTTCTTCAGCTGTAGCCAAATATTTCCTGAACTTCAGGAATAAATTTCGATGATTGCTCGAAGCCCTGTACCACACTCGATAGCAATTGTAACAAGTTCGGCATTCACAGCGAGAAATTGAACATACAAAAGTATTTCAAGTCAGTGTAACGAGTTGGCAGCAGATTGTTAACACTTCTGACACTAGCTAACTTACCGTTCCCACACGGCAGGAAGATTATTGGCGTCAATCTTCACAGTCTAACGCACCCAATGATGAATGTTAACTCACTTCAACTCAATTGCTCCAAAACGAATGATAACAAAATCTTAGAAATGGTTGTGCTCTGGGTGTAGGGAAGGGAATAATGTGTAGGTAATAGACAGGAACGTATCTACCTATGTCACGTGCGCGCACACGGCAACCGGCGATCTATGAATATGTTACAAAAATCGAACGTATTGTATGACATATCAAAAAATTGTTAAAATGTTCTAAAATTGATGAGCGTAAGAAGGCAAGTGATGGGATGGAATACTTAATATCCTCTTCTTATCAAATAGGTCAGAGTAACGGTGTGGCTTTAAGAAAGTAAATAAAATTAAAAAAAAATAATAATTAGTATTTACTCAACAATAAAGTAATTAAAAACAGTAATTATAGCTTTACAAACACCCTGTTATGTACCGTTTACAAACGTGGTCACAAATGACAAGGGGGAGCCTAGCATCCGACATATTTGACACTTCGGAAGTTGAGATGTCAATTTGACAGCTACAGAGTCTTCGCTGTGTGCTAATATTCTTGCATTAATATAGTAGTTGACAGTTTTCACTACGCCACTCGAGACATGATATTTTAGAGACGACATGGCAGCATTTTTATTTCAGTACATGAAATCAACTGAATATTTGACGTTTGATTAAAAACTGTGTTCATGTAAACTTAATTTAATTTGAATATAATTTTAATTTAAAAAATAAATATTTTTATCAAAAAATGTGTCCAAGTCAATCTAATTTAATTTGTAAAAATCTTTTTATTAAATATTGTATAGAGTAACTGAAGATTAATTTCGCATTAATTTAAAAAAAATTGTATACATTGATATATATTTCTTATGAACCACCACAATCTAAACTTTGGCCATTCACTATACCTATAAAAACTCATGTTGCTCTCCCTTTATCGCAACGTTAGTAGCAACTTCCCCAACCTTCTCCTTCTTTCATCTAAACATACTTTGTATACAAATATTTTTTGTGGATTTTCATTATTAGTATCGCATGTTAAATAATTATTATGTTTATTACAATATGTTTTCACTGTCAAAATCCCTTAATAAATAATAATAAAAAAAAAATATATATTTTTATTTTTTATTATATATTTATTATATATATATTTATATACCCATTATTATGAAAGTGGTCTATGTCAAAAAATTTAAAAAATAAGTTTATCAAATATTTCGCACGTCACATTATTATATTGTTTTAAATTAACATAATATGATGTTAACAATTGTCAAAAGTTTGAAGCCTTATATTCAGTATATTGTTACGACGTTCAACGGTATTCCGCTAGAGTTTATTTTGATAATAGAGTGTCATTTTAATATTCTTAATTTTTTACCATAATTTTTTAAAAATATTCTTATAAGCTACATACAAAATTTACGTGTCAAAATAAATTATAAATCTAGTAGATTAAATAAATTTTGAAACATTGTGTTGTATAGTATAAAAATATTTGTTAATCAATTCAAACGCAAACCTTTAAATATCTCGAAACGAAAGAAACATCACTTGGACCACTTTCAAATAATGTGCACATATGTTACCGATTATGGATTTTCACAGAAAGAGTGAGACCAATAATCTAGGCTGTCGAAATGAGATATCTTAGGGGAGCAGCATGATTAACAATATTAACTAACAGAGTGAGAAGTATAAAAAAAAAATAAGGTAGCTTGGACACGTCTTGCATAATCCAGAAAAATGATTACGTTTGACGTAACTTCTTAGCAACGCTAGAGGAAAGGCGATCGACAGGCGTCCCACAATAAATTCAGGTAAACAGCGGCAGAGACCATGAAAATTAGCAATATTTGAATATGTCTACGAACACACAATTACTAGATTTTCACCTACAAAAGAACTGTTATTAAGAAAATAATAGATATCTCATGGAGACGAAGCTATTTTTCATTATATTTAATGGAGATATATGGAAGTATGGGTAATTACATGATCAAGTGTTTCCACATATTAATATATAATACATACAACTTTAAAAAAATTGATAGATGTGGAGATTAATTAATGGGTAAGAATGGTGACGGTTATATTTATATAAAGCGATCACTTAAGCCAGCCGAAGACAGGTCGTACGCCCTACCCATACTTCCATATATTTTCATTAAATATAATAAAAAATAGCTTTGTTTCTATAAGATATCTATTATTTGAAAATTGATTGGGTTTTGATTGGTACTAAAACAGTAAAGATTAAGGCGCATTTGGGGTCACCAACTCTCAATTAAGGGGGTAAAAATTATGATAATGAGAAGATTCTTATTAAATCTGGAAGGAATATTTAAATAAAGGGGAGAATGTAGAGTGCATATGTGGCGAGATGCAACATGGGTTGATTAGACTATGAAATTCTAGGAGTCGCTATCGCCATTCACACATCGAATGATTGCTTGATAACGGGTATGCTCTGATGAACTGAAAATCCCAAGATGTATCCCATTCTTAACAATCTCGCAATTTCATCTCCGCTTCTATCTTACAACGTCGTAACTTGAGATGGCGTCACGTGTAAAATAAAATTAAAAAATATTTTGGTACCACGAGTTTACTGCAGTTAATACCTCTTGTGGGATACCCGCAAGTCTCGACACAAATGCTGAAATCGATCGATCTCTTAGAATTTTCTCCATGGAGAGATAAAAACATTGAATAAATTTCTTTGAAAGAAATGTTAGATCGTTTTATCACTATTGGAAGGAACTTGGCCATCTGGAAGATTGCGTCAGAATGACGAAGATCTGTATGAAGAATGAAGTTTTACTATCACATTCATGAAAGACTTGGAAAAACTGAAACATTCCGTTTCTGAAAAAGAAATGATTAATTGCCACATTATAAGAGTTTTTTTTAATGGATTAATCTAATTTCTTTCTAAATACGTTACTTTCTAACTTTTAGTGCTTGATTCTACATTGATTGAATGGTTGAAATATATATATATATTCTTTCATATATATACCCAAAACTGTATAACGCAATACATATGAAAAACTATAGCAGATATTTTAGTAAAACAAATTTTGGAAAGTACCTATACTTTAATGAAACAATAAAAAAAAACGTAGCTTGGTCAATATTGAATATTTCAAGTGAAACTATTTGCATTTTCTTTTCAAAAAATTCTTCTTTTTGTCCAAGACGCATATTTGTAAATATTTTGTTGAAATTAAAAATAAGAACAATTAAAATAAATATTGCATTAAAAAATTAATGCCGAAAGAATTTTTAACAAAGCCGAATAAATTCATCAAATAAACCAGTTTGCTTAGTGATAAAAAAAAGTTAGTCTTTTGAATACTTATCAAAGCATATACGAAAACAATAACTTGAATATAGATAAATATTTGTTAAACTCATTTTTCATTTCGTTTGTGAACCTATTCTGAATGCAAAAATGACAACAATTTTTGGCATTATATTTCTGTTTGGGAGAAATATATTTTTTAGATGATGTTAGTACAAAGTCAATGTGTGCCTACTTAGATTCTTACCACGCTTTTACTTTTTATATCTATAGATCTTACATATCTAATACTCATTTCTTATTTCATTTCGGCATTACAATCAAATTATTATTACAATAAGATTAATTTTTTTACATTTCTGTCTTTGATGCGGTAAATCATATTCACTGATCAGTGGTAGTAGGTAATACGTTTTGAATACTATTATAAATAACAATATATCTATTTTACTAGAAGTTAGGTTTAATAGTCGGTATTGATAATTATTTAAAATTTTGCCGTCGCACCTACCAAATTTTATAGTCAAATAAAATAATGAATAAAAACTACAAAACATACATATTAATTGAATAATACACATAAATTACACATTAAAAAGGATCAAATTCTTATTTCGTATTTGTAAGTAAAAAAATCAAACTTGACTATTTCATCTGTGGTAATTTAACAATACTGTTATCAATTTTTAATATTTATTTTTATTTATATACATGTTTTATATAATGTCAGAAATATGACTAATAATATTAACATTTGAGTATCTAATTATTATTAGTATTAGACATTTTATGCGTAGGTATACATTATTCATTTGGACTAGAATTGGAAATTAAAGGAATCTGAATACCTTTCCAGCAGTTATACTTGAAATTATATCATCATTTTTAATATTTTCATAATTTTATTGCAAATGATAAAATAATATCAAAACATACCATAATTTAAGAAAATTGGATAGAACTTAACTAATTAGTAATGACATGTTTTATTTCAGGCTCGCTACTGATTCTACTGAATCAATGTAAGAAAAGCGAGTATTAATAGATAAACTAGTTCAAGGTCAAGGTCAAATACTAGTAAACATTGCCGAATCTTATTTTTGTGTCAATTGGTTGAATTTCAGTCTGAAAACGTTAGCGAGAACTGTAAAGGATGCTTTCACACTAAAACAGATTAAGTTGTTGGTCTCCTGGGTCCAACCCTGAATTTTTACATGATCTTTAACATACTCGTGTAGCAGCTGTAATTGAAAAAGTGCGTGTCCATGGGCCCTGGAGACATGCCTAAATAAGCGACAAATATGGCCATATGAAATGCAAAGATAATATTGAAATCAATGACTCATCAGCGCTCGTTGGGTTTTATGCACCAGTTATGGTACATCTGTGTACATTTATTACTCTATTTGTTCTCTATTTAACAAAGGACAAGCTTGTGTAGTCTCTGGTGCATTCTATATTTTTATATAGTGTGGAATAATGGACCATTAAGGTAAGGGGGAGAAAACGCATTGATGCCTTCAAGAAAAAACACGTTGCGCATACCGTGGACCTCGAGACGCACAAATATAGAACATACACTCAACCATTTGTCTGAGACGAATCCTTCAATTTTTTGGGCATCTCGCTAGAAGGGAAGATAGCTTGGAGAAAATCCTCCTCCTGCTGGACCTACAGCCCTAATATCTGCATAATGTCTAGAAAACGGAGGAGCGTAGTCAAGAGCGCGTTCATGGAGATCGCATCATGAGGGACCGACATGGTTGATGATAATATTTATAGTGTCACTATATGATACCGTCTATATCAGTGATGGCGAACCTATGACCCACGGGTCAAACACTGATCCACGCTGGCTTTTTAAATGACCAACGCGTTGATTTTTATAAACTTATTTTTATATCATAAAAGAGAGAATAGAACCAAAAATATCAAAAAAATAACGTAAATAAAGGATGTCTTAAATTAACGCAAGATTTGAATTTGCCGCCATTTCTTCAGTAAATTGTTGGCAACCCTGAAAAAAAAAATTTTGACAGCTGAGGGTTTAGGATTAGTAAAAATGGGGCGTTACACGATACAACAACGTGTTATCATCGTTGAAGAATATCTCAAAAATAATGAAAGTTTGGTGGCCGCAATTCAAAAATTTAAAACAAAACATGGTCGAAATAGTATTCTAAGTTCATCAACTGCGAAGAAATTAATTGAAAAATTTAGAGAGACTGGATCAGTCGGAGACGCTAAACACATTGGTCGTCCAAAAACAAGCCAATCAGCAATTATGCAAAATGGTCATGAAAAATTTCGACAAAAGAGTGCGTATGTGCCAGCAAAGTTGTGGAGGCTATTGTGTTATTCCATAAATAACTCTATACCATGTACTTTATGATTCAATAAAAAATAAAAATCTAAAGACTATAAACTGTGCTTTCTATTTAATTCAAATCTTGCGTTAATTTTGGGACACCGTATATATCTAATATCAAATTTATAAAAAAATATTTCCAAGTGGACATTGGCTAGCTAATTTTCTATCGTATCACTTCACTTGTGTATGACGTACATGGTCGTAAAACGTCGTGTTTCGTCCTTTTATCGCGAAGCGTGTATGGCTCATGAAAGTTAGATGTCTACCCGATAACAACGTTCGAATTCATTATATATTACATATTTATGAAAAAAACAAATAATTGAAATAAGCAATTAATTAATTGACATCAAATTAAACACTTGAAGGGGGTGGAGGGGGAGGTGACACGCCAGTAAAGTTAACTTAGATTTTCTGAAATTTTGACCGAGCCCAAAAGGTTTGCCATCACTGGTCTATATCATTCCATTTACATACGTTTCCTTATTAGTGAGTGAGCAGCCTGTGCATGTGCGTTTCACCAACCTGGAACATCTGTCATTAAATGAATTGTTTAAATCGAACTGTAACTATATTATATAAACTCGCTGAAAACGAACTTGTATTATCTGTACAAATTTCAGGTAGGTATTGTCAAATTTATTTCTCATGTTCAAATATTGCACCATTTCCTTCTTTCTTTTATTGTATACAATTTTTATTAACTAACTATTCTAAATTTATGTTTGTTTACCGATTATGTACAATATGATTTAAAAATTAACAATGTTAAATGTTTGCATCAGCACGGGCGAAACCCGGTGAGGTAGATATTAAAATACAAAACATGTGATATAAAATAAATAAATAAATTTATTATTCCTCGTCGTTTTCTGATGACACCCCCCCCCCCCTGTATATTTTATTTTATCGTCGCTCTTTAGGACCTGCATATTGTTCCTCGTTGTTTTCTGATAACATTTTATAGTGTCATTGTAGCTTAAGTGGTTAAAGCTGTCTACTAAGCCGAGGGACCGACGGAAATGATGATGGTGACGAAAAGACTCCCCCCCAGACATCTTATTTTATCATCAATTTTTAGGACCTGCATAAAACAAAGACAACTCATTTTTAATTACAACTAAATCCGAATTACGGACCTTTAATAGTACCTAACATATATATAATATATATATATACCTAATACAAAAAATGGCTATTTACATTTGAATATTTTTTATATCTTCTAACTCACTATATGGTGATAGAAAAATGAACAAGTCAAATATCTACCGTTATTAAATTTATATAGGCCGAAAATATTATTTTTCAAATATATTCATGAAAACTTATATTTCTTACACATTTGAGTTAAACGGTCTCCCATTTAACAACATCGATATAAAAAAATTGCATGTGCAAATAGACCATATTAATTCGTTCATAAAATATCCACACCGAGTTTATTTTATTACGAACAGATGATCATAACGGAATAAAATTGAGTGAATACTTGTGTTTGGATAGTTGAATACATTTCAATTTTACGCATGTTAATTTAGTTTCTAATGGAAAAATCAACAGTAATTTAAGCATTACTTAACCTTTACCATACCGTGATATAATTCTGAACAAGTCCTATTCAATACTACCTTATTTCTTATCTCTCTCGTTAAATTAGTGAGAAAGATAGATCATATATTCGTGTGTTTGTTATTATTTTTATTGTGAAATTAATGTACTATCTCTATTTGTTTTTCTACAAATGGTATTTTTCCCAGCAAATTAGTTTTACAACTGACTGAATTGAAGAATAATTATTTTTGTAGAATTCGTTTTATACAACTGGTTTAACACTAGTCAGTTCTAAACATAAAGGTTTTCATTAGAATTAACTAAAATATGAATTTTATGTCGCGTTTATTAACCGAAATATTACAGTTTTAATTGGGGCTGTAGAACCTATGTTACTGCATGGTTTTGGAAAGGTTAACATCTCCGGAATATTAAAAATTAAACACCATTATTCATTATTCAAAAGTTTCACAGAGTATTAAAATTTCAATGTACGCGAAATTTGTTTTATTATTTTTATAGGAAAAAAAATAGTTTTATTATTTTTAGTTTATTATGGATATTAAAATAAATAATCAATGTAAAACTAAGTAAAAGGATTGTAATAGCTCTCTTAAGTCTAAATCAACTCTGAATTTTAATGCCATGGAAACGTGGATTTATTATCAGAAGAAAGCAATCAGTTAGTGCGGATTGTTTGTTGCTGGGTCCGTTGGTAAGATATTTGCCTAGTGATCAAGTTGTCAGGGGTTTAAAACTTAACTCAGGAGACCACTGTTTATTTTTCTAACATAGGTGTTTAGCTTAGTTTGAAAAACGTAAAAATATTTATGTGATATAAGTGTGCCGCATAAAAATCTCTGTAAAAAAACATTTGTTCCTATTATTATGAAAGTGGTCTATGTCAAGAAATTGAATAAAATGAGTTAATCAATTATTTCGGGTCACATTGTTTTAAATTAATATATTATGTAAATTGTAACAAAAGTGAAAAATTCGAAGCGTTATATTTTTATGTGAGACATTTCAACCATATTTTTTTATTATTTCCTTACGAGCATAAAAACATGATGCATGAAAAATTTAAATGTCAAATTAAATTATAAATCTATTAGACTAAATAAATTTTGAAACATCGTGTTGTGTTAAATAAAAATATTTTTTAATCAACTCAAACGTAAACCTTTAAATATTTCGAAATGAAAGAAACATGACTTGGACCATTTTCATAATAATTGGCACATTTATAAGATACTTGATCCCTCTTATTTCAAGTATCATAAAAAAATATAAGAATTATACACTGCTTGTTAGCGCCATTTTTAAATGTACGCGCGCGTATTCTATTGGATTACAGAAATGTGTTCTGTCCCTCTCTCTCTTTCTTATCCTAATCCCTTGGCACGAAAGAAGATAGCAGATCCCTGTAATCTGCGTTGCCGCCAGGAGCTGTTGCCGACCGTCTCTTCTACTTTCCGTCGTTCGACAGTGAACACGGTACGCTGCAGTCGCTGTAAACCGCGCTTATAACCGCTAATCATAACTACCGCTAATTTAAAAATAATAATTATTACCGCTTTTATAAATCTACTTTTCTACGCGAGTGTTATCCAGTACGAGACAATTCTGCGTCGCCTGTGAATTGGTGGACCAGGGAGACGAACCAGCTGCAAGAGATCGGAGAACTACAAGTAAGTGCCATCCCATCTTTATCTCCCGAGAACCCGCCAACTTTCCACTGCTTTAAAAACTTCGATGACGATTGCTCTCATCGAAAGTAAGACTAATATAAAGAAATATTCGTATGTTATTATTATTATTATTATACACGTACATTATATATTTTTTAGGATATTAGATACGTGAATAAATTAGACTTTGGAACGATATACGAGTATATAAGATATTTATGAACATGACTACATTTTATCCCGAAGTCTCGGAGATTTGATATGCATTAGTTGATCTGTCTGTTTTACTTAGAGAATACAATAACGAATGACGAGTCCTGCGTCTCTACTGTGCTTTACGCGAGTTTCGAGAGCAACGTTTTATCCGGTACATGAACCCTAATAATATAGATAGTTCTGAAGTGATGGTGTCCATCATTGACAGCCATAAATATTGGATCGTTCTAGATAAAATGTGGCATATTTCTTCTTTTTTATGTTTCATCTTATATTGGAAGTCGAAAATCATCAAAGCGATCTTTACTTTGCGTATATGTTATGGCGGAAACAGCTTTTAGCTCTTTGCAATACGATATTTTAATATTTTATAGAATTGTGGTGAAATATGAGAAAAAATTATAAAAAACGATAGCATGATACAGGAAAAAACTATTTAAAAATATAGTCCACACACCGCAACATCCTATTACCGGTAAGTTGCTTTACCAATTACGCTTTAGTTCTACTGAAGTTCTTAAGAAACATAGCAATTAATTAAACTGGTGGTCTAGATAGATAAATGGATATCCCACTAATAAAAGTATATCATTGTATAAATAAAAAAAATTATAAAAAACGATAGCATGATACAGGAAAAAACTATTTAAAAATATAGTCCACACACCGCAACATCCTATTACCGGTAAGTTGCTTTACCAATTACGCTTTAGTTCTACTGAAGTTCTTAAGAAACATAGCAATTAATTAAACTGGTGGTCTAGATAGATAAATGGATATCCCACTAATAAAAGTATATCATTGTATAAATAATACAATGAATATATAAAGACTCTACTCCCAGTGGTGAATATATTTTTCTTTGAATCCTTCGAAGTGGTTATCTAATCGGTTTTAATTATCCGGAAACTATGTACATCTTGAGAAATCGCAATATCACATAAAACGTGGTTTCTTTAAAATCGCAACATCAAACAAAATGTGATTTCATTAAATTCTCAACTAAAGTTGACGCAGGAAGTAACTACTTAACTATCTTGGGTACGCCTAGCTCAGTTGATTAATTTGAAATAATAGAACATCCACAGGGCAATATTTCTTCATTTGCAGTAAAGCGATGCAATAAGGATTACAGAATTATTTAATTCGATATATGCATGTTTATGTTTATGTACAAAACACGCTGGCTTAGTGATCTAGTGGTCTGAGGTTCGAGCCTCATTCCAGGAGACAAGCAAGTTAGTCCTATTTTCATAGCACAAGCAATGACTTGGTATGAAAATGTAGAATATTGATGTGATATGTATTCTATTTAAAAAAAAAACCATATATTTTTAGATAAATTATTATAGACAATTGATATGATTAGTGATTTTATAAAGAAGCATAACTCCGACGGCAAAAAAGATTAACTAATAGCTCTACTTTTTCTGAAGAATTCTCATTAAGGGTATTTTTCTCCTAATGACATCGGAAAATGTGCTCTTACCATAATTGCATTTTTAAAACGATATTTGAATATTATTCATATATCTATACTGTATATAAATAAACTGTCAATAATGAAGCGAAATTATCATTTTTATATTCTTAAATTATTTTTTAAAAATTAAAGAAAATACAGTGCCGAAAACATTTACTATGTTTGATGCGATAATCACGTTCTTTCACGTCTTTATTTATTGATCAACTCCCGTACTAATTAATAAATTACATCTATTAAATCAAATTATATTCGTATATTAATAAATTATTATTAAAAATAATACGGTTAACTCGTTAACGCATCAAAAACATTTTATTTGTATTTTAACATGAAACAAAGAAAAAAAAACATTTTATATTGTCGTGCGACGTGCAACGATTTGTTTTACGGTACCGAGGTTTTATGGTTGCTGTAAGACTCTGTATGCGTCGTGCGATTCAAATTAACTGGTTTTATAGATTCCTCAGTCACTAACGTTGATTAAAGACATAAAATTCGATTCCAGAATATTTTTTACGAATATTTTCCGTTGCCGTCTGTTATTACGTTATTAAATTAATTTTTAAGAATTGCAAGTCTATTTCGATCTATGAGTAAATCTCCAGATCGTGCTACAGTAAAAGCTTTAAAGCCACCCCTCGACGGTGCCCTCGATGGCTTCAGAAAAACGAGTTCGGAAAATAGAAATCATATTGAAAAATAAATGTTACACGATTTCCTGAAAAAATCTTTACAAAGATACGTCATATTTTGTCATAATTTATATTTAAAAATGTTACAGCGATTGGTTGTAATGTGTACATGCATCATCATATAACTTATGTTGGTGCCAATAAGAAAAAACACAAAATAGCTAGATATCATGTCTTACATGCACCTCTTTCAAAGAGCTCTATTGATTTTACGGCAGACGATATAAAAACAGTAAGATTAAGAAAGGATCACTAAGAACGGATGAATGAGGATAGAATGGTAAGTAAGATATATGACCACCAGATGATAGCACCAGAAATAGTGGATGTCCGCGGAAGACTTGGCACGATCAGGTAAACCAGATATTGGAAGATGATCCTGTTATGTCTCAATAATCGGCGAGCTTGCATTAGAAGGAGTATGAATGTAGATGGAGCGAGAACTGTGTGTCGGGACAGGAGAGTGTGGCACTCTAACCTCATTGCCAAGCCTTGCGGGGAAATGGCATGATGGTAAGTAAGTATAAAAACAAATTTGTTTAGAATTTTATTGAATATCTATTATAATAATATTTATTATGCATTCATATCATAGTACTTAAGTATAGGTTCAATTTAAGAAAGAATACGCTAAATTAACGTTTCTTTCTTTCAAATCTACTGGGAAGTATATTGACAATTTCCTATCTATGGTATTGACAGAAATAATAGCTGTCAAAATCGAAATAAAAATTGTGTCTTCAGATAATTATGTACAGTGAAATGTCGTTCCAGTCCCGAAATAATGTCATACGAAACACGCAAAAATAGATCGCATCGATCGTTCCTCTACGCATTTTATTGCATTAATCTTTTATATTACGCAGAATATTTCGTTACACTGGCTCGTTTTAAAATTGCTTGCCTAACGGCACATTGATGTTAAAAAGAAAGTCCTGCCACGGTGGTAAAGGGTCAAAAGAGAGGACCTCTATTTTTAACAGTGATGGAACTGACATATGTGAGCCAATCGTCACTGGAAAATCGCTGAAGCCTAGGTGTTTTAAGAGTACGTAAACTTTTCTAAACAAAAGGTATGTGCGACTACGACTATTTTTAATATGTGTTTTTAATGGACCTTGACACAGAAATGATCTTAAAATAAAAAAAATATGTTATTGTTTGTAGACAACTGTGCAGATTGCTCAAGTGATTCTTGAATTGAGAAATTTAAAGAGACATCAGAAGAGGTTGAAGATGTTGATGAAGAGAATATCTCGAACGTTTCTTCGTTTTCAGAAGCACGCACGGCCTTCGGATAATTGTAACATTTTTTTTATGCACATACAATAATAATGTATGTTACAAAGTTTAATTATTAATTTTTTTGTTTCTGTGCAGCTTTCTAATTTTATTTGTATTTAAACACATTCATTGTCATGTGAAATATGTATCTTTTTTAGAATATGATATATGAATTACATACATGCACAAACTAATCATCCATCCTATACTCACATACGCGGTTCAACTAACACGAACATTTTAGAAAGCAAACAAAAATATACACAGAAGAATCACCAACTCACCCTGATTCATCAGAAACACAATCATTAGCTGAAATTCAAACATACCCTCACTCAAAAAACACATACAAGACTACCCAAATCCTACCATCAACTTTCTCGGCCTTTATGATCCCTCATCTGATCCCCTCCATCTTCGCCCCATTTCACTTTTTACCCTGTACATATATCGGAGACAAGAGGGCTCAGCACTTATCATAATGACCTACTAAAATAAGAGATGGAGGTTACACTGTAGTTGTTTTTTTTATAACAACGCAAAAATGCTAATTTACTGATATATTAAGCATTTAAGTGAAAAACTAAATCATGTAGATAGTGTTCTCGTTCAACTCTAACATAATTATTTACGTTAAAAATACGTTGGTAATAAAAAAACTTTACAAGGGTCAAAGCTGCTTAAAATATTTTAACAAATGAAGAATATAACTTCTCTGTGAAATATCTGATTGTAAGTCATTTTTTGTCAAATTTTAAAGTTAACACATTATTCTATAATACTATATATATGCGAGACCCGAAATTAAAGAATTTGCGTTATTTCTTACGTTAGATTGTACTGTGTTAGATGCTTTCATTTTTTAATAAATTATATTTTCAATATTAAAGTTTGACGGAAAAATCGCACTAAATGGTAAAATATTGCTTTCTGTCAGTGTATAATAATAAATTAACTTATAAAAAGAGAGTCAAAAGTAATCGACGCACCTCAGCTTCGTGGTTACAGTTAGTGTTCCGGAATTGTTAAAACAGAATAAATATCATTTTATGCAGTGTTCATTATCCCTTGTGCCTTAAAGTCCAGTAAAACTTTAATCATAAAATGTAATGTCCTTAGGATTGTATGATTGTATGTGTGAATGTGTGTGAGTGCCGTACCGCCGGCGTGCATGCATGCGAGGCTATAAAGGGCGGCGCGCGGCAGGGTGCGCCCTCTTTCTCTGCGTGTTTATCGGCTTAATCGTTTGACCTATACTAGTGATATACCTTGTACTAAATTGTATCGTATTGTAAAAAATGTTTAATTTTTACAAAGTCTATTTCGTAAACTTTCACATTACGAGGTGTACACTGAAGATGTACTTAGAGACAAGTACGTAACATAAAATAAACCAAAAGAAGCCTCAAACTACACATTTATATGATTGGTAATTTGACTGTTAGCTGGCTGCAGCATCTAGGTCGAAGAGGATTAATTTAAGAATCCATATAACCTATTTCTCAATTTTTAATTTATTTTGAATCAAAATAATGTTTTATACTTCAGTAAATCAATTGACGTAAACAAATACTGTTCTCAAAATAAAATTCAAATGTGTATTGAACATTAAGTATTTAAATGAATTACAATGTTATATCTATATTCGTCTAATTCGATATTCGTCACATTTTGATAACAAATGTTTCTATATTCGTCACTTCCCGCTCGGCACTGGACATCCACACGATCTGGATAGTCAACAACAAGATGATGATACAATGGACGAAATTTCGTCCGGTTAAGAAGGGTCAAGGTTCAATACCTACAGCCGATATTAAGGAAATAATGTAATTAACTACTTCAGGAAAATTGTAAATAGACAAAAACAGGTAACATTGGAAGAGTTATTTTTTTGTTAAATTAAGTGCTTATGAATCATCGGTAAAACGAAAACCATCACCAGAATTAGAGTTACCTGATTTTTTAATCAATGATGACTTTCCTTCTAAACAATATTAACTTTTTTCCTATTCTGCTTCTATCGTCACGTCACCTTAATACAATAAAATTATTGTTTTGACAGAAAATGTATTAAATTATGTTCAATTTTTGAGGGATGTGAACGAATTAATTGATTTTCGGTTATTTCTTATTGGAAAAACTGTTTCTATATTCGTCAGGCTTTCAGGAACGGATTAGTGACGAATGTAAAGGTTCTACTGTATTTAAATACGTAAAGTACCATTCGATAAATTTTTTTTTCGATAAATTGATTTTATCTGTATATCTTTCTTATTGATACATTTAATTTGTATTAACATATCACAGAACTATGTTCTGAGAAAAACTGCAACTTCACAATAATAACGTGTTCTCCTTAATATTATAATAATACAATACTTTGAAAATGAAAAAAGTATGGTTATAAGTAACAATACAATAGTTCAACATCGTTAACCAGCACTAATTAAATGTATATATATATAAATAAAATATCTAAAACGTGTTTTTATTTATATATATATATATATAAATAAAAACACGTTTTAGATATTTTTTATCTATAAAACAACTATCTAATTACTCAAGAGTCGTGTATAGTATTTAGGAGTATATGACTGGTGCGGTTCAAATATTAAATTAATACTTTCTTAATTATAATGTCTAGAAAATGAAACATAATTAAATGTATATGTAATAGCATTAATAATGTAATTATTGTCTTGTAATATTTTTAACATGTCATAAAGTTTTGTTAAATAAATATCTAATTTTGAATTATTTCTCTGAGTATGTATACTAGTTATTCACAGCGTATACATTGTACACCCTCGATATCTAATAAAATTCTAATCCAATGAACGTACACGAACTTAGACGATACGTCCCTATGCCACAATCTCACCAAGCCGCCAACACCAGACAAGGAATTCGCGAAATGGTTTTAATTAATTTAGCAGTACAGAGTATGTCACGGTGAGGCATGAGCTGACTGTCCAAGCTCTTCCTGCCAGGAATTCAATAATCCTACAGGATATCAATATGCACCGCGTTGCGTACCCTGGAAAGAGAGGTACAGATGTCTATGTACCAAGGTAGCAGCGTTGGAACGTTCCAACTAATTTGACATTATTTTTAACGGTTTTAAAAAAAACATTGATATAATAAATACATAGACACACGCATATATATATTTTTACATATTAACAAGTATACGTATATATATATAACGCGTGGTGAAAATATGAGGAGGAAAATGGAGGCTCTTATTTTTTCGTCGGCAGGATGCTGGCTGGTTCATATATTTCCTCTTCACCACAGGTTACAAGCATCGCAGCGTGTATTGGTTACATTCGCGAAAAGATTATTAAGTATACTTAGCGAAGGATTATTAAAATGCGGTAGCGGGCGTTAATCACCTTAGCGACGGCATAAACACGTAGAAAATTCGATGCGCATTGAAGTTGTTGCCATTGAAAGATTAGTAATTATTGCAATATTTTCATTTTGGTTGGATAATATATAGAAAAAATAGGGAAGGATATACGTAGGTTAAAATTTAATATCGTATATAACGCATATTAATATTCGTTAGTATATGATAATTGAGTGCATACACGAAGCAACAGCTATAATTCCAAAAAAATATTAGAATTAAAATTAATTCATAACTTTAGACAGCGCTAACGTGTATGTAAAATATACACGTGCATACCTTTTTATACAGTAAACCAAAAGTTAGTTTACCATTTAAAAATTAAATAAATTATTGTGTTTTTTTTTAAATTATCTTACATGATATTTTACAAAGCATGGATTTTTTACCTTTAAAAAAAAATCTTGTAAATGACCCTGTTTTCAACTTCGCAATTGAGAACTCGCATTTAAAGATCTCACGTGTAGAATAGGATGTAAAAGATAACTTAAATACAAAAAAAAAAATAATTTATGTGTGAAGTATTTTTGACCCACCTTGTGTGTATTAATAGAAAATATAATCTAAATTATTAGGAAAATCTAAAAGTGAAGAATGGGAAAGTAAAGAGAGAAGAATGGGACTGAATAGAGAGGAAATAATAAAGAATTTGGTAGATTTGAAAATTTTATATTCGAAATTTAATATATTAAATATTATGTATCTTATAAATGAAAAATATTTAAAACCTAATTTTAATACTTTTTACTTAATATACGTTAAATATGTATGCGCATAATAAATTACTCATATAATACCAAAAAAAAATACTATAATTTTCCTCGAATCCCGCACACCGGTAAAAAAACAATAGCCTTGGTTGGAAGATTAGTTGCATCGTTTTTATTCATCAGATCTGTCCGCTTCAGTCTACCATTTATTTCAGTAGACGATAATTTTTTAAAGGACAAAAAATTCAATTCAATAGAAGAAGTAAAATTGGGCCGTAATGAATATTTTAACTCGAAACGGGAGAAATTTTTCAAAAATCGGATTCATGATTTTGTTGAAAATTGGAGAAATATAAAATATTAAATGAATGATATTATATACGAAAACTTTTTCCGTAATGAATTTAATTAAACTTATTTATATTTCTAGGAATTAAATCTAGATAGATGGCTACATATTTTTATATTTCAGTGATCAGTTTAGCCTTAATTTACAATTCATCAAATATTTGAAAATGTACGCCTATAAAAAATATGAATTTTGGTAACAACGTTATTAGGGTATTTTTGAATAATGACTCAAACAAATTTGAAATCAGATGTATAAAATTTCAAATATTTCCAAAAAACGTCAATTTCAATTGAATTTTACAGTAACTATCGACTTCAAAAATTGAATGACGTCAGTAGTTATGAACGTATACCGCGGTGATCATATTGCAAGCAGTTTCTGGAATTCAAGAAGGCTGTAGAGTTTTTCAGAAAAAAAAAAAATTACAATTTAGTGATACTTGAATAATTATTTAAAGTGATAAATTAAGAACTAAGTTTTTACCTCGCACATGTCGAGTTACATGTTTATCACGACCGTAGTTTCGAAATGTGCCATCTCTCATCATCAACGGGTATAAATGACAAGAAAATTAAATTAAATCTAATTCGTTCAACTAAATTAAAAGCTGGGTGACGATCTTTCAGCAAGACGTGTAAGGGAAATGGAGTTTTGTGGTCATTATTGGGAATATGGAAAATAGTTGTGAAGTATTCGTGAAAGCAAAGTAATTGATTAGAGTTTTTTGAAAATTATATATATAATTTTAATTTCAAATATGAATTAAATACATTCATTAGAAAGATATACATATAAAATCTATTTTATCGAAAAAATATTGTTGTTGATCCAGGTTCGAATCCCGACGGCGCAACAACAATATTTTTCGATAAAATTGATTTTATATGTATATCTTTCTAATTAATATATTTAAATATTATCACAGACCTAAGTTTTGAATAATTACAACCTTACAATAAGAATGTGTTCTTCTAATGTATTAATTTCGAATATTTTTAATATATTCATTATAATTCCTTAATAGGTACGCTAGGTAGGTACCAAGTGAAGAAGTTACATTTTTGGTTATCAAAGAAGTGATTAGTTTAAATTGTGTGATTGGGAATCTGAAAAATTATTATTTTTTAGGCAACGGCGTTCTTTTATCTTTGTCTTTAGCTTTCTCATGGTTTGATTTATGTATTCTTATAACAATCTCTATAAGTGAATTGACAATTTTGTCGATGTCGTTATTTATATAAAATTGGGGTTTTATATACGCAAGGAAATGATTTGCAATCTCGTATCTTCAGTAAAGTTGGAAACACAAATTTTTCTGTCGTGAATATAACTCTACGTGTGTATAGTATAAAGTTTAGTTTATTTAAAATAATTAAAGAACAATCTTAATAATTTGTTGTAAAAATATTATCGCAATCGATGTTGTATTAAAGGACGTTCTCACCGGAATGGAGAAGCTAGATATATTTATATATGATAATTGTATGATAGTATATTGAAAAAAGTAACAAAAGTAATAGAAATAAGATAGCGTTATATGTTTTAAGGAAACACAAAAGAAAAATGGCTGGCTACGCGTAGAATGATATTTTTTGAATCGTCTAAAATAAATGGGTATTGAATAATCCCCAAATTTCTGTTTTTTTTTTGTCAACTTTCAGGAGAACAACAGAGGTATCTTTCACAAAAAAAATGTTACAAAAAAGAAAAGTTGTCAGAAAATAAACATGACTTATTATTATCAATAATTCATGTCCAATTTTCCAATACATTTCTTGTTGGTATTTCATAAATAAAACATATCGTGGTCTGCGATCGAAGTCCAATAAAGTCAAACAAGAACTCAATGAGGAGACCACAATTCTCCGAAGGATAATAAGAAGACTACAATTTTCCAACGGTCACCTCGAGAACTACAATGGACCAATGAGGCTGTGGTTTTTTAAGGCATCCGATCACGTAGCGTTTCAATAAACCATAAATGTTCTCTCCACAGATGCCAGGATGCGGTGAAAATAATAAAACAATGGAAGTCCGCTAATATGAACGGTATACAGGTTATGGCAGATAATTAGTACATTATTTAAAATATTTAATAAAAAACACGTTATAGTTATTCATTTTGAATTATAAATTATTTCATAACTTTGTTTTAAAGCACCGAGTTAATTAATATATATTCGGAAAATATATTTTCGTTCGTCAAGGTGATATAAAACTAAACCAAAGCCGGTTGATGAATATAAATAAATCGGTGATTAAAAACAAAGTTAATGAATTGTTTATTATTAATTAGAATATTTCTTTAATTTCTACTTGTTAAACCGTTGAATCAGTGGATTACTATTGATTAAATTCAAGATATATGTCAGGTTGAATTATTAGCTAATATAACACAATACGATTAATTGTTGGAGCAGTACTAATTAAAATAATAATTGTCGTTTATATTGACTTTGAACTACTACTAGCTACAAGTCTAGGGAAGAGCAGCCTTTTTCATCTACAGGTGTAAATTGAACTAAATTAAAAGAGTTGGCTATGAAGGCCTTAAGGGTGGAAGTGGCTTTACATCGATAATAATTTCTTTTTTATAATATTTATCTCTTTACTGTTTATATTTTTATTTTCAACTTTTTCTCGCACCTTTTTCTGCATTAGAAGAGAAGATACACTATAATTATTATTAAATTGTGCTTACTTTATAAAGTATATTGTATCTTCTGAGAAAATATGTAACTGGTTAAATAAATGTTTCGCATTTATTATGATTTTTGAATTTACTAATAAACTGTATGTTTTCTTAGTAAAATAAAAATAAAATAGCGATGAAGTATTTGAAAATGTGATATTGTTCATTAATGTTTTTTCCAAAATCAAATTTTTCTGGATTTCTATAACTGCTAAACGGAAGTAACTGCCAAATTAATCAATGATAATAATTTTAGATTTATAAATATATTATAATTTAAAACAGGAGCTTAGTGAGAGGAGGGAGGGATGCTTTTTTTTCGCGCAGGCTCTAAGTAATAATGATGCTTGCATAATTTGGTCCAGGTAAGGATAGGGTATATCTGGGGGAATGGGATTTCTTCAGAATCCTAGAGCTGAATTGAAGAAAATTTGAATGGTTAAAACGTTCCACGTTTATATCGGGGGGAGGTGAGAGATGTTAATGTTTTACGCAAGGTTCTAAAGAGTAACAAAATGGAGTGCATGATTCAATATAATACACATTTATATCGTTCTCGAAATAGGTTGTATAATTTTATTGTTATGCGACACGCATATAAGTAGACACAAAGGAACTTAAAACAATTATATAATTTATTTGATATAACTCTTTAACAATGATGGGAAATTAATAGTTCGTAACGTTAATTTACTTAAACAGTGAAAAAAAATGTAATTAAAAATGATTTAAATTGACATTATTGTTTATTATTTTCTCAATCGATTACACATTATAAACCATGTTCCGTATTCAAAATTATTGTGACAGATTTGATATCAGTTTTTGATTAAAACTGTTCATTGAATTATTGCTGTATAATTTGTGAATTGTTATAAAATTTCATTTAATGATACAGCTTCTAGTCGGTTCTTAATTTGTGTTTAAGTTTTTTTAAATATTCAATATGTTTTGATAGTAAGGACAATGGACAACGATAAGGAGTAAAAGAAAGAAAAAAACCAGATAAATAGCTTGCTAGATGTATGACGCTCCGTTGTGACTGCGATCACAGATTTCTGAATTTCATGAAACCATTAAAGAAGAATGAAGAAGGAGGATAAAGTCGAATGTAAGAGTAAAAATGTCATGACCCGACCAGTGATGAACAAAACTGAAAAAAGAAATGGCAACATAGAAACATCACTGAAAATTGTCGAAACACTATTAACTTTTCTGCAAGGAACTAAGACATGGACACTGAGACAGATAGATAGACGCGTTAGAAATACGATGCTGGTGGTATGTATCGTGAGTCCAATCTCATAAAACAAATAGCTCCATTTTACAAGATATAATAATTATTGAGCAACGTCTATCTTCCACAACCAGAAATACTTCAGAAACGTCACAAGACGTGCAGACGGAATCGAGAAACGGAGGAACCTGTTCCTGCGAAAGATGGAAACCAGAGATCTGAAATCATAGACTAATTTCAGGAATGCTGCAGATGGCGTCGAAGAGTTTTGGTTGTGGTATCTTCATCATCATAGCGAATTTGAGTATCAAGAGCATAACTAAGAAGGAGAATAATTTATTTGAACATACTATTATATTAATTCTAAAAACGGAGCAATTTGGAATACGATAAATTATATTTATAAATCGTAAATAATGAATTTAATGCATGTATAATAAAAATTATATTGAAATTTAAGTACGTACAAACAAAACGTATTGCTCAAAACATTACCAGGAATGAAGGTACATTATTTTATTTTATTCCCAAATGAGTTGCGCCAAAGGC
Source organism: Eubasilissa regina (assembly GCA_022840565.1). Lineage (NCBI taxonomy): Eukaryota > Metazoa > Arthropoda > Insecta > Trichoptera > Phryganeidae > Eubasilissa > Eubasilissa regina. The sequence continues at coordinate 6,655,510 of JAINEB010000017.1, forward strand.
GAATAAAACAATTATTCATTGTTAAATGATCCGACTAAATTCGTGAATTTATTGTGGTACATTACTTTATGGGCTTACTGTTAGAAAGAACGAGAATAAATCATTATTTTGCGTTTAAATTACCTAACCTATTTTGAAATAATTTGTCATTTATGTGAATACAGGGGCATGGTTGGACAGGGGAAATTGCGGTACAAAGTTATCTAACTTATTTATACATCCTAAATCCACCCTAAAAAGACCTAAACTCTGTCTCTTTAAATCTCTGGTAGTCTTTGGTAATCTGAGAAAGAACACTTGCATTTTCTTTTGTCATAGAATGGTAAAATTTTTTGTATAACAGAAACAAATAAATTATTGGTATTGAAGACAATCTCCGGTATTATTAATCGACATGGCAGTTATTTCGTGGTGTAACATGATTAGTTTAATATTCACTATAAAACTTTGTACTACACACACGTTGGGTTGGGTCATTACCAGTTTCGAGAGGCGCAGTCCCTCTCATCATCAGCTGATTACTAAACTGAATATAGAATTGTAGTCTATTCGGACAATGGGGCGGGGCTTGAGAAGAGGAGGGAGGTTTCGGTCGTTAACGGGAAAATAGACAATAAAGGCGAAGTGTTAGGAAACGTTGTGTTGTTAATTAGTGTTTCTTCCGAATTTATGTTCTTTTGTATTTCAACGGTTTCTAAATTGTTAATTATTAATCCTTTATAAGGCACCGAGTGCAGAAGTTTTAATTTATGAAAGAGTGGATTGTTTCAATTGTGTGGTTAGACAATTTCGAGAAGTTGTTATTTTTTAAGCAGCGGCGATGTTCCTTTATTCTTGTAGGATTACCATAATACCCTGTCTTTGCGAAGGTAAGCAAAGAGGATAGAGTGCCAAACTTTTCACATTCGTGTATCGTCGATTGTTAAATTCTCTATCAGGATTATCTTCCAGTTTCTGGTTTACCTGGCTATGTCAAGTCTTCCGTAAATCAGTAAATCCCCCAATTCTAGTGCTATCAATACTGGTATCATATATCTTTTAAACGATTCAATCCTCGTTTATTCAAAAATACATAAGACCCATTTAAAAAGTACCTCACAAAAATATTGTCAAATATCGCTTATTATTCCAGCATAGACTAAATTATAACACTGAAATAGAAAGGCAGATAATGTAGGTTATTGGGATGAAATTATTGATCAAAATTTAAAATGGCACAGTCACATTAACGAATTAGTGAAAAGAATAAGAAAATGTATCTATATATTCATAAGATTAAGGAACATTCTAAGTATAAATAATTTTAAAAAGGTATATTTTGCTATTGTTCACCCACTACTCCAGTATGGAATAATTGGGTGGGGAGGAGCATATATAATATAATGAACTCAGTAAAAATAATACAGAGAACAATTATTAAAGTGATATTAAAAAAAAAGATCAACTTTTTCAACACAAACACTTTTTGCTAAATTCCCAGTCCCCAAAATTGAAAACATTTACAAAAAAACCTCAATTAATCAATTAATTAAAAAAAATAACACTAGAAAATTTGAAACAAGCACATAATTAAGGTTTAAAAATAACTTCAAAATCCCTAAATGTAACTCCAAACACTATCAGCAAAATTCTATATATTTAGGGATAAAAAATTTCAATAGCCTCCCTACACAAATCAAAGAAATAAAGGATATAAAAAAGTTTAAAAAGAAACTAAATGAATACTTAAATAAACACGTGAAATAAACACCATGTATGTATATAACCATATGTATGTTTGTAACCATCTATTTTAAAAATTTAATTTATTTTGTCAATGTATTTTTCGCTAAATTAAATAAAAAAATGGGAATATAATGATAAGAAAGCAAAAATGGAGAAAGGAAGCTTCACTCACTTTCTCCATTGTCTCTCGACAGTCTCTGGAACCATTTCGAAATAAGCTCATCAAAACTCTTAAAATGCCGTACAATATTTACGAATACACTGTCACTAACTTTAATACTAACGAATATATCGGTGCTGAGTTCATGGCAACTAATTCATTATTTTTTATTTTAACACTACAACAATCCATGAGGGCCAATTACACTAGTGAGATACATCGCAAAAATACCCAGGCTTGAGAAAATGACAGATATATTGCGTTCTTACTGGAAATCGAACCCGGAGCCCTCGGTAAGCCCGGATTAAATGTATTAATATTATAATTTGTCGCTAAAAATATCATCGCTGTAGCATAGTTGAATAATGCACCTTTCCCGGTTTGGAAAGAGATCCAGGTTCGAATCCCTGTGGCGCAACAACAATATTTTTCGATAATATTGATTTCATATGTATATCTTTCTAATTAATATATTTGATTCATATTTAAAATATCACAGACCTATGTTCTGAATAATTACAACTTCATAATAAAAATGGGTACTCCTAATATACATATCACTGGACTACGAGGGCCGCCGATAATCAATATAACGGCCGTTCACTTCATAATTACACATAATGTCACAATGGTAAAAAATAAAACCGATGCATCTAGATACGCACAATAATTATTATATGTATACAGGGTGGCCCAAAAAAGTGAGAATGGTAGCTTATATAGTTTACTAATTTACTTACTTATATTTCAACAATTTCCGGTCGCCATCTTTGATTATTAATTTTTCCATTGTTTGTATTTGGTTTTTTGAAATTGTTGCCCAGAATGACAAAAATCACTGCAGAAGAGCAAAAATTTGCGAATTGAGAAACGTTGGGGTGCTAAAAAAACGATCAAAGAGTTTCAAAACAAAGCCTGGAGTATAGCTAGACATTACAGTATAACAGGACATTAGAGCAGGACGGAGCTCCATCTCACACAGCCAGAAATACAATCAACATTCTTCGTCGTGAGAATGTTAATTTCATTGAGCCAGGCATCTGGCCACCGAACAGCCCAAATTCAAACAAAGTATATTATGCAATATGGGGTGTTTTGATGATTTCTGATTAGTTAAATATTGTGCAAAAAAAATTTCCTTAAGAATTATAATTAAGTAATTTTAAAATTAGCAATATTAAAAAATTAAAAAATAGATTCTGATGAAGAAACAATGCTATATTTTTAGTTAGTTATGACATACTGAAGAAGGAAAAGGTATTTTCCGAAACCGGTAGATGTTTTTTAAACTCAATCGTGGTTAATAAAACTAAGATAATAAATAAAAAATATAATTAAGTATTGATTTTGAAATAACTCATGTGTTACGAGATGTTCTCACTTTTTTTGGGCCACCCTTATATATATATATATATATATATGAATAATTGCGTTTCTACTACACACGAATTACGTCTAGAGCGAGCAATATATATAAAGTGAACAAGGAACATCTTTTCCGAAAAACCAACTGTTGCTTCTAAAGCAAAATCACACATACTGCGCCTAGAATCGAGTTCATATAGTACATAATCGGTTGACAGGGGATTCCTCATGCACCACTCTTACGTCTCAACTATTTATCGCTTCTAACACAAACCTACGTACCGACTACGTCTAGGGGTAAATTACGCAGTAAGGATTGACACCTGACGCTTCCTAAAACCAACTTGAATGTAAAAATACAACAATAATATACGGCAATAATGACGACCGTAAAAATATGTTTACACTATTAATGAAACAAAAATATGCTCAAATGGACGAACGGGAATTCTGACCATAATGGATGCAATAAACAAATCAGACTACATAATGAATGAGTTCCGTTACTTTTCGAGTGTCCCACCGATCACCGAAATCTCCAACCCCATTTTGCTTGAGATGCATACACAGAATACATGTCACATCAATATTCTTATTATTTTCAAACTAAGCTAATCGCTTGTACTATAAAAATAAGACTAACTTGCTGGTGTCCTGGAACGAAGCGAGAAACCTCCATCACTAGATTACTAGGCCAGCGTCTTGACTGCAATATCAACAAGCTAGAATGCTAAATTACTATAACGAGACCTTATCGATTAATACTATATATTATACGTGACACAGGCTCAATACAAAATCAAAAATATGTCGCTCATGGGTGATACGCATTCGAACGTATTATACTCGCTTACCATAAATCAATATTCTCACACACTAGTAAATGAATAGACATGAAATAAAGTGTACATATGGGAGAGGGGTTTGGAGCATAAGGTGCGGCTTGAGGGGCATTCTACACACATTCTTTGTGGAAACATAAATCCGATAGTTTATGAAATAGTAAAAGTAAGTACTCGTTAACGCATATTATACTGTCAGCGTTTAAATTTTCGTTCAAATCGAGTAATATTTTTTTTGATTGTTGGAAGCTATTTGATTGCGTAAATGGTACCAAAGTGATCATGTAGGCGACACTAAAATGAAAATATTGAAACAAGGAATTTGCCTTAGTTCATACCAAGAATTATCGGCAAAGGTATAACACGGGAATTTATTTCGTTGACCTTGGAACCCACGCGCTTGTGCACTTCTGTGCGATAGTTTTAATATATTGTTTTTATTAACCACAAAAAGGTGTAATGCAAAACATGTTATATCCCATGTTGTCTAAAATGCTTCGAAATCAATCTAATGTCATACCTGGGATTATCTATCAGGGTCCTTAACGACCTATTAATTATAGTCTGTATAAGAAAAAAATAAATAAATCACACAACGCACCAGCATATTTACCCTTTGTTGGAAACATCGGTTTCTCAAACCCCACTCACGTATCGGTAAGTGACTTTTTATTAGTAATATCACTATAGCGAGAATCATTTTGCGATAAATTTATACTCAGATATGTCTTAGGAGACCATTATTGTAATTTTTTATAAATTATTTTATTTGTTTGTTTCCGTGTACATAATTTGTGTAAGTTCTTTACACTATAGGTGGACGAATTCACCGGGTCAATAGAAACACAAAAACCAAAAAGCTAGAAAAAAAAGTTACAAGCGGGACTTGTCCACATTGGAAGAAAATAAAAATATATGTCTCCTGTGTTCTGATCCTATTTAACTAGAATGAACCCGCAAAATATTTTAAAAATGTACTTATTTAATTTATGCTGAATTATTGAAGTATCGATAGTTAAAAATAACCAGGAATAATTTAAAGTAATAAATAAATATATATTTGAATATGTCCAAGAACACACAATTACTGGATTTTCACCTAAAAAAGGCAATGTTATTAAACAAATAATTAATATCGACGAAGCCATTTTTTGTAATATTTAATGGAAATACATGAAAGTATGGGTAATTACAGGGCTTACGGCCTGTCTTCGGATGGCTCAAGTGATTACTTTATACAATGTAACGTTCACCATTTTATCCAATCAACCTCCATATCTATCAAAAATTTACGAATGTTATATATATGTTAATATGTGGAATCACTTCGAATACCTCTACACTGTCGCCATTTATGGACTAAATTTGATATTCATTTCCCTGAAACAGTAAATATGTCACGATAAGAATCTAGTTATTTTTTTGAAATTATTTTAAAGCAATATTAATAAAAAATAGTTTCGCCTCCATGAGATATATTATTTGGTTAAATATATAGCCGATGATTACAAAAAAATACTCTTATTTGTGTTTTTCCTCTTTATTAAAACATGTGATATTAATTTTGGAGATAAAACACTATAGAAGACTCAAGACACCGATGTTTCCAAAATCGCGTTTCCATCACAGGATTAGATAATACCTCAAAGAGCTGTATCAAAATACAAAAATAATAAGATTTAAAGAGCTGTATATTTACATTAGGCTAGGACCAAATGAAATAGCAATATTTCGTGTTTTATTTTATTTATCTGTTATGAGCGGCGGGGCCTCACTGTACCCTTCGCACCTGCCTCAGGCCGGCCCTAATATAAAGTAAATGTGAACGGAGAAGATTCTTACCGCAGTTGGCGTCGGTTATTATTTTCATATTTAGTATTCTTCCGAGTAAACTGTTATTATTTTATTAGTGAGTTGTAGCCGAAGAAGAATAATATACAAACAAAGATTATATTAAAATCTCAAAGGAATAATATTGTTGTTTGCCGAGTTATCGTTTGTGGATTTGAAACATATATACTAACATTCTAGAAACACTTTCTCTGCCAAGAACGCGAAATAATTCAATTGTTTATGCTTTGTAAAAACAATGTCGGTTCGCGCCCCGTATTTCGTATTACAACGGTCTCAGAAAAATATGTGACACACAAATGTACGTCTTACCTGTATAACCATGGTGACCATATTTTATTCAGTACCCATTTTGGCACGTTTTAAAAATTCACATGCGCTCACACGTATGAAATTTAAAATACACACTTTAAATAAAGAAGTTCTTTGCGAATTTGAAACGAATTTGATTTGTTAGATGAAACAAATATAAAAATTAATAATGGATAAATTTCGCAAATATTTATTTCGAAGTATGTTCATTTAAAGCTGAACATGACTTTGTACAAATTTAAAACAATAATATTTTCCTTAAAGGTGAACAATTTGTACAAAATATTGTGGATTAGGTTTGTTACACCCTGTATAAGCGATCTAAAAACAAATTTTGAAATGTCGAAAATAAATGTAATAAAATTTTACTTCATTCCAGTGAACTTATCAGATAACACACACATGCATACACATGCATACGCATGCACTTGCGATGTTTATACAACTACAAGAATCCTCTTCTTCTTCATAGTATGCTCAATACTGAGCAATATGGTCTCCTGGTCTGAAATAGGTCTTCATTCATTCCGTTGTTGAGCCGTGTTGTTTGTAGCATTTTTAAAGAGAACCAATAACTCTCCCCTTGCTGCTCTACCATTTTTCAGTACTAGCCTAAAAGGCCTATATTATTTACCGTGAAAGCTACTCCCTAATAAGCCCTTTACTGTGGCCTTAGAGTCATCTCGTCAGATATGGAATACAGATATAGGTTGTGATGTTTGAATTTGCGCACCGAGGTCAGGGTAGCCTACTTTGCCGACTTATAATGATTGGCTGTCTACATGGACGAATCAAGGACGAGAGTTCGTCTCTGGCATATAGTGGAGCGAGACGTCACTTTAGGAAGGCAACGGATCGGTGGAACAGGTCTCCAGAAGAATGTGATGGCGAGAGATGGCATAGATTAAGAGTGGGATCACCGCGGTGAATCCAGAGATGTATGGATCTGGTCCACCTGCGAGTTGAGGAGGGACCCCCCTGCATAGAGGAAAGAGGCGGTATGCGAGCGATGGCCGATAGATGGACGTTATGGACATGGCTGGGACGGCCTACCTCAGAGGAAAGTTGACATGAAGAAAGAAGATTTAAAGAACATGTGACGTGCATCCAATGTTGTGTTTTTTTAATAAATGTGTAATGTGAAAAACAGAGTTGCCATAGAATCTATTGTCATTCACCAGACACCAGAGTAGACACATACGTAATAATATAGTGTAAATAAATAAAGTGTAAATAATGTGACTATAGTGATATTATTGTCTGAGACCTCCCCCATACATCTGAGATAGGCATTCTGACAACAACCCTTAGGTACCCACAGACTGAGTTTTTAGCTGGTGGCGTTGTGTGCCGGATTCCATCAGCGGATGAAGGTCACGGCGTGACAATATATATTCGGAGAGTCTAAAATACATGCAAAATATATGTCTCAAATTTCAGAGGGGTTAGCATTAAAAGTAGTACAAAGTATAGTAAATAATAATAAAAAAATAAATACAAATAAGACCTCACATAACGAGCGGGAGAAGTCAATGACAAAAGCAGGTTCTAGAAGGGCTATAAATTGTGGTCAATAAATCAAAATACCTGCGGGTTTCAAAGGGAGACGGGATATTTTAACTTACTCCCCAAAATTTTCCAGAAATGTATTTCTTGGAAGTCCGGGAAAGTTACTTATAAAACTTCTATCAAAACATGTTGTTTTCAAAATTTCAGCCAAAAATAAATTAATTGTGTAAATCACAGTTTTATATAGCTGTTTTAATCCAGTCATCATCTTCGTTATGGCTCGTAATGTGTTTGGCTCAAATTTTGGAAAATTAAATAAATTGTATATTTCACAGCTTTGTTGAGCTGTAAACAGTTTTTATTTTCTTTCTTCCTCCCCGTAATGCGCCTCCTTAAGTACTGGTTTTGGATTGCCCTAACAGCTGACTCCAGGGTCTTTCCAGCTAGATGCAAGGTATCTATCTATCCACTGCTGTACCACTCTTCTAGGTCTTGTTTGGGCCAAAATTGAGCCCGAGATAATTTTCTTTTATAGGTTGTCACTTTGACGTAACGTACTCATATAATGTGGTTAAATAATTCTACAAATCTTTTATTCATGGCTATAGACAGAACTTGCTATGGTTAAATTCGTTGCAATATTGGGGTAACCGTACGTTGTGCTTCACGGGATGAAAACAAACATCTCTAAGTCTACGTAGCATACATAAAAAACAAGAGTGTGAACCAATATAATTTTAGTTAATTCGTTGATGTCACTGCCACTGATTAGAGCAGCTTTAACTAGTTGTGTGCGTTTTAGAATTTCTTGCATGCGTATCGTGACTTATGTCCTTATTTACTCAAAACAGGACATCTACTCCATGGACTACACGATGTTCTGTACGACAATTTTCACATCTAACGTCTGACGGAGTACATTTTTGCTTTATAAACGGGTACTTAGTTTGTATGTTAACATTAAAAGTGCACTCGCGTTTAGATATTGTTGAAATGAAGGGTTTACGTACAAACTTATGACAATAAACACACGTAATCAATCGTCAAGAAAGATGCGCGAGCTATCTGCAAGTAGTCGCAAGCTCGATGAGCTAGCAGGCTTCTGACAGACTTACATCGTGTGAGACGTATTGCGCATGCCGTCATCGCCGCGCTACTAGGCGTTACCGTTGGATTTAGTATTTTTTAAAAATTGTTACCGTGAGTTGCTCTCTTTTTGAAAACATCGGTGTCCCGGAGCTGTGCTTGGAGATAGCGGGATAGGCTACCAAATATCGACGTATGGTCACGTTATGCATGTTGTCACCAGCGCGCCCAAGTAAATTGTATCTTAAACGACTTCAAATCCTGTTATTTTTAAAGTTTGCTGCGATGCATTAGCACTATCCATAACGCGCATTTTCGTTTAAGATCGATTTAAACAAAACTGCTCGTTCACGAATTCTATTTTATTTAAATTGATTTCCAGTTTAACCTCTGTACTGACCACTGGCGCCATATCATTATTCTTATCATTACATTGGTTATGGTACTACAGCTCCGGATGAGCCATGACCATGTCGTAGAAATCCTAATCGCAAATAATACTTACGCCACCGTTAGACGTGAGCCTGATATCATCAGGGGGATAAACGAGATTCACAAGGACTACCATGCTCAAGACTGGTGAACGAAGGTAAGATAAAGAATATAAGAATGAAGAATTTTCTTAATGCAATCAAGGCCCTACATTAATGAATTAACATTATAAATTGCATAATTTCATTGCATTCTAATAAATAATAATTCCCTAGTCCTCCAACACTCCCACGACATATTTTATATTTTTTTATACATATTTTTTTTTATTTATCTTTTTATTCCTGTCGATGATTTATTTAAATGACACCACAACAGTACAATAAACAGAACAGAAAATAAAAACTGGCTACTTTAACACAGACTTCAGTCCAGCTAAGTAGCCAGGATAACGCTGTATACATCAGAGGTGAAGTCTACTCCATCCCACACAATAAGCTATGAGTATTAATTGTGTCTTATGTTAATTATGTTATAATATATTCACCTCTGTTAGAACAAAAATATGTATTTCATCTAATAAATAAATAAATAAATTATTAAGGAAAACACATTCTTATTGTGAAGTTGTAATTATTCAGAACATAGGTCTGTGATATTTTAAATACTAAATTAATGTATTAATTATAAATATATACATATAAAATCAATTTTGTCGAAAAATATTGTTTTTGCATCACCGGTGTATTAATTTGAAAAATGTAACATATAGTTTCGAAAATTTGTCAAGAAAAATACTGGCGTTATAGCACAAAAGTAGTGCACTTCCCCGGATTGGAAATAGAGATCCAGGTTCGAATCCCGGTGACGCAAAAACAATATTTTTCGACAAAATTGATTTTATATGTATATATTTATAATTAATACATTAATTTAGTATTTAAAATAAATAAATTCTGCTAGTTGACACTGATATGCTAAATTGTCAAAATTAAACCTATTCAAACAATCAATCAGTCGCATTAGATATTGACAAACATCTGTTAATAGCTAATGCGACTGACGATTTCGGATAAAGCAATGCGGGGCATTTTATAATAATCAAGGTTTTATTAAATAATTATTATATTATAAAATTATAATAGAAAGAAAGCGACGGCCAACGACTGTAATCTGAGATTTATGAGGATAATTACTGGCTACAAACTGCCGGGAACGACACAAATAATTATATACCCTAAAAGGCAGAGTGACAATAATGGTATTTCAATTCTAAATAAACTTAGAAATACGAAATATTTATGAAAAACTTATATGTTTTTGATGTTTAATTCTTTCTATGAATAAATTAACACTACACTCGGGCGATTCTAATAATCACTGAATACAATAACCGACTCCTTCTGTACTAGTGACCATGTGCGTGTATCTTCCGTACATAGAATTATATTGGCAATCATATATTCAAACTATATTGTTAAGGTATTTGCGTTACAGCACTGAATCAATTTATTATATAAATGAAAAAAGTAGAAAAAAATTAACATTATAATGAGAAAGTTTGTTATAAATGGTTCGGTGATTTTCCGGACACGAATTTTGTGTAAAACTTTTTCGGACACAATCTTTCCGGACACTGATTAATACGGAAACAGATTATTCCTGACAAAAAATATTTCTAACATTATATTTAAAATATATATATTCCTACGTAAACATTAGAATTATTCAATTTTCAACCCCCGAGTTCATTGTAATCCAACCTAACCTAACCTCCGAAATATTCTGTGTCCGGAATAATCTATTTCCGGAATAATAATTGCCCGGAAAAATCTTTCCGCAAAATTTGTGTCCGGAAACATCCTGCCCGGAAAAATCCGAGCACCGATGTAAATCATAGAAGTCTTTAGAATTTCATTTTGAATTATTGAAGTTTTATCATACATACATATAAATACATTATATGCATTTTATAAAATAGATCTAATATACACTAAAATGTACTCTATTAAGTAGGTATCCATATTCTATTTTTCCTTATGTATACATTGTTATATTTATGTAATCGACCCTGAATTAAACACAGCGATACAAAGCCGTAAAGTAATCCCCTAAAATTCAGGCCGACTTCCACTTTCAACCTCTTTCAAGCTCCTGATCAATGTTCATCCACTTTGTGAATGGATCAACCTTGCACGCCGTGCACAGGTGTGTCAATCGATCGACACTGACCCAGGACTCTGGTCAGGGTTGGCTTCCCCGAGCCGCAGCACAGGGGGGCGCGATTCGCAACTAGGCCTAGGTCACATCTCACAACCGGAACTGGGGTGTGTGAAGCAGGCATTGAAAGTCACTTTGGATATTGATGGGTAGATTGAAATGGGTTACATAAACACCCTAAGTTCTACCGCAATGAAAAAGACGTGCACAAACACACGTAACTATACATTTATATATAGTAATTTGATATATAGTAATTTGATATACGTACAGTAATACGTAAATCAAATTTTGTATTAAAAATACGATTATTTTTCAACAAAATCGTATGTATTTATAAACGTTCTCATCTGTTTTGTGTATAGTTTTCTGAGTTATTCTGCCGTTTTGGACTCTGCAAAATCCATCAACACTGATGTGTGATCAGCGTGAGTGATGATGCAATGGGATTCGAAACGTCGGTCAGAGAGGTCGAATACACATGGCAGAATAGCCCAGAACTCTATCCAGAAGAATCACACTTTATTGTGATATTGCAGTTTAAGAATATACTAGTTTGATAATTAAAAATAGATTCGATGAACTAGTTAAAAAGATTAATTAATAAGATAAAATCTATTTATCGAAATAATACACAGTCACTATTAGGACTCGAAATAGATCTTTATATTGCCGATAGAACACGTCATCGATTACTGTTTTTAGACTATACTTTAAATACTTTTTATGTTTTAATGGCACAATAATTATTTTTTATTGAAAGCTATCATATTTTTTTTTTGTAAGGAAAATCAAAAAATTATAGAGTTGATTGCTAGATAATTCCAAAGGTTTTAGTTTATTTCCATTTTAACGCATAGCTACTACTGGCAATATACAGATTAGGATTTGAGTTCTAGTAATAATACTTTTTTCAGTACATAAATTTTTCTATGTTTTATTTGCACAGGCGTTTTATTGCTACGCTACTCAAAAAAAATTACACGTCAACGGTTTGGCATTTCATTAATTTGTAATTAATGTTTCTTGTGAATTAATGTTCAATCATATTATTTAATATTATTATTATTATTTCTTAAAAAAAGCGCTTATGCTGTGAAGGATAAGATTACCTAAGTAGTCTCCAGGGACGAGACTCAAAGCCCCGAATTCTCGGTGATACTAACAAAGTGTCTTACTAATGAGCTCGTGTCCACGAAATGGTTTTTAGGAGATTTTTGACTCGAAACAATCTCTTGAGATACGGATCTTACTCTCACGAAATGCCTTGGAGACAAATGCCGATTTGCCATCTCGCGTCTTATTTCTTATCTCAGTAGCTGTTAAAATGCAATATATGTTTGTTACTTAATTGCTATATCTGACTTTTAGAATAGATAGTTGTAGATATCTATGATATTTATAGGTGACATTAATGTACACGTATCTAATCTCACTGTCAGAACGTACGCCATGTACAATGGCTCCAGCTTTTATCTCTTTCTAACAACCTCAAGGTGATCTCTGAACAAAATCTCATCCAGATTTAGTTGAGATACATCTCAATATATCTCAACTAAATCTCGAAGATCTGTGGAGACCAAAAAATTACTTAATATTTGCGGTACATTGTTTGCACGAATTTAATAATGAAAAACATTTAAAATGACAAAAAACCTGTCAAATATGAATAATGTAATTACTGCTTAAGGTTTTATAAAGCTGAAACTCCTCCCTACCCAAGGCTTGTCCCGTGGGTTAGACGAAATCCATCCTAATTCGGGGCGGGTCTTTGGTGCGGAAGTAAAAAAATATCAATAACAGTATAGTTTCGACATAATAAATTACATTTTGTCCCCGTAAAATTTTAACGATCTTGAGATTTTGATACGGAATTGGTACCCGATTCATAGAAACTTATTGATTTAATTTAAACTTAACATTCTGTGTGCCAAATTATTTTTTTCCTAAAAATAATTTTTCATTTCTTATGGTGATTGAATAATTAATGTTTTTGACTTGGCACTGGTTGTTTCTGTAGTGTAGTATTTATAATTAAATTTCACGAAGTTTCTTGTGGAAATTAGATTTTTCCTATACGACTCCTTCATCCAGTTTTATAAATCCTAAGTATTCTACTGGCAGGCTCTCTAACATATTTATTTCTGACATTTTCAAAAATTACTAAGTTTTCAAACATCGTTTATCAATTCCTTTTTCGGTTATATCAAAGTGATAAAAAATTCATATTAGTAGTGAGATTCCCGGCAAATACTTCCACATACAAAATCTCAATTAAGATGGCTTGGACACGTCTTGCGAATGTTGGAAGAACGATTACCAAGATGTATCTTTTTGGCAACTCCGGAGGGATGGCGGCTAGTGGGACACCCCAAACTATCTTGGAGTAAGCAGTAATGAATACTTTATGAAAAGTATGTACTTGATTGACAATTAAAATAAAGGAAGATAGAAGCGCCTTGTCCAAAATTTAGAATAAAGCCTTCTAAAATAAGGGTTTAAAAATGACGATGACGATGATGTTGATGACAGGATTGTGAAGTTAGCGAAGCGGCACTGGACATGAGAAACAGCTGACAGGAACAAATACAGACGAAGGACTCCGTTTACTCTCTTGGACAGACAATGGTTGACGAAGAAGAAGTCAATACTTGTTTTTTACTTTCGAGACTTTTTCACAGATAAAAGAACATTTTATTTGAACCTTAATTTTTATACATACATACATAAATAAATAAATATATATAATATAATAAAATAAATGTAATATGTTTAAATTAATTTACGATAATAAACCAAACTGTACGACGAAAACACAATTTGTATTTACATTTACGTAATGATTTTGAGAAAAGGGTAAAGGTTAAACAGTTCAGTATCCTTTGCAGGAATAAGCAGAATAAATTTCGAGGAAGAAGACTTCAATAACCTTTAAAATCGATTAAAGTAACGTAAAATGGTGCGTAGTAGTTATGCAGGGACAAATAAGGGTTGCAAATAAGTTAAGTAATCTTTGCATCCCTGTACAAATGTTATATTTTAGTGTTTGATAAGTTTAATATTTATTAGCAAAACATTTTGATATAGATAAGGGTAGACGCCATGTATTATGTGACTTGGGTAGAAATCCTTTGTTTCAAAATTCTGAGTAATGTTTTTACCGACAGTAGAAGAAATATAACACAGTGAATAATATTGAAAAAGTATTATAAATTCTTATTATAAATATATACTACTGCCTGTCTCTACCAGATATAGGAAAATTAAAATAAATTGCAAAATGTTTTTCTTACTTTTTATCTGTTGCTTTACAGTTCACTTGGTAATGTAAGAATATTGTCGTAATGGAAAAATAAAGAACTATTTTTTTTCTATAAAATAAATTAACTACATAAAATTTTGGTCATTTATTAAGATTTTGTTAACCCCTCCCTAGCCACGCGGTAACATAGGTCTACCGAGCCAATTAAATTGAATTTCTTTAAATATGCACAATATAAAACTTACATTTTACCTTATACTAAAAAAATCATTTGTGCTTAGAAATGACTAGTGAAAAATCAATTATGCAAAGCCAATCATAATAAAAATAATATTTTTTTAAATTCAATGCTATATAAAATTGATGCGTTGCATGCTATATGCGTTAAAAATCCCACTTGTACGACGTAAAAAAGATCACACATTAATTTAAATGAAAAGAGATAAAGATAAGATCATATTAGATGGGTCTTTTGACGAATGCGTTATAAGAATAACGTTTGAGAATAAAACTGACGTATTAAATTATTAAATTTATCATTTCTTATTTTATTTATGGTAGCTATGACATTAACTATTTTAAAGTCATTTAAGCTTGTAAAAGATTTATTTCCCATTTTAAGTGCTTACAAAACTCAAATTTTTTGCAGTAACACGAGTTGACATCATGGCTGAGTAGGATATTTTTAGCATGGTATGGTAAAGGTTAACTATTTTGATAATAATTGAAACACAAGTATACGTGTACCCGAGAATATACATATATCTTACAAAATATGTGATTACGACGTATTTTTATGTAAACCTTAAACATGAAAATTATTCACGGAAGATTATAATGAAATATAATGTTTATTTTAACATTGTTGCTAATTCAAGATCATGTTGAATAATAACGTTTTGCTTTTGTACAAATATTTTTTGGTTACTAACATTAAAGTATTTTTATTAAAAAGAGATATGTAGATAGGAAAGATAGTAAACCGGTGAAGGGTACAATAAATTTATGGCAACTAGAATGACATGGATTTGCAGAATTAAAAGAGCATAACACAAAAATAATTTTTAGAACATATTTGCATGTGATAAAACTACTTTTAAACTAAATGGGGTTATTAAGGAAAACACATTCTTATTGTGAAGTTGTAATTATTCAGAACAGACGGTCTGTGATGTTTTAAATAATAATAATGTTTTAATTGGTAGTGTACTTCCCCTGATTGGAAATAGAGATCCAGGATCGAATTCCGGTAGTGCAAAACAATATTTTTCAACGAAATTGATTTTATATGTATATATTTATTATTAATACATTAAATTAGTATTTTAAATAGGGTTGTTTGTAATATTAAAAAAAATGTAATAACCCATTTCTGGTTATGTTCTGATTAACGTAATTCGTTCAATAAAATTATAAAAACGACCTCTAGTTATTATCATTATTATTATTGCACGAAGTAATGAATTTAGGCCCCTATATGAACTAATTTAATTTAATTCGAAGTTCGTGTGGAAATCTATCCTTTCTGCCTGTCCCCAAGGGAAAGCGTACGACGTTATATCTGTCCCAACGAGAAAACATATATGATGATATGAATGTGCACACTAATTAATAAAATTATTTCAAACATTTCAGAAAATATTAATAAAATTTTCCATTTATTTATAAGACATGAAATATTATGAATCTGATATTAAAAATTTTTAACAAAATTCATAGGTCAACGCGAATGTAAGTATCACGTTTGAAAAGTAATAAAAATATCAGCTACATTATAACTAATGCATTTGTAATTCAATTCAAATACTTAATTCCATATAAGTTAGAGTTAATAAAATAGTAGATAATTAGTAGGATTAATTTACTTTTACATAGACAAAAGTCTAGCAATGTAGCCAGAACATGCCTTAATAATGATCAAATGTGATGGCGATACCTACTGCATCCCATGCAAAAAATAATTTGTAATCTAAAATGATAAATTATTTCTAAAAAATACTCTATTTAATTTTATTATATTATTGTTATAATTATAGTTAACCTCTGCTGTAAAATATTGTATGATTTAATTTTTCTATTCCACTGAATAATAAAATACTTGAAAATTATGAAGAGTTTACTATCCTCGCGTAAAATTACTCTTGCTGAAATAAGTTTTTTAAATAAACAAATTATTATCAAGAATCTTCTAAAACAATTCTGCATCACTGAATAGTACATGGCGAAATTAACAAATTAAGTATACGAATTTTTTTTTGTATCATCGTAAATAATAAGACGATTAAAAGGTCTGTCTTGTTGTTGTGTTATGGACAAGATCACGCCCCGCTTTGAAAATACTGGCAATAAGTCATTTTATTTCATGAATACACCTGCGAATGGAATATTGTATTATATTTATTTAACTCATAATTACAAAAAAAAGTCTTTCGACTTTAAGTTCATTAAAATATTTGTGCATATTTATAATTTAAATTAGAATATTAATAAATATATTAATGTATGAATTAGTGCAAATTTTATATTTCATCAGTGTTGAGAAAATTAGTAAATCATACCTGTACCTCTCTTATACCGACAAGAATAAAATAGTATTATTGTCGTCATGACATTCTTTCCTTCTCCAATGTGCTCGCATGTATTCAAAAAGACAGTCATCTCAAAGTTTAAAATGAATTATTATTGTGTTCTTGGTCATATTCAAATATTGCTACCAAATGATTTAAAATGAAAACAATTCGTTTATTGAAATGTACATTTGAGATTAAATGTGACTAAATTGTTAATTGTTAAAAGTGTTTAAGGTGTGTCGTAGTTATATAAATAAAAATAATTTTATTTACTACCCACTATTCGTGTTGGTACTGTAATTTGTTTTATTTATTTATTTGTGATGGAGAATTTTGAACATACGGAACAATGCAGAGCTTATTTTGTGAAAATATTTGTAATAAATATTTATTTTTTAAGAACACATTTTAGTAGTGAAGTTGTATTTTCAAAAAGTAGTCCTGTGGTATTTTAATACAAATTAAATTGATCAACTAAATAGATGGGAGGATAAAATTAATTTATTTATCGAGGTCCAGGTTCAAATCCCGGTAGCAATTAAATATTTTTTTCGGTAAATAGATTTATTCCGTATACTTTCTAGTTGATTAATTTAATTCGTATAAATTAATAAATAATTCAATTTTCAATTTGTTCCTAAACAATTAAAATATTGTAATGCGTTATTTTATTAAATTTTAAAATCCATGTTGTCATTTTACTTTTTTACAAGACTAAAATGTTAATCTGTAAAGAGGGCTTGTATTCTTGTTGATAGATTGAGTTGAGAAAAAAATATTTTTGTAAAATTTAAAAAAAGTGTACAGTAATGATGTTAATAGTTTTAATAGAGTTTAAAAGTTCACTCACCGGTTTCTAAATCAAAGACGCGAGCCTCCTGCAACGCGCCGGAGCCGTGCAACAGGTCCGACGCGGAGAAGTTCCTGTAAGAGTCCCGAGGGTCACTGAAATCCTCACTCGCGGCGGGCTGGACCGAGAAGGCCCTCACAGCAACCGTAAACTTGCCGCTGTACGGAGACGACGTCGCATCCACGGGCGATGCTTGCTCCCGCAGTACACCCATCACGAGCGAATGCCTGGACGAGAATGCCGCCCTGCGAACGGCGGGCTGTGAGTCTGGGCCGCGCGTCGCCGGCGGAGGGGGCGGCGCACGGCGAGGGCCGAGCCACCTACCCCCCTGTTGATTAAATTCATAAAATTCAAGCGTCGCGACGACCAATAAGGACGGCGCATCGTGTTGCGGGATGTGGAAATCTAAATTACAGAGTCATTGCCTCTATTTACATACACTCACGTAAGTACATACATATACACATACACACACATATATAGATATTATATATATATATATATATATATATATACATATAAAGTTAGCAAAGTAGCTTTCACACAAAGAACAGAATAAGTTGCTGGTCTTCTGGGTCCGACCCTCAATTCTTACATGACCTTTAAATTACTTATGTAACCGCTGTCATTGAAAATGCGCGTATTCACGGTCCCTGGAGATAAGCCTAAATAAGCGACGAAGACAGTCATATAAAATGCAAAGACAACATTTAAATCAACGACTCACTGCCATTATCAGCGCTCGCGTCTAGTTCTCGTTGGATATCAAGCATCGGTTGTGGTACAGATATGGACATGTGTTAGTCAGTTGGTTCTCCATTTATTAAATTTTGCATAGTTACACTTAAGCATTCCAAAGAGGCACCTTCTTTCTCTATCTGGCCAGATATAAATGTGTAACCTTGAATATCGTTAGTTCCAAATTTTATTCAGTTGCGCTCTTCAAATAATGATGGTCAGGCTTGTGCAGTCTCTGGTGCATTCTATATTTTTATATTCATGTGTCCATTCATGAACCCTAAAGGCAAGAGAGAGAAGACGCCTTTGAGATGTGGTGCTGGAGACATGTTGCGCACATGAGACATGGATGTCAAGATGCACGAATATCTCCATTCTGCAAGAACTGACCATCAAGGACAGATTCTCAAAAATTTGCCTCAGATGAATGCTTCAGTTTTTTGAGGATCTCAGAAGAAAGGAAGATAGCTTGGAGATAATTGTTTTGGTGGACCGACCAAGTGGAAAAGGCAACAGGGACTCCTCTAGTGACAGCCTTGAAATCTACAGGATGCCGAGAAAAGTGGATGAGCATAGTCAAGAGGGCAGGAGTTCATGGAGATCGCGATCCTCAGTCACGAGGGACCGACGTGGGTGATGGTGAATCCCAAAATCAGATAAGTTAATGATGGATAATATTTAGAAAAATCGAATAAAATCATTAGAAATGAATTTGTATAAAATAAACAGACCGAAGTCATTTCTGATTTTAGCCAATTATAAAACGAGCGGTGTACTTAAAAAAAAATGTTTGTGAAATAAATAAAACATAAGATTTTCAATTTTATTATGGACTTGCTTGACTTAGTTAAAATTACTCTTTATTTTGCAGTTTATTGTGCATTTTACGTTTTCTTGCAGTGTTTCCATTTGATTTATGTACACTTTTAAGTAAATTACTCATGTTTAAATGGTTATATTACACAAAACTCGGTACTAAAAATAACCGCACTTGACATAATGAAACTGACGGCCGTATTAATTTTATTGAAAATGAAAGATTGTGATTGGTTAATTTGGATACCGAATGTACTTACCTGAATTTAGAATTCATTTAGGTACATAATCGACCAGTCAGAGTTTGAAGTTACAAGTTTCACAATCAACCAGTCAGATTTTGAAATCAGTCTTTTTTTATGGACCACAAACCACAATGTATATTTCTTCTTTCAAGAACCTTCAAGTACGCGCATTCAAAATTTTGTTTATATCGACTTATCTCATTTTGGAATTTTATAAAATCAGTTTCGCGAAATCGTACCTTAAAAACACGGAAACACGAAAAAGGGACACACTGAATTCCTCCTCTTTCGGGTTTCTCAATCGCCTCCGGATGCGGTAGACTGTATGAGATTTTATCTCGGCACTATCTCGGCAAAGGTCGACACATAGACTCACGAAACTTCCGAGGTTGATAACCGCGTTTAACCGTTCTTATTTAAAGTCGCCGATCAACTGACCGCTTGCTAGCCGCGGGGGAGGGAAGGGAAGGTGGGAGGCACTGAATCATTAGTTCGTTCAAGGTATATCATATATAAATTTAAGTCCCAAACATAGACTATATTGCTACATAAATGTTAAGTTTTCATAAATGTGATGTCCTTGGAATTGTATAGATTCCACGGAAAGGGCGACGTGCGCCAGGCGCGCTCTCTCTGCGTGTTCATCTGCTTTATCGTTTGACTTGTACTAGTGATATACCTTGTATCTAAATTGTAATAAACGTGTAATTGTCACATAGAGTTTCTCTTGGACCTTCAACATTTACGCGGTATACACTGAAGACGTACTTAAGAAGGCAAGTACGTAACAATAAATATCCTCAAATGTGTAAGTGTTAAAAACCGTATATATTATTATTTTCTTTAAGGTAGTCTAGTTTTCGCTTAGTACGGTCGTTATTAAATTTTGTCACAGCTTACCTACCATTAGATAATCACAATGCATTAGTAATAAATATATATATATATTTATTTTTAAATAAATAAAAGGTGTATCACCCAATGATAGGGTGTTATTGCCAACCACTAGTCAAGCTCTATAGAACAGCCCCAGACAGAAGAATCTAGCGATGGGATTAATAATATTATAATGTATATAAAATAAACTGTGGCTTGAAATATCTTGAATATTTCACTATTTATTTTTTCTCTACTAGAGAAATCAATGAAGAATGATACATTTTTTTAACACTCGAAATATGATAATTATTATAATGGTGAGAATTTTTATATTTAAATTTATTTTACAATTTTGCTCCAGTTGAAATAATACGCCTTCTATGTTTCTATTCAACAATACTTGCATAGAGCTAGTTGTTTAATCAACAATATTTGAAGGGATACAAAATATAGGTACTGCGGTCTAATTACTGTTTTATCTATTTCGGATATTCTGACAAATAACATTTATTTATTTTATAAGCACAAAAAAGTTTTTACAATCATATTATGGTAATTTTACACTTAGGCTAGGCCCGGCCTAGGGAAACTGCCTCACATTTTAAAATATTTTATGTATTTTATAAAACATATGGTTAGTGTAAATTTAAATGGAAAATCAAAAAAATAGCTAAAGTGTTCTACCATTTCAATTCAGCCATTTAACAACCTTCTTTTGAAAAAAGCAGAAATTTGCTTTAATCTCATTAATTGACATGGCGAATACTTTGTGGTGTAACATGATTATTTTTATTTATAAAAACAAAAGTTTGCACTACACACAAGTTGGGTTATTTTCACTACTAGTTTCGAGAGGTGCTGTCACTCTTATCATCACGTGATAACTAAACTAAATGCAGTATTGTAGTTTATTCGGGGCTTGAGAAGAGGGCGGAGGTTTCAGTCGTTAACGAAAATATGGACAGTAAAGGGGAAGTGTAAGGAAATGTTATGTTGTTAATTAGTGTTTTCTCTTTTATTTGTATTTCAACGGTTTCCAAATTGTTTATTATTAATCCTTTATAAGGTAACGAGTGAAGAAGTTTTAGTTAGTACTGTCAATCTCTTAATTGATAATGCATTTACAAGGCGATACGCGTTTCAAGTCAATTAAATAAGTAGATTTAAAAAAAGTGTTTTATTTTCACATATGTGGTATGGAGTTCTATAAACTTACCTCGAAAATAGTAAATATATTAAATCATTTTTTTTAACGATAATGGTATTAACTTGTAATATAATATTTCCTATTGTATAATATTGTAAATACTAAATTAATGTATTAATTATAAATATATACATATAAAATCAATTTTGTCGAAAAATATTGTTTTAGCGTCACCGGGATTTTTTTCGACAAAATTGATTTTATATGTATATATTTATAATTAATACATTAATTTAGTATTTAAAATATCACAGACCTATGTTCTGAATAATTACAACTTCACAATAAGAATGTGTTTTCCTTAATAATATAATATTGTTGTTTTTCTATAAAATATATATTTTTAACTTGATTAATGTCACATATCACTATTGAAGGGGGATTGCCTATGCAAAAGAAGAATTAGACTTGGCATGTGCGATTGCACATCTCCGTTGCGAATGAATTAGAGGCTGACCCGAATGTTTGACGCCGAATTCGTGGAGTTGCTGAAGATACACGGGTACACGTTCACATTACGTGTGGCTGTATAAATCAGTTTCAGGGAAACAGAGGGCTAATTTAGTTTATGCAGACGGTATATGGTATGCGAAAAGCTGTATATGGTATTTATCCGATACGCTAGTAGATAGTTTTGTTACCCTGTACGTGTTTACGTGTATTATAATAAGCACACTAATTATTATGAAACCAAATGGAAAATATTTATCTATCTTCATAATTTCAAAGAGAATATTAGATTTCTCACAGCAAACAGTTCACAAATCAAATATTTGAAAAATTTGTGGCTTTACATTAAAGAGAATATGAATATTTATCATTGCATAGAAATTCTAAATCGAGTCTAAAGAAGTTATTATAATTATTTTAAAGTAAATATTTAGCAAAAGTGCTAATTGATTTAAAAAAAAATCATTTCTCATATTTTGGAAAATTAATTCAGTTATTTCATAAAAATATTTTTTGAATTATTATTATCACGGAGGCGTGGAAAAACATCACAAGCGACAAATCTTGATAAAATAATATGTGAAATTAGTCAAAAAAAATAAATTGCGCGAGTGCAATTAGTACTAACTCACATTTGTTATGTGTAAAAATCGCACATATGTATGCATGTATGTGTTACGCGTACAGTTGGCTGGGATGGAACGAAGGAATGAAATTTTATTATGTTTATTTAAGGCATTCTAAAATTTAATTAATTTTAAAACATTTGATTGGCAGTGAGTTTTGTGTAGATTGGTAAGTATGTAAGAAGTATTAAATAATTGTTTTATTTAGTGAATGAGTGCGCTGGGAATATTTATTAATTATTTAGCCTTATTCACCATTTGTATTGTTCAAAACTTGCTGTTTTTTGTTCTATTAATTGTATTATGCAGATTTTTTTAAACATTTAACATATTATTAAGGAAAACACATTCTTATTGTGAAGTTGTAATTATTCAGAACATAGGTCTGTGATATTTTAAATACTAAATTAATTACAAATATATATACATAATCCTCTTACTCAGCCTTACTTAGCTCTTACTCATCTTTTTAAGTCCGCCACGCACACACAAATGCATCTACAACTGGCGATGCTGGCGCGATGACACACACACATCCACACAATCTCAAGAGCATCACAGTAAGAATATTGATGTAACATGTATTTCACGTACACATCTCTATTTAAAAATAATAATATCTGTATATATGAAAAACATCGTATTCTTTTCCATCGATTTTTTGGTTATCTGTATTAATCTATAATTCTCGAGAGTCGTACATCGAGATGAACATTTTATGTTAAACACCGCTAAGGGTCGTGAAAATAATATGTATCATGTGACACCTAAACCCCGTATAGTGCTTCGTGCATCGAACAGGTTCTTCAGAAATAAAAAACTTCCCATAGTACAAGAACCAAAAAAATATTAAATATTTTAAGTTCATAAAAATGGATTACTTCAAAACAGAAGAAATTTTTTGGAAATTTAATCAAACGTGCTTTGAATTATAATAAACGCTATCGAATTATATTGGTGGAAAAATATATTACGCATCTCGTGGAAAGGGCGACGTACTAATACTTCAATCCAATCGCAGAAAGTCTTATAGTGATGATAAAAAATGGTACTCTTGACTCACTGGTGTGATTATGATTGATGTTCGATAGTATTAGTGATTAAAAACTGTGACTGTGATCACAGTTTCATTACTAATATGCGTGCGCTGCACGATACCCACAATACAAAAAAAAAAAAAAATTGAGCGAATTTACTTATATTATTCAGATTTCATTTACGTAAAAAAAAAATTCTAGCGTGAATAATTAATATAATTCCCCTGATTTTTAATGAAAACCCTTAAAAAATATGAGTTTATTTTTCGGGTCAAATTCTCAGCATTTCGAGTCAAAAGCGTAAAACGTTTTGGTGGAATCTACAAATCTCACGGTTTGTGATTTTGAGCTCATCTATAACGGTAAATAAAGTCTTATCTATAACGGTAAACTAAAGATTCTTTCAGTTATTTAGCCACATTATGCATTAAAGTGACAACCTAGAAAAATAGATTATCCAAGAAATAATGCGGGCCGAAAAAGACCTGGAAATATGCCACAACGGTGAAAAACTAACTTGCTCTCATAAGAAAATAAGCGCTCCGTCTGTAGCAAATAATCGTAAAATCGTTCCAAGATTGAAAACTACTTTAGATCAACGATTATTTACATGTCAAGCACCCAGAATTTATTTATTTATATATATATTGACATACATATTTTTGTTCTAATAGAGGTGAATACATAATAAACATACATATTACATAGTTTATTGTGTGGGATGGAGTAGACTTCACCTCTGATATATACAGCTTTGTCCCGGCTACTTTGCTCGACTGAAGTCTGTGTTAAAGTAGGCAGTTTTTTTATTTTTTTTTATATATATAATCTAAAATGGTAATAATATCAAAATTTTAAGTGACATTAGAGTCTTTTGAAAGAATATTGTAAATTGGCTGATACTGAAATGAAACTATCGTCTATTATGATATAATTCTTTGTAACTGCATAACGTGGCTTGTGATAACAATTAGTTTATAAATAAATATATATATATATATATATATATATATATATATATATATATGTAAGCCTGATCTTCCGTTTATGCGTGTATGTGTATTTGATTACGAGATGTAAGAAAATACTTATATTGCTGGATTTGCATATAACGCACTAGTTTTGCGTTCTTTGGTCGACATATCTGAGTACATGCATTTTTAGCACTGTACATAATTAATATCTGTCCTATATGTGTGTTGATTATACTGCTTTTTATACTTTAATAAATAAATGCCAACTTGCCCTGAAACAGTTTTGCCTAGCGAGGATCATCATTCAGAAATGTTATCTACTTACTTACCATCACGCCGTTTCTATGCTAACAGAACCATCTTCCGTTATCTGGTTTACCTGGTCGTGCCAAGTCTTCCGCGGACGTCCTCTATTTCTGGTGCCATCAACACTTGTGTCATATATATTTCTTACCATTCTCTTCTCATTCATCCGTTTCATATGATCAATTTATTAATCTTTGTCACTATACTAAGATTAGATTTACATTCTTTCTTTATTTCTTCATTCTTTACGCTGTCATAAATAGATTTGCCACAAATACGCCTAAGTGATCTCATTACTACTGCATTCAGTCTACTTTCATTCCTTTTCTGTCAGCTCCAGGCCTCACTTACATACGTCAGTGTCGGTATCAGGATTCCATTGTACACCGCTAGTCTTGCCTCGGTTGACAAATTACCGTTAGATATTGTATGTAATGTAAATAAATATTTAAAAAAATAAAAATAACAATAACTTTGTATGAAACCACGAAATTTATTGTATGTCTACCGGTTTCGTATATCTCAAGCTTGATCATAAATACAAGAAGAGTGCACTTATATATACATAATGATTTTCAAAATGTGATGTTAGTCAAAAATGCTTCAAATTTATAAGATTACTGATTCTAAACTGCAAGATTAAAATATTAAAACCACATTTTTCACCACTTCTCGATTTTTTTTTGTCGTGTTTGTATTACAATAAAAAATAATGAGAGTTTATAGTTGGAAATGAGCCAAGTACGAGAAAATTTCTTATGCGATGGATTCATTAAGTGAACGAAGCAACAGGCTCCGTTATACACGGGCCAGTTGTACTTACTACAGACCGAGCGATCTGGAGTGTTTCGTTCAAGGAAACCCTCAAACCCTTGCAACACTCAAACCCTTGAAACCCTCAAACATGAAGATTACGAGAGATTTGAGTTATTTTGAAGTTCAAAAACGAATCACGTATTTATGTAGATCTTCAATAAGATGTGTTGCGTATTATGTGAAAATATTTAATTAAATTCACGTACGGTTGTCTCATGTAAACATAAAAAAATATATTTTTTATCTACTTCGTAATTTTTCATATTCTAACTAATAAATTTTCATCACATTTCAACATCCCTTCGTCGGCAGTTCAACAACCTACAACCGTGACCTTTTAGAACGTAAATAAAAATGTAGCGTACCCATATCGTTTACGAGGGGTATTATCTCGAAAGCCTCACTATTTTATTTTCCACTTTGTTTTTAATTCAATTTATGTAAAATATTACCTTCAAACAATAGAAACCGTGAA
Source organism: Eubasilissa regina (assembly GCA_022840565.1). Lineage (NCBI taxonomy): Eukaryota > Metazoa > Arthropoda > Insecta > Trichoptera > Phryganeidae > Eubasilissa > Eubasilissa regina. Next base: position 6,682,263 of record JAINEB010000017.1, read on the forward strand.
TATATTTATTTGCATTTGAAAACTAGTAACATTTTTGATCACGTAGATTAATCATTAGTAAATTTTGGATGCGTAAACCGTTTTCATCTCGCAATGATCTGTTCAAATATAGAGATTAATTATGTTACGGGTCTGAGATCATTATTATATCTCCAAGGGAGAACGGAGCTATTAATCAATATACACAGATTTAATCATCAAAGTTTTTTCAACCCTTTAAACGTTTCTTCTTTCTTTTAATATTTATCATACTGTCAAACTCGACAGATTTTTAAACCAATATATTTTTATACCATTGGATTTTCCCAACTTTTATCTATGACTTTTATCTGCATATGTTATTGGATTTGCATCCGCACATGTAAGAAAAAAATCCATATATTCGCTAATGTAGCGAATATATCGAATGTGTTTTTAATATCTCTGGGTTAAGATTACTTTGATTGTTTTATCGTTTATATATTCAATAAAGTACGTAAATATATATTTAATTTAAAATGAAACATACATTGTTTTTAGTACGAGTAAGAAAAAAAAAACATGCATTAGCGAAATGGTACGAATGTTTACGACTGGCAAGTATATTGATCATCTGTCATCTCGCTTGCTTGTCCCACTTTCTTTTGTCATCTATTGTCGCACTGTCAAATGTGACACGAGATGACCATAGAATAAAAATATATTGAGATGACAAATGGCAATGCTTACGTTTGTTCGTAATGTTCACGTTTATTCAATAATTATTTATGTAATCTATCTCAGTTTTTTCAAGAATATCAAGAGTGGTATGGTGGATATATATATTTTAAAGTTGATAAGTAAGAACATCGTTTGTAAAACTCCAGGGATGGCGATATAAAATACATTAGCAGAGAAGTAATTGGCGATAGTAATTAATTATTGCAATACAGGCATATAGCTTCAGAGAGGGACGTATAAATAACTATGCAGTACATACTCAAACGCAATTATATAAGTACAATATAATTTAGTTTTTAAACTCTGCCTGTGACATGATACATATATATATATCTCAGTGCGTACACAAATTTATTATTAATTGATTTGATTTTGTATTTATTCTTCTTCTTTTAGCGATTGTTCGGCTATTGAAAGTTAGCGATTATTTTGGCGAATCATAATTTTAATTATTCCGTCTTCCAAGGTCTCTCCTTCTGGAAATTTTGCCTAAAATGATGCAGGATCTTTTTCTGGATGTCTTACGATATTACCAAAATATAGCAATTTCCTGATTTTTATTTTTTTAAGAATTTCTTTTTCGTTTCGCGTTTTGTATTTGCATAATAATATTTGTATTTAAATATAAATCTTGGAGTTGGGCTTGGATTTTTGAAGCAAAGTAAATCCTTCAGTGATTACTCCGTTTGTTAAACTAGCCCAGCAATATATTTTCGTTCTCATGAAAAAATATAGAAATGTTATTAGAAATATTTTTCTTTGACGGTTCTCGTATTACAATGAAATAAGGAGAAAAATAATAATAAGGTCATATAAATTACACAAAAAACAAGTAGATTCATTTTGTTTCATTTCATTTAATATTAAAAAAATATTCCTTACATTAATTTTGTATTTGATTTGTTTAAATATTGTGTATCCAAAAAATTCCATTTAATAAAGGTATATATTATTAATTAAATAGATACGCGTACATGGTACACAACGTGTCTGATCAATATTTTAACAATTTTTGAAACTGAGCTAGGTTTGTATATTGTGAATAAAATAATTAATTAGGTGGTTAACTAGGTGACAAGTCTTAAACCTGTGATCACTCGGTTACTAAGTGAATGCCTTACTCTTATACATTAAACAAAATTGGCCATTTAAAATATTTAAATACACTGAATTAAATAGTTTTTTCGTTCATAAAATGCTATCTCGCGTAGATACGCAATTTGTGAAATACGTTGAGATAAATCTCATAGGTTTATACGTCTTGAGATTATGATCTGAAAACCTTAAATAATTTATTCTAAAAAGTTAAGACAAACAGAGGCATTAAATGATAAATATTTATTTCATTTTTACTGCTGCTGGGGAGACACAAATTCATTAATTTGACATACATACATCGTAATACATGTAACGTAAATGGGCAATAGATTGACACTTGACGTACAACAAACGTGAAGTGAGACGCAAGACGGTCTTCTTCGAGGCATGGTGCGTACACGAGGACTACAAAAGTCAAGAGTTGTCTTTTTGAATTACATGATTAATAATTAAGTGATTTATTTAATTTGTTTTAATATTATAAATAATATAAACGAACGAGTTTATTTGAAATTTTATACATAAATGAAAAAAAAATGTCTCATAAAAATTATGGAAACTCGTTAAAACCAAACGTTTTAACGGTAATTTCTCGTGTTTTCTTTACAACGTCTACTTTCATATGGAACTATAAAAAAGTTTTTTCAAAAATCTTTGGTTGAGCGGTGTTCAGGGGTTGAGATATTGAACTGGTCCTCCGTCATATCCTCTCACTTGCATCTTTCAGCTGATCCCAGACACGGATTACTGACCATAGCCGTCTGGGAGACAGGCTAACGAAGCTTATGTCGCTCATAAAACTATGACGACCACAAGTAATCGTGGATTTTGAGATCATCTGCTGAATTTTAATTTAACGGCACATTTGCAAGTAAATAAAAAATAATCCATTAGATAATTGTTATTTCGAAGGTGAAATGTAGCATATCTATTCGGGTTTTATTGTTTTATTCCATTCTTTAAAATGAAGACAGATTTTCTTTAAAATGTTGTTTTTCGTACTTAGTTTAAATAATATTTTTTTATCAAAGGTATTTTCTTCGCAAAGGTCACCCCCGTTTTTATTCTTTTTTTTTCAGCCCCTTGATAAGAGGATAACGTTTGCCATGGTTTTTCGATGTCAGTCTAAGTGTGGCTGAGGAACCCTATTCTCGAACCGCATACCTTAACACATTTGTGCACGTGCGTCCGCTGGGTAGGCCAGTTCTGAGGGATCTTCGTCCTTTTCCTTTTATTTTCTCGTTTTCTCGGTATTTGCATCAGCCGTATGTCATTCGCCTTATGGGTTTTCATATTTCATTCGTATGTTTCACGAGCGCAATGCGCCTTTTGAAGCTATTGTCTTCGTTCATGAGCCGCGGTTTTCCAGTGTTCAGGGTCTATACCACATCTGCTTCGATTCGCCGTCAGGGTGTCATTGCATTTTTTACTCGGTCCACCCTGTCATCTTTTATCACGAGAGAACTGCGTTACCATAACTTTCGTGTATCATCCGTACGCACACGATGACCTGCCCATCGTAATTGGTACGTTAGGGTCATAGTTTCGACACTGGGAATATTTGCTTCTTCCAGAACACTCAAGTTTGTCCTGCGCTCATTAAATTTTAAATCTAAGATCTTCTTCAAGCATCTGTTGTGATATTTCTAGAAGGATTTTAGGCATTATTCTTGTAATGAATTTATTACTAAATACTAATTAAATTTATTAATTGGAAAGATATACATATAAAATCAATTTTATCGAAAAGTATTGTTGTTTCGCTATCGGGATTTGAACTTTGATTTCTTTCCAAACCGGGGAAGGTACATTATCCAAATATGCTACAGCGACAGTATTTTTGATGACAAATTTTCGAACCTACGTGTTAAACTTTTTCAAATTAACACATCTATCGTTCCACTATTTGAAAGCCATCTACTTTATTTTTACAGAATCTCAAGTACCTTTGAGTAAACTAATAGCAGACGCCACATTTTTGTACATATTGATATAACTATATAATAACTATATATAACTATATATTATTAAGGGAACATCTACAGTAAGTGCATGATCGCTTGCAAGCAACCAATTTGTATAATTACTACTACAATTTATTAACCACAACATCTTAAAATCACAAAAAATCATGACAAAATGCCTGACAATCGAAATATCCGAATATAAGACGACTCTTCTTTTTTAATGATATTTCGTGGATTTCGGATTTCGTAAAAATAAATTATGAATCTTTGAAAAAGTTGGTTTCACATGGAAGCAAAAGATGATTTGCAATTTTGGGACTTGAAATTCCTTACAGTTATTTCAATTATGAATCAAAGATATTGGAATTCATTATTTCTACGTCGAATAATAAATTACCGGCATACTAAGAAATTAAATGTAACATAGTATCATATAATGTAGGGTTTTTGTTTGTTCATTTGAAATACTGTGCCTAAATTGTAATATTTTCAAATAGTAATTAAATTTATTAATTGGAAAGATATACATAAAAAATCAATTTTAACGAAAAATATTGTTGTTGCTATCGAGATTCGAACCTGAATCTCTTTTCAATCCGGGGAAGGTGCATTAACCGACTGTGCTACAGCATATACTTTTGACGACAAATTTTCGATGCTAAATGTTATTTTTTTTCAAATTAACACATCTATCGTTCGATTATTTGAAATCTATCTACTTTATTTACGGAATCTTAAATACCTTTGAGTAGTCTGACAGGAGACGCCAGAATTAACAATTCTTTTTTTTTTAATTTTGGACACATTGATACAGGTTATATATTATTAAGGAGAACACATTCTAATTGTGAAGTTGTAATTATTCACAACATAGGTCTGTGATGTTTTAAATACTAATTAAATGTATTAATTAGAAATCAACTTAATCGAAAAATATTGTTTTTGTGCTATCGGGATTCTAACCTGGATATCTTTTCAATCCGTGGAAGGTGCATTAACCTAATTAATAATTAACATAATTTAATTAGTATTTAAAATATAACAGACCTGTGTTCTGAATAATTACAACTTTACAATAAAAATGTGTTCTCCTTAGTAATTAATTTTTTTTTTCCTTGTTTATGTGCCGTCTTATGCATAAGGTTGGCGACCATGTTGCCGTATGCTGATTTAACCTGTGCAAGTTTACCTTTTTTTGTTATTGAGGCACTTTTTAAGGTTATACAGTAAAGATAATTTCTTTCTACATACGTCTCTGTTATTGTTGTACGATATCATATTTCTAATTAAGGAAAATGTTTTTAAAACATGCAGATTTTCTTCTATTGATAATTGTTATTGGTTCTCTAAATTTATTGATACTTCTTCATTAGTAATGTGGTCATTACAGTTAAAATATTGTTAAAAAAAATATTATGTATGTATGTATGTTATGAACCTGCAGAAAAGCGACTAGAAATGCTCTGTGGGTCAAGCATTTAAGAAAAATTCCTACACAAATCGACATTTTTTTATTTTATTTAAAACGTAAGTTATTTGTGGAAATACTGTACGTTATACGCAAATTTAATAAAAATATTGAGAGAAATGGGTGGTGCCGATGACGTAGTCGAGTGTCGACTGCAGTGATCGTGACAGGTGTCGAACACAGGTTCTCCTACGCAAGCGCACTTGGTTATGACGCGTCACACAAGCCGTTGAATTTATATTCTATCATCATCATTAGCTTGTATCTCTCCAGAATTTAGATCTCCCTCGAAGTTTATCAATTATCTTAAGTCCTAATCATTTGTTGCACCCAACTTTTTTGTAGTAAATTAATAAAACCTTATTGTATGCAGTTCAATTGGATTTAATTTCTATATATATTTTTGAGAAATTAAAGAAATACGACAAAGAGAAATATTGAGAAAGGCAAACTCGGAAATATTCGTTTTGACAAAGAACTGATGGAGAGAGTTATCCCAAGAACAAAATTGTTTTTAAATATTGTACAAGGGAAAATGAACTTATTTACACCATCATCAACTTGAGTCTCTTCAATGCTTGGGATATAGTCGTCTCCTAAAGATCACCAAGTCTCGAAGTATTCTTTTGTAATCGCCTCCCCTAACTAAAATACAGAAAAAGGAAAAGGGACTCACTGAACTCCGCCTCCCCTGGATCTCACGATCACCTCCGGACGCAGTGGATTTCATAGAATTATTACATATTAATTTGCCAAAGATTAAACACAATATAGATTCACGAAAGGGAGGAGGCACAGAGCGCTATTTCGTTTAAAGTATTATAATAAATAAGTCCCAAACAATGTATACCATCTATTTTAAAGTACAACTGAATTCTAGCCAATGCGTCATTAAATAGTTTTTGTTGCAGTGGCTCACCTGTAGAGTCATTAATGAGGATTATTAAGTATACAGCCATCGAGATAAAGGTCAATTCATATCGGTTGGTGCAGTATTCTCTATAAAATCTTCTAAAGAAATGTTTGAATAAACAACTTTCGCAACTGTGTACACATACTTGCACTTGAGAATCGCATTCAGTAGATTTACACGGGTGAGACTTTGATCTATCGTCTCAGAGATTTGTTAATAAAGGTCTATACGTTTAAGTATAACTAACTATAACATAACTTTGCGTTTAAAATTTAATATAAATAATCAAGACGAGTCTCCGAGAGTCATCGCACGAACCATAAAGGTCACGACTGTTTTGATAAAAGAGCGGTAATGACCTTTAATAAGAAAAATAAGTCCGCCTATAAATTGTAGTAAACTTGCTCGAGTTAATTAATAAAAACTAAAAAAATTACAAAATTTATAACTAAAATAAAAGCACGGTAATTGAATAAACAACTAGCACGATTAGTTTTATATGTTTCACAAGTAAAATGTATTTAATATTTCATGTTATTTGTTCTGAAATATATGAAAACTTTATTTTGTGATCCTGATAATACTTTTACTGTTGTAAAAAGAGACTTTCAAAGGTGAAAAAATATTTACCAAAGTCTCCAATAACTAACTATAAAATATTTACCAAAGTCTCCAATAACTACTATAAAGATATTGTTTTTGTTACATAATTTATAATATAATGTTACATTATTCCTGCTGCAGATATTTGCTGGAATATAAAGGTCCAACTTTATCATTAGATTGATTAAATAGATTTTTTTTATTACTGTATTAACGATCATCTTCTTTAACGACCGTTCACGCCTAATAAAATAATTAATTATATTGAGGAAATATTTTCATCTGTGTTTGATTATTATTTAATAGTTTATCTCCAGCAGGAGATGAGCAGCTTTAGTTGGCATCGGTTCCAAAGTTTGCTTCACGAACACTAAAATATATGAACTTATTATGGTTTCTTCAGATGATTTTTTATTCCAGCTTTTCTAGCCTGAGTTTGTGCTAACTTGATTGCATTTTGGGAGGAAGTTACATCGCCTTGAAAAATTGGCCAATTGAAAAATAAAACTGCTGTTTATAAGACATTTATTTATAATTTTTGTATAGTATTTATTGTAGACTAGTTTCGATAGTTTCAGTTGTTATTTACACCTATTGATGAGAAGGGTAGCACCACTCAAAACAATAGTCGTTACAAAATAAAGCAAAATTATTAATTATTTATTAACTTTGTTTTAAAAACTATTTATATTCACCGACCTATTTCGGAAAATACTCTTTCAGGATGATAAAAAAATAACTATAATCACGTGTCAAAATGTTTTCAAATTCAATTCAAAAACATAAAAATTATAAATTAATTTTAAAAATAAATCAAGAACCTAACTTAAATTTCTATGATGTTGAAAGATGTGTAAATTGACTTAATGATCCAAAATTAATAGATTTTTTTAGTGGTTAAATCTAGTTGGTTATTTGTAATATTTTGGTTTGTGTTACACGCTTTATTTATTTCTATCGATTCTAAATTATTAAATTTGCGACCAACATTGTTTATATGTAACGGACAATCCCAATTTTTTATCAAAGGTATGATCATATTCTAATAAATGATTGGAAAACTCTGAAAAACCATTATTTTTTTAAACATCTCTTTGAATCTCGTGTTAAAATTTTGACCTGTTTTTCAATATAGAATGCAGTACTATCTTTACACCTAAGTTTTTAAACACCGGAATTATTAAATTGATCATTTTTGTCTTTGGACATTGATAAGTTTTCATACATTAATATTTGTATAAAATGCAGGTCTAATATTTGGTGGTAGATGTTATGAACGACAACGTGTTTGGATTTAATATTAAAAAAAAAGGTCAATTGTTTGTGTAGTGCAAAGTTAACTTTATTTAAAAAAGAAAAATAAATTTTTGACGGTTTCAAGTGAATTTTATGAAAGCCATTTATATTCCTTATTTATCCTGAGCTACTTATAATTACAATTTTGATTTGATATGATTGATATAGTGATAGTTTTCCTTCTCTTGTTCGAATAAAAGAAAGAATTTCTTCATCCCCTGAAGAATGTTTGATATTATTTTGCGGCCACCGATACTGATGGACGGTATGTTAAGAATATAAATGTATGATATTGTACGAGTACTTGGCCACGTATTTACTTTTATAGTACAAGTAAGACAGCAATAGTTACTATCAAGATTTTATAGAAATATATTTCGTTTGACAAAGGTTCTTCAGGCTGAATGATTTCATACTGCTATTAAAACTGCAGAAAGTATTCTGGCATACTACTTGTGACCTCTCTGATCAAAGTTTCATAGATTAATTGCGTTTTATTATTAAAAAGATATCTACCTACATTTGATTGTCAACTTTTTTACGTTTCGGACTGTCGTGCTCAAAAATAATAATTTATAAATCGAATTAAAAATAATTCACTTTGTTTAAACACCATTTTATTGTTGCTGTCACCAACCGGTTTCAAAACCACCGTTCCTTTTTCAAGATACATTTTGTACACCCTGAAGAAGGAACGGTGGTTCCGAAACCGATTGATGATAAATCTTACCTCGCTCCGTCAGATTATAATTTTTTTCACACTCTCTGTTACATTCAACAACTATGATGATGACCTCAAAAATTGGTGCGATAGGTATTTCGATACCAGATCAGCCACTTTTTATAGAAAAAGGCATCGAACTTGGTTATAAGATGGGATGAAGTCCCGAACAATAATGGAGAATACGTCATCAATTGAAATGTTGTAATTTTTGTTTAAAAAAATGATTTTATATTAAATGATAGAACAAAACCGCTCACACAACGACTACCCTATACTATTAAGAAATATAATAATAAAGATATTAAATGAGTTACCTTTATTTCATTTCTCAAATCTGCATCAGATTAAATTACAACGATATTAAAAAAATACCTAATAATTATTTTTTTAAATATCAACCTTTAGGGTGTTATTTCCAATATCGTCCACCCTTCCTAATGACGCCATACATTTTACGATTCACCCCATTTTCACGCGCAGTTGGACACAAATAATAAAACAAAAAACCTGCGCACAACCCTCACATTGTCGTTCACGTGGACGGAGAATTTCAAGGCTTGCGTTGTCCATAAAAAATATAGTCATCATTAATTGAAACATCGTTAATTGACATGGCAGCTTCTTTGTGATGCAACATTTTATTTTAATTATGTAGAAACTTTATACTTAACAAAAACAATTGTAATTTATTTGTATCTTCACTTATTGTAATCATTACATACTCTAACATATAATATTTGTATATAACACTAATGATAAAATAAATTTCAACATTACAATGGGGCGATGTATGTCAGTCAGCTGAAAATCCATGATCTAATTAAATAGCAATAATAGTATATTAAAATAATCTTTAATGTTCTACTTTGATCTGGATCATTCCCGTTTACGCTTTGTAGCAAGGTAGCTATGTAACATATGAAACATGCTTCTTAAATTCCAATCAGAAATTTAATCCATTGGAATGGCGTCAGTGATCTTAAAATTCCTAAGAATGATATTGAACTTCAGTGACAAACAGTACGCCTCAGGTCCACTCTTGTCTGGTTCCACAGGATTAGATTAAACAAGAGAGAAATGTCAATAATACACGTCCTAGATGCCCGAGAACTGCATAATAAATGTTGGTACAACGTCGTAATACGACCCAAAAACAATTGATAAATTTCTTAAAAATCAATTGTATCCAACTATTTTGGTATGTTATATTGAGTTGGTCAGGTTGGAGAAATTCTCATCCCCGCTTTCCTCTGTCTGGGTATGCTCTGTTGAGCTCGACATAGTCGGGGAATGGCACACCTATTTTATCCTTGCTAAATATATGAATGTTTGTATATATGTGTATATATCAGCTACATATATATGGCACTAGCGTCTCCTTTGGGTTAGGTTTGGTTACAGTGTATAGAATTGATATTAATGGAATAATTTCGAACTGAAATTTACTCAACTGTGGGAGATTTATATCTTCTGCGAAATAGTACGGTTGTATCGTAATTTTTTGAAACAATACGTGTTACTTTGTCAAACGTCGACATAGAAAAAATTTACAAAAAATGTGGTTAATTTACAAAAACTCAGAAGAGACGCCCGTTCCATACACTAGTTTTAAAATTTTTTTAATTAAAACGTGACCCACAACATGTCTTGCTAGACGTTTGTCTGCAGGTACATTAATATCCATTTTATTACATTTAATATAATCAAAACACAACAATGTATGCAAGGAAAGCGACCTCATGATGAATGTTAACAAGTCAAAAGCGATGGTATTCGAGAAGGAGGAAAGCAAGACACCATGCTAATTACTTGTAGGTAGTGAATGTTTGGAACAAGTAGATTAATTTGTATATTTGGGAAGTATGTTTGATAGAAACGGAAAGGCTGAGAATGATATCGAAAGGAGGGTGACTGCAAGAAATAAAGTGAACGGCGCTTTGAATGGAATTATATCTAACGGGAATTTGTCAACCGAGGCAAGACTAGCGGTGCACAATGGAATCCTGGTACCGACACTGATGTTTGGAAGTGAGGCCCGGAGCTGGCAGAAAAGGAACGAAAGTAGACTGAATGCAGTGGAAATGAGATTACTTAGACGTATTTGTGGCAAATCTATTTATGACAGAGTAAAGAATGAAGAGATAAGGAAAGAATGTAAAGCTGATGTTAGTATAGTGAGTAAGATTAAAAAAGGATCACTTAGGTGGTTCAGTCATATGGAAAGGATGAATGAGGAGAGAATGGTAAGAAAGATATATGATGCAAGTGTTGATGGCACCAGAAATAGAGGACGTCCGCGGAAGACTTGGCACGAGCAGGTAAACCAGATAATGGAGGATGGTTCTGTTAGAAGCCTCAACAATCGGCGAGCTTGTATGAGAAGATGTATGAATGTGGATGAAGCGAGAATTGTGTGTTAGGACAGAAGAGTGTGGCGCTCTATCCTCTCTGCCTACCCCCACGGGGAAACGGCCTAATGGTAAGTAAGTAAGTAAGTAAGTAAAACACAACAACTAATCAGTCACAGTTTAAATAATTTATTTCATTCTCACAGGTAAGACAGGTTATTATCGATAAGACATTTTTTTATCATTTCTTCCTAATTGGGAGAAAGCGTACTCTTTTATAAAAACGCAGGTAGTTTATTTTTGAGTGTAGAAACAACTAAATCTAATGTACTCGATCCATACTTATTGGTGATTTACGGAATTACTACACCTCTTGTATTTTTTCCGTGTGAAGCCACCCTATTTAGAGCATCGTTGTTATAATTGTATTTAATTAAAAGGAACAGTAACAACCCGTGTAGAGGAAGAACGTTTAGGGAAGAATATAACAATGTTAGATTATGCCTCAATTTAAATGGTTCCAGGTCTACAATATTTTTCTCTGTGGCTGTTTGAAGATTTTATATTTGATTTACAGGGTGACTCCACGATCTGATTCCATATCTTAATTGTGACTCGACCAAAGAAAAAATATATATTCGTAAAACTGGCTTTGGGACCACGTAATGAATTTTTTGGAATATATAAATGACCTGAGATTGGAGCAATTCTTATGTATTTCCTAAAAATAATTAAATAAAGCTATTTATTTATTTATCTACATATATTTTGACATCCATATTTTTGTACTAACAGAGGTGAATACATAATAAACATACATAATACATAGTTTATTGTGTGGGATGGAGTAGACTTCACCTCTGATATATACAGTGTTGTCCTGGCTACTTTGCTAGACTGAAGTCTGTGTTAAAGTAGCCAGTTTTTTTTTTTGTTTGTTGTGGTGTTATTTGGAATAAAAAGATAAATCAAATATGAATAAAAAAGTAAAAATAAAATAAAAATATATGGAGTGGGAGTGTTGTAGGACTAGTGAGTTATTAGTAAAAGAATTGTATACATTATATTAAATTGTTGGATATCCATGCTTCTGATTCATCTCTACCTGATTGAATCATATATTGGATCCATATTTGTGTAATCTTATAAGAATTGTACGATTTCCAGTTGGTACTGAGTGTATTGTATAGTTTCGGAGCTAGGAACATGTAGAATCTTTGATAAAATCGTTGTTGCTCTCGGAACTGGTGTGTAGATGTTTGATGTTTGTCTTGTGTTGTGTCCATGATTTATTGCTTGGGGAGAGTTGTTAGTATTTATACATATGTTAAATATAAGGTTTTCACAGGTCGAGTATAATGTTATAGATATAAAGTTTGTTGGTCTCCGTCTCCGCGTCTGTTGGTTCTGAGAAGCAGCATAGTTATCCCAAAGTTTCGGATAAATCTCATTATCCATCATTAGGGGTGATAAAATTATCGTGAGACATGTTGGGATAACTGTGGTCATTCTCAGGAACAACTTTCTCTCTGGTAATATATAATATACGTGAGGTTCAGAACCAAAAGGAGACATGTCCACTTTACTTGTTATCGTGTAAAATTCAAAAAACCATTGTACCACAACTGTTACATTTAGGATCATATTAAATTTGACCAGTAAACACAAGTCACACGACCTAACACTGTCGTCTTATTGGCTGAAAACCTATTTGTATGGATTTGAATTAATTGTCTATTGGACATATCTGCGATTGAAGTAACAAGAAATTTTTTACTTACTTACTTACCATCACGCCGTTTCCCCGTGGGGGTAGGCAGAGAGGATAGAGCGTCACACTCTTCTGTCCTGACATACAATTCTCGCCTCATCCACATTCATACATCTTGTCATACGAGCTCGCCGATTGTTGAGGCTTCTAACAGAATCATCCTCCAGTATCTGGTTTACCTGGTCGTGCCAAGTCTTCCGCGGACGTCCTCTACTTCTGGTGCCATCAACACTTTCGTCATAAATCTTTCTTACCATTCTCACCTCATTGATCCGTTCCATGTGACCAAACAAATACCGATATTCAATTTCTGTGTATGGGTGATGAGTGTATATCAGTGGGGTGTACTTGGCATGGATTTAAAAGTTCAATATAAATACACTCTTTCAGAAGCATACTTTTGTGATTCCACATAATATACCTGTGTTAATTAATTTCAATTCTTGTGAAATATGAAATACTAATTAAATGTATTAATTATAAAGATATATATATAAAATCAAATTTCATCGAAAAATATTGTTTTTGCACTACCAACTATGCTACGGCGCCAGTATCTTTGACGACAAGATGTATGAATGTGGATGAGACGAGAATTGTGTGTCAGAACAGAAGAATGTGGCGCTCTATTCTCTCTGCCTACCCCTGCGGGGAAATGGCGTGGTGGTAAGTAACTAATTTGTATTTAAAATATCACAGATCTATGTTCAGAATAACTTCACAATAAGAATGTGTTCTCCTTAATGCTATTATATTCTTCTGCAATTCCTTAATATCACATTTAAAGTAATTTAAGTCCTCATCAAATATATTCTAGTGATGTTTTGCAACACGTCTGCTCAAGCAAAGACGTGTATTCAGAACACCGCGCGGTGCGAGGGTTGTTCTTAGTTTATATACGTTCAGGACAGATTTTGCGAAAAATGATACAAAATATATGCGTAGCTTTATTTTTTATTTCTAACTTCTTCCGATACATGATTTTAGTTAACAATAACATGATAATTTAAAATTATTTACGCATATATTTTGTGGAAATTATAATAATTATGTAGAGTGTATAACCCTGGTGTTATGTTATATGAAATTTGTGGTCTGAAATTTTTTAGTTGCTGTGGTTCATCAGACAGATTGTTTACGTCGAAATCCTTGAAGGTTCTTTTACACCCCTTCTTTGAAAGTTTTCCCAATTTGAGGGACAAACGGTGTTTTTAAGGCTCCTCCCAATTTTAATGCTTTATTAGGAGTTAAAAAATATTGCAAAAGTATAAAGTTTTAAAAAATATATCATAATCACGTTTCTCCTTTCTCATTACATAAATATGAAAATCGAAATATTTAATGTAACTTTTGCAAAAATTATTATGTCACCAAGAGGATTTGGATCATTATTCAAATAATTTTTATTTTAAACAAAATTTATTTTTTATTAACTGCGTAATACCAAGTTTTAAGTAAATTGTTATTATGTTAAATTATTATTATTATGTTATTAAATTATTAATAAATTAATATTATGTAAACCTACCTATCATACATCTTTTCAGACTTGCCAACGGTATAACGCCGTTATACCGGTAAGGTAGGCAGAGACAATAGAACACCAGAGACATGGAACATTTGCCATTCATTCACATTTGCACATCTTCTCTTGCATGTTGCTTCTATCAGAAGCATGGTCTTAATTCCTGATGTCGTCAAGTCTTGCATAATAATTTATACTAGTTTTACTATTTTCTCCTAATTCATTCATTTTGCATGACTAAACTAACTAAATGACCCATTCCAAATCTTAATCACTCCTAATTTATTCATCTTTAGCTTGTTGTAGACGAATTTATGGGTATACGCCAAAGCCAGGGCCGGCCCGAGGGGGAAGGGCGAGCTCGGGGTCTCCCCTCCGAAGGGAAGGGCGAGCTCGGGCCGAGCAAGCCGGGGCAACCATGTTACCTGAAAAACGGCAGCTAATTATCCAGTATCACAATAATTATAGCTTATGGGGTGCCGTTAAAAAAACTGGCCAAAAACTCACCTGGGCTGTTATATTAATATTATTTAGATCCTGTTTTGTCAGCTTCGTCTGCTAGTGTAGTTGTATAAAATTATATATTGTTTCTAGCAAAGAGTAATTTTCAACAAGAATTATTAATTGGTTTATTAATTAAATGTTAAATTTGAAGGATTTTAACTGCATTGAAATTTGATTGTATATATATTAGACTACGAAAGTGACTCCCTATAAGCGCAGAAAATTTGCTAGAGAGGTCACATCATCACAATATCCACTTACAGATAAAATGTAATAGTATTTGTTAAAACTTCACTTAAGTCATAATTTATTACTAATTGAAATATTAATTACGGGTACGCGATGTACAAGATTAATTGAATTTTTTTTATCAGATAAACGTATGAGGAATTTAGATTGATCGATACATATGTTGTATGAATATTGGTACCCAAATAATCACCCATAATTCGCTGAGTCCATGGTTATTGATTGTAGAGTGTATGGTGTAAGTGTGCGCGACCAGAGCAAGTTATGAAATGAAAAATAATTAAGTTTGTTACTTGATTTATTGTTGAGCACTGTTTACAGGTTTCGAAAAATGGTTTAGGTATATAATTAAAAAATTTTTCACGAAGAGTTACACAGGCGTTTTCTGTAAATGTTATTTGGAAAGCGGCGGCGAGAAATGTAAGGTCTGAGAGGTGGTTTTTTAGACGGTTGTTGGTCGCATATTGTTGCCAGGCGATGATACCGGGTGCATTTTTACGGCTGTTAGGAGGTCTGTTTCACGCACCGGTAAATGCAAGGTGCATTCTGGGTCGTCGGTGGTGATGATGACAGTTGAGGTGAGAGATCTCCACATATGAATTATGGCAGGCCTGATATTTTTACATTGATCAATTATACATTGAAACCGTGAATACTTTTATATCAAGAAAGATATGTCATAAAATAATATCATCTAGGCGATTTAGATTAATATCGCTACAAAACACTCTTCAAGTCAGGGTTGACAGGCCAAAATGCACCGCCCTAAAAATATAGTGAAAGGATTCTCTATTTGAGAAGATCCTTCGAGAAGAACTTTTGGAGCCGTACAGAAATACGATACATGGACAAAATGTAGCCACAAACTATATACATTGTTTGAAGTGTCTCCAATCACACGGTGCATTAACTTGGGACAATTCCCTCAGGCCGGTCATGTAGCAACATTGAACAACTAAGAGGCTCCTCGACAGTTTGCAAGATGACAGAGTCTCGAGAGATTCAAAATAAGCTGGTTTAAAAGAATTGAAACAATGAGCTATGTGTATAATTAGACAGGTTACAACACAAAGACATTATTATGTCTAGTTATACAGAAAAAAGTTAGTGTAGTTTAGTAATGCAGTAGAAAATTAATGTAACACAAAGGTATTGTTATGTTTAGTACTACAGTAATAAATTAGTGAAATGTAAATAATGAAGTATAGGGTATCCAGTGGAAAAATTTCAAGATTAAATTGTAATTGCCCGTAAACCATCAGGGTGAGGTAAGTGCGAGAGGTATTGTTCGACGCGCGTGATTTGCGGATTTGATAGTTGCAATGAGTCAGTGGTCAGGAGCACACCGCGCGTTTGCGGTTGACCAATATTTAAATTGCGGTGATTCATTGGTTTGTGTACGTCGCTTTTTTTATACTCACTTTAATATTCGACGAGTAAGTGATGGGCCGAGCACGCAACTTATCCGGTGTTGTTTTCAAAAGTTCAGACAGGAAAGAACAGTGGTTAACCAAATTCCTCCGGGACCATCAACGTCAGCAGCGATGCCAGAACACGTGGCTCAAGTTCAACGTGAAATTATGCGCAATCCGCGTGAATCGATAAGGAAGATTGCAGCCTGTACTGGAATAAAAAAATCAACAGAGCACGTTATTTTGAAAAAGAAACTACAGTTTCACACACACAAACTGCAAATCGTGCAGTTTCTCAACGAATATGACTATTCTTTACGTGAAACCTTAGTGAGAACGATGCTGGAACGTTTTAACAGCACGAACGCTTGGAAACATACTATTTGTTGACGAAGCACATTTTATACAATAAGGCATGTTGAAAGTATGCCGGACGAAATAATACCAAAGATCTAGAAAGAGATGGGCTGAATGCATGGAAGAGGACTAATGTAGGACGGGTAGGCTTGGGAACTGGAGAAGAATGACCAGGGAAAGGAGTCGATGGAAAATCGAGATGTATCCTCGTAGAAGAAGAAATGAATATTGTCGGGATATACTAAATTTGACTTAAAAATAGGTACAGATTTTTGATTTACTTATTTATTATTTTTCGATGATAACAGCCTCAAATCGCATGCTCGATAAATAATTTAACCTTTGCAGCGAAAATCTGAGTAGTAGTATTAAAATTGCAGTGTCAGTAGAGGGGTTTACGAGAATTTCACTGACCATGCCCTTTTGAAATTTGCTAAAGCCACAATTGCTTCGGAACTTTGAAGAGTGCCTTCTATCTGTAACAGGCGATGAGATTCATGGCGCGTTCTGAATCACTAAATAACTTAATAATTAATCGTGAAACCTTATCGATCCATATTGCAGTTAAGTTCATTCAAATATACGAGTATGTAACGAGGGGTTTCAAGTGGCACCGAATTAAAAAATATTATTCAATGTTATATTAATATCATACTAATAAAATACAACACAACGTTGTTTACTTCACATTATAACACTTTAATTAAAAATATAAATTAAAACTCTTTTCAATGCTTACTGCATCATCTTCAATAATAAACTAAAATTTAAACTAAATCGACAACATGGATGGGGAACGAAATGAGAGCGTGTTTGGCGAAGGGAAAGGGGGTGGTTATATGTTAAGTACAGAATTATTGTTATAATTAATTTCTATATTTTCTAGAAAATTTTATTTTCTCTTCTTTCTGCATATATGTAATACTTTTACGTTGTCATGGGCTAATTTTGCTTGATCTGCCATCTCTAAATTGATGCTATTAAGATGTTCGTCTATTTATGTGTGTATTTTTCTTTTATCAACTAGAAAGATATACACAAAAAATCAATTTATCGACTAAATATTTTAGTTGTTACCGGGATTTGAACCTGGATCTTTTCCTATTCTACTATATATCTTTCTAGTTGATACATTTAATTTGCATTAAAATACCACATAACTATGTTCTGAAAAAAATTGCAACTTCACAATAATAATGTGTTCTCCATAAAAATTATCTTAATTTATTAGAAAATGAAGTTTTAATGACAACTGGTCATAAGACAGTTACACACATTCATTTTATTTTGTATACCGGGTGTAGCAGACCTAATCCAAAATATTTTATAGGTGAATGGATACCTGACTAAATTAAGAGTCGAAAATATTTTGTGGACTAGGTCTGTTACATTCTACATAACCTAACCACGTCAATATATCATAATGGGGATGAAGTTGTCGTGAGGTAATTTATATCAGACCGTGTGTGTAGTTATCTGTCTGGTTATCAAAATGAAATGAAGTGTTGACATTTTTGATGAAATAGAAAAAAATATAACTTACCCTGAGGACGATGGCAAACACAGGCGAACAATGTTTAGGTCATGTCTCCTTCAGCATAACACATTCGTAACAACAAAAATAAGAATAAGATACATGGAAGAAAGAAAAAAAGAAAGCTCTAGAAAGACGTTCATAGCCAGTTGCTAGAATGAAGAAAATGCAGAAGCTAGCGAGAAGCAAAAGATCTCTGAATAAGGATCCGTAGGGAGCGACAATTGAAGAAATAAAAGAAAAAAATTGTATTACATTTTATATTACTTGGAAATAACGAAACGACAAATAATTTATTTTATTTATTTAAAACAACAACCATTGATTTGAATATAAATAAAATATACGAGTTAAACAGCACGAACAAAACTGACTACTTTAATACAGACGGTAGTCTAGCAAAGTAGCCAGGATAATAATATATGCATCAGAGGTAAATAAATACCTATTGCATCTCACGTAGTAAACTAATAAGTGTATAACGTAATTGTATGTACACTGTTGATTTACAAAAAAAATAATCAATAAAGGTTTGATTAAATATATAGGTACATTCAACAACAATATGCAACAATAGAGTTATGGACCCCCAAATAAGAATGACCTTGAATTATGCGGGTGGCTATCCACATTTATATAAAACTACGATCGAGAGATGTAAAAACACAATATGAAATTTAATAATAAAATAATATTTAATAAAACATAAACTTGGATTCGTAATATGGGTAGAGCCAGTATTGGACTCACCCAAACATATTGAGTCATACCTATATTAATTATTGGTACAAAGTGATCCAAAAATTAAGTTCAGCTTAAAATTGTTCTTCATATACACCTTTTATATGTTAATAAATCTTTCTACTTGTAATTTTAACCAATTGAACAATTGCTTGTAAACTATGCCCGTCTCGACACAGAATTTCTCTAGTGAGTCCAAACAAATTTTTATATGTATTATATAGTTACAAATAAATAAATAAATAAATAAATTATTTTTAGGAGAACACATTCTCCTAATAATAGTGTTGTATCAATGTGTCTAAAATTTAATAAAAATGAATTGATTATTCTGGCGTCTGATATCAGATTATTCAAAGGTATTTGAGATTCTGTAAAAATAAGGTAGACGGCTCTTTCAAATAATGGAACGATTAAATGTATTAATATCAAAAAGGTAACATAAAGGTTCGAAAATTTGTCGCTAAAAATATTGTCGCTGTAGCATAGTTAGATAATGCACCTTCCCCGGTTAGGAAAGAGATCCAGGTTAGAAATCCCGGTGGCGCTACAACAATATTTTTCAATAAAATTTGATTTTAAATGTATATCTTTCTAATTAATATATTTAATTCATATTTAAAATTAATTATTTATTTTGAAGAATTTTAAGCCATTTTAGGGCCTCTTTTTAGTACACGTTTATATTTTATTTATTGTGGGCGATATAATAATATAATTGAAACCGGCCTAACACCGTTAAATAAATTATAGTGGTTTATCCAATGTCAGTTATATTTGAAATAAAATAATAACACAAATTAAATTAATCAGCTACAAAGATGTAGAGAAAAAATCTATTTATTAAAAAAAAAATTGTTTGATTTTTTCTGTATGCCTTTCTAGTTGATTAATTTAATTTGTATTAAAAATACCACAGAACTATCTTATGAAAACGCCACATTACAACAAAAATATGTTCTCATTAAAAATAATAATATTTAATTCAAGACTTATAAATTATTTTGCATGCTCACATTGCACATATATTTCGAATTTTTCTCGTGTTGGATTTTTGTTTATAATTTATTTTTCGTCAACAGATTATTAATAACCTCTATATGACATTAACATATAATGTAAAAACATTATAAAAATAAGAAATTAACATGTTACAAAATATACATTTATTGTGGGTTAAAATTAAAAATAATAATTTTTTTTATTAAAAGTTATACTGTAAATTAATAGTTGAGTAGAATGAACAACATATTTAAAACTGGCCCTCGCGGTACAGTGGGCATGACACTGGCATCTCATATCGGGGGTTCCGGGTTCGATTCCCGGTGAGGACAATGCATAGTAAATATATGTATTGTCATATATATATTTTCAAGCCTGGGTGTTTTTATGATGTGTAGTTGTGTCTTGTAACCTGATATAGGGATTAAAAAAAAAACTACCGTACAGAAGTACAAAAGTGCATGGGTTCTAATGTTAACGAAATAGTGGTGTTGATGATTAATATAATTTCATTTTTGAGTCTATATCATGAAGAATATGTCCATGTTGGTAATGATAAATTATTTCAAAAATAATTTTAAATGTGAATTAAATATATTAATTAAAATATAAAATCAATTTTATCGAAAAATATTGTTGTTGCGCCATTGGGATTCGAACCTGGATCTCTTTCGAACCGGGGAAGGTGCATTATCCAACTATGCTACAGCGACGATATTCTTAGCGACAAATTTTCAAGCCTATATGTTACCTTTTGATATATATTAATACATTTAACCGTTTCATTATTTGAATGAGCCATCTAGATTATTTTTATGAAATCGCAAATACCTTACAACTTCACGATAAGAATGTGTTCTAATCAAAAATTATTAACTAAATTATTTCATTTACTTTTCGCAGACGAGACACGCTAATAATATAATGAGATTATTTCACAAAAAAAAAGATTTAAGTGATAATTGAAATAAAAGAGACTTTTTAAATCGGCTTTCACTTAGTTCATCAATAAACATTCTTTTCGAGGAAATTTTTAATATTAATTGCACCTTCAGGCTACATATTAATTTGCCAAAATATATTTTTTTAATTAATTTGTAGAATTTCAACGAGATGATACAAATGTAAAGGTGTTCAGTGGAAAATTTTCAAGTTTAATATCAAATAAAAAAAAAAACTACAATCTTATCCCCATATTTTATTTATATAAAATGAAGTTCAATGATGCAGATTTTACGTTTTATAAACAATATCGTCTAAATGCCGTCTATTTCTCTCAAGACACTCTTGCAATCGGACTCTTAAATTTGCAATTATTTGGTTCAAAAGCGTTGGTTCAATGGCAGCAACTTCACGGCGGATATTTTCTTGTACGCCCTGAATTGTTCGAGGATTGTTGCTGCAAACTCTCGACTTAAGGTATCCCCACAAAAAAAGTTACACGGTGTAATGTCCGGTGACCGAGGTGCCCAAGGTATGTCTCCGTACTTGCTGATTAATTTATTGGGAAAAATTCTCCTCAGCTTACCCATTGAAACTCTAGCTGTGTGTGGAGTAGCTCCGTCTTGCTGAAATTGAGTTCTGTTATTAAACCCGGGAAACACCTGCAATTCCGCTACCAAAAACTCGTCGATCATTCGGCAATACACGTCAGCAGTGACTGTCTCTCGCTGGTTAAAAATATAAGGGCCAATTATCCCTCGGGCAGAAATTATACACCACATGGTCCTTTTTAGACAACGCAAACATTTTGATGGCGTTCCCTTGGGTTGTCGGGGCACCAATATCTCATGTTTTGTTTATTAACATAGTCATCGATATGAAAATGTGCTTCGTCAGTAAACAATATATTTCTAAGCGATCGTGCCGTTCCAAAACATTCCAGAATCGTTCTTGCTAAGGATTCACGTAAAGAATAGTCATTTTCGTTGAGAAACTGCACGATTTACAGTTTGTATGGGTAAAACTGTAGTTTATTACTTGCACATAATTTCACGTCGAACTTGAGCCACATGTTCTGGCGTCGCTGCTGACGTTGATGGTCCCGGAGGAGTTTGGTTAACCATTGTTCCTTCTTGTCTGAACTTTTGAACCTAACACCAGATAAGTTGCGTGCTGGGCCCATCACTCACTCGTCGAATATTAAAGTGAGTACAAAAAGCGTGACGCGCACGAACCAATAAATCACCGCACTTTAAATATTGCTTAACCGCGAACGCGTGATGCGCTCCCGACCAGTGACTCATTGCGACTGGCAAATCAGCAAATCACGCGCGTCGAACAATAACCCTCCCACTTATCTCAATCTGATCGTTTACGAGCAATTACAATTTAATCTTGATTTTTTTCCGCTGAACACCTTATATGTATCAATATTATTAATCAATGGTAAATAAAGTACTAAGATCACTGTCAGTGCCATGATTTAAAAAAAAAATGTGACTGTGCATAATATTGTCATATTAAATTGCATGTTTAACTCGTTTCCTCGAAAAATAAAGTAACTTAGTGCACCTCAATTCATATGATTTTTTTATTTTGATTTTTGATTTTTTTGCTTTTCGTAGTATTTTGTTAGATGAATTTAATGTAGTTTATAATTTTCAAATTGAACCTCAAGCAGTGCTAAAATATTTGAACGAAAACTCATTTTCATTCCGTCGGAGGAACGTGCGATCAGTGAGTAATAAAGTGTACTGCCATGTACCACCGTCTATATCATGTAAAACTCAGTCACTTCGTTGGACAAATATGCTATCAGAATACATGACGAAGTGTCTTACCATGTGCCGCTGTCATACATCATTTAAAACTCATAGTCACTCTGTCGGATGAAGGTGCGATCAGAGTGAGTTATAAAGTATACTATCATGTGCCGCTATACCGTGTAGTGTATAATGCGATCTGTGAGAGGTGTGATATCACTTCGTTTTTTATCGGTTTCGATGGTTTATTATAGGCACTGGTGTGCTATAGGATGTAACGTATCACAAATAATTTGTATCTGACAATCCTTGCACGTGAATCTCACGTTAGTTTTTACTAATGCAATACGTGTGACGGTAATTTCATCAAACCTAACACGCTTCATCGTACGTGCGATCGTGCTTTCATCACCGTACACGTGCGACCACAATGGCCGGGAATGCACAGCCTACCTCGTTACGGTTAAAGTACACAATGCAGGTGTTTCATAAACTACCAAGTATTCCATATATTGACTGAGAGTTTTATGAAATAATGGATCATATATTCTGAAACGTTTAAATGTTAACATTTTTCTATCATTAATTTAAATATGATGGATTTAATTATAAAGAAGAAAATTATTTTATTGTTTCGGAGGTAAGTTTGTAGAACTCACACAATCACACACATTAATGTAAAAACACTTATTTTTTAGTTTTTATAGTTTAATTTCCGTGAGACGCGTTTCGCCTTATGCGGGCATTATCAATCCAATTATTTTGAATTAAACAACTTGTATATATATGAAATCAATTGAAAAGGGTCATCTATATAATTTTAAGTACTTATGGTTATAACGGGAATTTTAGGTTTTTATATTTTGGTACGATTCTATGAAACAATAATTCTGTTCAAACAATATTGATCTTTTAATGAAAGATAATACATGAAAGAGGTAGATACAGCGTGTTAACTCTTAGGATTTTTTTACGGTATTTGTATGATTCTGGTTAATAATTATGTTCAAAAGCTAAAGATATTTTAAAGATGTAGTAGTTCCAAATTACTGTCCCCGTTAATGATTTATTTCCATATCTCTGGTATGCCTATAACCGTTATTACCTTAAGTATTTAAAATTATAGCAATCTCTTTTCAATATATTTCATATAAATACAACATGATGAATTTAAAATTGTAAGATTGATAATATCCTCATAAGACGAAACGCATCTCACGGAAATTAAACGAGTAGAACTAAAAAACAAGTTATTAAAGAGAACACATTCTTATTGTGAAGTTGTCATTATTCAAGACACAGATTTGGGATGTTTTAAATACCAATTAAATATATTAATTATAAAGATATACATATAAAATCAACGTAATAACAATATTTTTCGATAAGATTGATAACATCCTCATAAAGCGAAACGCATCTAACGGAAATTAAACGAGTAGAACTAAAAAACAAGTTATTAAAGAGAACACATTCTTATTGTGAATTTGTCATTATTCAGGACAAAGATTTGGGATGTTTAAATACCAATTAAATATATTAATTATAAAGATATACATATAAAATCAACGTAATAACTATATTTTTCGATAAGATTGATAATATCCTCATAAGGCGAAACGCATCTCACGGAAATTAAACGAGTAGAACTGAAAAACAAGTTATTAAAGAGAACGCATTCTTATTGTGAAGTTGTAATTATTCAGAACACAGATTTGTGATATTTTAAATACTAATTAGATGTATTGATTATAAAGATATATATATATATATATATATATATATATATATATATATATAAAATCAATTTTATCGAAAAATATTGTTATTACGTTGATTTTATATGTATATCTTTATAATTAATACATTTAATTAGTATTTAAAAATATCACAGACCTATATTCTGAATAATTACAACTTTACAATAAGAATGTGTTCTCTTTGAAAACTTGTTTCTTAGTTCTACTCGTTGTTGAATTTAGTACTATCGAAGGTTGGACGTCTCCATGTTGCCGTATATTGATTTATCCTGTAAGATCACAAACATTATCAAATTATTTTTTGAGGTTAAACAGCCGAGATAATCTCTTTCTTTTCACCTATGCCTCTACTGTTATTTATCTCCCCCTGGATAATAAGTTATAAAATATCATATTTTTCATTGCGGAAAATGTATTTGAAGTATGCAGCTTTCTACTTAAATTCTCTCGCCTGCACAAAAGAATTCTTATTTTGAGAAAAATTATCCTTGGCTTAAGAGCGATCAAATGGTTCCAGGAATGAAATGATTCTGAACACGTTTAATAAAATAAATTAAAATTATATTTTTTTAATCGAACAGATAGAACTGAAGATATGACCACTGTAACGTCATATGTTATTCTAGCCAATTAACATTGGTGTATTAGGACATAAGGTGGAAGTAGTAGAAGTTAAGTCGGAGCAGTAGAAGATAAGTCAGGTCAAATTCCGAGACAAACTTATTATTTTCATTACTTAGATCTCTTAATTTCGTCCAAATTAATAACATTCCAATTTAAACGCCATTTTTGTATCTTTAATCTTTTGTAATTTTTGTATCTTTTGTATCTGTATTTTTAAATCATCTACATTAGAGAATTTTTTGTTTCCAAATATTACTGAACTATGTACATAAATTCTCCAATTACTGTCAACAGACGTCTGATATTGTTAATTTATTAGTAGGCTTCAAAATTGGATAATGTCTTCAAAATCCCATCATGCATACAAAATCACTTTTTACAGAGACAATCTCCCCAAGGCTTACTTTTACGATGGATTTTCTTTGTCTACCTATTGCCTTTTTATTAAGGCATTCATTAGTTAGATACAAACGAACTGAACAATAGATGTTTTAAGAGTGCCATACACTAAAGGTATATTGCATTTTATTTAGGAGTTGAATTTGGTTAGTGGGAGAAATACCATACGTAATTTGAATATTGTGTCAGTATATTGATGCCGCTCAGCGTTTTAGTTAGTCAGGGTGGGGGGGAAGGGGGGAGGGGGGGGGGGTGGATATCCACAATAAATATGTACCCATTGTCTGAAGTTTGTAATTTTTGAAAGTTAAAATTTTTGTTTAAATCTGTAATTATTATTAGCTCGCTTCATGTATTTTGTATTACTATAAATATTTGTCTTAGTCAAATGCAATTGTTGGTTTTTGTATCGTCACAAATGTGAAATAATACAAAAGTTATTCAATAAAAATAAATACATGTTCCAATAAATAATATTTAATTCTACATCAACCGCATATACACGGTGTCGGTGTCTAAAAAAATATATATCTCAAAAAAACAATGTATATGAAAATTTGAGCTGTATATTTGTTGTTTGTTATACATATCTTCCACGAGTTTTTTCGCATATTTATTAATATTTAAAAAAAAAAAATAATTACACATTCTTGGAATAGACTGTTACTCGCGCTAATCCGATTGAATTCCTGGGTGGAAACAGTTCTACTACTTACGTAAAAGTAATGTTATCTGGATATATGAATTATTTTTAATAGATAACAATGATTTTGAATTTGAGCAACAACATATACACACAAATATTAAATGTTATTTTTCTCAAAAGTACGGTAACCAAGTGGAAATATTCTCAACCCAACATACCGTCTGCGAAGTGAATACGCGTTTTTAATCTAAAATCTTTTTAGATTTACGTCAACGACAATTCTTTTTCCCAAATACGTCCTCCATTTTTCCACCACTTTTCCGACCGCAGATATGTATTTATGGCTGTTGGATTTCAATAGAAACAGACGTTCACAATGGCTATACTGGCTGAATGTAAAATGAAGCTCCGTTGGCCATAATGATCCGCGGCGACTAATCTGGCCACCGTGATTATAATACGTACCGCTATCATTTTGGAGGGAAAAGAATTTGAATAAAGAACATAAAAAGTAACGAAAAAAGAAATCCAAAGAAAAAATATTTAATCGTGGTTAAATAAGTATTTTTAGAACTGTTCTCATTTCAAACAATTTTAAATTGATATAAAAGTACAACGTTGTTTAAAAGAATGATAAGTTAATACTTATCATTCTTTTAAACATATCATTATCATAATTAGAGACACTTATGTTTCGATGATAGTGATTATATGAGCCGATATGAGCATACTAGTTAAAATCTCGGCAACCTCCATATTATTCAAAAAAATGCGTGAAACTGATACGAAAATGGAGCTCTAAAAACAGTATATTTTTAATAAAAACAAATTTAAGTTGTAAAGTTGCATATTCAGAACATAGTTTTATGGTATTTCAACACAAATTAAATTAATCAATTAGAAAGGTATACAGAAGAAAATCTATCTATAGAAAAAATATTTTATTAAGAAGAACACGTGCTCATTGTATAGTTGTAATTATTCAGAACATAGGTTTGTGATATTTTTAATACAAATTAAATAGTAAGATATACATATAAAATCAATTTGTTCGAAAAATATTGTTGTTACTACGACGGCGATATCATAACTTCACCCGCGGCATACAAAAAACAAACAATGCTACGTGATCAAACACAATATCACAAATTACAGTGCTAGTGCACTGGAACTGACAAATCCACAGCGCGAATGCTATCGCGATGTCGCGATCGAACAAGTATCGGTCACGTTGATGTCTGCTGATGTCAAGGTGACAATTCGCACTGAAAAGACAAGCATTAAGGAATGATCGGGGAATTTGGACGGGGAAAAGGTGTCAATAACACGGGTCGCGGCCAATTCGCAAGACGCGCCAAAAATGTGTTTTACGTACCCGGAACACTATATATTACACTTTTAAAATTAATATATCGTTCCATTATTTGAAATCTATCTTTTTTATTTTTATGGAATCTCAAATACCTTTGAGTAATCCGATAGGAGAAGCCAGAATTAATAATTATTTTTTTATTAAATTTTGGACACATTGATACAACTTCTATATTATTAAGGAAGACACCTTCTTATTGTGAAGTTGTAATTATTCAGAATATAGGTATGTATATTTGTTCTAATTAATATATTTAATTTGTATTAGAAAAAATAATTGGTTGTCATCAGTAAAAATTATAACGTGGATTTAATTTTTTTTTTAATATTTTTAATGGTGCGTACCGGTCATTACACAATTAAACTTATCAGCAATATAAATCATTCATTGGCAATATTAACCTTATGCTCTTTAGGTGTAGACATAAATTATCCAGGTACTCTAATTCATGCATTAACAATATAAATAATATTTAATGGCATGTTCGAGAGTGCAAATATATTTACTGAAGCCTTTAAATATGTTTGCATTGAAGTATAACTACCCTTTACTTGTTATACTCGTATATATATTTAATATACGTATATGCATTGCATTGTTTGGTGTCTACTTGAAACAAACCAAATAATGTGTAGGCTTATGCCGACAGGGGTGCTAACGTTCGTTTGTTTAATAGTTCAGAATTATACTGACTTCAAACTAAGCCTTTAAGCTTTAAGCAATATGAGTTAAAACATGTGTTGATCTTATAATAATAATATATTAAATTTATTTATTGATGTACATATTTTTGTTATAACAGAGGTAAAAATATTATAATATAACATGGTAATATATTTATTGTATGGGATGGAGTAGACTCCACCTCTGATATATACAGCGTTGTCCTGGCTACTTTGATAGACTGAAGCCTTTGTTAAAGTAGCCAGTTTTCAGTTTTTTTTGAGCTGTTATTTAAGATTCGACAGGAATAAAAATAGAGATAAAAAATAAATATATATATATATATATATATATATATAGAATAAAAGAAAATGAAGTGGGAGTGTTGTAGAATTAGTGAATTATTTGTGAAGGCATTGTATAATGATTCTGATTGATCTCTACCCGATTGGATCATATGTTGGGTCCATATTTGTGTAATCTTATTGAAATTGAACGATTGCAGTTCTCTCAACATAAAGATTTGTCTAATGTCTAGGGCATTGCACTCTTTAAATATAAGATCTAATGGATATCTAAAGGGACTTAAAGACTTAAAGGGAATTATAAAATTTATTGTTATATTTATTTATTATTCTTACCATTAACAAAAATGTTATAAAACTAATATTATCCTTACAGAATATGGAAAAGATCATGTAAAGAAAAATAGACAAAGATATTAAAAACATAAGTAGAAAATACACATTAAATAATCCATTACATAATTTTTTTATAAACAGAAGGTATTTACATAAATATAATTATTTTTGATAGGTTGTAAATAGAAAATACTTAATCAATAATAATAGTGAAAATTGACACTTAAGATATAAAAATATGTAGAAATAGAAAAGTATTTAAAAATATAAATGTATATGCCATAAATATATAGCAAAAGTCAATCATAAATTTTCAAAACGTAAAGAGAATATATATAAATAATATTATATAAAAAAATATAAATATTGTCAAAAAAATAATGAAAAAAAGCAAAAGCGTTACATTACATTGTATTAAAAAATTATTGAAAGTTGAATCGTATGTATGAAAGATTTGAAAAAATATTGAATATGAAAAAATATCGAAATGAATGACGAAATAAATGTCGAAATATAAATTTTAAAAGAAAATAAATAACAATTTTAAAAAACAAGAGATGAGTACCTACCCGGAATACAAGGTCACATTTATATTTTGAATATAAATGTAATAGGATAATTATTGTTGGTCTCCTGAAATAAGGCTCAATCGCTTGATAATAAATAATAGTCCAACCAAAACCAAAAGTAGTCACACTGATTTTCACACGTTCATTTATCTCTCATAAAATGGAGCTGTTTGTTCTGGAAGCTGTCCATGTGATTCATAGCATACCCCCCAGTACCGCATCTCTAATGCATCTATACACCTGTGATCTTGTTACTTTAGTGAAAAATCATACAGAAACATGCCGTATGAAAACCTGAAACCAAAATGAAACGCAGTTTCCTTATAATATATCCTAAATGCAGTATTCGTTTCGCTAATAAAACATTGTTACACTCCATTCTCTTATTTTTCATCCAACAACCCCCTCCCCATTATCCTGCGAAAGCTCTGACGTCACCGGTGACCTTAGGACTAAAGAATTTTTCAGGCGGTCCCATCTGGCCATACACCATCTTATTTTCTGAGATGCTTCGGGTGGATGTTTTATTGTTAATTAAATAGCTATAAAAGTTGACATTTATTTGTTCTATTTACTTTATTGTAATTGATGGGAGAGGCCCATATTCTTTAATAGTCAAGTACTCAAATCCTTTTATGCGAAAAAATTCTTTTTTCATTTAATAATCAATAAAATTCGGAATTAAATTGGTCGACAGTAAATTTAAGTACCTAATTACTCCGTGCCTATTGTTATTTTAAACAAATATCAAGAGCATATTAACGAAGTTGATTATTTTGATATCGATCGGTTTCGATAGTACTTTATCTTTATACTCATATAATTCGAAAAATAAATGAGGCATCGAAAAGTAGGTCAGAGTGAGAAATATTCATATTTATTTTATCGATTATTTTGTGTACATCCGACTTGACGAAGATATAGTAATATCGAAACTGGCGGACATCAAAATAATAAACGTGGTGAGTACAAAGTTTCTCTTAGTTTCGCTGTGTCTAACCACAAAGTTAATACTATAAATATTACATATTTATATATATATGTATACAATATATTTTTATTGTGAAGATGCAATTTAAAAACATAGTTCTGTGCTATTATTAAAACAAATTAAATTAATCAATTAGAAAGATATACAAAAATATCTATTTATTGAAAAAATATTCAGTAATATCAGATATCTCATAAAGACAAACCTATTTTTATTATATTTTAGTAGAAAATATATAGAAATATGTGGTAATTACAGGGCTTACGACCTGTCTTCGGCTGGTCATAATCAATAATAATTAAATAATATCAGATTATCGTTGAATTGACATATATGTTTCAAAGTATAATTGATTATCAAATTTGATCCATAGATGGCGATGGTGTAGTTGTACTCAAAGCGTGTCCACGTACTGATTTATACAACTTTAAAAAAATTGATAAATGTGGAGATTAAGGGGTAAGAAGGAGTAAGATAGGTCGTATATATATATAGGTCGTAAGCCTTGTAATTACCCCATATTTCTATATATTTTCTATTAAAATATTATAAAAGTAGCTTTGTTTCTATGAAATATCTGATATTTATTTAATAACAGTGTCTTTGTAGGTAAAAATCCAGTAATTGTGTGTTCTTGGACACATTCAAGAATATCTGAAAAAAATATTTGGTTTCTACCGGGATTCGAAATTGGACCTCTTCCTATCCGGGGAAACGTGATACCGATAACGATTACGACAAATTTCGGACTTATATCTCTATATTTATGTAACTAATACATTTATTATTCAATTTTTAAAAGCAATCAACTTTATATCGCGTTGTATCTCGAATACCTTTGAGTAATATGATGACCTAATTCACCTGTCTCAGTATCTATAAGAGAGAAAGCCATGACTAGGATTGCCGGATTATGTCAATATAGCTCTACAAAAAGTAGATAGATGCATTCTAGTCCCATGAGACTGTTAAAGTAAAATCTATATTACTTATTTTAATAAATATATATATATATATATATTATTTAAAATATTATATGTATATACAGTGAATAAAAAATGGTAAGTGGATCTGCTTGCGGCTGTTGCAAGTGACCTACAGTGGGCTCGTGTGCACACTGATCATGTTCACATATGCCAGGATCTACAAGTCTAATGAGAGAATTCTATAGCAACCAGTTGCTTCTATACCGAAATATGTATTAATTATCACAATTATTATTAATTATAAAATAATTCATTAAAGTAGTCGTGAAGAAAATTCGGACAACAAATAAGTGTCTCAAATAAAAACTTCATAGTCAGTACACATGAACAGGAGGCTCCCCAGGATGTTTGCATAGAATAACATGTGTATGAAGTGGATGATAATTTTATAATAATACCCTTAAAAAGATAACAGAAGAATTGAATACTTTTATATTTCACTATGATAAAATGATAAATTATATAATGATAAATGATATAATGATAAAATGTATAAAGAGTATATTTATTTTTCACTATGTCAGCATTTTAATGATTTAATAATTAATTATTAATTTATTATTATAATATGATCAAATAAAAGAAAGACGGGTTTACCACAATAAAGTATAAAAGTGGGAAGAGTTATATCGAAATGCGTGGCGATCAGAAGGTTATATTTATAGTTATATAATATTATGTTCCGGGTTGATATTATTTTTAAATAACTAAGAAATAAAATATAAATTCTTAATTTGGTTTTTATTTATAAATTTTTAGGTTTATTACAATTTTGTATAAAATATTATATTGGCCAAGTAGTTGCCTCTGGCAACGGCACAAATGTGTGCTCTTTTAACCATATTTGTCGTAACATTTTTGCTCGCTTCGCGTCAGCAATTTAATTTCGAATATACTCTTGTAGCATCGGAATTATTGTTGGCTTATTGGCGTAGACCTTTCTATTTAAGTACCTTCATAGAAAATAGTCAGGAGCCGTCAAATCAGGTGATCGAGGAAGTCAAACGATATCACCACTTTTGGACATTATGCGACTGGGAAAAATTTCTCGCAAAATTTCAAGCGCAGCTCGGGATGTGTATGAGGTGACACTGTGGTAACGCTTGAAACTGTATATATATTGCAGACCTAATTATCCTAATTCAGCCACCAATATGTTTTCCAACATGTGACGATAGCGTTTACTATTAATGATTACTCCATTGCATTCTGAAAGAAATAGGGACTAATGATTCCGCAGGCCACATGATGCACTATATAGTAACTTTGCATAGTAGGTGTAAAGGTCGTTGGTGTATTAATTGAAGATTTTTAGTGCCTCAATAATGGCTGTTTTGTTTATTAATAAAACTCGCCAAGTCGAAAAGAGCTTCGTCGCTCATGATGATATTTTTAAAAAGTCAGAGTCATTAATATTGAGCTATAATATTGCCAAAAGCGGCCACTTGGCCAATGTTATATTTCATACGTAATTGTAATAAACCAAGTAATTAACGAATACACACTAAATTCAAAATATATGTTTCATTTTATAGTTATTCAAAAACAATAACGGCCTGGAACATAATATTTGTCCTGCATAAGAATGATCACCGAATATGTTTTTGAACGTTACAAAATGAGAAAAACTTAAAATTTTATTCCTGTAATTTTGAAAGTAACTTAAGGGAAATAACTCTAATACTGGGGGAAGAGTGGTCCAAATATTTGGATATACAGTCATGTTCAAAAGTTTAGAGGCATTACAAACATTTATACGTACATAACAAATTTTGTAAATTCCTTCTCATTTTTAAAAACTTTGAAATTATCGCATAATTAAGTTAGTGATACTTGCGTTAACTAAAGGATATTTGAAGTTACTAGAAATTTTCAAAACACTATAAATATTTTAATAATTATATAAAACAGTTAATAAATTAATTTTATCCATAATATACAAGATGCATTGGAATTAAACATAGTTCTAATTATTAAAACAAATTAGTTGAATCACTTAGAAAGATACGTAGTAAACAATCTATCTATCAAAAAAATATATTTACCATCGGGACTCGAACTTGGAACTTTCTCTTGCCGGTCAAATTACGACTTTACGTCAAATTTAAACGTTTAATTGGTTAACATAGGGCAATAATTGGTAATTGAAAACTCAAGTATCGTATAATATACCATGTAATTTCACGTAAAATTGGTAACATTGTTGTAGGAACTCACTCTCCCGGCAAAAGGGAAGGTTCCGGGTTTGAGTTCTGGTGGTAATCTTATATGTTTTTCTATATATCTTTCTTAGTCATCTAATTTATTTTAATGATCAAAAAATAATGTTCTGAAATTTAAACTTTATCACATGAATGTGAAAATAAAGATTTTACTTTTGCGTTTTGAAGCGATTGTTTCAGTATAAATGGATTTTTGTACGAATAAAAATTAAGTAAATTTATATTATTTAACATACGGAAAGGTTTGATTAAGATATATAATATATTATGTAATTATCAGAGATGTCTCTAGACTTTTGCACATACACTGTATTTTAGGGTGAATTTTATCTTGGTGATTTGGAGTTACTTTAAAATGTGGTCTAATGGGGACGGGGAGGCTCGCATATAAAATATTCAAGCGAGAGTTATGGGGTTAATGGCTGAGTGATAAGGTTTTGGCCGAGTAATTTGAATTTATCTCTGGCTTGAATAAAATATATTATTACACGTCACTTTTACCCTTTTATTTACATATACCTACACGTCAGCAGCGTGCGGTCAGTACTCTGAAAAAACTGTAGTGGTGTAGAATTTCTGCGAATTAATTCGAAAGAATATTTGTATCATAAAATACACAAATGTTAATTAAATGTATTAATTAGAAAGATATACATATAAATACAATTTTATCTAAAAAAATGTGGTTGCGCCACCGTATCTTTCTAATTAATACAATTAATTAATATTTCAAATATCACAAACCTATTTTCTGTGAGAAATAAGAATGTGTTTTCCTAACAAAATATATAGTTACGTACAACTTGTTTCAATGTACTCTTACTAAACTAACTAATTTACCATCACGCCAGTTCACCGCGGGAGTAGGCAGAGAGAACAGAGCGCTACAGTTTTCTCATCTGATACACAATTCTTGCCTCATCCGCATTCATACAACTTCTCACACAAGTTCGCCGATTATTGAGGCTTCTAACAAGACCATCCTCCAGTGTCTGGTTTACCTCTACTTCTGGTGTCATCAACAGTTGCGTCATACGTCGTTCTTACCATTCTCTCCTCATTCATCGATTCCATATGACCAAACCACCTTAGTGATCCTTTCCTAATCTTACTGTCAGATCAGCTTTACATTCTTTCCTTATTTATTTATTCTTTACTCTGTCATAAATATATCTGCCACATATATGCTTGAGTGATCTCATTTCCACTGCATTGAGTCTACTTTAGTTACTCTTCTGCTATCTCCAGGCCTCACTTCCATAGATCAGTGTCGGTACCAGGACTCCTTTGTGTACTGCTTGTCGTACCTAGTTTGACAAGTTCCCTTTAGATATAATTCCATTCGAAGTGCCGTTCACTTCATTCCTTGCAGTCAGCTCTCTTTCGATATCATTCTCTGCCTTTACCTTTACCCTTATACTGTACTATATTTACTATATCACAAAAAAACAATGAGTCACGTGATGACCTTGATTATCTTTGATGGGCCGTGTCCACACAATGAAGCATTGTCGTCATCAATAGCGCAATAGCCTGATGTAGGCCATGGCTTTCTAAAGTAAGTTTCACTATTTTGAGCTGTCGTCCTACTGCACGAGCATCCTAGGCAGCGTCATCCAACCAGTGTTATAATTTTAAAATAAATAAAAAATAAAAAAAGGGTTTTTAAGCATTTATATGCACTTGCAATATAAAAAAAAATTGTATTGCTCTAAGATGATATTTTCGCTTTACTGCGATGGTCTGGTCATCATCCGTATATAGTACATTGGCAGGGTATTGCTCCTATTATAAATATACATTGATAATGTTTTCGTTATACATATGAGTAACGATTTATAAAATTGCATTATTAAATTTCTTGCTTTGGTAGGTTTTAGACATTATTAGTCCATGTTAACACTAGGAAAGTTATCGATAATTGTAAAAATCGATGCTAAATGGATTGTAGGGTGCGAAATTTTTAAGCCCATATCTAACCTGGGCCCCAATGTACTGCATTGACTGGATTAGCGTAGTTACGCCACTGAGTTGTGCATTATATCTTCCATACTTGTTTTGAGTCGATTCGTTGAACGTAGGTAGTCCATCTCAACCGTGATATCTTGGACAATGTCGGGTTCACCAAATTCTGCGTCCAATTCATGGTTGTAGCGTATACGCTAAACCTCGTTTTCTTTTTGACATCGAATATCCTTCTTAATAATATATATGACGTTCAAATGAACGTAAGTTATATTGAGTTGAAATTAATCTCAGTAGAGACACACTGATGAGATTTTGATCTGCAGATAAACTTATACATAAGATTGAGATTGGTAGAAAGAAACAAAAACTTAAACTAGTGTACACGCCGTTTACATCGACATCTAAATACCTACAACTTTTTACTCGGAATAATATATTATAACTTCAGATTTTGTTTTAACATACTGGATACAGATTTTGTCTTAACATTTGGAGATTCACCCAACTGACGAAAAGAACACTAATGGTCGATATACTGACATTTGATGTTTGACATACATGTATGTAGTGAAACGCGAGACGGCGAATCTGAGAGATTTTGCTTATTAAAAGATCCTGGGTAAGTGGCGGGTTCTATTCACTGTCCTTAGTTGAAACATTTCGCTGCGTTAATTTTTTTTTACCCTGCAAATGTACATAAAATATTTGACAGAATAATTTTTGGAAACTGTTTTTTTTACCGATATGATTGGATGTTGTTCACATAATACAGGATGTATTCAAGGTAATTATTTATTATGTACGAATTAAATTTTAATTAATTTACCATCCTGATTAGCCGGAGAGGATGGAGCACCACACTCTTATATCCTAACACACAACTGCCTCATTCACATTCATACATTTTCTCAAGCATGCTAGATGATTGTTGAGACTTTTGACAGGGCCATCTTTCAGTATCTTATTTACCTAGTAATGCCATGGCTAACCATATATAATACGTATTTCTACGAAATATATAATACATGGGTCTAATTTAATGTTGGGGTTTCTACATGGTCGCTTTCAATATAGAACTTTAATCGAAAATTCGTTGATAAAACGTCCAAGCCTCCAAATCGATAATTGTGGACCATCTTCAAATGATTTTCGAACGGTTTCTATACATTTTCATAGACGTTGATATAAATTAAATGTTAATTCATAAATATATCATACATAAATTAATTAATTAATAGTTTTGTCTGTAGAACCTGTTTTATAATACAGTATGTCTCAAAAGTCATTTTCATTTAGGTTCATTCGCTGCACCAACGCAACGAGCGGGAGAAGGGCGGGGGGTAGGCCGATCGCTGGGATTCAGTCGCTATGGAGCGTGTCCTTAACAGTTGTTCATGAAATTTTGCCTGAAAAATTGATATGCCGACGAGGTGACATAAACTGGCCTCTACGTAGCCCTGACTTGACACCAATGGATGTTTTCCTATGGAGCTACCTTAAATCAAAGGTATACAGTAACAATCCTTCCTCTCTGGATAAACTAAATGATAATATCCGGGAAGAAATGGCAGCGATCACGAAAAATACGTGCCGAGCAGTTCTCAGAAATTTTGCCTTCTGTTTAGAAGAGTACCAGTAAAATAACGGATCACATTTAGAAAACATAATATACAAGAAATAAATTATCAGGGGCTGTACTTAAATTTTAATTATGAAAATTATTTTTGGGTAACCTTGTACTTACTCTTAAAATTTTCTCTACTTTCACTGTTCTTCATGTCTTTTATCTTACGTGTTACTAAAAAAACCCGTTCCTATACACTGATGTATCATTCATCATACAGATCATGTAGTATAAAAAATAAATTTACATTTAAATACAAACAAAATAATTTCTTCAGGAATGTGCGTACGGCTAGTGTATTTTTAAAAACATCCTGTATTTACATGATATTTGTAATCCATTGTTTATACGCCTTATTACTTTGATTGACATCACTAGGTTTCCTGGTTTATAATAATGTACATGTGTATGTGTAAGTATTACCGCCCTTTTTTCGGAAACTAAGAAGACGGTAACCGACAGGCATGACTCTTATTACATACCGTGCTTCGATCAGTCTAGCGGTCCAAATAAACCACCAGTGCGCGCTTAGGTTGGTCGAAATCTAAAGAAGACAACCCAACTAAAAGAACAACAACTTCGGACCAGAAAGATACCAAAATTAAAGAGGTTAGTGCAGTTCATATATCATATGTGTGCTTATTGTTAATAGGAAACCTGTCGAAGGCGTTTACATCCATATTGAAATATTTTCTAGATTTACATCATATATTTAAAAGAAATGAGAATATTATACTCCTTTTAAGTGACTGAAATAAAATAATCTCAATTTGTTTTATTTCTGGCAGTGAATAATTTTTGTAGGTATTCACCTAAAATACTGTTTTTATGTTCCACTAAAACATTATATTTATTAATGTAAAAAAAAGCTGTACTTTTTCAGATGGAGGTACATAATTAAAATAACAGTCCGTTGGACCACATTATCTTGAATGGAACCGCTGAATGAAAATCCCGGGCAACAGCGGAAGGTCCTTAACCACCCCCTCCGCGGGAGCTTCCGGGTGAAGGTTGCATCGGGGAGACATTGGACACGCCGGGGTATTTACAGGGCAGGTCGTTCTATAAATAGGGTTAGCTTTTGAGTGTTAATATTGAACGTATAAAAGACTTGCAATTTGTAAGGCAGGTAACTAATGTACAGTGATGGGCAAAAGTATGGAGATGACACCTGAGAAAAAACGATTTAAATTTACATCTTGCTTGTATCTGAAAGTATGTAGCATACGAAAATATGTTTTGAGTACTTTAAAATTTAATTGAGTTAATAATACGGTTGTGTATTTTTTTATTTTTGCTCGCTTATTATACGAATAGTCAGTTACCAATCATTAACAGTACTGATCATATAGTCACAGTTATAATTAAATAGTAAGTCGAGTATATTTGAACGATTTACATTCCTTATTTGTTTGTAAGTTGGAGTCAAATATAGTTAGCCTATTTAATATTTTATTTTTGACGCATATTGTATCTTAATTAATTAAATTTAATATGTACTATGAGATTATTTTGTTAGAACAAACTAAAATCTAGGCAAACGCATTAACATTTGCCTAGACTGTCTAAAATAAAACAAATTAAATTAATCAATTACAATATATATATATATATATATATATATAAGTACAGAACATATCTATTAATCAATCAATTGAAAAATATTTGGTTACCACCGGGAAACGAACCCAAAACTTTTCATATCTTTTAAAATGATTCATTTAATTTATTTAAAATATCACCGAACTATACTTTTCAAATTGCAATTCACAATAAAAATGTGTTCTCAATAAAAATAAATAAAATGCATTTCAAGTGATAAAACTGATTTGGAAAAGAATGTATTTCAATACAGGAAAAAGCAATGCATAATGCATTATCATTCTGTAGTTATAAAGATTTTACAAATATTTCAGGAAATTGGAACACAATATTCTGTGTTTTGACAAAGTTGACGAGATGAGACAGACTTGATAAGTTGTCTCCAGACTTTTGCACGTCGCTGTACATTGGATTTTCAAGGATTAAGGGAGACTGAGTAGAGATAATAAATTCAAAACCAATTTGTATCCGGGTTTGGTTGGCTTTACGAGGAAATAAACGTCCTACAATATTTACACATCCTTGGGTGTATTTTGAGATGGTAAAGTTTTGAGTAATTATTTAGGATATCTATAAAATGTTTTTATTTTCATCTAAAGTAAAGCTTTTTCTTTTTTGTTCGAGGATATTATATGAGCCAACTCTAAAGTAATAAAGCTAACTAATAAAAAAATGTATTAGATCTTTCATTTTATAACTTGAGCAATGCCATACTCAAATATGAAAAACATTTATGTTAAGTGAAAAGTATTTTCAAATAGAAATTGTATATTTTGTTTCGAGTTATTTGGAATATATTAAAATGAAGAATTCAGTGAAGAATTTTTTTTGAGAGTACAAAACTTTCAAGCGGAAATCAGAAAAATTTATTTCAATGTAAAGCCTATATGTAGACAATGGAGACTAGATTATAATTATTGAGTAGCTTTAAAAATAATATTTTGCAAACAAAATTAATATATTTTTTATTACTCATTGCAAGTGTTTATTTATAGCTAGCTTGTAGCTCATCCTAGAAAGGTTGTAGAATAATTGAATACATTTTTTAAAATAAAAATTATTAAAAAAATATACATTTAGTACAAATATATTATATATATATATATATATATATATATATATATATATATATATATATATATATATATATTAAATATTCCCCAATTCAAACACGAGAATTGATTTCTCTATTGGGTTGGGTAATTTTGTGTAAAAAAATGTATATATATATATATATACATTTTTTTACACAAAATTACCCAACCCAATAGAGAAATCAATTCTCGTGTTTGAATTGGGGAATATTTAAGTTTTAAAATAATGTAAAGGTAGGTATTATTATTTTTTTATTGTTTGTTTATTTGTAGCATAAATAGATCATATGAAAAAATAAAAGTAATTACTTTACTAGACGTGGTCTGTTCTAAAGCAATTACCTGTAAAGTTTTTAAAAATTGTAATTGTTTAGAGGTAAGTAAAATGTTAAGTATGTTATTAAAAATTATGTGAAAAAAGTACAATCTGAAGTTATAAAATATTATTAAAAAAAGTTATAAAAATATTATTGTCTGCTATATACAATAGTTGGAGACAAAAATGTGTAGGTAGTTAGGTTAGCACAAATGACAAATTAGATTCATTTTGTTTTCTATCTATATCAAGCTACTACTCTGGTATATTTGGTTTGAATCACTTAATTAAATGATTAAATATATATAAATAAATATAATCAAGAGTTATATCGAATTTATTGAAAGAAATTAGAACTTGTATGTCGAGTTTTCTAATAATTGTTTGACTTGTGATTTGTAGGTTTAATAATTTTCTGTTTTGATTTTATATGGGAAGGTTTTATATGCGTAATGGTGTTGAGAAGCATTAGTTTTAAATTTGGGGATTTTTTAGTTACCACGCGATCTTGGTCGGTTACTTATTTTTGTGGAAATTGTTGAATTTAAATGATTTTTATGAATTTGTAGCAATGTGTTCTTTTTGAAGATTTTGTTTAAACTGAGAAGAACTGAAGTTGGAAGGAAATATTTATGGTTTTGAGAGGATGATTTTCAAAACTATCCTCTGAAACTTTTCCAAA
The DNA here is from genome assembly GCA_022840565.1 of Eubasilissa regina. Classification (NCBI taxonomy): domain Eukaryota; kingdom Metazoa; phylum Arthropoda; class Insecta; order Trichoptera; family Phryganeidae; genus Eubasilissa; species Eubasilissa regina. The sequence goes on from JAINEB010000017.1 coordinate 6,723,338, forward strand.
GGTAAGAGATTACATATTACATATTCGGTTTATTATTCTTCTTGCTGTTTAATGGCGCGGCGCTATGGTTAAAATCGACGAAATGTCTGGACAAGAAAAATAATATTTGAATTTCTTTGAAAATTTTTCTGAATTCCTTGAAGCACTTTTTAAATATATAGGTACCTTTTTAAAAAAGATGTCATTCTTATTTTCACTTTGTAGTACACACACAATTTTTTTGAGTTGTATCACGACTAGTTTCGGGAAGAGCAGTCCTTCCTGTCCACAGATGTAAATTGAATTAATATTAAATACAGTTGGCTATTGGGGCGGTGGAGTAAGGGTAAGAGTGGCTTTATTGTTTCTATGAAACATTGATTTGAAAATATGATATTGTTCATCAATTAATTAGTGAATAATAACGATCAAAAAATAATAATATTTCATTTTCATTATGAATGAATTAGATACAAATTAAATGTATTATTTATAAATATATACATATAAAATCAATTTTGTGTTCTCCTTAATGATAATTATTTACTTAATGAACAATAAATTACAATAGTTCATTACCTTCAGTGTTTTGAGAAAATCTTCCGGATAGTCCTATAATACAAAGTTTAGAAAATGTGACAACTGATATTCTAATTTAATATATTTTGGATTTCGATCCAAATTTTACACTCAATCTCACTGCTAACCATTTACGTAATGTATTGATAAATTTGAGTGTGCATTAACAGTAATATACTCAAAAATTTATTAAAAATTATGGTTTCTAAAAATAATACTTTTGAAACTTTACTAAACATCTTTTTCTTTATGATGACTTCGTGTTTTAATAAGGGTTATTTATTATAATGCGACAGAACCTGTTGTGACACTCCCCAACCCCTGCTATTTGTGGGACAGAACATTGAGAGATCGACAGTTTTAAATACTTGGCAGTGCACGTACGGTAGCATCCAACAGTACTTACTGAGCGAGCCGGTTTCCATTCCACCGTCTCAACGCGTGTATTTCTTCAGTTCCACTCTACAGCAATCTATACAATCTGTTGTAATCTCTACAAGGTCTAAAGAAGTCGCTTGATGAGTTTTGAAAACCTTAGCCTGCGATGGTTTGACTTCACGAGGTATACCGAAATAAGGCGGTGAACTTGATCACCGCTGTGATCAGGAATATAAGATTTGTATGTAAGGGATGCGTCTAGTGGATGCTTTCATGACTTTTATAGGTTGTATGTAATCAGCGGAATTACGAGGCACACGAGGCAGAAGTCAATATTCTTTTGTGGTGGTTATGTACGACCAAGTAGTAGAAACAGAAAAAAAAACCAATACTATTATTTACCATCACACTTAATATTTTATGGTTCATTGACATAAATGAAAATCACCTCAATTAATTTTTAAATATTTATTTCTTTATAACATGACAGTAGTACAAATGTCAACACTCAAAATGTTATACAATCAAAACATTTACAAACACTTATGTAGTTTTTTAGACATATTATGCATTCATATTTGACTAATATAAATGGAATTAATGTATGTTTTCGTTACAAATATTATTTTTGAAATAAATCATTATCCATTTTTACAAGATTAAAAAATAATTTAATTTCAATATGTTAATAATTGTCAATTGTCAATAGATTTCTGTTATCAATGATGACGTTCAACTATTATAATTTAAATGCCATTTTGTTTTAAATTACATTATCTAAGTAAAATACAATTTTCAAAAAGCGAAGCAATAATTGAATTCCAAAGATAAATGTATTTACAAACTCATACATTTATATTTAAATGTACAGAGGTATTAAAAATTACAACGGAACATTTTGTAAAATTTTCATTATAATATAATTTATTTTAAGTATTTATGTATTATTATTATTATTAAATGAGTCCAATAATGCATACACTTTATTTAACAAAATAATTGTAGCTTCTTATAACATATTTTTGTTATTTGAAGCATAAATTTTACGCAAATAAAATATATTTAAAAAATAATATATAAATTATAACTAAACCGTCAAAGATATTGAATAATTGTTTGAGCGGATTTGCTTTGTACATATTAAAAAACTAAGATATTTAAAATAAACTACCTGAGTAAAGTACTGATTTAAAAAATGTAATGTTTTGGATATTTACATAAGTTAGTTTAAGAAAAAAAATGATGCAATTAACCAAAAATTTCACAAGTTATGAATAAAATACGTGTAAAAAATACTTACGTATGTTTTATACGTTTGGCAAGACTTTATTTATATAAGAAGAATCATTGCTTCACGTTTTTGATATGATGAAAAATAAATCGAAGTGTACAATTTATGAATTTACCAATTTACCAGGGGGTAAAATTTATTAAAATAATCAGGGTTAAACAATTTATAAAAAATATTATTTACAAATCTATATAAGATATTCATAAATCATGAAATATTTATTCTCAAGATATCTTATTTATACTCTCACTTAATTGTACTACTTCTAATAAGTATTTATTATTTTAATTATCTTATATATCATTATATAACTGTACAACTTCACACTAGTAGCAATACATTCTTAATTATTTATTAATATATAATGCAAGTTTTTTTATATAGAAATATAAATCGAAGCCTAAATATACAATTGAAATTTGATGATTAAAAACATAAATCGACTCATCATTAAGATATACTATCATTTTTGTGTAAATTAATAAAAATTGTTTTAAAAATCATATTTGGAGATTGATGGGTGAATATTTCCATCAGACCACGATCTTATTTATAAATATTCTATGTAGTTTGAAGTATACTTGTTTGTAATTAGCAGTTATATGATGCGGTAAATATGTAATATTTCCAATTTCATTATTAGTCTAATTTTAGTAGAGTTTTGTAGTGATTGTAGTGCCACTGAAAGCGATGATGTCCTATTTATCATCTCTTTATACACTATTTGAAATTATACGGATATGAATAATATAGTTTTATAAAATACGATGACAAATAAAACATAAAATAATTTACATTGTTTTAATTTAAAGTAATATATAATTATATTGAATCTTATTCATTTTAACGAATGGAGCAATGAGAGAAGCAATGCTTTTCTTCTAAACTTCTAGCACGGAAGAAGTCAAGAGAAAGACTTTGAGCAGCACAAAAGCATCAGCTCTTCTCATGTGTGATCCTTGGTAGATCAGGAATGGAGGAGTAAGAATGGTTTCCAAGTTTAAATAACGTGCGATATGAAAAAGTATTGTGAAATATATGTAATTAAATAGAATTCTTGTTCATAGTGTCCAAAGCAAATAAAGAAAGCTTAAACATTTTAATTCTTAGAATAAACGATATACGAGTTGATGTTTTTTCTGTGAATAATACATTTTTTTAAACGGTTTTTTTTTTCATTTAATGCCATTAGTTGTCAAATAGCAATATAAAACATACCGAATCACCTCATTTTTTAAAAATAATAATTTTCCACTATTAATTACCTGTTTAATTTCAGAAAATATTTAAATAAACAGAAAAATATATACATGAGATATAATTTTTATTTTCTGTAAATGTGTTAATTTTAAGTGAAGTACTGTGTTCGGCCATGCAAAGGTTGAATCAATTGATATTGAAATAATAAAATAATCTGAATATTTTAATTTAATATGTACAATTTATATAGTCTGATGTGTGCAATTATATGTTTTTTTAACGTACTTAAATATAAAATCATAATACAATACATCTTAAGATTTACTATCGTTCATTAATTTAAGAAAACATGTTCATTAGTTGAAAAAATCTCCCCAATAAGGCCAATAAAATAATTTATAAGTGTAATATATTTTTAAGAAAAATACTTTATTATTACGAAGTTGAAATTTTTCAGAACATAGTTCTGTGATATTTTAAATACAAATGAAATATATCAACGAAAAATATATATAGGTAAAATTAATTCATCTGTATATTTTCTAGTTGATACATTTAATTTGTACATATTGTAGATGTCTCACAGAAACGAAACTATTGTTTTTACATGGGAAATATGAAAGTGATGGAGGTATTACAGGGTTTACGACATGTCTATGGCTAGTTTGAGTGATCACTTTATACACCCACGGGCGACTGACTGCCACACGTATCAAATTTTTGGAATTTATACACATGTTTTAATTATATAGAAATATTTCGCGTATTTATTACAATTGCGCTGTCATATATATATAGGCAAAAAAAATATAGCTATCATACTTCAACCAAATAAAAAGATTTTCATTATGTGACATATTATATATGCTGTGCCAGGCGAATGAATATAATATTTAAAAAAAGTCCCAGTTAGTCAAATATTGTATAACAATCTTCCCATGAATCATATATCATAATGCGATACCGAAGAATAATAAAATATAGTTTTGATAAATCTATAACAAAATTTGTTATAAATTTATCAACAATTAATAGAAATTCATCGATACTTGTAAATTTATAATAAAAAATATTGGGTTTAATTGAGATTTAATTCAGAACTTTTTTCAGTGACTTAAAATTAGCTTAATTAAATACAAAGTAAATAACGTAATTTGCATCTGTGAATACACTAAAAAATAATAATTTCTTTATCTGCCAGGGAATAAACCGAGTCTGAAAGTAGGTACTCGTATTTCAGTCGATTATATGGATAAATTTATATGGATAAATAATTAATCATATTGCTTTAGGAGTTAGTTAATGCTAATAGCTCTTTAGCAATGGCGTGCACACTAAGCATTCTGAGTTATGCATAATTAGAATATCCACGAATTCCCATGAGATAAATCAAAATAAAATATTTACCAAACATGATAATATTTCAAGTTCAGTTATTATCGTATTGTTCACATTTCTACATATCACAAAATTATATTCGATAAATAATATGTTCACACCTTAGTTTAAAAATTCGACAGAATTTTTGCGGTAATAATTAAAACTAATAATAATTTACTTTGTATAATGTGCACACCCCACACACTATAATGTTAATATTTTTAGAAAAAATAGAAATACATCAAATAATTAATTTAATTATTGAAAATCGTTAAATTTGTTCCACTTTCATCTATGTCTTAAATTTTAAAAATATTCGAATCCACCATAACTCCCTGATTACTACAGTTTAACTAGAATATTTATTTAAATATGCTTATACGTATTTTCATTTAAATACCTGAAGATGTTTTGATCACGTCGAACTGAGTCGTCATATTTTATACAATATTATTAAAAAAAATTAAATAATAAAGAAAACTTTGTACCGCGTATAATGGAGTATTATTTTCAACACGGCTATTAAAAAATATATAAAAAAGTCTATCTTTCCATACCTCGCCCCTCTTCGTAAATAGTTTTTATTTTACTTATTATTTAGGCCAGCAACTCTCGAAAAGTCTTGATAAAAATAAAACTTATTAATGTGTGCAGTGCAAAGTTAAATTTATTGCATCACATTGCCATCATAATGAATGATTTCTATATGCATACTATAGACGGCGAGACGCATGAATGTCTCTATTTTGCAGGAGCTGAATATCGAGAACAGACTCTCAACCTGCTGGCTGAGATGAATCTTTTAATTTTTCGGGCATTTTGCAGAAAGGAAAGATTGCTTGGAGAAACTTGTCATGGTGGGCTACGTCGAAGAACGAAGAGGAAAATGAAGATCCCCACCGATTGGATCGACCGAGTGGAAAAGGTAACAGCCACTTTTCTGGTGACAGCCCTAAGAAAAGTGAAGAAGCATAGTCAAGAAGGCGAGAATTCATAGAGATAACGATCCATAGTCTTAAGGAACTGACGAAGATGATGTTATTATTTGATAGTATGTGGTGCATGCGTTATATGCAAAGTATTACATATAAGTGATTTTTTATGACTTATATATAATATTAATTTATGCACAGCATTTTTGAATATATGGGGTGCACGCCCAGGTATTCCCCTACTAATTTGTTTTTTAAATCGTTGTATTTTAACACAATCAATACACGAGTCCTTTATTTCCAAACCCATATATAACGGATTTTTAACAAAACCCAGAAATTACAAAATAAGTTTAAAAATAACATTTTTATGTAAATGCTTCGTTAGATATTTTGAAGATATGGTGTTTGCACCAATACTACAGGAAATGCAAAAAAAAACACACAAAAATGTTGTTTATTTTGAGAAATTTACGATTTTTATATTTACCACTGTATACCATTTATAGGGATGTTTGAAACTCGACATGCGTATTTTAGAGATGTTTGTAACTCAAATTATTTGATCTTCTTTGGTATAAGCCAGTGGCATATCACTAAAAACAATTGGCCAGTTTTATTATGGAACCGTTTGGAAGTCAATTAAGTACTCAATTATAGGTTTTGACACGAAACTTTAACTTGTTTTTTTTTTTTTGTATTACTTATATTATTATTTGCACCAATCGCAAAAATCATTTTTTCCTAATAAAATTGCATTCAAATATACTTTTTTTCATTTTTGATTATAAAAGGGTTTGGAAGTAAACGATTTACATCTTCATTTTATTTACGAAGATTTTTTTAAGTAAATACGCCAACTATAATAAAGTAATTATAATAATTAAGTCGATTCATATACAGTATGGAACAATTACTGAACAGCAGAAAACAGCAGCGTTGACAAGTCTTCTAGCAGACATCGCATTTAACCAGGCCGACTTCGTCGCAGTTCATGCACTTGAGGGCCACAAATTCTGCGGTGAAATGGTTGCGGTGAACGCTCTTCTTGGACCCCGAGCAGACCTGGCAGGGCAGCAGTCTGTAGCCTCCGCACATCTGGCACGTGGTGCAAGCATCGGCACTCTGGAATCAAGATAGATAGACTAATTAGAATGCGATTCGGGGATGTTGGTTAAATGCGGAGAATAACATTGAATAACTGTACATCATAAAAATAATTTTGATGGAGAAAAATACAAGCATATAATAATTAATGTTAAAGTTACAAAATTTATAAAATTATCTAGGCTTCGGTGGATAAAATGTGATGCTAATCGATGTGATGTGAGTATGATGCGTAACGATAAATCTGAAGGATTGCTAATTGATGGACCTACAATAAGATAGCAGGTCAATACAAATAAAAACCTATCAATTCTTTGTATCAGCGAATTGAAAAGGTATTTCTTAAGAAGGCCAGAATCAGTGTAAAGCTTAGAAATAGTAATGATATTAGTTTAAAAAATATAATATACATATTTAAAAAAATATTTTACTAGGTTCAAGGTCTCCAGTCATGATTGAAAAAATAAACTTTTTGAAATAGGTAGTTATCGTCATCAGCCGTTTTCTATCCACTGCTAGATGAAGGTCTCCGCAAGTGTCTCCCACTTTTCTCTGTATATTGCTATTGTGCCCTATCCGTTCAATAGACGTTGGCTATCATCACTCAGTTTGCTGTGGCCCAGAAAAGCTCTACAGTACTGGTCAAACCATTGTTTCGGTTCTTCAGCCATGATGTTCTCATCGTTCAAGACCCTCACCTCCAGGAAGCTTCCCCTGCATAATAAGGTGCAAGCTCTCGTACTTATCCGGATGTTTCATTATATGTCCGAGATATTGAAGTTTTAGGATTTTTATTGTTTTAAATACTTATTTTTCTTCATTCATTCGAACCGTAACATCTCCAGTTGTAACTCTATCCTTCCACCATATTTTGAGCATTCTTCTATAGATACACATCTCAAATGCTTCAAGTTGCCTCTATTCCATAAAATAATATCGAAAACACATACCATTTGACCATTCGCATTCATAATCAATCTAAGGTTGACGAGCTTACGATTTCTAAATTTCAATGCTGCATTGTTATTCGGTGCCGCGTATATCTGCAGAGTTTAAGGATATCATAAGGGCAACCGGTTTGAGAACGATTGAATCCCCTCAATGGATGACTGTATTTGTTCAAAGATTGCCGCCCTTTATTGTCTATTGTCCATTACAATAAATAATATTTTTATTAATCATTAAACTGATAAAAATTGATTTTTTAAAAATGTTTTAATATAATAAGCAGACAAACAAACTTTGTTTTTAATATATATGATATTTGTAAAGATTCATATTGCCGGTGAGTAAACAACACAGTGATAAACAGAAAATAATTAGTTCTGAAACAAATATTTTACTTAAAGTGACGTCGACTTTTGATTCCGTCGTAGTTTGTTTTAAAAATAATATCTGAGAAAATCGTGAAAAGGCATACTTATTCCAATTTACGTTTTAATAAAAGTTTTCATACCACCCGGTCCGTTTTTTTTTCTCAAAGGAGATTACTCAGATATGAAGACATTTTGGCATTTAAAGTTTAGATGAGATTTTTTTTACTCGTCACGATAATCGTCGTTTGACTTGAGTAGGACTCGAGTGTCTCGGACGTTAATCTTTCGTAAAACTTGGGCTGAATTTGCTTTGAAAACAACGTTTTTTAATCTTTGTAGGGGTTTAGAGAATAGTTTTAAAGTGGGTGCTAATAATATTATAAAATATTAATATTATAAAATATATTTACACGCGTTTTACGTATTCTCATTTTATATTATTTTTCTGTTCTTTTTATATTATTATAATTTATATAGCAACCCACAGGCACCATGCGTGTTTATATTTTGTACGTAAAATTTTCATATTTTAAAATTATATTTTATTACTTTTAAAATTAGCAATATTAACTTGGTGGTTAAAATTCATATCTTTTAGTCATTATCTTAGTTTTATTAACCACAATTGAGTTTAAAAAACAATTGAGTTTAAAAAACATCTATCGGTTTCGGAAAACACCTTTTCCTTCTTCAGGATGTCATAACTCATGACATCCTGAAGAAGGAAAAGGTGTTTTCCAAAACCGGTAGATGTTTTTTAAACTCAATTGTGGTTAATAAAACTAAGATAATAAATAAAAAATATTATATTTTATTGAACAAAAATTGTAGATTTGAATACAAATATAATGTTAGAGTTATATATGTATATATACATTCAACAACAATATACAACACCATAGTTATGGATCCCCAAATAATAAGAATTTTGAATTATGGGTGTGGTTATCGACATTTATATAAAAACGTAATCAAGATTGGTAATAATACAATGTGAAATTGAATAACTAAATAATATTTTATAAATAAAGTTGACAAATTGATCAAAGTAAAACTTGGAAATAAGAAATATGTCGAATACATAATTATTTATTTTGAAGAACTTTCAGGGCCTCTTTTTTGTACACATTGATTTTGGCAGTTAGTTAAACAATCTTATTATATTATTACTTATATCTATCTTCAGATATGGAATTAATCTATGTTATAAATAATAATAATTTATTATACAAACTAAATTAATCAATAAAATCAATTTATCGAAAAAAAAAATTATTGTTTCTATTCGGGGAAGTGCGCTGACTTATACACTACGACACCATAGTAAGATAATGACTTATACACTACGACACCATAGTAAGATAATGACAATAATGACTTACATATATGTTGCACTTTCAATTGATACATCTGTCATTTCATTATTTGAAAGAAATCTACTTTACATGTACAGAATCCCAAACACCTTTGAGTAAAATCCGTTAGGATACGCCAGAATTAATTATTTTTTTTGGAAACATTAATACAACTTCTATTACATAATATCACAGAACTACGCTTTGAAAAACTACAACTTCGCGTTAGCGTTTGAGCAATATTTAAAGTGCGGTGATTCATTGGTTCGTGCGCGTCGTGCTTTTTGTACTCACTTTAATATTCGACTAGTAAGTGATAGGCCGAGCACGCAACTTATCTGGTGTTGTGTTCAAAATTTCAGACAAGAAGAGACAATGGTTAACCAGACTCCTCTGGGACCATAAACGTCAGCAGCGATGCCAGCACATGTGGCTCAAGTTCAACATGAAATTATGCGTATTCTGCGTAAATCGATAAGGAAGATTGCAGCCTTTACTGGAATAAAAAAATCAACAGTGCACGTTATTTTGAAAAAGAAACTATAGTTTCACCCACACAAACTGAAAATCGTGCAGTTTCTCAAAGAAAATGACTATTCTTTACGTGAAACCTTAGCGAGAACGATACTGGAACGTTTTGGAATAGTACGAACGCTTGTAAATCGTGCAGTTTCTCAACGAAAATGACTATTCTTTATGTAAAACCTTAGCGAGAACGATGCTGGAACGTTTTGGAGTAATACGAACGTTTGGAAACATATTGTTTACTGATAAAGCATATTTTCATATCGATGGCTATGTTAATAAACATAACATGAGATACTGGTGTCCCAACAACCCAAGCAACGCTATCAAAAATGCTTGTATTGTCCAAAGACGACAGTGTGGTGTATAATTTCTGCCCGAGGGATAATTGGGCATTATTTTTTTTTACCAGCGAGAGACAGTCACTGCTGGCGTGTATTGTCGAATGATCTACAGATTTTTGGTACCACAACTGCAACTATTTTGCGGGTTCAACAACAGACACAATTTTAACAAGACGGGGCCACTTCACACACAGCTAGAGTTTCAATGGAGAAGTTGAGGGGAATTTTTCTCAATAAATTAATCAGCAAGTACAGAGACATACCTTGGGCACCTCGGTCACCGGACCTTACACCGTGCGACTTTTTTATTGGGATACATTAAGTCGAGAGTTTACTGCAATAATCCTCGAACAATTCAGGCCCTACAAGAAAATAGCCATTGTATCAACGCTTTGCTCTCGCGTGTTCGCAAATTTAAGAGTCCGATTGCAAGAGTGTCTTGAGAGAAATGGACGGCATTTAGACGATATTGTTTATAAAACGTAAAATCCGCATCAATAAACTCCATTTTGTATAAATAAAATATGAGAATAACATAACAGTTTTTATTTGATTTAATATTAAACTTAAAAATTTTCCGCACTTCAAACACCTTTACATATCAGAACGACATACCATTAATGAGTGATCTCAAAGTATGCGAGAAGGATGGATGATCGGTTTAAAATAGATGAATTGTTTTTATTAATGCTGGTGTTATTACGGAAAAAATATACGTCAATAAAGATAAAATATTGATTGGCTGGAAATAAAGTCTGTGTGATTTGTCACGTGAAAGAAAGGGATAACAAATCATTATCCTGATTTTATGTTGTATTCATTTTGACAAAAATCTTTGTACTTGATGTATTCATTTTGTGGCAAATAAGCGTTTGTGTTTCTTCTGTAAAAATATATAGCAATAATTTATCAATGGTATACCTATATCTATTTTGTGACATTATTTACGCGACAAACTTGGTTATAACGAGCTCGGGCATAGCAAGTTTACGGCTAAAGTAAGCAAGTGCTCATTAATATTTTAGTTTACGCAAGTTTTCATACAAAAGTGAACTATTATAACTTGAGCGTACTTCTCGGTTATACTGAACATATACTGTTATTCAGTGGATCTGGTCTATCTGCTTGATATACATGGAAGAGGATATTTCTCATTTGGTCACAATATGGTCCCCAGGTTAAAGAATTAAAAGACATGCTTCTATTTTGAACACTTTATTGCTTCTAATTAATACAATATATTTCCATAGGGATATTGCACATATTGCATTTTATCAAGAAATAAAGACTTGGGAATACATTTGTTACGACAAATAGATTAAATGATTTTTCAAAATTGGTTATCTGGAACGTGAGATAAACTACTGGAGATAATTACGCATCACGCATTTCAATCTGGAAAACGACCTGGAGATAAAAGCACACCTGACACATACTGGCAAAACAATGAATATTGGTTCAGAGACGATTGAATGAGGCTGATTGAGATTGAATGAGGGTTATACTTTACTTTGCACGAATTGCCATATTACATGATGTGTATTTTATATTGTATTTCATATTTTCACATGTAATAAGCGCTAAATATTATGAATTTGTCTATATAGTTTTATATTATCACATCCTTCAAGAAACCTATAACTTACCTCATGTTTCAGTAAGTAACATTCACATTGTTAATTCATAAATTGAAATACTTTACTGTACTGAAATATTTTATAATAAAATAATTTGGTTTTAACAAATATATTTAACAAGCAGATACTGCATCTTGATTGGTAGTGGACATTGTGTGGCTACGGGCAGTGTTTCCGTAAAACTTTTTTTGCAATATTGAAGGTATAATTTATTACCTAATCAAGAAAAAATATCTTAAATATGAATTAAATATATTAATTAGAAAGATATACATATAAAACCAATTTTACCGAAAAATATTGTTGTTGCGCCACCGGGATGCGAACTTGGATCTCTTTCCAAACCGGGGAAGGTGCATTATCTAACTATGCTACAGCGACGATATTTTCAGCGACAAATTTTCGAACCTATATTTTATGTTTTTGATATTAATACATTTAATCGTTCCATTATTTGAAAGAGTTATCTACCTTATTTTTACGGAATCTCAAATACCTTTGAGTAATCTGATAGCAGGCGCCAGAATTATCAATCCATTTTTATTAAATTTTGGACACATTGATGCAACTTTTTTATTAGGAAAATACATTCTTATTGTGAAGTTGTAATTATTCAGAACATAGTTATGTGATATTTTAAATGTGAATTTAATATATTAATTAGAAAGATATACACATAAAAACAATATTTTTCGATAAAATTGATTTTATAAGTATATCTTTCTAATTAATATATTTAATTCATATTTAAAATATCACAGACCTGTGTTCTGAATAATTACAACGTCACAATAAGAATGTGTTCTTCTAAAAAATATCTGATTGCAGAAATTTTTAGAACGATTAAAATATATAATGTACCGACATACAATTGCTATGCCACCTGACGACAGATTATATTTGGGGCCTCGCTGAATAAATCGATTTGGGTCTTAGCTAAATACATTTAAAAAAAAAAATTAGACACCTAGTGATTAAAACCAGCGCTCTCACAATCTGATTTCTTATTAAAAGTCTTAGCTCACTCGGCCGTGCTTAGTTACATGAGATATTATAGAATATTTTTGTGTCTCGGCTAAAGAGTACCATACGCGGACGCGACGCTTTTAGGGTAAATATTATTATGTATAAATAAATAATATTATTCAAGTTAATTTCATGTACGAACTGGCAAAGAAGACTCGCTTCTAAAATAATTCTTAATAAATTGAATCTTACACGAGTGACATGTGTTATTTCATAAAAAAAATACTCATTGAAATGCATGGATACTAGACAAATACTGTCTTAAATTAACCGTTTTAGTGCTAAGCAATTTTGGATACAAACGATCGTAGCGCTTTTGCGACGCGTAGCATTCAAACGGTTATACCCGTGATGTGAGTTCCTCGTGCACTTCCATCGAACATGAAACATTAGTAGAAAGGGCGTAGCTGTAGATTGATTATCGGTATTGAATTATAAATTATCCGTTAAAAGAAAACTTATGAATAGATAGTATTCGCTTTATTGCGTTAGCAACATCTGTCAATAAAAAATTCCGTTAATTTTTTTATGTATTACTTAAATTATCTGTTGCTCTGTAGATTTTTCGATATTGAAGGCGACAAAAATATCTATATTTTTAGTAAAAATCACATTTTTGTAGTGAAGTTGCAATATCAGAACACAGTTCTGTGATATTTAAAAAAAGTTGTATCAAACCGAAATAATGAAGAGTATCGATTTAGTCATGGCTTCTCCTAGCGTGTATTACTCAAAGGTTTTTTGGATTCATTGCAATATAAATAGATTTGGGGCCTCGATGAATAAATCGATTTGGGTCTTAGCTAAATATAATTTTTTTTCAAAACTTGTGCTCCCATAATCTGATTCCCTGTTAAGAGTATTAGGGAATTTTCGGAAAATTTTTTCGCGTCACCATTTCGCCACGTTAACCGTTTAAGTTTACAAAAAAGCTTCGGGTTCGTATCCCGGTGGTATTCAAATATTTTTATCGATTTATAGATGTTATTTTGTACGTCTTTCCGATCGATTTGTTAAATGTGTTTTAAATATCACAGAATCATGTTCTGAAATCGTGACTTCCGAATAAAAATGTGTTTTTATATAAATAAATTAAAAGAAAATAACTATTATAAACGTACTTAATTAATATTTCAATAAACTGATCATATTTGTAGAATATTTTTGATCAACGTGTTGAATTTTCTATTCATGGAAATTAATTTTAAAGTAAAATACCTAACTTTAGTTATCTGATATCTTTTAGTAGACGTGCTTAAGCTCATTTAAATTGATATTGCTGATAAAATGGCTCTTTCCGGAGTTTTCCCTCATCAATTTTATATCTTACTTACTTACTTACCATCACGCCGTTTCCCCACAGGAGTAGGCAGAGAGGATAGAGCGCCACACTTTTCTGTTCTGACACATAATTATCGCCTCATTCGCATTCATACATCTTCTCATACAAGCTCGCCGATTGTTGAGGCTTCTAATAGAACGATCCTCCATTAACTGGTTTACCTGGTCGTACCAAGTCTTCCGCGGACGTCCTCAATTTCTGGTGCCATCAACACTTGCGTCGTATATCTTTCTTACCATTCTCTCCTCATTCATCCGTTCCATATGACCAAACCACCAAAGGGATCCTTTCTTAATCTTACTCACTTTACTAACATCTTAATATGGTAAAAAAAACGTACAATTCTATTTGAACTGCACAATTAATGGATCTAAATAATCATAAGGGTAATCGGTTTAAAATAATTAAAAAAATATTCTCCACACCCCCTGGTTCTCCAAAAAGAAAGTCTCCAAAATGACAGCATCAAAATCCCTATAATGATAATTGGGTATTGCCAGGTAGCCTCACATTTATTCAGATTGAACTTAATAGATTCCCCATTGTGTGAGTGTGGTGCCGAGGAGGAAACCCTTGATCATATCTTTTTTGCCGGTCCATTGCGGATCACAGGTTTTTTGTACACTAATCTCGTCAATGATGATTTTCAACTTCCGATTAACTTGTGTCATCTTCTTTCTCTTAACTCGCCACATTTAATCTGTATAACTGTGAACGACAATAATTTTGACTTTTAATGTAATATTTCCTGTTCTATAATATAATATGATTGTACTTTTTTTAAAAAAATAAATTTTTAACTTGATTAAGGCACAAATCAGTCTTGTAGGGTGGATTGCCTATTTAAAATAAGAAGAAGGTCATTTGAAATTAAGCTACATAATTTTGATGTTATTCAATTTTGGTTTTATGACGACAATATTTTCTGCAGAAATTATTATACAAATAATAAAATATAACTAAAAATCCCGCAGGAATACTGTTAAAATTCTATGCATGGGGAAAATATTTTTTTCCCTTTTTATTTAAAAGTTATTTTGATAAAGACATTTCGCTGGGGTCGTTTTAAAGCTAATACCGAGAATACTGGTACAGCGTCAGTCGTTAAATGCTCTTTTAACCGGTTTCCGCCCCGACAGGGCTGCCACTTTCGAACTTCTTCAGGATCGAGGGCAACAAACGGAGCAAAAGTAACCTACTGTTCTAATTAGGCGCAGAATACAGAAATTAAATTAAAAAGTTCCCATTAAGGCAAAGGCGATACGTAAGAAAACTCTGAGAAATTTGAGAATTTGAAAGTCTTGAAAGCTGATCAAAATGCAAATTAACAATTTAAATACCTTCTTAGCTCTTGTCTAAGACTTTATAAGAATATTTTAACTTTTTCATATACAAGTTTTAATTAATTTACGCAAATTCACATACATACCTATACATTTAAAAAGAAAAAAGATTTACATATTTTTATTTTTTATTTTCTTATTATTAATTTATTTTTCAGATTATCAGTAAGTCGTTAAGGACCCTGATAGGTAGTTCTAATATAACAAGATAAAATGCATTAATATTTCAAGACTATTAAGGGTAATAATATGTTACATAAAATTCTTTTTATGATTAAGTAATTAAAACATTGTAATATATTGAAAAACAATTATGTTGCAGATTGACAATTGAAAGCACAGATATGTGTTTTAATTTCTTAATCATAAAATGTCAAGATCAACGAAGTCTAATAACATGTCATGCGATAGTCATAGGTGTTAAATGCGTACATGGTTTATAGTATGTGTTAGAGGTTCGTTTCTTATTAATATTAAAATTTTATTACATTTATAAAAAGTTAAAAACATTATTGTATCCATGGAGTGCGACACATGCCAGAGTAACGATACATATCTATATATTTATTAGCATTTTATATGGAGAAAAGTTTGAACCAACCGATTTGAATATACCTAATCGCTATTACTGGGTTATTTTGAGGTTTGTACATACCTAGTTAATAAAAATTCGTGCATATAGATACGTGTATAAGAAATGGATTTTCAGACACAAATATATAAGGCGAGTGTGAATGAATAGTTAAGGGTGTCTATAAAATATATGAAACAGATTTAAAAAATAATGTGAGTGTGAATAAGGGGACTGTGAATGAATAGTTAAGGGTGTCTATAAAATATATGAAACAGATTTAAAAAATAATGTTAATCTGAGAAAAAATTTAACAATAAATTTTTTGGATAGGCGTAAGCACTCTGTCAAAAATATTTTATTGCACAATTCGCAATTTTAAGCCGTTCGAAATTTTCATCAATAAGATACAATTTTAAAATGTTGTAATTTCAGAACATATGTACTGAATTTAAAAAACATACTAATATATTTAATACAAAATTTTCTATGCTGTAAAGCTGTCAGCAACGAGGGTTAAACTCTGTTTTGGATGAGATGACAATTTTTCCCCACTCTACCTCTCACAAAATTATTTTGATGTTGAACGAATATATTTTATATAAATATAAAATGCGCCACTATATATGTGCTCTAACATACGCTTTATAAATAATATTTTTTTTTTAAATGACAAAACAAACGCAGAAATTGACTTATTTATTATGAGAGGTATATTTTTTAACATTTTTTACTTTTAAAATTATGTGACTTTCACAACGACATAAATACTCTTTCGACAGCCCTGTTTTCAACCTACGTGCACATTTGCACAATATCGTCTCACCGACAGCTGCAATGAATTTACGACAGGGTTGGCCAATTTACAACTAGGACGTATTTACCGGATCATTCAACCGGAACGTTTTACTTAAGACGTGTTGAATTTACTGTTTGCACGTGAATCCATTAAAGGCGAGAGTGCAAGTAATGGGTGCACATTTTTAATAGAAGTTACGAGAATCGGCGACATGTTATTGGGTATTATAATATTACTAGCAGAAAAGAAATTGCTTGTGCTAGCGCCTGCGGGCGGTTATTGTGGCCGTTTTGTGGTCGATAGTGGCCACCGCGTGGCTAGGGCTTCCGTAGAATCTATATTTTAATGCGGTTATCCCTTATTTTATTGTTTTAACAATGCACCAGAGCATGCATGCAGCAAATCATAATCGGAAGTGTTGGCATGGTTTTAAACCCCAGATCGGCCAATATAAAAAAAAAACTTAATTAAATTTAGCCAAGACACTAATTATTAATTTTTTATCCAATAAAATCATATTTAGACATATATATGTGGCAGAGTAAAGAATGAAGAAATAAAAATGAATGTAAAGTTGATCTTAAGATAGTGAGTAAGGTTAAGAAATGATCACTTAGGTAGTTTGGTCATATGGAACAGATTAATGAGGAGAGAATGGTAAGAAAGATATATGAAGTAAGGAAAGAATGCAATATAAGTATAATGAGTAAGAATAAGAAAATATCACTTAAGTGATCTGATCATATGGAATGGAGACGAGCACAGTTCAAATATATTTTTACATTTGTATTATATAGTTACCAATAAAAATAATGGTGAGAAAGATATATGACGAAAGTATTGATGGCACCAGAAGTAGAGGACATTGGTAATAATAATTATATCCACTAGGGCAGAGTGATCTGAAAACTGTCTATCGTTATGTGGCACCCATATCACGGGAATTTAGTTAGTCCTATTTTCATAGCACATGCGTTTAGCTTAGTTTAAAAATTGCAAGTAAATTAATGAGATACTAGATCGTGTGCGCGTCTCTATTTAAAAAAAGGGTAATACATTTTCATATCAAATGCTTATTTAAAGATATTTAAATTTACCCAACCGACGAACGGGACATCAATGGTCGAAAAACTAATGTTTGATTTTTGATGTAACACATAGACGCGAGACGGCAAATCCTGAGACTTGGTGTGTGTTCTTTCATTTTATACTAATATAGAACTATTACTCCAATGTAAATCAACACAATACATCAAACACTGTCTAGGCCATTATCAATTGATAATGACCTAGACATTATCAGTTGATACTGACCTATTTGTAAAAATTAAATATGGAACCAAAAAAGTGTTTGAATTATTTTGTTGATTAACTTGGTGTGCACCTACACAATGAACTACGAAAGCCGAAAGTTATCTCCAAAGAAAAATCTATAATCTAATCCTTGTCTCCGAGTAGAAAATCTAGTAATTAAAATCTCATTCGTTAACATGGGTCATCACCGTTTAATCTTTAAGATCATGTAGACAACTGCACGGCACATATAAACAAAATTAAGGTAACATTATTTCTGGATTCCCGATTAAATTTCCCGACCTTGTACCGGAAGCACTAAAAAGGAAGGCTTCCCGGGAAATTTAGTTTGCCAGGAATATTCGGGACAGAGGATTTATTCTCGTCACTCTGCTACGATACCGGCAAGAGAAAATATGTATCTCTTACAGTGCGTGTGCAAGTTCATAATTTTGTTTTCAACTGTACACGCATCGATATTATTTGTGCAAATCAACTCGAGTAGAGTTATAACAATGTTTTATTCATTTCTATTCATTTTGATGATGAAACTTGACAAAGTTAACGGCGATTCTGTCAATATGAACGTATAAAACTTTAAAATACATGGGCATGGTTGTTTATATATAAAATAAATAGGTTACATGGTTTATTTATAAATTATAAAGACGCGGAACTATGCAAAAAAATGGTACTTCATAATAATTGTAGAACAGTTTACCTGTCGAGAAAAAATAAATAGCATATTAAAGAAAATCTATAATGTTCGATGATTGATCAGAAAAAATGCAATCTCATCTAGACATCTGTTGATCTACAAACGTCATTCTCGGCATCGATCAAAAAGATAAACGTAAAAACAAAGATGTTCAAAAGAAAGATCTGAATGCATCGTCCATTTTTGTACAGAGACTCGACTTTCCCATCCGGCAGTGTCCCACTTGCTGCGCGGTGGTTTAAAGTGGGACGATTTAGCACGATGCAGCTTGAATACAGCTTTGACCGGTAGTTAGTAACTTGAACTGTTAACTGTGACTACATTTCCGCCGACCTCCATAGTGTGATAGCATAACCTGGTTATATCATTTCTCTGAACTGATTTTCATTCAACCATTGCCTTCCGATTGAGGTAAATCGGAGCGAAGTACGGGGTGAATATTATGTTCCAGGCCCATTTTGTTTTGACAATCATTTGTCAGTTCATATTTGGTAGTCGTAGAAGGTACTTAATTATAATTTATTATATAACATCTACCTTCTCAACAACGTGTTGAAGTTATTAAAACATTTTATCTAAATAAAATGGCAATGCAGTAATAATTAATGCTGATAGTTATTGCCACATATTGGAAAACTTGTTGGTGGCCGAATTGGATCGATTGGGCCTGCAACACATATGGTGTCAATACGACGGTGCCACCTCATACGCGCCACCCTACGCTTGAAATTTTGATTTGATGGCTCTAGACTATTTTTTGTAGTGGTACTTGAAAAAAAATGTCTACACTAATAAGTCAACAACAATTCCGATAATACAGGACAATATTCGAAATGAAAATGCTGAAATAACACGCGACATGTGCGAGAATAAGATAAAAAAATGATTAAAAAATCACGCATTTGTGTCGCTGCCAGAGGCAGCTACTTAGCCAATGTATTTCAAATTTATGCATCAACCCAAAATAATATTTATATTACCTTAATTTTTTGTTGAACTAAACTTTGTACTACACAATTGTGTATTATTTTTATCATCACTATAACTTCGAGAGATGCTTAAATTAAACGGAATCAGGTAATGACCTTTTCAAGCAGTGTGGTGAGGCTTAATGAGGGGATTGCGTTAAAGTATTGGGGAAATCAGTATTGTTGATAAGTGTTCTTCCAAATCTAGATTTTATAATTTATACGATTTTTGGGATATTCCTTTATACATGTTAAGAGGAGGAAAAATATGAGTTTATGGCTATCGAAAGAGTTACTATTTTTATTTATATGCTTAAAAAATTCCAAAAGGTCATTTTATTTGTATTTAAGTTTCACCCGATTTAACAGTGTTTTTTTAGGTGGTGCCTTTCTTGGATGCAGATATTTTTCAGGTCTTGTTTTTGTCACAAATTTACCAAATACTTTTTCAAAATTCTCTTTTTTTTAACACGGGCCATCACAATTAATAAATGAAATTAATATTGCCATAGATAGAATTTATAAAGTATATAAATGAGTTCAACAAAAAAAAAATTTAGCACCATACTGGAGACGTACGATCTCAATCTCACGTCTCTGTATGAAAACTGGTTTATTTAATAATGATTAAGACTGTAATGCTGACGTTCAATTGGTCGAGATGGCGATTGATTACGTTAACGGTCTGTTTCGATTGGATACAAGGTGTTAAAGTCGTATGGTATTACACAGTTCTAAAATATAAATCACCTCATTAAAACGTGTAACGTTGCAGGTCAGTAGCAAGTGCACTAAGAAAATCGTTAACACTTAATAAGATCATATTTGTTATATAAACGTACATACGTTCATAAGATCTTCAAATGAAATATAATAAGAATTATTTGATAGGGATGAGCGATGCCGGGAAGAGCAGTGGCTAGAGAGTCCTAACGGAGCATTCTACTGGTTCTCCGTCGCACCTCTTGCGACCTGGACAGGGTGAATTTCTCCCGGACTGTGACTGAGTTCTGCGACTGCAACACATAAATGCGACGTCCACTCTCTCCTTTTGAGGATGTATGATTTATATAGCTTCTTTCTGGCTGCCTTTTGAATTTCATTTGATAACGCGTCTCAGGTCTAATTGACAGGTATGGCTCTGGTATGATGATACCGGATCCAAGCTATGATAGTATTATGATAATAATGTAATAAAATAAATATGTAATTATGACGAATCGAAACGAGAGTAAACAACTCTCAAAATGTGTAAATAAATAAAAAATAGTTATTAGATTTGCATTTATATAATTGTATCGTAAGTCTGAAAACGAAAAAAAATCCTGCTAGAAAACAGAAACCTGTGTTTATTTACAAATCTCAAAAATATTAACAAAAATTCTGTTTGATGTAGTAAATTGCATCTGGACGTAATGTGGAATTTGACAATAAAAATTGGTTGTTATTTTATGTTAATCCGGATCATGTGTGCAAAAAAAAAGTATTATTAACTACCCTTTTGACCGATCTAAATTAAATATTGCATAGTTACCTTCTAAGACTCTCGAATATAAATGTGTATTATAACTTTGTTAAGATGTACTCTAGAATCCTAAGAAAAATATAATCATCCCTTTCCCTGCCATATTAATAACTCTCTACCTGAACCAAAATGCACATATCTCTTTAAGCCTGTGCAAAACAAAGACATCCCTATTTTCCCACCGCCTCTTTTAAATTATAACCAAATTTGTATCCCGAGTAACGACTACTTGTAGCAATATACAACAAATTAAATCATAATATTTATAATATAAATATTATGATTTAATTTGTTGTATATTATATACAATAATATTTATAATATGTATAAATTAAGCCACAAATGTTTAAACCATCTATTGACACTATAACATAAATTAATAAATAATAAATATCAATATTTTTATACGAATCTTTATGTAACATGTGTCCCAAAAGTTAATGTGCAATGAAACATTTTTTAGTATTTCCTACATCAAATGTTGAAAGAGTCACATATGTGCATTAGGTCATGCCTTAATATGCTTGTTCATGTTGTTGAAGACTTTCCGCAGGGTGTTCGGCGATACCTGCGTAACATGGGTAGTAATTGCTGCTTTTATCTCATCATTCGTGTTCGGATTATTTTCGTAGATTTTAACTTGAAGCCTTATGAGCCTTAGAAAAAATAGTCTAGTCTGGTGAATGGGCAAGTCAGGATCTACGAGAAATTATGCGACTCGCAAAGATGTTCTTCGAAAAGTTTAGTAATGTCTGCAATTTTACGTTGAGTCAAGTGGTCTTAGAACGGTTCAAGATGATTGATGCGGTAACAACTAGCTCACGAAGCTTTTCCATAAATGAAAGATAAAAAATTATTCACTGCATGTAAACTTTTGGGATATGCTATATTAGTCCCATAACCTAAATTCAAATTTTCATATGACACAACACGACATGTAATCTTAGAGTCGGTTGTGTGAACAGTAGTAACTTTTTACTAACATCCGTGGTTAAAATCGTTTGCGGGTTATTTGAACGTCAAATTTACTATTGTCGAAGCATAGATGGATATATCTATGGACGTAACAAACAATCATGAAATTTTTTATGCATTATCTGTGAATTATTTCGCCAAGGCGTTCGAAATCTGTCACTTTGGTGGTTAAATATATAATGCATAAAATAAAGCATATTTCATGATTATTAGCATATGTTAATGTATATTAAACAACGAAATCATCATCGGATGAACTCTCATCACTAAAATAGCAAGATATTGAACGATTAACTGTCGTATACTGCAACATTCAAAGAATTGATGTGTCAGATGACTTTTGGAACAGCTGCGAAAAGCCCGCCATATTTAACTATCTATTCTCATTTTTATCATCGGATATCGGAGAGTAAAATGTGTTTACTACGGAGTAAATATATTTTTACAAATTTAAAATTTATTTAAAAAAATTATATTGATAATCATGGTTATACAACCGGCCCTTAGCAGTATCCACGATATATTTTAGTATTTAAATTTTTTAAACAACTTTGTAACATGTTTGATCTAAATAAAATGTTACATTTTTTCTTCCTTAAATTCGCGGCAATAAAGATATTGTCAACTTGAATACTCGTACATTCTTTTATCCCAAATAGAGCCTTCACTCGCCCTTGAGAGAATACAACATGTAGAAGAAGTATCTTATTTATAAAAGTACTTGAAGCAGTACTTTAAGAAATAAGACACCTTTTCGGGAGCTTTACGCGCAAACTTTAAGTGGTTAAAAATAAAGTGTATGATGATACTATAGGTGGGAAGTCATGCGATGTGGTGATGGTAAACAGTTATGTGACTGTTATTATGACGATGATTGCTAACTAAGATTTGACTGTTGGTGGTTTACTTTTCATTATACCAGTCATTGAATGATTATAAATAATGTTAGGAGAACACATTCTTATTGTGAAGTTGTAATTATTCAGAACAGACGGTCTGTGATATTTTAAATATGAATTAAATAATAATAATAATAATAGAACGATTAAATATATTAATATCAAAAAGATAACATATAGGTTCGAAAATTTGTAGTTAAAAATATTGTCGCTGTAGCACAGTTGGATAATGCACCTTCCACGGTTAGGAAAGAGATCCAGGTTCGAATCCCAGTGGCGCAACAACAATATTTTTCGTTAAAATTGATTTTATATGTATATCTTTCTAATTAATATTTTAATTCGTATTTATAAATAATGTGTTACCAATAAATCGAACACAATCAACAAAATAATTTAAGTAACTAA
The DNA here is from genome assembly GCA_022840565.1 of Eubasilissa regina. Lineage (NCBI taxonomy): Eukaryota > Metazoa > Arthropoda > Insecta > Trichoptera > Phryganeidae > Eubasilissa > Eubasilissa regina. Next base: position 6,747,228 of record JAINEB010000017.1, read on the forward strand.
ACAAATAATAGATATCTCATAAATACGAAGTTATTATTTTTATTATATTTAATGGAAAGATATGGAAGTATGGGTAAGTACAATGGCTTTTTAGGTGAAAATCCAGTATTTGTTGTTTTCTCGGATATATTAAAATATTGTTTAAGCAACTGTTTATACAAGTTTACATAACTCTATGAATAACGATTTAACCACCAATTATGCAGTGTATCAACACATATTTAGTGCTTGTTGAAATATATTACAACTAAAGCCCTTTGACATGAGTTGCTATGTTTTGTATATTTGTTACATTGTCGTTATATTGGCAAAGCTGCCCGCTATTTTAGTAGGTATATGATTTGTAATTTTTACGAGTTTTAATAATTTTTTTTCTATTTAGTAGAATCAGAACAAATAGGTTTGTTTGATTGATACATTTTTCGCATGAAAACGAGCAAAATTTTTCAATTTTTAAAATATTATCAAAAATGAACTAATATTTAAAAATTAGATTAAAGAAAACATTTTAATTAAGTAAACTCTATCTATCGAAAAAATATAGTTTACATATATATATATATATATATATATACATATACTTGAAACCATTGCCGGTTTAATAATGATTTAGTTATGTGGAACTACAATAAGTTCTAAAAAATCTTAGTGTCACAAATTAAATGTAATTTATTTAAAAATTAAAATTAAAATGATGTATAAGGCATTAAAAGTAACAGTATAATAAAAAAATGGTGAAGTATATATAAAAAAAAGTAAAATTTTATACTAAACGAAAATTCTGAAGACCGTAAGGTAGATAATTATTAATATTATGGAGAGAGAATTCTAACCACTGACCATATATTTGATTATAAAAACGAAAATAATTAACGGCACTTTTTTCAACTTTTAATGATATTTTATAACTCTTAGAAAATTTTCTTGAATTTATTAAATTTTAAGAATTTTGTAATCATTTTGAGGGAGATAATTTATTCATAAATTATTGAAATTATATTGAAAAAAACATTAGTACACCTGTAATAGCGTTAAGGTCTGGAACTTACCTTATATGGCTTCAGCATTCTCCTCAATTCTCCAGCTTCGTTCAGTCTCTCGACGGTATCAGCATCCTGGAAAAATAAATTGATTATAACTATTATTGTACAAAAATTACATACCGATATCCAAATAATTGTTAACTTTTTAGTCGGTTTTTAGATCAATCATAATATCTTATATATATATATTCAGGTAGTTTGCGAGTCCGGTAAACATATATATGAAATATTATTTGATTTGTAAGTGTATTAACAAACTTATTTATTTATTGCAATCTGCAATCAAGATTTTTGGAGGGAAATAAAATTGTGGCGGACGCCTTCCGTCATCTATGGATTGCCAGGCAAGGCGTGCTAAAGCCGACATGAATAACAAATTTAAATAGATTAAATTCTTGATTTTATCGCATTTAACAATTTGAAAATTAACCCATTTTGACTTGAATAAAATAAATAAATAATTTGGCTATTTGAAAAGAATCACAATAAAGTGATGACGATAATGATGAGAACGTGATAAAGTGCAACATTTAAGAATACTTGGAGGTTGTTAGAGGAAGAAAAAGAATGAGAGAGAAATATATTTACCAAATAGTGACAAGTAAATAATAATAAATTTACATAAGTTGTATGTAAGATTCCAAATTTAATAAAATTTACGAAATAATTAAATTCTGACGTCTTCCATCGGGTTTTACTCAAAGGTTTTTGAGATTCACAGTAATATAATTTTAAATTTAGAATAGTAGATGTATCAATTTGAAATATTACAGAATCTAATCAGAATTTGTTGAAAATGTATTCGAGTGCTATAGTGAAAGTGTAGAATGCATTTTCCCAGATAGGAGGCAGTCCAGATTCGAATTCACGTAGCAACTAAATATATTTTAACTAGTTCCAAAGTATAAAAACTGTATCGAAAAATTGTTCTTCTAACCAAAAAGAATTGAAAAGTAAAACAAGAGATCTAATCTCACAAATGTGACCTTTATTGGAATTATGAAAACTTCCCTGAAAATGTGACAACAGGAGAGAGAAGAAAATAATATATGTAGGTAAAGAATAGAGTTTCTCTCTTTAGTGATGGGAAAAGTTGGACGACCAACTTTCTTTTTATTATATTAGTTACTTAACTTCCAAAGTTTGAGTGACTCAATCTGGACAAACAAGATTCCTGCTCTTCTACGGGCGAGGGAGAATTACAAGTTGAACAATATTGAGGAATACTTATAGTTAATTCCTTACATATTATTTATTTATTAGAATTATTATTTATTACTTTGTGAAAAAAGTTGTTTTTCATAAAGGTTTCACACAGTAATTTTATAAGGATAATAATTTTATTATTTGAAATAAAAAAGTGTACTTAAAAACAAATTGAAAGAATTTTCATAAATTTCAATTTACATATTGTTACGCATCAAAGGCGTATTCTTAATATCATAGAACTGTGTATAACTAAACATTTTGGAATAAAATAGAAAATAATTTTTGACATAATAAATTACAATGAAATATTATCACACACAAATTATTCGCAGTTGTAGTTGTAGTTTTTTTTTACTTTTTATATACATTGAACATTGTATTTATAAGCGATCTAATCGCATCTTACTCTTTATGTATATTTATTTATAATCTTCTCTAATCTAATCTAATCTAATCTAATCGCATGATTTACTCTTTATGTATATTTATTAGTATATTGAACACTACACTTTGTTTATTTCTACACCGGAAAGGCACTGTCTGCTATAATACAGTAAAATACTAGTGTAGCAGGCAGGGTACCGAAATACATGTTTCACTTTACTGCAATGTTATCTGATTATAACAATATAATAACACACTGTACTGTACTATGAATCAAAAAAAATAAATTATTATTATTATTATTAGTTGGAATAAACCTAACTTGTTTTTTCAATCCTTATAATAATTGTACTGAACTAAATATTTTCTTAATGAATCCGTGTAGGCATCTTGATGTCTGCGGATTTTCTGCATTTTTCAAACAATTTGTGCTCAAGGCTCTGTTTTCGAAAAGGAATAATCCTTACTGAAATTTGCAAAGAATGACATTTCTACGTATTTGTTTACTTGACAGACTAAACGTTTTGTGTTCTTAGGGTATTTCAACCCATGATTCTATATTTCGGTGTTTGCGCAGATAAAATTTGTAGGTTACAATTTATCATCTGTCAAGCTATCAAATTTGCATTTTTCAGAATATTATTAGGTTATATTATTACCAATATTAAATTAAATGTCAAAATACAGTTATTTCTGTATTAACTTTAGGCTACGCTAATTTGTAAAGCTAGTTAATTAAATAAATGTTTTTGAACACCATTAATGTAACATTTAAAATTCGTTGTCCGTAGAAGAAATCGTAGAAAATATTTTAAGCCAAATCGAAAGCAGAGTACGGTACCGAGCAATAAAAGAACTTGCCTCAAAGTAGTAAATTTACAATGGAATTCTAAATTTAAATTGATAGAATTATTCTCAAAATTTAAAAAATACCAAAATTTTTTTTTGCCTAACCTAACCTAACTGTATACGAATATTTAGTTAGCATCATCGGTAAAAACATGACCTAACTTTGTATCGACTGCGCGCCATTGGTTCATAGTAATCAGTATACAAAAGGTTGAGGCTGTTGACTTGTTAATTGATGACACTGGCAACAGTGTCTCGGCTGCTAGCTAAAAGAGGACTAGGACTCAGACTTAGAATTAAAATAAGAAATAGCAAGAAACACTTTTGAAAATTGAAGAATCTCTTCTGCAAGCGAGACGTACTCGTAAGTTCGAGCACCTATCGGTGGGAAGTAAAATACTACTTTTGAGATTTGGCTGTATTTGGGTGTTTTGATTTTAAAGATCTCTTGGGTTGAATTAGTATTAAAGAGCACGAATAATTCGAGAGAACTAATAAGATAGATAAATAAGATAAGATAAACCTTAATTGATTTTTTTTTTATGCATCAGAAGTAAAAATATAATAATATAATACATTCGGAAAAGGCGGACCTCGCAAGAATCATCGCTTCGACGGTGATAGCGTAGAGTTCGTACATATTTGTAAAAAAGGAAATAGACTAAATATTTTAGAAAATTTAACGATTAATTGTAACAAAAATGATAATATTCAAACACCTTCTTGACTTGTTGACCACTCCCCAACATCCACCTAACTCTAATCCCCACCCTTCACTCTTTAACCCTAAGTAGCACGTAGTCCTTTAGTCTTAAGTTTAGTATTAGTATATTACTGAAGATGATGTGTCAGCATTGAAAACGTTACAATAAATAACAAATTAGCGAAAGTAAACAGTGTTTTTATTTTAAATATAATTTAAAATAATACACTTATTAGTTTACTGTGTGGAATTTAAATACAGGTTCTTGTTTAAACTCTATTCAGCACACTAATACGTACAACCTTTAAGATCGATGATAACTTATGACCTTAGCATTGTAACTTCACAGGGCACAGAGTTGGAAACAATCAGAGAGGGGAGCTAACCTATTATATTTTTTTAATATTATAATATCAACGAAAACTTGCTATTTTACGATGAATTAAAAGAGTGCTCAGAATTCAATTATTATTCTTATTTGAAGTAACTCAAGCTAGTAAGTTTTTAAAATATATTGTTTTGTAATAATATTTTATTACATAACTAAAACTGAACCCATAAAACATAAGCTCTAGATGTTTGTCTGTAGGTTCAAAGTATCACTTAATATAAATACATTTAATTGATTTTATTAAAAAATTACTTCAAATATGCAGTATTTTAAATGAATAAATAAACAAAAACTTAACTATAAACAAATAATAGATGTCTCATAGAGACGAAGCTATTTTTTAATTATATTTAACGGAATGATATGGAAATATGGGTAATTACAGGGTTTACGATCTGTCTACAACGTAGAGATATCTATTATTTGTATACAACTCATTAAACTGAGTTGTAGGCAACGAGTTGTAGGCACTGTCATTAAATAGTTGTAGGCAATGAGTTGTAGGCACTGTCATTAAACAAATAATAGATATCTATTATTTAATTTTAAAATTAGCAATATTAACTTGGTGGTTAAAATTCATATTTTTTATTTATTATCTTAGTTTTATTAACCACAATTGAGTTTAAAAAATATCTACCGGTTTCGGAAAACACCTTTTCCTTCTTCAGGATGTCATAACTAACTAAATTTATTTTTTAAATAATTGTTGTTTTTTTAAAAAATTTAAAAATAGATTCTGGTGAAGAAACAATGCTATATTTTTAGTTAGTTATGACATCCTGAAGAAGGAAAAGGTGTTTTCCGAAACCGGTAGATGTTTTTTAAACTCAATTATGGTTAATAAAACTAAGATAATAAATAAAAAATATCTATTATTTGTTTAATGACAGTGTCTTTGTATGTGAAAATTCCGTAATTGTGTTCTTAGACATATTTAATAATAATAATAATAATAATGTGTTTATTCCAGCGTGATCAGGTTTTTTTTTAAAAAAAAACCTGATTCGCCATAAAGATTATACATTTAAGGTTATGAAATAAATATGCTGTGAAAAAGAAACCAAGGAAAATATTAATAAATATAAAAAAAAAAAATTAAAAAGTTAATAAAAAGTAAAAAGTTCACACGCACAAAATATAATTATTACATATATAACTACTTCAATCACGGCCATTGTTGTATATGTAGCTATTTTAACAAAAACTCATTTAGTAGTATCGTATATCAACATTCAATTTAATAAGAATTAATTGACGTGCTTCTTCGTTTACTAGTTAAGATATTCATCAAGTGCTGCAGTGACTGGTGGTTCGAGGCTCATTCCACGAGACCACCAGCAAGTTAGTTCTATTTTCATAACACAAGCTTAGTTCAAAAGTTAGAATATGAATGTAAACATTTTAATTCAGCATATAAGTGCGTAAAGACGCCTTTTATAGTGTGATTGAAAAGCGAATGAAAACGAAACAAAAAAAGTGAAGTAATTAAGGAAAAATTAATTTGAAAATATTAACTTTTATTTATTTATTTCCTTCAACGCCCTTGTGGGCTTTTACAAAATAATACTTTTTATTTAATTAAAAATATAACAGTACATTTTTAATTGACATTTCAATATAACAGTTTAAATATAATATAAAAAATAAAAACTAAGTATAATTTACATACAAATATTTCTTCAGCTCAAAAATGCTCCTGCAACGAAAAATGTCAACGAAACTCAACTTGTTACCATGCCGATGCATCCGCGATATTGGCGAGTTAACATCATAATTATTTCTATGTGTACCTCTACAAAGAACACCTCATGTTGTCTTGTTTGAGTTGGTACTTTATACGAAACCATTTGTATCAACTCAAGGCCGTCCAACATGCTATTGATCATTTTATATAGATATAATATGTCTCCAGGCTATTTTTTTCAAATGAAGAAGAATAATCATGTATGTTTACCTATGCTACTGTTCCGTAACGAGGTAATTATAACAATAATGATTTTGTATGAGAATAATGTAGACAAAACGTAGTGGACATAAGATCTTTAAGATTAATTTTCGGAAAAACTTAAAACTCTCAAGGAAAGAAAGTTCTATAAAGATAACATAAAATAGATTAAATAGAGTGATCTACTTATGTCGACGGCGACTTTCTATCGTACCATACTTCTGACGTGATGGCGATAACTATTATAATATATGGCAGCGCACACACTGTTTCAAACGATATAACAGTAGGTGGGCAACTGTCGTTCTGTTACACCCAAGAGTGGAACAAATTGTTTTGTAGACAGTAGGAGACGATTGGCAGGATGGTTTTTTAATGCTTCGATTTTACAAGAAAACACTCGTAAGTTGTTGAAGTATTTATTGAGAAATAATATAGTACAGACAACTATGCTTAGATTGACCGGGTTGGAACATTAGATAAGGCTTACATCTACTTACAGAAATGAAATATGATCTTCGAAACAGCGTTGCGTTTTGTTACGTAGGCCACTTTAAAATAATCTCTCCGAGTGCATCCCATGCCTTTTGTGGTAATAATACCCTTATCAAATGCTGGAACATAATGGTTCGACTGTTTTGTTCTCATTGTGTGATGATGATGTATGTTGTATGGTTTGTAAGAGTACGGCTGCGTGTAATCCCCGTCAAGTGTGTTGTGTATGAGTATATCATGTAAGATGTATCGTGCAGAAATAAGTAAGTAGCAGAGATACGTACAGTTGCACTGAGTTTATTATATAAGTTAAAATCGAGTCTTAACTAATTACTGAGCTAAATAAACGTTGAGATCAACGTTGATACGAGGATCTGATAAAGCGTTGACGTCAGGGAAAATAGTAAGGCCGCTCGGCGATCGCTGGGTGCATTCACATGGGTCACTCGATGTGCATCGACGTGATTCAGCGGCAAATGCGTTTAGCGATGTTGGTGGGCATTCGCCAGAAGAAGAGGAAAAAAAAATGATTACAAAATTATCCATTTTAATTAAATGTGAATTTATATTGAAAACTATAATAATTTATTAAACAAAAGACTAGTCATTTTTTGTGCTTTTTAATGTGATTTAATTACTAGATTGCCTTTTTGGTAAAAAGGTATATTTTAAATTACATTTCCGCTCGATGAATCCTTTATGGTATAAAGGTATTCAATGTTGACACGTCAAATGAAATATGAAAGAGCATTAGTGGTACGTTCACCGGGAACAATCATATTAAATCACAGCATTAAAACGAAGACACATAGTAAAAAGAAAATATCGTTCACCATCATGAAATATTTGGGCATTTTACCAATATTTACTTTTTATGGATAAGTATTTCTTTATTGAAAACTGGATTTAAAACGAAAGAGGGTCGAGATTCTCTTAAACGACACCGCGGGAAGGTCTCAAAATTAATAAATTTGGTTCAGTGAACCGTTACTTAAGGTTTATAAAATAATATTGTATACCCTTCCTTTGAGGTTTCTAACCTTTTCAAAAAATAGATTATATAAAAATATGTTAGTAACGCTCATGCAATGCAAAAAAAATATACATAATATGTGAAAATATGTTTTTTTTTTACAAAATAAAGGAGAGTGCACAGATGAGTGCAGAACAACCGCTTTACGATTAATTTGAAAATATTGAAAATATTAAAAAATATGAAACAAACTTACCTAACCTGGATCTCTTTCCATTTCCATTTCCTTTTCTTATTTAAAATATTACAGACCTATGTTCTGAATAATTACAACTTCACAATAATAATGCATTCTCCTCAATAATTTAATTTTATTAACAATTTTTCAATCGCTTTTGGAAGCAAATCATTTTTATGATATTAACAAGGGTTTGGAAGTTTTCTCAGCAGAATGTTGGGCAATCAAAGAGGCCTTGGACGTCTGCGTACTCCGGAACGTCGATAAGGCTGTTATATTCACCGACTCGCAAGCAACTCTTGAATCCCTCTCTGCTAATATGAAAGTTTGGCTAGACAATGAGATAATCTGTTCCATCAGAAGATGCCTATTTAATTTGTACAGCAACAATAAATAGGTGTCATTTGTTTGGATTCCTGCACATAAGGGAATTCAGGGAAATGAATGTGCTGATGAACTGGCCAAGAGACTACTCTTTCCGGAGTTTTTCCCCATTAATTCTATATCCCGATGTATGACAGACTTAATATGGTAAAATAACGTACAAATTCTATCTGGTCTGCGCAATGGATGGATCCAAACAATCACAAGGGTAATCGGCTTAAAATAATCCAAAGATCTATTCCCTGCACGCCTTGGTTCTCCAACAGGAAAGTCTCTAAAATAATAATATTAAATATCTCTAAAATGAGAATTGGACATTGCCAGGTAGCCTTAAATTTATTCAGATTGAACATAATAGACTCCCCAATTTGTGAGTGTGGTGCCGAGGAGCAAACCCTTGACCATGTCTTTTTTGCCTATCCATTGCGGATCACAGGTTTTTTTTAACAATAATCTTGTCAATGGTAATTTTCAACTTCCGGTTAACTTGTGTCATCTTTTTTCCCTTAACTCGCCACATTTAAGTTATATAATAGCAAATTTCTTGAACAACAATGGTATTAACCTGTAACGTAATATTCCCTATTCTATAATATTGTTGTACTTCTTTCTATGAAATAATGTTATAACTTAATTAATGGCACAAATCATTCTTGAATGGTGGATTGCCTGTTTAAAAGAAGAAGAAGGGTTGGGAAATTTCACATATAAATACTAGGGGTTTATAGTCAGATAAATTATAAATGTTAGAAATAAGAAAACTTGTTGATAGCAAATTAAATATTATATAAATAACCAAATCCTTTTTGCAAATGGACACCTTTTAAATTTGTTTTCACAGTAATTCCTAATTAGTTACCCACCACTTATACTTTTATAGTTTTCTTTTTATCTATGCTTGTGTTTTTAATTTTGCATTTTAGTATTCATTGTTTCCTGAAGATGATACCATAGGTATCTAAACATGTGATATATCAATAAATAGTGGTTTTAAACAAATTGTTTTCTATTTATTTATATAATATGTCGCCATAAAGTAATTTTGCAAATATTTTAATTTACAAAATACAGCCCATTCCCACTTGATCCGTTTTCTATCTATTTCAGTTCAATGTTTGCAGAAAGCAAGCACCTTAACATTATATTTTTACTAGATTAATCTACCTTCCTACACATTATTTGCTAAGATCACACATCTATTGCTTTCAATTCATATTTTCTTCCGCCATATTTCTTGTTTCCTCCACCATATTTATTAGTTTCTCTGGCAGCGCTTCAACCCACGTCAGATTACAAATTTTGTTTCGTATTTTTAAATACATAATTAATATTTTTGAACATATGATAAGACACTTTGAAAACTTTTGACCTTTAAAACACAGAAAAGATATTTAAATAAATTATTCGTACACACTGAAATATTGTCTGGTGTCGTTACACGCTCTTACTTACAGATTCAAAGAAAACTAACATCGTTAGTTTTCTTTGAAAATAAACACTATGTTCGAAAAAAATACGACAAAAATATAATGATGTTAATACCGAAATTGTTCAGTAAAATGTTTTCGAGAAAATATACTCGATTGTAAAAAATTTTCTATACAACGTTTCAGGGATTTTCGTAACATTGAATTACGAATTAAAAATAATTTATCTCTGTATTTTTTGTTCAATAATATACAATATTTTTATTTCTCGAAAATTTATTCTGTCCATGTGGTTTTGTTACATAGGTATAATTTAAACTGGATTGAACAATGAACTGTATTGCTTATTTTTCAGATATGGGTCAATTTTATTCAAGTTTAATAAATATATGATTTTGAAATTAGCAAAATTAACTTTGTGATTAAAATTCATATTTTTAATTGTTAACCGGTAGATGTATTTAAAGTAAATGAGTGGTTAATAAAACAAAGTTAACAAATAAATATATTATATGAATAAATACAATCAAAAATATTTTTTAAATCTATACAAAATGCATGTTTAAGAAAAACCGCTAATCAGATACTTATGTTTGAAAAATAATGAAACTTATATTTTTATTAATATCGGAATATCTAATTATTTCTTTATTAAATTAATTATATGTATAGAGGCAGCGATTCAAATTCACCTTCAGCATCGCCGTCCCCAGTTGACTGACACCGACACCTGCGATATCTACATCCAGGATTCAGGCTTCAGCGGAGAGAAGCCGTGCTTAGTCTGGCCCCGACGATAAGTTTCGCTTCACCATGATGAGTCCGCCGTGCACTCGGGTGCCGGGCGGGACTGAGACCGAGCGCTTCCGACTCTCCTCTTTCCTCTCTTCTCCACGCTCTATCTTCATACTTCACGCTCTGCTATCTTCTGCATTCTTCCTTTCCCATCCTTGACTCAAAAACGACTCTACATACACCGGGCATTTCATTTTCAACATCAAAACGATCAAACAGATTAATCACATAGAAAAGTCTATTTTTTGTAAATAGAGATGCTTACACGGAATATATGTCACATCAATATTCTTAATATTTTCAAACTAAGCTAAACGCTGGTACTATGAAAATAGGACTAACTTGCTAGTGTCCTGAAACGAGGCGCGATAAAATATAGTCGCTACCGAGAGACCAACCCGGAACTTTCTAATGCCGGTAGAGAGTTTAACCAATTAGGAGACTATTCCAAAATAAGATTTTGTACATATATGTTATCTACTTTTAAAATTAGCAATATTAACTTTGTGGATAAAAATAATAAATAAATAATAACAAAGATAATAAATAAAAAAAATATATTTTATCAATCGTGGAGGTTCAATATATGAAAAATAAAATTAACACGTCGTTCCCACTTTTATAAGAGTGATAAGATCAAGACATCTACGATAGGTGAAAATACTGATAACAGGAAACTCGTAAAAAGGATAGTTTTACATGAGATAATGTGGTGTTCAATAAGGTGTTTGAAATGTAAATTAAAATTAATTATAAATTATTAAAGAAAATGAATCCAGGTATAAACTGTATTTTTATTTACTTTATCTACAACATTTTCACAATTTTTTTAAATCATAACATCATAGGATAGGTTAACTTCTATATATTTTAGAAATACAAATCAATAATATTCTAAATGATGACAAATAAATGAAGACAATGTCTCAGGATGGGTTAATTAATCCCTAGTATGTAGGTAGATATTTGCGAAACGCCGGATTAGCTCCTCTGTATTTATTCGTTGGTATTTGGGAAGCGAAAAATAGTAATTATTTAAAATAAACATAAGGTTATTTTATAAGTAAATTCGTAAATGAACAAAGGTTTAATGAATAACTAATTAAGCAGGTACAGGCACTCGGTTCATAGTCCTTTTCAGGGTGAATGAGCTACACCCTACACACTGTATGACAAACGGATTATTCTAATCCAAAAGTTAGTGTAATTAAGAGAAAGTACGCGGTAAGAAGCGATCGATCCACCCTACGGGTCAGATACCTAAACACTGTTATTTTCGGCCAATAGTGACATCATTAATTATTATAGTTTCCACTTACTTATTTGCCATCACACCGTTTCTCCGCGGGGGTAGGAAGATGAGATAGAGCGCCCACTCTTCTGTCCTGACACACAATTCTCGCCTCAACCACATTCATACATTCGATTACTGTGGATTCTAACAGGAACATCTTCCAGTATCTGGTTTATCTGATCGTGCCAAGCCGTCCGCGGACGTTCTCTATTTCTGGTGCCATCAACACTTTCTTACTATTAGCTACTCATTCATCCGTTCCATATAACCAAACCATCTAAGTGATCCTTTTTTAATCTTACTCAGTGTAGTAAGGTCAACTATACATTCTTTCCTTAATTCTTCATTATTTTCTCTCTAATAAATGTATCTGCGACATATACGGTGAAGTGATCTCATTTCCACTGCATTCAGTCTACTTTCGTTATTTGCTTCAGATCTCACTAAACATCAGTGTCGATACCAGGACTCTACTGTGTACAGCTATTCTTGCCTCGGTTGACAAATTCCCATTTGATATAATTCCGTTCAAAGCGTTATTCACTTTGCTCCCTGCAGTCACCCTCCTTTCGATATCTTTCTCAGTCTTTGTTTTTTATCAAACACACTTCCCAAATACACAAACTCAGTTTTTCAAGAGTACCTACATCTATTTTATTTTCTGAAACAATAGGTAGAATAGACATCCTTCTCTTACTCAGGACTGTTCTGTGAACAAAAGCTTCCATAGCCGTCCTACTCATTCACCGCCATGTTGGCATTTCTTTTAATCCTACATGGCAGCTTTGCTGTCGCCATCCGAGATTCATTCACTGTCCCCCGTTATCTTTATTTTAAAAAAAGGACACGCTCATGACATATACGACAATAAATTAATACATACGTAAACAATATTTAAAAAAATCTCAGATCTACAAATAAACTATAATACATTACAAGTAAACTGTTTGATTTTAGACTCGCGGATGCCCCATGATGTGTATGTGAGCGAGTGAAACTAGCCCTGGAACACATCTTGTGGTATTGCGGGATAATGAGGGATGCTCGTGATCGCATGATTGGAGGCTTAACTGGGTTCAATGGTCGGCCGCCTGAAAACGTGGACCTGATCAGTAATGCAAGGAATCTCAAAATGTACAGGGATTTCATCAAAATGTGGACTACAAAATAGGGTTTATTAGGCAGATGACAAGATCGTGTCACTTTTCACTTTTAAAAACAAACAAAGTCGTGCGTAACTCCGTTGGCCTGTACCGTGTGTGGCGTGGCTCATACATCATTGTGTTTCGTCCAAGTCCCTTCATGGGAGAGTGTACTTGATAGTTAGTCCTTTAATGGCTGTCTTGTATCCACTGGTTTCTTTATTTCCGTACATAACACTTGATTACCTGTTTATTTGTAATGTTGTTATATACCTGTATCTTAGAGTAAATAAAGATAGCGCTTAAAAAGGCTCAGGAAGGTCCAAATTAAAATCTCTGTTCGTTGTGTAATTTCTTACATTAACTTTTGTTTTTGTTATTTTTTTTGTGTTTATTAATTGTAGATTTCGCGTTTCGGTAACATTGTGTGTGGAACCGATAAAATAAATTGAAAACTTTTACAAGGGTTTCGGGAAAGGGTGGGTCAAAAAAAAAAACTTCAAATGCTGTCTATGCATTCTCATAATTTTTCTGTACATACATTAAAACTACAGTAATAATAAATATAACATAAATAATCTCACAAATATAAGAAATGCTCGAATCCAAAAATTAAAATTTCCACGTACTCTGCTCTTAGAAGACTACTTCTTCTTATCCTTTCAAGGACTACTCGAGAATTTTCACAATTCTATTGTTTGACGTCCTTGAGGGGTAGCAGACACTCACCTGAATGTACGGGACCCACATTTTAAACCCGCCTGGCATCTCCGCATTAATCCCCGTTAACATTTTGAACAATTTTCAAAATGTCATCGGACAAGCCTTTCCTTTTATCTACTTGTATTTATTTCTCTCCTTTCATATTTCTTTTCGTTCCCGCAATGTTTTCTCCAAAATGATAAAGAAATATCATGTTCCAATTCAAAAATACGACCTTTTACGAATATTGGATACACATTTTTTAGGGGTCATCCCTTCGAGCTTCAAAGGTCGAGTGAAATGTTTTTTAACTGTATTTTTACAAGATATTATTCATATTAAGATATATTAAGAAAACTTAATGATGCTGATACTAATGAATTAAGGTTCCAAATACAATAAGTGGCGTAAAAAATACCATTACCTATTACCATTTCAAGACGTTAGCCTGGTGATCTAGTGGACGGGGGTTTGCACCGCGTTCCAGGAGACCAGCAAATGAGTCCTATTTTCATAATACAAACGTTAATCTTAGTTTGAAAATAGTAAGAATATTGATGTGACATGTGTTCCGTGTACGTATCTATATTTTATTTCAAAATTAAAAAAAAAAAAGTATTTTCTGGACATCGTTATATAAAAGTATTAAATTCAATAGACGATTTAAAAGTGCATTTTCACCACGTAATGTTAGAGAATTCCACCATTCCACGTAATGTTAAGACTTTTAAAGTTGGTTAGATCACAACTTAGTTAGTCTCCGGACTTTACCTGAACAGGTTTAATCAACTTTCATGTATCTGCCAGAAATACTAAAATCATTTTACCTTATTACTGAAACAATATTGAGACGGTTGCTCAGTTTAATTCTCTAACTAACTAATTACCATCACACCTTTTCTCGGCGGGGGTAGGTAGAGAGGATAGAACGTCACACTCTTCTGTCCTGACACACAATTATCGTCATATACATATTCAATCAATTTCTCATACAAGCTCGCTGATTATTAAGGCTTCTAACATGACCATCCTCCAGTACCTGGTTTACCTGATTGTGGCACTTCTTCTATTTCTGCGTCATATATCTTTCTTACCATTCTCCCCTTATTCATCCGTTCCACCAAAGTGATCCTTTCTGAACCTTACTTACTATACAAAGATTAGCTTTACATTCTTTTCTTATTTCTAATTCTAATGTAATCCACCATTACACGGAATTCAAAACTTGAATTTAGATTTCTCCTTAATACGAATTAAATGAATGATCTAAAAAGAAATACAAAAAAATCTATCTATCGAAAAAATATTTAGTTGCTACCGGGATACGAACCTGGATCTCTTCCTATCCGAAGATTCCACTTTCGCTACAGCAATCGAATTTATTTTCAACAAATATAATATAAAACTCATATTATGCAATATTTACAATTGACACATCTACTATTACAATTTTAAAAGCAATCAACTTTATATTTCGGTGAATTTCAAATATCCTTGAGTAAAACTCGATAAAAGATACCAGAATTGAATGAATTAATTAATTTTATTAAATTTGAAAACTTTAATAAAACTTATATATTAAAGAATAATATTAATTTCCTTAATGTATGATATTATTCATATTATTGAGTCAAAATTGAGTCGGTATGATATGTAGTGAGCGCGAGTATAAAACTTAATACGAAAGAAAATGTGAACAAGGGAAATTTGTTACATGTGTGTAAGAAGTAAGAAAAGTTTTCTAACACGCACATATGGTACATGTGATAAGAGAGGAGAATGGTAATGAAAATATTATATATGAAGACGGATTAAAAACCTGGCAAATATTTCATACACATAACATTTCGATTAACCGCATTCACAATCTACAAGATATACTATGTCGCCAAATAATTTACTTTAGAACATGTTTATATTATTTATTATATTATGTTTAGGAATGTTGCTATTGTTTTGTGCATGTTATGCGAACATGATATTATGATTGTGATTTTGTAAATTTGAACAATTAAAAAATATATATATAAAGCAAAAATATTGTGGTTAGTCATTTAAATAATTTATACACCTACTTTTGTCACCCGGTTTTTCGAAACCGGTTGGTGTATATATACATAAAACATACAAAGTTATTGTATAATTTATTAAAACAATTTTGCATGTTTGTACCTCCATTAAATTAAATGATTTAAATAAACACATTTTTGTTGTGAAATCGCAATTTCAGTTCTGTGGTATTTTTCATCTATGGTAGAAATGAATTAACTAGAAAGATATACTGAAATAATATTTGATTAACACCTAGACCTTTTCCTGAAATTAAGCAATTACGTTTTTGACAAATTTTGAACTTATACTATGTATTTTTTATAATTGGTACATCTATTATTCCATTTTTAAAAGCAATCAATTTCACATTTATTTATTTAGTACGTTGTGTATATATTCAGTATTTTAATATCTACCTCAACGAGCTTAGCCCATGCTGAGGCAAACATTTTACAATGTTAATAAATAATCATATTTTACGTAGTTGGTTCAGAAAATATAAATTAAGATTAATTAAAGAAAGAAAAAAATGATGGTAAATAAAAATTGTAAATAACGAAAAGAAGAAAGTAAATGAAAAATATATAAGAAAATATATAAAGATAATTAATACCCATTCATTTTCAACGAGTTTAAATAATAGATGTTCAAATGTTAAGAGTATTCAGTTAATGACAGATAATGACTTTGAGGAATACATCATATCAATTTTATAGAAATCCAGAATATATAATAAGTTCAAAAGTATACTAAAGAATGTAGTGTATGACTCATGCGAGAAAATGGCCATTATTTAGTCCTGTTAATTTGGATGAAAATTTGAATGAATTTTTAAATATAATTAATTATTAAAGAGGACATATTATTATTATAATATTGCAGTTCTGTGTTTTTGTGGTTTTATAATCTTTTCCTTACGGCGTTAAAAATAAAAACGCGCGTTCCGGTGTTGTAAACTCAGTATACATGTAGACTTTTGCGATTTTTAAATCGGATAAATATGAATATTTTACATTTACTACTTATATTATTAATCATTCAAATAATAGTTGACATATATATCAATTATTGTCGGTTAAAATGAGAAAAAAAACATTAATCATCATGAACGACAGTATAAAGACGCATAAAATACGTCTAGCTCGGCCAGCGCATGCTTTGCTACTACAGTGACGGTCGGCTTCCGTCTGCATGTCTCCGCACGTACATGTACACGTATTGATAAATTCACGCCAGATTCTTCGAGAAAATATTTTTATTAATACGTATGATGAATACTTATATATTGTAATTATTTAATTGAATACATAAATACTTAAAATATGAACTCTGTATTTAGTATATTTACAGAGATATTCACATAATTAATTATAAGCATTTTCAACTCAGTTTACATCATCGGAGAGGAAAGGTTGACCTTGGTAGTAGTGGATCTAGGTTCGAATCCTGTTAGCAACAAAAATATTCTTTCGATAAATTGAATTTTCCTGTATATCTTTCTCGATAGTACGTTTAATTTTTTTAAATTAATTAATTTTACATCAAAAACTATTATTTACCCTTTGAGAGTACATGTTCGGGTTTTGTGTGTGCGGTGTTAACTTCCCTGGGAAGGTTCAATACAAAATCGTGACCGCGACCCTTAGAACTTGTCCGAAGTCCGTGTACATAATATTGTACATTGCAAAATGTCCTTGTAACAATAATGGGTCTAGACACGGGTTAAATAAAATAAATTGAGTATATTATATACATAAATATAGATACCATTAAAGGGTGTAATCGAGGTATTTCGTAATTGATAAATTCTAATTAAATGTTTTATTAATATAATGACATATGCGAGTCTGTACCCATTTCTTTCTTATGTGTTAATTTGAAAGAGTGAAGTGTTAATTTCCTTTAAAATTCGATTTACGAAGGGGTGAAGTATTTATTTTAAATGTACATTTTTTAAGTAGTAAATCAATTTATTTTCTATCATTTTAACAGTTAAAAATTAGATTTTTTTACGGATTTTATAACTTTACATTATTATGACCTTTGTACATACTGTGGACTGAAAATTGTACATGTATTTTTTGACTATTATTAAGAATATTGTATTTCTTAGGTATAGCTGCTGGTTCTCAGGTTTTCGATTAACAATAAGCGCACATATGACATATGAACTGCACTAACTTCTTTAATTTTGCTGCCTTTGGTCCGATGTGGTTGTTCTTTTAGATTTCGACCGACCGAAGCGCGCACTGGTGGTTTATTTGGACCGCTGGACTGGTCGAAGCACGGGACGTAATAAGAATGACGTCTCGGTTACCGTCTTATTAGTTTCCGAAAAATGGCGGAAATACTCACACACACATTATTATAAACCAGAAAACTGCCAAAACAAGGCGCGTAAACATCCCCCATCCCCTTAACCGAGACCCGACTAGGTTACTAATCCTATGGTAGTCCGCATAACGTAAAAATAGGCCGAAGTAAGACTCTATTTTGTGCTCGTTTAGAAATAATACAATATATTTTCCCATGGAATTGAGTGTCTTGATTTCAAAAATAAAAAATCCGGTAGCAAAAATTAACCATATATAAAATGTGTTAAATGTTAGAAATTATGATTCTGAAATTTCGAAACTTTAAAGTGTAATAAATTTTTAAATACTTAAGACCGGATATTTTTTTATACGCAACATGTGTTCCCAGCACCACACCTCAAAGGCATCAATCCGTCTTTTTTTCCTTGCCTTCAGGGTCCGTGATTTCAAACCTTATTGAAAAATAGAATGCATCAGAAACTGTACAAGTCTAACCTTAGTTGTTTTGGATATACCGCGATCTTTTCATATTTTGAGAAGTCGGGATATTTCGTTATACCTATGCGTCGTTTGATTTCTGGCTTGCAGCAACTGTCGTCAATAATTATGGACCCGAGATAATGCAAGTTCTTGACAATTTTAAGGTCTGGAATGGCATCCATTCGCGTAAGCTGAACGGATAAAAAGCCATTTTATATAATAATCCGCCGCTTATCCAGGACCGTTTATAAGCAAAAGCTTTTATGTGGTCCTACTCATTCGCCGCCTGGTTAACAATTTTTTTAATGCTACTAGTCAGCTGTGCAACTGCGTCTTGCACATGATAACAGAACATAGCCGAACAATCTCAAAAACCATCATTGTCCTCGACTCTTCTATAATATTATTATTAATAATAATAATAATAATATAATTTATAAGTTATTTTGTGAAAGTATTAAATCATTTTATACAGGTGAATATTATATTCCAGGTAGATTATTTTTGGCCGTCATTTTGATTTCAATAAGATAGTGTCACCCACATACTACACAGCCCGAGCTACGCTTAAAATTTTTCGAGAAATTTTTCCCGGCCGCATGTCAAAAACTGGTGATATCGATTGGCCTCCTCGATCATCTGATTCATGGCTCCCGACTATTTTGAAAGGAAAGGTCTACGCCAATAAGCCAACAATAATTCCGATTCTATAAAACAATATTCAAAATGAAATTGCTGAAATTACATGCGAAGTGTGCGAAAAATATGGTTAAAAGAACACGAATTTGTGCCGCTGCCAAAAGGCGGCCACTTGACCGGTGTCATATTTTATAGATAATTGTAATAAACCAAATTAAAAAATTGTGTTTCATTTCAAAGTTATTCAATTCAAATTAAATCAGCCTGGAAGATAATATTCATCTTGTGTAATACGACACTCATTTACCGTTAATAATTACAGTTAATTTTTTAGCTTTATCTACTAAACTGTTTGAAATATTATATATTAACTTAAAGATTAATATATAGGATAAGTTTATTATTCCATCGGGATATATTCAAACTCCGTGTTGCTTAATTAACGTGTAACAGACAGTTCAATGACACAAGAAGAAACACAGTAAGACTACTGAAATGAGTAATTACTTTCCAAATGTACAATCCATAGAAAGGTTAATAGTGTACAACAATAATTAAACAAAGCTAAACTTTGTGTGCAGCTATAAAATTTAGCTGTATAATAAGATGAACGCAGCATGACATACGTTACCCAGGAGGGTAAGCTAAGATGCAAATTCTCCTCAAAAAGATGCAGGAACGAAAAGTATGTAGACTATAAGTAAGCTAAGACTATGCAAATGCTGTCAACGTTCCATGATCCTGGACTTAAAATATTGTTATTAAAATCTAGCGGCTACGCCAACCGTAGGACCAAATTTTCTGTTTTAAAAATTAACAATCAGTATAATTTTTTTTGATTTATACACACTTAGGTTTTATTATTTAAATCTAATCGGTTTTAGAAATAAATCTGTTTTTTCAACAGGGCTAAATTAATTTTTTTCATCAGTATTAAATAAACTAAATCTTAACATACAATTATTGTTTTTTTGGTTTCAAAGTATTCGAAGAAAAGAAAATTTATGTTTATATGGATGCGTCTGCTTTTATTGTTGTTTACTTTATTAAGTTGCTTAGAATGATTTTGTTTTTTATGACGTGACTTTCCATGGCTATGGAATTTTTATTTTATAACTTTAATGACCGAGATGATTTTTTCAGCAAAGCTACTCTAGTTGTCCCTTGTCTTTAGCTATTTCAATCTTTCTTTGCACATATTTTACATCTGTTTTCAAAGAAAAAAATAATGAAATATTTCGTTTAAAAAATATATATTTTCCTTCGAGACATACCTGTTATATTCTAAGTAAAATCAAATATTTAATCGCTGGCTTTTTGGGAAAATTTATATTTTAAAAAGTTCTCCGGTAAAGTTTGATGGTTGGGGTCCCAACCGTCCCGCGCAATTTCAAGTGCGGATAAGGTTTTTTTTGTAGGTACAATAAAAATACTTTTCTTTTCTTCTCTTTTCATGGATACTAGATGTACATGCATAGTAAGCTTTCAAACTTTGAACTTTATAATACAGTCAGAAACAATTAAATTTTTTGATTAATCATTTTAGTAAACTAAAAATTAACGTTCCCGCAGTTTCCGGAGCGGAAAAATTTATTTTTGATATAAAACTGGTGAAAATCTTTTCTCTATTGCGAATGAGGTTCCTGATCGAGGCGTAATCCATCCCAGGTGAAGGCATTCCTTGGGGGATGATTTCAACTCTCATCACGCTTAAAACTTTTCAAGGCTTACACTAATCCTTAAGCGCGTAAATTTCTGCAGCTTTCTATAGATTCTGAAATATTTAAAGACATATTTAAACACGCGTTAATATTAAGTATGAAAATTGTAGACTTCTTTTTAACTAATCTTTTGTAAGATATTTATTTTATATTAAAATTATTAAGTGTTTTTTGGTTGAATATTTATGCAATCAGAAAAATTGTAAAATCCTTCTGTGAATTCAGAAAAAAATGTTTTTTTTTTTTTTAAATTACATTTCTTTATTTTATTCGAGACGTAAAATGTTTAATATTTGTGAGAGAAGAATTCAAGAACTTTCGCCCGGATTCATACAATTTTTAAAACATAAATAATTTAAAATCAGAAAATCACAGACTCCCTACCAGATATCCACTAGACTATGGTGAACTCGAGATTGCACAAAGGACGAGGTACACTGTTTACGATTTGGTATTTCCCCTTCTAATTTCTCTGTCGCTCCACAAAGGACATTAACATCCCGCGCCCATCTCTGTACAAAGGTACTAATTAATCCTCGGTGTATTGTATCTGTGTGCACATATTAGCTCTGGTCTCGAACTTGCTAATAACTAGACCGGTATTAAACTAGATGAATACACTAAGGATAGGAGCTTTCTGCTTATACGAAGTTCCGAATTCAGGGGAATAAATGCCCCTATAATGTTACAATTTCAACTATATTATTTTTTGTACACTACATTTTTTACAATTATATTACGGAAATTTCACTAGGACTATGCTTGATTTAGGGAAACCGCCTCATATTTTATTATGTTTCCTGCGGTTTAGAAAACACAGTAAAAATAGAAATAAAGGAACATAGACGGTAAAAATTTAAATGAAAATATTGACACAAAAAATAATAATAAGATACTAGCTTATCCTTTGCTGATCATAGTATATCACAATATTATAAAAATTGATTTTCCATACAAAAAGACGAAGACGATATGATGAAGAAGACTTGTAAGACGCAGTATACTTTTGTCAATCTTCAAAACTTTTCAGTCTATTTCTTAAACTCACAGAGAAAATCATAATGTGTCCACGGAATAGCTCTTTTAATTCAAATTATAAGCAATGCCCCTATGGAAGACAAATCACCGACGATAATATATTGTAGATTGTGAATATTGTAGGCGCAAGCAATTTATACACTTAAAAAATATTTTATTCATTAAATCGGGTTAAAATTTAATAAATTACCCCCTATTTTATAATTTGACTTTTTAATATATATTAAGGATTATTAATCTATTTCGAATTACAAAATTAACAATGATTAATTTTAAGACAGCAAAATAAACATTGAAGCACATGATAAGAATTAAAAAAATTAATTGTTCAGTTTTTTTGCAGAACTACATTTAACTAAAGGTATTTGAAAAATGATAGGCGCCTTTTAAATGCTAATAATTTGTGATCGCGAAGAGATTTTTATTGTGTTTCATAGAAAATTTATTCATTACCTCTACACATTTTAAAAATAGAATGACACTCGAAACATGCGACTTTAACGATGCAACACGTGAAAATACAATACAAGAATACATGTATATTATTTTCGTATTTTTTATTATGAACAAGCTGTGGATTCTGCTATAAATTAACATGTTTATGTATTCATATTCAAAGAAATTCTCCCTTAGTTACTTCCCAGTGCTAATGGAGGTAAAACATTATCGTTTAAAAGGTATTGTATGTATGTACAATATATACAAAGTGGATAACACCACGAACTATATTATATCTAGATGTATCCAAAGTTTCTCCAACTTTTTTCATGAGGTAAAACGCTTCAGTACCATCACCTGCGCTTTAAAAGTTTGTTAGTTTCTACGAAAGAGTTTGAGGAAGTGATCAAACTGTTTTGAGTTGGTATTTCAGGAAAATGTTAACAAATCAACACAATTGAAAACGTGCTTATTTGGTCTAGCAGTAAGATACTCGTTTAGTGACCAAATGGTTAGGCATTCAAGCCTCATTCTATGAAATTAAATAGCTGTATTTTTCGTTACACAATGATTTAATTAAGAATATTGAAGTCACAAATATTCCGGGATACATAAAAACGTATTAAAAAATACTAATAATTAATAAAATTTCATAATCTTCTAGCGAGATCTGTCAAATATTTTCTTATAAGCAGTAAGTTCTAGGAAACTATGGAAAACTCTCGAATGTTTTAGAACTAAGCTCTGAAAGAAACTCGAATATTCTAAAAAATTTCATTGAAGACTATTTGGAATGTTATCGAACGTTATCAAAATTTATGTAACATGGATAAACATCAGTAGAATTCCCAGTTCCTAAAATTTACAAAAAAATCTGAATTATCAATAAATTAAAGAAAATTTTAAAATCCCTAAATGTAACACCAAACACTATCAGCAATATTTTACATATTTAGGGATAAAAAATTTCAATAGTCTCCCTACACAAATTAAAGAAATAAAGGATATAAAAGAGTTTAAAAAGAAACTAAATAAAGACTTCAAAAATAAATAATTGGAAAATAAACAATATTACAGAACACTTCAGAAGCACATAAATGGACAATGAATAGAATATGTAAGGTATTATATAAAATTATTGTAGTGTAATCCCCTCTCCAAACACATGAGCTGGTCTCTTTTTTCGAGAGGTAAGCGAAAGAAAAACCATGTAATTTAAAAAATGTAAAATACTTAATTCACATTACAAAATATTGTAAAATGTCAAATAAATAAAAAAAAAAAAATATATTAATGATTATTGAAACTAGTTAAATTGACTGAAGAACCAAAAAGCTAGATATTAACCTCAGTTAATTACTGATGATGTATCTTATTGGTCTTGTCTATCTTATTGGTTCCAATGATGTGCCTATATATAAGTATTTAATGTTTAAAAAAAAAATTACTTGTACTTGGTGGTGTAATACGAATATTTTAATGTTTCACTAAACTGAACTTGAGTTATTTTGTTGCTACCATCGGCTGTTTTAAGATATTTTATTT
This sequence comes from Eubasilissa regina, assembly GCA_022840565.1. Lineage (NCBI taxonomy): Eukaryota > Metazoa > Arthropoda > Insecta > Trichoptera > Phryganeidae > Eubasilissa > Eubasilissa regina. The sequence goes on from JAINEB010000017.1 coordinate 6,771,433, forward strand.
TATTTAATATACACATGTAAGTAAATATTAATCTATTACCGACATACAGAAATTGATAAATTTATGTGATAAGTGCAGCAAGTGTCAGGTGTCAGAACACAATTGACTGAATGACATATAATGAGTAATTAGCTTAATTAAATGGTGTATTATATCGCGTATTCTATCTATCGGCGCCGGTGCTACCCTACTGTACTGTAGTCTGTACAAAGCCCTGCGCATAAACGGAAAAGATTGCAAAGTAACGGAAAGTTCCAGTCGTCTCGGACCACCCTTGCCATTGGACCAAGCAATCTATTATTCCGAGAGTGCATGCGGGTGGTACCGTGTAATACCACCTATATCTTAAACAATCCCACGCATAGGCCTCTGCCGTGGCCAACCCTAGAAATCACGGCAGACGCCATCCTCGAAACATTCGAATAAGATAAAAAATGTATTAATTGTAGATGCATATTTTGTGTTGTGACTACTGTTAATTATTTGGCTACATCTCACTTTATAAGTTTTAAACCTTTCTATTGTTGATATTAGATTATGTTACCAATCATTTTTGAATTCTCGTAATAATAATAATGGATTATTCGTATATCGCCATTTTCGTAAAAACTTTCACCTCAAGGGCGCTCGTACTTAAAAGATTTTCATTTCCCGTATTCTATTAATAAATAGATAAACAAATAAAAAATTAAACATAATTTAAAAAAAAATACGAAACACTTCCCAATAATTTTTCTTTCTGCTAGTTTGACTAAACTTTACAATCTTCTGTTAATTTTTTTTTCATAATCGAAATAAAATTTTTTACCATTTTTAACAAATTAAATTTATCATAAAAATTCTTTTTATTAAATTATAAATTATAATGTAGAAACAATAATTACTACATTTATAAAACTCATATCTTAAAAGTATACTTTTATCTTTCTTGTCTATGTTTTGTTCTCGCTGATTCAAATCTACTATCCATACAAAATCAATAATTCAACAAGGTGATATGTGAACAAGCTACGAAGGGCATATTGGTCTGAATAATGAAAAAATTCCTAGTGAGACAGACAACTTGAGTCTAACAATGTTTTCAAAGCAAATAATATTATTCTTTATTAGTGGATTCATTATTATTAGTGGACGAGACACACATGATAGAGCCTCGCGACTTACAAAATCCATTCAACCAGATCAGTCCGAAATATTTTATTTGTGGATACCTGACTAAATTAAGAGTCGAAAATGTTCAAGTAATATGTGTAAATTCTGCACTGTTACGGAAATTATTATTGTTTGAAATTTTTACGAAATCGTGTTAAGCTTGAAGTCTGCGTACTTTGAAATAAATATTTTCGAAATTTTTCCATTTTTAATATATGGCTTTGCTTCAGTTCTAAATCATTTAACGAAAAATAGTCTAGCCGCTCGAAATACTATGACCTTTAATTTTTTGTATTCGATATATAATTTAGAATCAATAAAATATTTCAATTAATCGAAATAATCGCATAATTACGATTTTTTTTAAATGCTTATATCTCTGATGGTTTAGATTTGGCAGGTATCTCTTGTACATTTTCAACTCGTAATTTTATCAAGTATCCACTCATAAAATATTGTGGACTAGGTTTATTCTATCCTGTGTATTATATAATAATTTTTTGTACCCAGAAATATTTTAAATGAATATTATGACAATTTCCCACTTAGGCTAGGCTTAATAAAGCCACCTCACATTTTATAAAATTTTCATCAGTTTAAAAAATAGAGTAAAAATAGAAATATAGAAACATAGTTGATATAAATTTAAATAAAAATATTTACAGCAAAATATCAATAATATATAAAATGTCCTTCACTTTCAATAATAACTAAAATGTTCGTCACTTTCAAATCGTTTTGGTGTATAAGCACTGGAGCAACGCTTTCCAGCCAGTGAATAACTTTTTTTTTTTTTTTTTGAAAAACGCAGGTGATAGAATTTATTTTGTGTTGGAGTTAAGTTTGGGTGCTAGAGCTATATAAAGTGTCTTTGTCTTCTTATGAGTTTGTCGTTGTATATTTTATATATTTTGTATTCTAGTCGAGTAATATTGTATTGTAATGATGTGACATTGTGATAAAAATAATTATTGATCTCTGATCTAAAGTAAAGTTGATGAATTTTAGGCAAATCAAGTGATTTGAAGAGTTGCTTCCTAGGATGTAAAAATGTTTTCTTTGATTTCACTCGTATTATTGATTTCTGTATTTAGATTATTTTTCATTTTATTTTATATTTTTTTCCTCACGTTGCTTCAGGGAAAACCTTATTTTTCTAGGCAGTGATTATGGACGCATAATGTGTCTGAAAAATCTTTTTTGTAAGATAAGTAGAGCTTCACACAGTTGAATTTAGACACCATGACAGGATTTTCCCATTCCACCGTACATCAGTTAGTTTGGGCACGTGTCTGGCATAATCCCACTTCAGTTTGGCGACAGTTTGTACAATGTCGGAAACCTTTTTTCTCACTTTTCTCTCTTTCTTATTCTTCCCATCGCTTTTTTCGTAGTTATCAGTTTCGTCACAATTAGTTGTGTTAAACTCCTGGTATATCAATACAGGTAGAAAATCAATACAATTATAAGCACCAGGCTCTGCTTCATGATTGCAGTACGGTGAACGAGTAAGACCGATATGGGAGCTGCAGCTCATGAAACGGTCCTGGGTAAACAGAGAGTCACCATTCACCGGTCATATACACATTTTATTTTTATAGAAATTAAATGTATCGATCAGAAAGATATACAGATAAAATCAATTTATCAAAAAAATATTTTGTTGCCACCGGGATTCGAACCAGCAACGTTTTCTATACGGGGAAATGCGCCGACCATTACACCAAGTCAACATAGTAAGTTAAAAACAAATTGTAGTAAAAGAATTGATATAATATGAAGTATATATACAGGTGAGGGGTTCGGAACATTATTTGTGGAGCGAGGGGCATTCTACACACATATCCAACGAAACATAAATCTGATAGATTATGACACATTTATGCAACAGGTAAAAGTATTTACTTTTCGAAAATTAAATCTTTGTGTATTTTTTTACATTAACGCTTATTATATTGTCAGCGTTTGAATTTTCGTTCCAATCGAGTCATATTTAAAAAAAAAGTCACAGAGCACTTCGATTGCGCGAGTGACACCGAAGTGAAAATTTTGGGACAAGAGTTTTGTGTTAGTCTATTTATTTGATGGTCTGTGATTTTATCTATCCATCTTTCTAATTGAAATATTCAATTTGTATTAAAAATATCACAGACCAGTGTTTTGAAAAACTGTAACTTTGCAATAATAATGTGTTATATTTAAAAAATACATTTTATTATTATTACTTTTAAAATTAGCAATATTCACTTTGTGGTTAAAATTCATATTTTTTATTTATTGTCTTAGTTTTATTAACCACTGAATTGAGTTTAAAAAACATCTACCGGTTTCGAAAAATACCTTTTCCTTCTTCAGGATGTCATAACTAACTAAAAATATAGCATTGTTACTTCACCAGAATCTATTTTTAAATTTTTTATAAAAACAACAATCCCGAAGAAGGAAAAGGTATTTTTCGAAACCGGTAGATGTTTTTTAAACTCAATTTAGTGGTTAATAAAACTAAGATAATAAATAAAAAATACATTTTATTATTGTAAATTTTAACACCTTGCGGATGTTTATATAATATTGTAATATTAATAAACATAAAATTTAATTGAATTTAGTTTGAAAGAAATGTTAGCCAGGCACCGAAAATGAAGAATCGATCTAGGGGCAATACGCTCACAAAATGGTCGTGAGAATACTGTGGGTCTTCGTTGATACGTGTTCTGAGGTGCTGTGGTATCTTTTTTCTTAAGTTTTTCGAATGCTGCCGCTAAATTAACTAACTTTGAAGTCCATCTTTCAGAGGCGTATCTCGAATTTGTTGATTTTACAGCAGGAGATTTATTAACACTTGTTCAATATTAGTTATTTACTCATCACTTACATTTATAGTTTTATTTTTTGTCCATGCTTGTTTTTTTAATTTTAGTATGCAATTTGTATCGTAATGAAAAGACCATTGGTCTTAAAAAATATTAGCAAATCAATATATAGTTAAATAAACAAATATCAGATATCTCGTAGAAACGAAGCTATTTTATTATATTTTAAAGAAATGATATACAGAAATATGCGATATCTGATATTTATTTAATAACAGTGCCTTTATACATATTCAAATATTGCTACAATATATAGTTGTTTAAACAAAGTATTTTTTCTTATTATTGACAAACTAATGTGTGAAAATTTTCATTGTTGAAAATGAAAAAAGAAATTTATCGATTTCTACGGATATTTTTTTATTTAAAGACAGTGTGTGGTGTATTTATTCCATGAATATGATTTATTACTGTTATTTGTAAGAATGATATATCGAAATCAGTGTGGTTACGATAAAATGTTTTTATGGAATATTACTTCATTGGAATAAAATTAATAATAATACTTTAAATAGATGATGGGAATTTGTTTGGCCAATGTAACCCCAGTCAATTTTAACAAAAAACGAGATACGCATTTTTGAAAGTCGTTGACTTATCCTAATTTTCCGCTCTTTGATTTACTGTTTTTTGATTTTTCTTACCAAGCTTTAAAATTTGGTCTAGATATAATTTTACTGATTATTTTCGAAGAATAATATAATATTATTATGAATGAAGATATTGAAACGCGCTCATTACTTCAGGTGCAGTTGAGAACATCGTCAAACTGTTGACGCGAGTAATTTCGAAAAAGAAAATCAAACGTACTCCTATCGAGCGCATGTCGGGTCGTCCCATCGCACGATTCTAGTCGGAAAACAAGCAACAAGTAGGAACCCCCAGTCGCGTCGGGGGGGTGCGGTGCTGGATCGATCCGCCCCATCCCTCGCGGCAAGCGGGAGCGGAGGGTGGGAGGGGTCGGCTGGGCTCGCGGTTCAACTGATTGTAAATCAGCTGACTGGATGGAACGCAGTGGAGCTGTGCAGTGCAGCGCTAGCATCTGCACGAATTTTAAGTATTAAGACCCGTGTCCATGGAACGAGACTCGTTGAGATAATTTCAGAGATTGATTTTTGTTTAGATTTTGATCTGTAGATAAACTCAAAGATCAACGAAGTTGACATAAATACTGATAAAAAATCTAAAGGCAAGAACCGACACGACCTCTATAACCATCACCTACAACTAACTATCTGTTTTGATAGTTAAACATAGGTTGTTAAATTACAAACACTTATTACAATACAAATTAAATATATCAATTAGAAAAATATACTGGAAAATTCAAATTATTTTTGAAAAAACTGCAACTTCTCAATAATGTGTTCTCCTTAATATATCTTAAATTTAATAAAAAGGAATTGATTTAATTTCTGGCATCTCCTAGCGAATATATATATTTTCAAAATAGATTTATGTATATATATATCAATTTGAAAGAACTGTAGCATATAGATTAAAAAGTTTGTCGCATTTCGCAGGTTCTCGAATCCAGGTAGCAACAAAAATATTTTTTCGTTTAACTGAATTTTCCTGTGTATTTTTCTAATTGATACATTTAATTTGTATTAAAATACCACAGAACAACGTTCTTAAAAAACTACAACTTCACAATAATAATGTGTTCAATAATAATAATAATGTAATTAAACTAATATACAATAATGACACGACGTACAGTCAACGTGAAATAAGGCACGAGCCGGGGTCACGGGGACTACGAGGGTCGAAAGTTGTCTCCGAAGAATATCATGGTGACAAAATCCGCATCTCACACATTGTCTCAGATAGAAAATCTCTTAAAAATCTCATTCGTAAAGACGACCCATTCATTGAACGCTGCGTATGGAAATTGTGCTGGCTGCAAGAATTAGGTAGATTTCGTATGTGTGTGAAAGTATACTTCCCACTTTACGGAAATTTACATAATATATTTATCTTTTTTTTTTGGTACAATGTTAACGGAGTCACTGATTTGTTTAATTTTCGAACGTGGAACGTGATCAAGGTCATATATGTATGACGTCACAGTCAGGGACGTATGATTATGTGATGGAATGAAAGCGAATAATGGGAGTAGTGGGAGTGTATCGCAATTTGAATATGTACCGCGACAGTGTTTAGAAATATAAATTGTACTGAAACTGTAAAGATGTGGTAGACAAGAATTGTGCAACAATTTTGATATTATTAAGACGTGGTGACTTGTGGTAATAAAGGAGTTATATATTTATACAATAATCTGAACAGCACGCGCCATCACGTATTGAGATATCATTTGGTCTGGAAGTCACGTATCCTTGCGTTTTAATAATTAAACTTAAAAAATCGATGTCTTCAAATGATTTTCTGAACTTGGTTTAACTGTAGCTAACTAATATAGTATCAATTAGTTGATTTTTGTATTTTCTCAATTTTTTTCTTTTCTGTTAAATCTTTATCTATTTACAATGGCCGAAAAAGTATTTTTAAAAAAATGGCAAGAATCTTGAGATGAAGATTCAGAAGAGAATATTGAATTGAATTGAATTAAGTATGATCAGTATACGCGTGCATTATTTTAAAGTAGTTAGCGTGAGTAGTGCAACGTTTTTGACAATGTGATTGATGACTTTACAGCATTGATAGAAAATATACCTTTCTACTCTGATCCATATCGCTTAAATTAAAGTACCCTAGAGTCTAATTAGTTTGTGCGTAGGTTCTACGAACGGAGTGGGAGAGACGTAGATTTCAGGTTTTTATTCTCCTGCGTAGTACAAGCACGTATCACACTTCTCCGTAAATGAACTGGAAATACTAAATTCTGTATTGAATTATTTATATTATACGTTTATTAAATAAATTTGACCAACACCATTATTTTGTTTTCTTTCGCAGACGTATGATTAAAAATGGTAATAAAAAAAATCTTTATATAGGGTCTTTTAATAGGGACGCTCAAAATTTGTTAGGTTATAGCAGCCATGTTGTTAAAGTGACATCTGTCAAATTTATTGTCAATTGTTAAGTAGTAAACGGGAAATCACCACGGAAGGTTGAACAACGTGTGCAAATCATCAAATTTTGAGGGCAATTTGACAATCGATTTGAGGGCACGGTTATCTGGCGCGACGGTGACGTGAACTGGCCACAGAGATCGTGCGATTTAACGCCTTTAGACTTCTTCCTTTGAGGGTATCTTAAATCGCAAGTCTTTACGAATAAGCCGCAAACAATTGACCCCCTCAAAGTCAACATAACAAACGCCATCCAGCAAATTTAGCCAGATTTATGCGATAAAATTATAGAAAATTGGACCTCCCAAATATGCCACCGAGCAAAGCCGCAGCGGATATTCGAACAACGTTATATTCCACACTTAATGCTATAAAATATACTTTCAAATGAAAGAAAAATTGAGTGAATATCTCACATACAACCTGTTTAACTTACATTTTAAAATCGAGCGTCCTCGTTGAAAGACCCTTTATAATTTTTACAATTACGGCACTATTCGATAGATATGTAAAATGAAAGTTAAATTTATTTTAAAATCTATATACAATGATGTTGATTACTGAAAAAATATTTTTAATTACAACAGAAATAAATCACCTATTGCCGATTGCTGTTGCTAGGCCCTGCGGGAGACTATATTGTGACCGCTGTGCGGCTATTGTCTTGGAAAATGATAAAACAGTAAATAGGAGAAAGTTATGCAGTGTACCCTTTGTGTGTGTGATAAAATAACAAAATAATATCGATAAAATGTTGCATCTAAGATAAGAATTAATAAATGTCTAATAAATCAATTCCACTGGCATTGTTAATACATATCTACGAAAATAAGTGAATACCAATATGAGGAATGCTAACTTGAGAGTGAACATCACAGAAGCTTACTCTCTGTACGAGCTTACTCTCTGTGCGAGCTTACTCTCTGTCAGAGTATACATCTTACTGATTCACATCTTTAGCTTGTTAACGATTGGTTAGCGTCATCTAGTACATATTGCTTTAAAGTTTTTGAGATAAATTGCAAATACAACAACGATAGTTTCTAACAGGAAGCTAACAGCTTTTAATTTATTTGTTGAGTTTTTAAAATAGTGATTTTTTAAGATTATGTGTAATTATACTTTTGAAATAAGCAAAATTAACTTTGTGGTTAAAATTCATATTTTTATTTGTTAACTTTGTTTTATTAACCACTTATTGAGTTAAAAAAGTTAAAAATATTATTTGTAATTATTATTTTATAGACAAGTATCTACAAACAAAAATGTGTAAAATGTTTTCTTCAGCATGGGCATGGCTCGGTGGGGCTGGTATTATGAATGCAACTATGTAAGGCAATTTATGCAAAATTAATAACAATTGTATTGAAATAATAGGTGTCTCTCTAAAACAGAAGGAACACATATAAAGTAAAAAATTCAATGTTTCAGGATTGAGTGCCGGTCGTAGCTATATTATTTCGATAGATATCAGTGGCGGTCGGTGACTTTTTGTTGAAAGGATGCTGGATAATAAGTTATACCCGTTATAAAATAAACAAACAACATATAATCGAAGTATATTCAATAATTCGGCTTCAAGTATTTAAGTGTCAAAAATGCGTCACACAAAAAAATTCCTCAAAATAATCCGCTCGCTTCGTAATATTTATGATATTCTGTACATAACAATAATCATTAAAGTAATTTTTTGTACGTTGGATGATGGCGTATATAGTATTCGAAGACTTTGACAGACGGACAGAATACGCATGCGCGAAAGTCGAATATTTCAAAAACTTTGTGGATACGGAACGATTGATAGAATCCACTGTTACTGGTATCTATGTGTTTACGTAATTGATAGATGTTCGAAATTTGATAATGTAAAGAACAAGACGAATTTATTAGCAGCAGTGCTGTTTTCGACTAGAAACAAAAAGTCCAAAGCTTTTTCACTCTAGAACACAAGGGATGCGGAGCATCCAAAGCATGTATGAAGCGACCGCGTCTGGTAGATATATATTTATACGTTATTAATTTAATTTGTTAAAATAATTTTCATCTTAAAAAATAAATAAATGAACGTTTTTTTTGCAATACGCTTCTGTAGTCAAGCTGTTAAAGGGTGGATTATGATGAGGAATGGGGGTACACGAGGGCGAAAATATATACCAGAGAGATGCAGGCTTACAATAGTAATGTTTTTCAAACCTTGACTACGTTTTGGGTAAACATATTTATACGTAATATATATAATAATAAAAATGTATTGTATTTGAGTACACGAAAAAATACAAACGGGATTTTTTTAATTTTCGAGGTACATATGAATATTATTAACACAGCTTCATCTTAATGCAATGCACGTCGTTCAATAATATTTTTTTTAAAAGTTGTTTTAAAAATGTTCCCATAAATATCAAATTTTGCATTTATAATCGTGCTTTAGATTTATTTTATTATTAAAGATAATTTATTTCAAAATATATTGTTAAAAAAATAAGACGCAAATGTTTCTATGCGAGTGATATGGTAAATAGTGATCACACTCACTATCAGTGGTTGAATATCTGGGAATATCGCGATTCATTTTTTATTTTATTTATATTTGGTTGTGAACCGTTATTCGGCATTTGAAACGAAAATATTCATGAAAAAATTACGTTATAATTTGTGAATAGCGTAATCGAGCAGATTTTGCCAAAACGTTTTACGCATTAGACATGAAATGGTGAGAATTTGACCCAAAAAATAATCTCACATATTTAAGGGCTTTAATTATCTTTGAATATGACCTTAAATTATATAAATTTTAATTATATATGCTAGAATATACTTTTAACACAAAAAAAAGAATAATATAAGTAAATGCGATCAAAATTATGTTTTTTTATTTATTTCGAGTATTGTGATATCGTGCGGCGCCCGCGTACTAGTAATGAAACTGTGATCACAGTCACAGTTTTCAATCACTGATATTATCGAATATCAATCACAATCACACCAGTGAGTCAAAAGTAGCATTTTTACTCATCACTAATGGTAAAGATTAGAGGAGGATGTAAGAGAGTGGCAGAATCACGGAGAAGCCTTCATCTCACACAGTTGTACCATTTTTTCAAGACTATTCAAGCTCACTGTCAGTCATTTTGACGTATAATATATCTGAAGATCTTTTGTCCATTGCTGTAAATAGAGCTTGCTGAGGTTCAATTAATTACAAGATTAAGGCTACGAGTACGTCATGCAGTCCATGGCATACGTAACATCAATTTTCAGTAGTAAATTTCGAAAGCGTCTATTTTACGCTTGTCGCTATGCGGACGGACTATCCAAGTCTATGCTGCACATACAAAGATTGAACAAACCATAGTGTGAACCAACATATTATTAGTAGAAGAAATCTCTTTTATACGTAAGTATAACGTAATAAAATTAAGCATTGAATCTTAGCAACGAAAAAAAATTAATAAATAAAATTGTCAATACTAATTAAATGTGTTAATTGTATAGATATTTATATAAAATAAATTTTGTTGTTGCGCTACCGGGTTTCAAACCTGGATCTCTTTCCAAATCGGGAAAGGTGCATTATCCAACTATGCTACAGTGACACTATTTTTGACGACCAATTTTCGAACCTATATGCTACACTTTTTCAAATGAATACAACTATCGTTATCACAAACCTACATTCTGAATAATTACAATTCCACAATAAGAATGTATATTCTCCTAATAAAATAAAATTGTGTTCAAATTCAGTTATAAAAAAAAATATCCTAAATTCTATACAACCAGCTTTTTACACTAATAACAAACTATATTAATATATATTAAATAATGGGGATAAAGATATTTTTTTAAAATTGGGGTCTACAAATTAATTTGCAATCATTATAATATAGGTAAAACTTGCAGAAATTTGCATATTAGAATTAAAAGGCACTTGAGATGTCTAAATAGCAACAACTACTCCGAATTCTCAAATCATCGTTTAGAAATAAACTATTATTTTGATATTAAAAAGGGTTTAGAAATTTTACATATAAATACTAGGAGATTACAGTTAAATAAATAAGAAATTTTAGAAATAAGAAAAAATATTAATAGCAAATTAAATATTATAAATAATCAAATTCTTTTTGTAAACAGTCACAACTTAAATTTGTTTTCAGAGTAGTTCCTAATTAGTTACCAACCACTTATATTTTTAAATTTTTTTTTATCTATGATTGTATATTTCATTTTAGTATAGATTTTTTCCTGAAGAAGATATCACAGGTATCGAAACATGTTGATGTATCAATAAATAGTGATTTTGAATAAAGTGTTTTTCTTATTATTTGAATAAATGAAGTATATTACGCCCTGCTAAGCTCTCACAAAAAATAAGTCCTCTTACAGAAATCGAATTATTTATACAAATTTTTCGTATAGAAAAGGTAGATCAGTACCTTTATGTGATGTACGTAAATCTCACATGAAAAGGTGTAAAGCTTTATATGAATATCTGGACGCCGGTAAAAGCCGCGTGCTGAGCCGCTCGCTCATCTAACAACAAAAAAACAGCTGTAGAATATTTGTGCAGCTTTGGAGATTGAAAAATGTGTTGATTTTTTTTTTCACTTCGATTCGTGCTTCGGTTTCGTTATTTCGATTTTAATTTTTTCCATCATATATTGGTTGAATTCTACTTCAGAATTATTAATATTATTTTATAATATGTGTATTTATTATCAATTTCTCTAAAGTTAATCGTTACTTATTATGTATTCGTACATTAATTAAAATATAAAGTATTTTTTTCATATTTTTAAAATATTTAAAGAAGCTTTTTTAAATTAATAATTCGATATGCGATGTGTGTCATCTTTTACAATAATGTATGAAAAAGAGTGAGAACGAATTATTCTATTTCTTTCCTCTTTCATGTCAGTATTGACACGTCGACCCCTTAGAATAACAAGGTTTCAACTAAAATTTTAGGCTAATTTGAGTTATTACATGAAAACGGTCCCTAATACATTATTCTTTATTTCTTCCATACACACCAACTCTATTTAACAGATATTAAATTAAATAGCAAGAGCTGAAAGTTCCAACTGCATCATTTATTTATTTCAATTAAAGGATCATTATATTTAATTTACAACGTTTTATTTTATTTTTAATTTCCCTCATCTCACAGCGGTTAACAAGTTAAGATCTTAAAACTGATTTTATTTGTATACTCAAAATAAAATATACACGAATACATGTAAAAATTCAATCAACACTTTTGAGGTCATTATATCAAAACAGTGTCATTGTCAGATGGAACCTTGTTATTCTGAGAGGTCGACATAGTAGCCTCAATCAGATGAGACTCGGCTCGTAATGAACCTCCACAAGTCCCAGTCCTGAGTCGCACTCACAGCTGACTCCAGGGTCTCATTATATCTATCCACCGTAAGTTATTTATTCTTATATATTTACCTACGTACTTCTATTTACTTACTTCTTACTTCACTGTATTTATGTTGTACTTCTCCTATATTGTACTTTATGTTTATGAGACCACTCCTGCAACAACATTGTATATAGATTTTTGGTTGTATATGACCATATAAATAACCATATAGAATAAATAAAAATACTATACCGTCTTATCTTCATCAACACTATATATCATCGAAGATGGCCGACGCTCCGTGTTATATATTAAATTTAAGGTTTCCATGGATTGAGCATAATGTTAGAAAAGAAGAATCATTGTTGTCCGAAAGTTTTGGGTGAATCTCATTACTAATCTTCAGGGGATGCCTTATAGATGAAGTGTCGCTCTGAAACGATCACGAAATGCGTCTTTTTGGGCCGGCAGTTCAACGCTAAGTGAAATAAGTGCAACGTATATATCCACCGTTATGGGACTCTCCAAGCCTTCTTCAGCTCAAAGTTGTACCCAAGATAATCTCATTTCACAGACTCTCAATATGACGTGTAGCCAAAGAATTGGAAGTATATTTTGTTCATTGTTGTTGATGAGGCTTGATGTGGTTGGATTTGTTGCAAGATTGAAACGTTCATGTATCGGTGTAGGAATGTAGAAAAAATATAAGAAAATATCTCTTCAGATCTGTTCGTTACGCTTGTAAATCACACGACACTGAATTATCTTCTACTCAGGAGAACGCAGCGGTTTGATTTCAACGCTACTCGTGCAGAGCGTGTGGTTATCTATTTAGAGACACTATATGTATGTCTCCAATAGAGTCGTGTGCTCATGTGACTTCAAAACATAAATTTTATACTGCTCAAAAATATGCTACAGTCTTAATGAACGTCTCTCGTTGGTGGTTCTATTTTTATAAAATGAAATAAAATATAAATGCTACAGGAAAAGTACAGAAGATTGATTATATATATGACGTAGTATTTTATGTCAAAAAATCGAAGACAAATTACCAAAACTCACTCTCTGAAACTATATTTTATAATATATTGTGAGGTTCGAATGTTAGTGCGTGTGTGTGTGTGTCCGCGGGTGCGCGACATGGGAAGTGGTAGGTGTGTGTGTGTGTGTATGTGCAGACTGTCATATAAGTGAACCGCTCCTGTCGCGCTCTTACTGCTCCAACGCGAATCTAGTAACTTGTACATTATATTATACAAAAGAGTTTGATTGTCGACCTACAATTTACAATAAGAATTTGTCAGAAGTCAAATCTGTAACCCGTGTACACAAAAATACTAGTGGCACCTAATATCACAACCGGCGCAGAAGGTTATAAAAACGTATATTCTAGTGTTTATTTCCCGTTCTATGACGCGTACTGAAAATGTACATTCGACAGTTGGCGTGGTACAAATCATCAGCTACATGTCTAGTTTGCGTTTGTTTCCATATTTCGTGTGCGTCATCTGCTTGATATCGTTATTATGTCGAGCTCGTCATTTTTGCAATCTTCTTTTAATTTTCCATATTAATGAAACATCATAAATTTGACGTCACAAATATTTTTTTGAAATCCAACGTCATACGTAAAATTTAATCATATTATTATTTTTAATTCATTTTAATTTAAGAATCACTACAGCGGTATTGAATTCAAAGTTTTTCAAATATATGACAGTAGGTTAAAAAAATGTACATTCAGGTCCAAAAGGTCTTATATATATATATATATATAATACTTTCAAAGGGATTTGACACTTATCTTAAATTAAATGTACGAATTTTTCATTAAAAATTCAGTTTTAATGATCAGAAGACCATTAAGATGTTATTTATTTAAGATGCTTTCAATGATTTGGATTGTTTGTAAATAATGAAATGGAACCAGACCTAATCTAATACATTGCGAATACCTGTCTGGAAACTGATCTGATCCTCAAATACCTTACTTCACAAGATAAAGATGAGAAGTAGTGTATACCATGTATTGATATTCTCCGTATATGTGAAGTAAATTACTTCCAAAAATGGAATAACAGATAAATCAGTTTGAATGTGAAAAATATAGATTCGAAAATTTGTCGGTAATTTACTATGTTGACGTGGTGTATTGGTCAGCGCACTTCCCCGGAAAGGAAGGGTTCCTGGTTCGAATTCCGGTCGTAAAATATTTTTTCGATACATTGATTTTATCTATTATATATTATTAGATATTTCTAATTGATAAAATTAATTTGTATTAAAAATGCCACAGAACTATGTTCTGAAAAACTGCAACTTCACAATAATAATGTGTTCTCCTTAAAAATAATATCAAATATTTACTAAAAAAAATACTATATTTTTTATTTATTATCTTAGTTTTATTAACCACAATTGAGTTTAAAAAACATCTACCGGTTTCGGAAAACACTTTTCCTTCTTCAGGATGTCATAACTAACTAAAAATATAGTATTGTTTCTTCACCAGAATCTATTTTTAACTTTTTTTAAAAAACAACAATTATTTAAAAAAATAAATTTAGTACCTAACTCAAATTACTGCTCAATACAAATTTAATCGAATAATTTTTAGTTAATAATTGAATCTTAACCACCAAGTTAATATTGCTAATTTTAAAAGTATAAAAAAATACTATGTTTATTTAGACAAATTATAGATATCTCATAGAGATGAAGCTATTATATTATACGAGAAGTATGGAAGTATGGGTATTACAGGGCTTACGGCCTGTCTTCGGCTGGCTTAAATGATCACTTTACACAATGTAACGTTCACCATTCCACCCAAACAATCTCCATATCTATCAAATTTTTAGAAGTTCCATACTTCCCATATAACATAATAGCTTCGTCTCTATGAAATATCTATAAATTGTGTGAATAATAATGCCTTTGGAGGTAAAAATTCAGTAACTGTGTGTTTTAAAATTTTATTAATATGATAAAGTTTTTTATACCTGAAACTGCCAGGCATTGCGTATTTAATGACCAGAAATTTAATTTACTATCAGTTTTCAATGCGTTGCCGGTAGCATATATATTATATTAATCTTGAGGTTCTCAGGTGTTGAAGATTGTGTTCTTCCTCTTTGCCTCTGATTTATGAGTTGTGATGACATGCAACCTCAGCGAACAATGAATGATGTACAGGGATGATATATCGTGGTGTTGATTCTGGAACCTCAAAGTAATAAAATGAAGCACTAACCATACCAGCTGGTTGATTGTATTGCTTAGTTAGACTGTGTTGTCAGCTTAACGCAAACAAGTTATCGTCACGTTACAATAATATTGCATTCTGAGAAAAAAAACTTTAATTACTTAACATAATAACATTAGAAAGGTTTACAACTACGTGCAAATCATTGAAGTGTCTACTGAATCTTTTACTAATTAACATATTTTACTATCTCACTGTTTTTAACGTAGTTAAACATGTTATTTAATGATTGTTCTTTAAATTTAGTGTATGAATTTGGGAAAAAGGTATTATTTTACGTTAAAACTTGAATATTAAAAACACTATTAATAGTTCTTTAAAATTATAAATAAATACGTGGTAGGACAACGGATTTATTTTGTCTAAAAACGTTGGTTAAACGAAAGTACATATATTGTATAACATATATTATATATAATTGTATAATATCATTTGTAACAGCATAACCTAAACATATACCTACTGCACGCCACTGCTAACACGCATCATTTGACAATATTTATGTAGTTTATTTTCTCAAAAATCTTAGACAAATTTTGTAAATAATAATACACGTTTTACGAAAAAATATCTTCAAGATTGAGAATCTCAATTCAATACACGAATTTTATCGAAATTCTCAGTTTATTATCGACATACGATGTTTAATAAACTTGTAGTTATTCACGAAAGTTTAATATTAAAAACTAACCGGTTTCGGAAAAATCGTTTCCTTCATCAATGTGATCAAAAACTAAACATATAATATATATACGCATTTTGTACGCATTACGAGAAATTCTATAAATTTAAAAGCCTTAATATCTAGATCAAATGAATAAATAAAAATTACAATTTAGGCACTTGTGAAAATTTAATTTATAATTTTTAATTATACTTACCGACAAAAAATAACTAAAACAGAAAACGTACAAATAGAATCATTTATACAATTTGTAAAGGGTCGTAAAAGCTTTGAAAATGATAAATGAAATAAAACTAAATATTCAAGTTAAGCCCTTGAAGTTGAGAGAAAATTGTACATTTTAGGATAATTTTCTTAAAAAGAAGGGCTGAACCCACTCAACGGATAATTTTCCCTCGAAATACGTTGGCAAAAAATATTATTTGTGTTTTCCGGGCAAATTAAGTGGCTTTGTCTAAAAAAGAACACCTAATAACTGAGGTAGGTACTGTTTTTTAGTATGGTGTTAGAATAGAATAATCGTTGCGGCTATCTTTTCGAAAATAATTAATATTTTCGCGTTTTTAACGTAAATGTCGGTTTTTATTATAAATTTATATCAGAAGTTATACACCAGAATTTACTTTGTTTAAATTATTACTTAGATAGGACCTTCACACTAATGTAAAACTAATAAAATTAATGTTATTTGTCGTTATTAAGAAAATACAAGCATTATTAGAATGATCGCGATTATTAAATTCATTTTCCGCGTGCCACAAAATTGCCTCAATATAGAAAATTCTTGCATATTCAAAATTCATGTTTTTACAATCTTGAAGCCAAGATTGCGAAGAAAAATTTGCGTTGAGAGAAATTAGAAAAATTAAAAGTTATCAACCATTCAATTTGAAGAACAATTTATCAATTTAATTAAAGTAATAGTTTAAAAAAAAGTCTAATCTAGTGTAATATAATCTTCTGATATGATATGATGATGATAAAAAAAGTCTAATCTAGTGTAATATAATCTTCTGATATAGATAAATAATAAAAACCCACATTTACTTCATATGAATTATTTTTAAAAGGAAAGCCTTAACAATATTGGTACATGGTAAGATATTCATATAATTTATTATTGGTAGAAGGTTCATATTTTAAGATTGCTCCAGTAAATCAGTTTTCTTTAATTTTTTATTTAACTAATAACTCTAATAAAGCAGTAGTAAAATGTTATACAGAAAGTTGTTTTCAAATACGTTGGGAGTAAGTACATATGTATTAATATGTTCATATTAAAAAATGTTTTGAAATCGGCTGGTATCGATCCAGATAAAGATGCAAACAAAATACAGTTAAAAAATAAAATACCTATACAAAATTATCTAACGCATTTTTTCTTACGTAGTTTTCAAGGCAAATTTTACTGGGATAACTGCTTAATATACATAATCTACGTTATTTAAAAAAAAATCTCAGGTAATTCCTAATTCTTAAGCGTGTAAATTAAGAGCTCTTTAACTTTTGAGATTTAAAGATTAAGCATTTAAAGATAAAATCTTAGTTTGGAAGATTTAAAGATTAAATATTAAATTGGAAGATTTAAAGATTAAATATTAACTTGAAAGAGCAAATAATAGTATATACGAGTATGTAAGCTTTCAGATTGAAACATCTAATTAACCTATTTAACAACAATCTAACACAAAATACATTACTTGAAGAAATTAATTTATTCTTATTGACACATGTAATTTGTATTAAAGTTAATTTAATAGAATACATTACTTTAACAAAAAAAAACCACGTACACATGAATTTTAAATGAAACTTTTTTGCGTTGTCTCATTTTATGTTTATTTTTATAATTTAAATTTAATGAAGACGATTTTATTACTAAATGAGCATTTTCTTTTCATCAAAATACAGCACTAGATATGATTATTCTTGTCAATCGCCTAGAATAAACGGTTGGAGCAGATTGGTACAAGGATGAGAATGGAGCAAACGGTGGATTTGGGTAATGTATAAATGACATAGCCGTGTAAAAATAGTAAGTGCCGGCAAAAAAATTTGCTTTAAAAAAAGCTCAAAAAATGGAAATATGATTGACGAATCTCCACATTGTAAGCTCGAAAACAGAACATTAAATTAAATTTTTAAAATCTGTATTATTTTTTACATTAAATTTTTAAGATAGATACCGTAAAAGTACTGAATTAACAAAATAAACCTTTGCCTACCAAGTAAGGATGTGAAATTACATATTTTTATTTTCAAACACGGTGTGTTGTAGTTTTCGAACATTTAAATTCAAAACGGTCCCAAATTTTACTGAGATTACTCTAGTATGAATGGTAAAAAATAAATATGACGCGAGTGTTGATGGCACCAGAAATAGAGGATATCTGCGGTAGACTTGGCACTACCAGGTAAACAAGATGCTGGAAGATGGTCGTGTTAGAAGCCTCAACAATCAACGATAATGCGTGAGATGAGACTGTGGATGACGCGAGAGTTGTGTGTCAGGGTAGAAAAGTGCATCGCTTCAGCGTGTTGATAAGTTAGTTTACACTAAAACGATAATATAGTGAGGTAAAAAAAATATTTATGATACTTACATTAATAATTTTATTGTAGATGGGCGTTAATAAAATCCTGAAACTTTTATTTCTAAATACCTCACGTACATAAAAGCTTGTAACTTTTTAAAATACTGCTTTATGTAATCGCTGAACTACGTACGGAATAACGTTTCACCAAGCTTTATGAAACAATTTTGAATTGCACTTCAACATTTTTAATATGTTCGTAGTTGAATTGGAGAACTACTGCATTTAGTTTAGTATATAATGCATTCAGAGTTAAAGAGTGCTGCTAAATGTGAAACTGAGAACAATTTGAAGAGTATTTTGTAGCGGATTTCTTTAGAGTACCTTTTATTATGTAGATACTTGTGGGTATAGTGAAAAGTTTTCTATCCAGACTTGACAAAATATGGAAAGACCGCGGTATTTCCAAGACAATGAAGGTCAGGGTTGTACAGTCTCTGGCGTATTTTATATTTATGGAATCATGGACCCTGAAGGCAAGGGAGAGAAGAAGAATTGATGCCTTTGAAATGTGGTTACATATGTTACGTATACCATAGACGGCGAGATGCACGAGTGTCTATATTCTGCAGAAACTGAAGATCAAGAATAGACACAGAACTATTTGCCTGAGATTCGATTTTTTGGGTATCTTGCTAGAACGGAAGATAGCTTGGAGAAGCTTGTTGTGAAGTACGAAGAGGAAGAAGAAAATCTTCCACACGTTGGATTGATTACAGCTAAAAGGCAACAGGCACTTCTCTGTGGACAGCCCTTAGATCTGCAGGATGCCGAGAAAAGTGGAGGAGCATAATCGAGAGTATGGGAGTTCACGGAGATCGCGATTTTCAGTAACAACGGATTGACGTAGATGATGATAATGTAGTAGGTGCAATAAAGTAATTTAAAATTGAAGAAAATGTGAAAGTAGAGTGTAATCGAGGTGAACATTAAAAAATAATATATAATATAATATTAATACACTTGAGTAGCTTTTACCGGGAAATATATTACTGACATATGAACTCTCGACCTTTGGATTAAAAAGCAAACGTGCCAAATATTCGATTACGTGCGCGGGGATTAAAACCAATTTGAATGTTAATTTGTTCTGATGTCGTGTATTTTAAAACGTAATCCAATGTGATACGTGAATACAGAGACGTGCAAAATTTACTTATTTTCTAAGAATATTGTTTGAATAATTTTACAAACAATTAGTATTAATAAAAATAATTTACGGAATGTATTCGATCTTACGATCTGTATAATATCATAAACTAGTGTGATTTGATATTCTTTTTTTTGTGTTCTTTTGAAAATCAGTATTCGGATATGATAAGTGAGGAATACAAATATTTGATGACAACTCGAATCCCCGTATAAAGTTAATTTGTGAATTTTACGTAATAGATGCAGAGGTTAAATGAATACATAAATAATGTAATTCATTGTATATCGTAAAGTATTCGACAGATATAAAATTTAATAAACCTGCAATAATTTTTTAAACATGTTTGTTTGCATTATCGCTTTTTTTTCACGGGATCTTTATTTATTTATTTTTATACCTGCACAATTTTTGCATGTAATTCTTGTTGTACTGTGTCTGTCTCGCTGGAACAGCTGTGCTGAGGTAAGGGCCCTCTAGCTTGTATTAAGGTTGCGGGTCGTAATAATGATTACTCCCGTTAAAGTTTTATCGATTCCAAAGTTAGCCACACAGTGATCACAATATATGTAGCCGCAGGCTCTAATGACAAGTTTCAAAAAATGTTGAATGGTTTCTGCTGGCGAATAATATGCTAACAAAAATTCTCCATACCGATTATTTTCACTCATGAAAAAATGTCAAAAAGAAAAATTCGATTTTTGTATAGATTTTCTTACACATACGTAAATAATTAAAATAAATTTTCAGGGTGGATTCCAGTCGATTGTAGTCGGTCTCGTGTCTAGACTAAATTGTTAATCGCGACTGAAGGGCCGGTTTCATGCTATCCCTCTCTGAAGATGTCAAACTATTTTAATTATTAATCTATTTTGCATCATCACTGTGTTCTGTGTCTTTCTAATTATTTGTATATTTTCATTGTTATGTCTTCTATTGTTTATATATTCTTACTCTGTATATTAATTTAAATAAATTAAGGTGGAATCTTGAAGGTGAAAGCACAATAAATGCCAACCTGACGACGAATCAGTACAACTGATTTGGAAAATTTAGCTCGTAACATATTTTTGAAAAAGCGAAGGGTCGATATTCACTGTGAATTATGTGGTAAACCAGTTAACTAAATTTAGTAAATTATTAGACACAACGCATACTCAGAAATATAATTGAATGTAAAATTGGGGGAAGAAAACAGAAGGAAATATATAGACAAAATAAATTCACCAATTACAGACAACTTCAGAATGATATACAGAATCCAGGACGTGGACTATTATTACTATTTAAGCGGCGTTGAAGATAAGAGAGACTAATTTATTATAAGCGGTATTTTCGCAATATTGTGATGGATATAAGAAATTGATCCTTTTAAAATTCAAGGAATCGTTATATATAATTTGTGATAAACAAACTTACCCCTATATGTTGTCCTTCAACGTACAGTTGCGGTACTAGAACATCAGAGCTCTTCATCCTATCCTTGATTTCTTCTTGATAATCTCCGCTCATGAAGACGTCTCTCTCTTCGAACTTGATGAGCAGGTTTCTGAGAATCTTCTTCACCAGAATGCACTTTTGGTAGGTGCCTCTCACTATCCCCATAGAGGTGCTGTAGAGAACTACCTTGCCCGCATCCTTTTCTTTGTAGCTCTGTAAGAAAAAATATAATGTTATTTTCCAAGTAATTGATACTATGCCACTATACTATTTTCAACGTTTATTCAATTGTAACATCATATTTTTATAAATATGTTAATTAGAAAGATATACATATAAAATCAATTTAATCGAAAAATATTGTTGTTGCGCCACCGAGATTCGAACCTAAATCTCTTTCCTAACCGGGGAAGGTGCATTATCCAACTATGTTACAGCGGCAATATTTTTAGCGATAAATGTTCGAACCTATATGTTACTTTTTTGATATTAATACATTTAAATGTTCCATTATTTGAAAGAGCCGTGTATTTTATTTTTACAGAATCTCTAATACCTTTGAGTAATCTGATAGCAGACGCTAACATATAGGTTTAAAAATTTGTCGCTAAAAATATTGTCGCTGTAGCATAATTGGATAATGCATCTTCCTCGGTTAGGAAAGAGATCCAGGTTCAAATCCCGGTGGCGCAACAACAATATTTTTCGAAAAAATTGATTTTATATGTATATCGTTCTAATTAATATATTTAATTCATATTTAAAATATAACAGATCGTTTGTTCTGAATAATTACAACTTCACAATAAGAATGTGTTCTACTAATCCTATTTTACAAATGATTTTTTACGAGCATACATGCGATATGTATTAGTATTAAATGTTATAAAAGAGTATGAAACAAATTGACGTGTGTTCCCTTACGCGTGTTTTATTTTATATTAAAAAAATTCTTTGCTTGAACGAGAATAAAGGGTATATATTTATTTTAAAGACACTTAAAATTTCAAATAAATATGAACGTTATTTTCACAATTCAATAGATTTTTAACAAGTTATGAGTGACGTACTCATATCTACCGAATCAACGTTAGTGACTGAGATAATAGAAGTGAAATATAGCGTTAGCAAATAAACTAGATTGAGGTCAGAAACTATATGGGAGGGATGTTAGCGTTTTTGTCTTTAATTACATCGATTTTACTGCCAATTACATTGTTATAATTACTTATTCATTTTTTACATATTAAATTATATAGTACATAAATGTTGTGACGACAGAACATTAATATTAAAATTAAAATATACAGATTTACTATCAACTATTTTTATAAAAATTTGGTCATAAAATCACATTAAAATGTTCACTTCTCGTCTGAAACACACATGAAAAAAAATGCTACGGTAAAAATTAAAAATTAAATATATAATTAAATTATCTATAAAAATTAAAAATATTTAGAATATTTAGAGAATTGTATACAGTTATATGCAGTATCAACATATTTATTTATCGATAAAAATATCATATAAAAGCTTTTTGTGTCTAAATAATGTATCGGAGAATATATTCACTACATTTTTTATGGTAAACATTAATGAAATGGGATATTTTAAGGTTTAAGGTTGTTTTTTCGTCGTTTTTTTTATTTTTATTTATTACATATAATTTTACTGTATGTATATATGTTATTTATGTATTCTTAGAGACCCATTAATTTACTTTTAAAATTAGCAATATTAACTTTGTGGTTAAAATTCATATTTTTTTTTATTATCTTTGTTTTATTAACCACTGAATTGAGTTTAAATACATCGAAATCGATTTCGGTTTCGAAAAATATCATTTTCTTCATCAGGATATCATAACTGTATTTTTCGAAACCGGTAAATATTTAAACTCAATTCAGTGGTTAATAAAACAAAGATAATAAATAAAAAATACCCATTAATTTGACTAAAATAACATTGAAAATATATGACCCTCATTACTTAACTACATTTCATAGATTTGATAAGTAAATAGTGAGTAAACACAATAAATTTTGCATACACTTTTGTGCATTATTGAATGGGAATAAGAATAAAGTTTCAAGCTCCAAGGGACGTCCACAGAGCAACGTGAACGGAAACAAAGCGAATGGATGTTGCGCAATATCGTATCGAAGTAACACTTAAAGCCCCACCGCCGGCATACATCCTGAACGATCTGAACAATGCGTGTCTGCTGCCATTGTACCCGCTTTGTATTCAATTTTCCGGTAAGGATTTCTCCGTTTTTTTTTGTTCCTCGCCATTTTCTGAAGCTACACGAATCGATTGGTTAAGAATGAAAATAATGCAAGCGTTCACCGCGGTGAAATGAAATTTCAGTTATTTCCATAATGCTTATTTTTTTTTTACTATATTATATAGTACTAGGGGCGTGCTAAAAATTCTGGGAAACAAATATAAATTTAAAAAATGGATTAACATAAGAGAAAACATTATTTTGCTATTTAAGCCATCTGTGTATCAGTAGAGGCTTCAATTGCTTAGTTCTAAAAACTCACTAACTCTCACCGCTGTACTCATGGCGCTCTTTTCAATTCACCGCATCGTACTATTTACATTACTTAGTTTTGTTTTTAGGCTAGTGAATTACTCATGGCTATTTACTGAATTGAAAATTCCTTTCGGTTGCTACGTTTTGTATGGATTACCTATTCTGTTTTTTGACAGAATAACATTAGAAAGGCTTATAAGTGCGTGCAAATCATTTAAGTGTCTATTTCCTCTTTTACTAATTTGCGAATTTTACGAGACGGAACGAAAAGCTGCCACCTCAAAAACCTTCACAGTCCCCGACCTTTATTTATTAAAATTTATAATTACATTCGTGAAAGAAATTAAAAAAATAAACGGAAAGGAACAGTGTATACACATTTCAAAAATAAACATGACGAAGAGGAGAAAATAACATCCAATGTAAGAAACATAATAATATAAGATTGCAAAGGATTATACAATGTCAACAGAGCGTCAGTATTTTATTTTGGTCAGGGTACCGAGGGAGAGAAGGAACACGCCCCCTGAAAGGTAAATTAATAAAACAAAAGAAAAACGATCTCACCAGTCTTGGGAGGACCATGCAGACAGTTCTCATTCCAATGACAAGAGAAAAGAAAAGATACAAAAATCTTGCATAATACTCCCGAGGGTTTAAATGTGTGTCCAAGATGATATATTTCCAGACCCCTATTGAAAGCACGCCTGGCGGACGTTTCCAGCACTAGAAGGTCATCAGGCAACATCCCCGCGAGGACTGGTAAGGCGATGCTGGACGTTAGGCAGTGCCAGCAGAAGCGGTCTCTGCCCCCTGTTTAAGATATTCGCGATAACCGTAATATCACGCATTTTAATAATCGAACTCCGTTCATAATTCAGTTTACCTTTCAAGATCAAAGCAAGGTGCAAGCGCCAGTTTGTTCCTATAGCACCAATTCAAAATCATATCAATCGCCTTTTCAGCGTTCACCTCAAGCTCTCACCGACTTGTCGCAGACACCAATATAGTACCAACAACGGTGTAGCACCCTTTTGGGAGTGGTAACCGTAGAAAAAAGGACGTTCCACAGGATAGGTCCAAGAACCGAGTCCTGTGGGCAACCTATGTCTCTGGATATACCGAACCCACAATAATAATGTTGGATAATTTGTATAGCGCCATTTTCGTAAAAAATTTCACCTCAAGGGCGCTTTACACATAAACTTTATAACTTAATAGTTTTATAATTTTTTTTATTTTTTTATTAATAATCGTTATTTTTTATAGAAATGATTTTTTGAAAAGGTGCGCTTTTAGTTTTTTCTTAAGTAAAGTCTCTGGTGCACTGTTCCTTATAACGGAAGGCAAAGAGTTCCACGCTTTTGGGCCTGCAACCGCAAATGCCCGCTCATTAAATTTAGACTTCTGGCAACGGTCGGTCGGTTCTACAACCCTTCCTGCAGCTAAAGTAGAGGCTGACTTGAGAGTTTGACGTTTACCATTTAAATTGTCTGGGATACAAAGTTCTTGAAGATACAGAGGCGCCATGTTGTGTGTCGCCTTGTACATCAACCAGCACAATTTAAATTCAACTCTTTCAGGGAATCGGAGCCAATGTAGCTGATGTATAAGGGATGTTATATGAGAGAATAGCTTAGAACAACGGAACGATCCACGGAAATACCATTAT
Source organism: Eubasilissa regina (assembly GCA_022840565.1). Classification (NCBI taxonomy): domain Eukaryota; kingdom Metazoa; phylum Arthropoda; class Insecta; order Trichoptera; family Phryganeidae; genus Eubasilissa; species Eubasilissa regina. The sequence continues at coordinate 6,797,227 of JAINEB010000017.1, forward strand.
CGAGGCTTTGCCTTAAAAGTTACGGTATAACTGGTGAATGAGGGATATAAATCTTAATACAAGTTAAATGAACTAGAAAAATATACTGAAAAAAATCAATTCATAAAAAAAATATTTTAGTTACAACCGGGATTCAAATCTGGACCTTTTCTTATCCACGGAAACGCGTCATCCAGTTTCGCCACATTAACTGAGTAAGTTGACGAGAAATTTTAGAACTTACATTCTATAGCTCTTTATAATTGATATATTTGTTATTCCATTTAAAAAAAATCAACTTTAAGTACAGTGTAATGAATCTCAAATGCCTTTGCACGCTAGGATTTTTTCTGTATATTTTTAAACTTATATGTTGTAAGCTCTTTCAAATTGATACATCTGTTATTATATATTTAAAAAGCAATAACCTTTATATTGCGACAAATCTCAAATACCTTTGAATAATATAATATATAAATCTCCCACATTTGAGATCCCCAAGCCACAATAAACAATGTTATGATAAAGGACGAGATGAAAATTATCAAGAAAAATAACTCTTTTTCAAACATACGCGGAAAGAGGCCAATAATATTTACAGTATGTCTCAAAAGCCTTTTTCATTTTGGTTTATTCGCTGCAATAACACAACGAGGCATAGACGGGCGGGGGATATGCTGATCACTAGCCTTGTCCTTGAAACTTCAGTCGCTATGGAGCATGTCCTTACCAGTTGTTCGTGAAATTTTTCTTGGAAAATTGATGTCCAGACGAGGTGACATAAATTGGCCTCCACGTGGCCATGTACTTTTTTCTATGGTGCTACCTTAAATCAACGATATATAGTAACAATCCTCCATCTCTGAACCAATTAACAGAAAATATCCGAAAAGAAATGGAGAATACGTGCCAAACGGTTCTCAGAAATTTTGACTCCTATTTAGAAGAGCGAAAATATTTTTTTAAATAAATAAATTCCCAGAGAACGTATTTAAATGCAAAATAATTTTTTTTTAATAAACCCATCCAATATTTTATTAAAGAATGTTTATTATGAAAAAGACTTTTGGGACACCTTGTATTTTTAATTAGTATATCTACCATTTTCGAAATTTTCACTGTATTTTTACAAGCTTTGAATTTAATATGCCTACACTATTGTTAGACGTGTTTTCAATTCTCTCTACAACGCTAAAAAGCGGACCATACCAGGAGTATATGAGTGCAGGTAGAAATCTGATACTGGAAATCGTGGAAAGCCCGCAGGACTTGAGCAACAATTACCTTCTGCTGTACAATCCTGGGTGGTTAAATACATTGGCTACGTAACACGGTACGCGGATATAAGGTAGGGTTTGTAGTTCAAGGATATCGCAGCTCACCTGCAGGGCAATTCATAATGAAGTATTACTCTGTTAAGAATAATAGCAATAATAAGGTTGTTTTATTGAATACTAACGGTCCGCGCAGGCGTTACGTGGTATTCCGTAACGATGTATACAAAATTTGATCTGAATCTCTGGTCGGGTTTATGGTGGGATAACTACATTTTTTATCAGGATTCTAAAGTGCAACTGAGCAAAATTTGAAAAAAAATCATTTAATGTCTTACACATTTATACAGTGGGAGAGGGTGGGTTGCCAAGGAGGAGAGGGAGGTCGCCTAAGTCGTTTTTTGTGTTTCATGTTGGATGTCATGTTTTTGCGGCTCGCGAATCTCAACTGAGATTCATATCCCCCATTGACATTTATGGTAATAATGTAATATTTGAGGCAAAGCCTTGGAAATTGCACATGTAACCATGCCGAAACGTCTGACTAGATTTCGTGATCTCCATGAACTCTTCGCCTACTGCATACTGCAGATCTTAAGACTGTCCAGAGAAGTGTCCGTTGCTTTTTTTACTTGGTCGCTCTAGCGGGACTCTTAATCTCATGTGGTCCACTGTAACAAAATTCTCCAAGCTATCTTCCCTTCTCATAAGATACCTAAAAAAATGAAGGATTCATCTCAGGCTTGAGAGTCTGTCTTTGATGTTGTTCAGTTTCTACAAAATGGAGACATTATGCGCAGCATGTATCTCCAACACCACATGTCATCCATCATAGAACTGTATTTATTTTAAAATGCTAATAAATAATAATGAACAAGTTAATAAAAATAAAAATTAAAATTAAACTTTTTACGATCCCTCTAAACTCTGACTTTGATCTTAAATATTTATTGTGGTGGAAGTCAGAGCTTTATTAAGTTACTAAGCTAGTAATAAAAATCTAGATGATGCAGATAATAAGTTGCAATTTTAATTAATAGAATCGAAGGATAAAGCTTTCAGTTGATGAAAAATCTTACTAAAGAATATTAAATTCATCCCACAGGAACCTGGAATTTGTTTCTTTGAATGGCGCGAAAGACAATAATTGCTTGCATATTATGAATAAATAAAAAAAAATTACACTAAAAATAAATAACTGATCTAAATATATGGATTATAAAAGTAAACATATTAGTAAAGGACCCAAATCTCTTTGGAATACTCTGAAAGCTTTGCGTCCGAACTGATAACAAATATTGCAAAATCTAAAACGGATGTCACCCCGATAGCGTATTATTAACGATAATAATTAAAATGATTATGATTTTTAATAATTACATATATTGCATTATGTTAAAACTTGTATATAAAATGAGGCGTGTTTTTTAATAATTTATGATTTTATAGTTTTGACATTCCGCTGTTGGTTTATGTGTCTGGATAGTATTTTTTTGTATAAATAAAATTTAGTCGCGTTCACAAATTACGTATCACATTATTATTCTTAGTATTTCTAAACTATGTAATGTATATAGGTACCTAGATACAAAGAAAATGTTTTCTAATGAATCCAAAGCCACGATTATGGAAATATATCTGTACTTAAGAATCAACAAAATGTTAAAAATTGAGTAATAAATCGTTAAATTCGCAAAACATTCATGTGTTATATTTAGTTAAATGCTTTAGGATATTTATTACTATTTAAAACCAAGTTTTGAATCAAAAGCATAACAATTTCTAACTAAAATAGGCGGCCATTGGTGACCGCTACGCGGTCAAGGTCTCATCAGTTACCGTCAATCGATATAATATCGGCTGTCGCCGATTGCTTTCTGCTTTCTGCACTGACAGAGAAACAATCGGCGATAACCGATAATATATAGCATACTGTATTACTGTCCCTGGAATTCTACAAATGGTGTTTTTACGTATTAACTTTAAAATATATGTATCCACTTAAAAACATTCTTGAAAAATACGAACAAAACATTTATATTATCATAATTTGACAGTTCTATCATAGATAAGAAACTGACCATAGAGTGCGACGCGATACGACCATGAGTCATAGATGAGATGACAGGATGACAGAAGCTAAATATATTTGTCAACCGTAATACGACTTCGTGAATATATATTTTTGTACTGTTATTTAATATATAAAAGAGAAAACATTTAACTTATCTTAACTTTACTTAAAAAACATGTTATTTTTGCCTAGTTGGCGACTCACAAATCTGGCCGTTTAATATATATATATATAATCATAATGAAATAACATTCAAGACTTGCAAGTCGTCCAGAAAGTCATAGGAAAAGATGAATATAGACGAGGATACGTAATATTAATATGGATAATAATTTTACCGATGCTATAGGTGCGTATTTTTAACCTTTTCCTAGCAATGCTGTAACATAGGTCTACCACCCCAATTAAACCTGTGTATTTCCGTAAATACACGCAGGACAAAATTAATATTTTAACTAACCTTAAAACAATAATTTACACTTAGAATTGACTAATGATTTGTAGGATTCACTTTAAAACCAATTATGTTAAAATAATTATTTATAAAAATAGTATTTGCAGTAAGCCAGCAAAATATCGAACATTAGTTTCACAATGAAAATAAAAAGAAACATTCGAATATAATTATGTATTTTTTTCATTAGTTAAAAGAAGAATAATAAAATAAGAAAGAATGTCGTGTTGTATAGAACTTGTGTGAATAATTATAGTTTTTTTTTTACTTTTATTGCTCGATATTTAGAGTAAGTGTACGGCATAACTATTTTAAAGCCGTTTAAGCTCGTAAAAGCATTTTTTCTCCTTAAAACTGCTAAAAAACCTTTAAATACTTAACGGTAACACGAGTTGACAGCACGGTTGCTTACGGATATTTTCTATCACGGTATAGTAAAGGTTAACTGTGTTTTTTGCTGACTCGTATCGGTGATATAATTTCGCAATGTCTTAACACCGAGCTCGCTTTACACCGGAAATTGTATGTATGATTGCGTAGAGATTTGAAATATTTTTCATATTATAAAATCGAACTATTAATGAGATGAAAATGCACGTATTATATTTCAATGATGCCGTGAATAGCCCGCAGTTAGGCAATAAATCACTGCCATAGAATGTCGAAAATGTTTCCTATATAGATGTGCGTTCTGGTGTGACGATTGATCACAGAACCGCGAAAATGTGATCACATTATGGTGAACGCTTCGCGCGAATGGAAATTGTGTGAGTTGTACAATGATCACATATATGAAAACAAAACACTTGTTTTTTGATTCTACTCATTTAATTTACTTGAGACGCGTTTCGCCTTGTAAGGGCATTATCAATCTAACAATTTACTCAACAATTTGTATTTATAATTATAACCGGGAACAGCTGTATAATTTGAATATTGATGTATAATTTGAAATATTTCATGTTAATTAAATAAAATAAATAAATACAGTAATTTATTGTAAGAGTTTTAATTTTACTCATTAAGAGCATGTGAAAGAAATAAACTCTTAAATAGCCATGCGTATTAATTACCTAATTCAATTTTGAAACAATTGATGGCACTAGTTGCAATCTCAGTAACTTTGATGTGTATTTTTGGGGAAATAATATTTTTTGTTTTTTAATTAAATCTAGATATACAAAACTTCTTGATAGACGTTTGTCTGGAGGTACATTTATATCCATTTTATTACATTTAATATAATAAAAACATAACAATTAATCAGTCACAGTTTAAACAATTCATTTCGTTCTTACAAGTAAGACAAGTTATTATCGATATGCCATTTTTTTTTACAATTTTTTCCAAATTGGCAGAAAGTGTACTCTTTTGTAAAAACCCATGTAGTTTATTTTTTATTGTAGAAACAACAAATTCTATTATCCTCGATCCATACTTAGTTGATTTAAGGAATTGTTCAATTTAGATTAGCTACACCTCTTTTTTTTCCGTGTGTTATTAATATGAATTATAATTTCTAAATCTACTAACACCTTTTTCCAAAAAAAAAAAAAACTAGTTTCCGTATTAACTAACTAGCTAACTAACTTACCATCACGCTATTTCCGCGCTGGGTTAGGCACAGATGATAGAACGCCACACTCTTCCGTCCTGACACACAGTTATCGTTTCACCCACATTCATACATCTTCTTATACAAGGCTTCTAACAGGACCATCCTCCAGTATCTGGTTTACCTGGTCGTGCCAAGTTTTCCGCAGACGTCCTCTATTTCTGGTACCATCAACGCTTGCGTCATATATCTTCCTTACCATTCTCTTCTCATTCATCCGTTTCATATGACTAAACCATCATAGTGATCTTTTCTTAATCTTACTCACTATACTAAGATCAACTTTACATTCTTTCTTTATTTCTTCATTCGTTACTCTATCATAAATGGATCTGCCATACACACGCCTAATTGATCTTATTTCCACTGCATTCAGCCTGCTTTCGATCCTATTCTGCTAGCACCATACCTCACTTCCATATATCAGTGTCGGCACCAAGACTCCATTATGTACTGCTAGTTTTGCCTCAGTTAACAAATTCCCATTAGCTATAATCCCATTCAAAGCGCTGTGTACTTTATTTCCTCCAGTCACCCTTCTTTCGATATCTTTCTCCGTCTTGTCGGTCAGTCTTCCGTACTAGCGGTCATTTAAATTTCAGAGAAAAAATACTACTATCGGTTAATTAATTATGTAATGAACTCTTAAAAAGAAAATAAGTGAAAAAAATTTGATGATACACACATAAATAAACAAATATTTTAACTAAAATTATTCAAAAAAACGGTACTAACAATAATCTTTCGGCTTATGTACTTAATTCACGCAGTAAATGCAATTTAATTCAAAACCGATAGTTCGGCGATTATTTTTAACTAGCTGAAAGCAGTCTGTAATGCAATGTTACCGCAAGGCCCTGTGGACGACTACGTTAGTTGGCTGCGCGGCCTTGACCGTTAGTATTGGAACTGATAAAACGTTTAATACTCGATTTGTAATGCCAGCCTCACTGAGCTACACTAGTGACGAGGTAAATATTTTTTTGTTTGTTGGATACTATTTACGAAAAAAAGTTAAGTATAAATTAAAATGACATATTTTAGTACAAAGAAAATGTTTGCCTCCTGCAAAAATACTGTATATATGTTTTGGGCAGATCTGAATAACACAAAGTCGTATATTCTTCTTGGGCATAAATTGATTTATTAAGTCTAATGTATCAAAATCATAAGGGGTACATAAATATATATATAAAGAAAAAGAAATCTTTCAGAGTTACTAGAATTTTTGTGTATGACAAAATCGGTTACAAATTCATTATATATATATATATATGAATTTGTACCCAGTAATTAGTATATATATATATATATATATATATATATATATATACTAATTACTGGGTATAAATGGATTCCGTTTGTGAGATTGGCAGTATACATAGCACTATCGTTGGTGATTTGTATTGCACAGGCGCATTACTAATAATTTGAATTAAAGACTGTATACACAGTGTCTACAGGGTACGTTTGCTCCCGTGCGAAAGCAGTGGGCAATCTAGTAACCATATAAAATAAATAAATATACTATTTAACATAATTTCTAGGTGAGCTTGCTGCAACGGCACTGTTTATCATTCAAGATGGCCGACGCTCCGTGACCCAGCATCTATTGTACAAGTTTATATTATTTTACAACCAAAACAACTATTTATTTACTTACTCTTTAGCAGTTGAAAAACAATATTACAATGTTCAAAGTGAAAAGTAAAATAAATCAAAACAAAAGATATTTTAATATCTGATGTTACGAGCAAGTGTTTTCAAGGTGGCATCTTGTGACATCAAATCCTTGACTGATTTCTATCATATTTTTCTGCTTCATTACAGTGTCATGGTAATAGTTTTCCTTTGTAGACTTATGTACGTACTTATATACGACGGTCCAGGATAAAGGAAAAGCCTGGGGGACCCGTGCAGCAGGTGTTGTGCAAGGGTAGATTTTAAAGCAGGGATGAGACAAACGTTGGAAATAATTTTACATTTAACATTAACAAGGGGCCTAATATTACAAATGTAAGGAGGAACTGATGTTGGCAGAAATTTTGAGATATTATTTATTTTTTATTAAATTTAATTGAGTTGTAAACGAGATACTTTTGAGAATATTTGAAATATTTCCTAGACAGAGTCTGTTAAATATGTCATGTGAATAAATATAACATTTATTTGTTGATGCAATGAACGTGTTTAAACATGATATGAATAATATAATAAAATTACGAGGAAACTGGAATGAGTAAATTCACGATTATTCTATGTATAAGGGGAAGATTGCTACAATTTTTATGTTCTATGTATAATGAATTTATTATGTAGATATAATATGTACAAGGGGGAGATTGCCACAAAACAAATTCAACATATTTGTGCAATATTAAGATTAAAAAGATAGGATTATAACTCAATAAAGATGATATATAATTAATAATTTTTTGTGTATTTAAAAACAACATTAATTAATAATAATAACAAAAGAGACAAAAAAAATAAGAAGCCTTTCTCAAAATAAAAATATGTAAATATAGAGATATTATTTAAAAGAAAATAAAGACACTCCATAATAATTTCTGTTTAAAAATATTCACGATGATTTATTCGGAACTACTTTAAAATATTTAAAAAATCGATAACATCTCTCACTCTGAAGCGGCAAAATGTCACGTGACACATTCTTGGAGTTTGATTGGTTGAAATGGAGATTTTTATGTTTGCTTTTCGGACTATGAAGAGATTTCTAAGTTTGATTTGATTTTGGAAGGGATAAAGATATGTTTGCTATGATATCTTCAATTCGTCACGTTAAAAATTAGTATCAAAACTTTGTATTATACTTGACATTGCTGTTTTAGTTTTTATAACTCTTAATTATTATATATGTGTAATAAAAACATATATTTTTCATAATACACTTTTCATTTATAATATACATGATCTAAAATATATTCATGTCGCACGGGCGCTTCGACATTATTATATTATACCCATGTAACCAATATTCCTTACCTTTCAAAACAATTTTATTATCGAAGTGAACGCTTTTAGTACTTGATATAATGCGATATTGTTTTAGTGTTCACCATTTCCTTTTTAATTGGTGAACTTTAACTAATATTGCCGCCAGGATATTGTTGACACAGCCCTAAATGAAACACGAGTGCACCGCTTGCGACTGTAGTGGTGTTGGCAGGGGAGAATTGGGCAATTCTATTCAATCAAAACTACAAAAATTGCACCACCTATTGAGTATCTGAGAATGGTTAATTATTTTATTTTTATTTTATATTGTCATATAACTAATAGTTTAATGATATAACATAGGTAATAATAAATGTGCTACATTAAAAATTAATAATTTCTAGTCAAGTCTATAGGTACAATATGTATAAATTGTGTACGGACCATACACCAATAAATTCAGACACATTTAATAAAGTGTACATATATGTTATAAGAGGGATTTGGAACATTAGTTGCAGGACGAGGAGTATTTTACACACAATCTTAGTGGAAACATAAATCCGATAGTTTATGACACATTTATGTAACAGTAAACATAATTACTCTTCGAAAATTAAATATTTGTGTAAACAAGACGTATTTTTTATATTAATGCATATTATATTGTCAGCTTTTAAATTTTCATTCTAATCAAATCATATTTAAAAAAAAAATCGTGGAGCTATTTGATTGCATAAGTGGTACCATAACGTGGGTGATACTAAAATAAAAATATTGGGTCAAGAAATTTCCGTTAGTTGCGTCGGTGGTCTGTGGCACTGACAATGAAATATAATATACCTATATAAAAGTAAGATGTTATAGTATACATGTGAATAAATTTCAATGCAAAATACTTTAAAGTATAATACATACGAACTTAGTAATATACAGAATATAAAAGTAATTATACACAAATATTTAGAACAACTATACACAAACATAGTTTCAAGAAAAGTGTACTGTAAAAGTTTTTGTATCCTAGAAAATGAATTGAAGAATATGATCTACTCATTTATTGTATTAATGTCATTATATAATCTAAAAATTTGTGAAATCGGATTAAAGAAGGCCATATTATTGTGGTAGGCATCGTGAAAAATTATATCAAATATTTTTATTAAGGAAAACACATTCTTATTGTGAAGTTGTAATTATTCAGAACATAGGTCTGTGATATTTTAAATACTAAATTAATGTATTAATTATAAATATATACATATAAAATCAATTTTGTCGAAAAATATTGTTTTGTTTTGTTTTTTTTTTGGAAATAGAGATCCAAGTTCGAATCCCGGTGACGCAAAAACAATATTTTTCGACAAAATTGATTTTATATGTATATATTTATAATTAATACATTAATTTAGTATTTAAAACATCACAGACCTATGTTCTGAATAATTACAACTTCACAATAAGAATGTGTTTTCCTTAGTAAATAATATTTTAATAATTATCGAAAAATAACTTCCATACTTTAATGTTGGTATTACAATCACTAGTCTTATCTTATGTGAAACATTTCCATTATAATGTTTTGGATTATTAAACATTTATAAGGAATAGGTGTCCTGTTGCGATCCTGTACGAAGGGGTGTAATATGACGTCACGGGGAGGTAATGATGGAGGAAGGGGTAGTTGGTGGTGGAGTTAGGACATTAAATGCATAGTGCAACTCTGGCGCAAATTCACAATACGTTATCTACATGAAACCGTATATTTGTATACATTAAAAAAAAATCGATATAAAGAGTTCGGCAAGTTTCAGATTACCATTGGACGTATCTCGTGGTTTGCACTAAGTGCCTAATATGATATGCGTCATATTGCAAGTTGATCCACATTAATGGACGATATGTCTGTATCGACTAAGTACACAACTGTTATTTGGAATATTTCAATTGTCTGATAATGAATTTTCTACAATGATCAGTCAGAATATGTAATTTTTTAATATTTTATACTTTTATGTCTTCTATCTTGTATTTACTAACACCATTTTACACAAAATGAAGACGGATTACGGATACGGGTGAAGACTACCTTTGAAATGTGGTGCAGAAGATATATGTTACGCATGCCATGGACGGCTAGACGCATGAATGCCTCCATTCTGCAGAAACTGAAGATCAAGGATAGACTTTCAACTATTTTCCTGAGATAAATCCTTAAATTTTTTGGGCATCTTGCGAAAAGGGAAAATAACTTGGAGAAGTTGACTTATTGTGGTGGGCCACGCCGAAGGAAGAAGAGGAAGAGGCTCCACCGCCCGTTAAACTGACCAAGTGGAAAAGGCAACATGAACTTTTCCGGTGACAGCCTGAAGATTTGCAGGATGCCGAGAAAAGTTAAAGAGCATAGTCAAGAGGGCGGGAGATCCTCCATCATGAGGGACCGACATGAATGTTTCGATTTAAATACAGGTGCATGATAACTATTAAGTGAGTAATAAAAAAAATAACTAAGGGCGGAGGGAATAAAGTTACTGATGCATACTATAAAAATCATAATTTATAGTGTTGCAGTATACATGGAAATTTTATTATTAGAATGTAATTAAACATAATTTACGAGACTGCCGTGAAAGGCTTTCGTTATTCAATTTCATTGTTCTCTACTTAGAGCACGGAAGTACGCTGTAGTAAGCTGGTTGCTTCGTCGGCTGGGGAGTAAATGAAGGCACCTGTAGATCCTCTAAACCCTTGACTTGTGCAAGTAACTAACAACATCTCTAAAGGGTGGGCAGAAACGTAGAAAGATTAAAGTCTCCGGTTATACGACGCACGTCTCTATATTAAATAAAATATTTAAAAAAATTATATATCCCAGTGCTCAATGAAAAATCTTCAATTAATACGGTCTTTTAGTCTTGACCCAAGATTCCTGTGCCGAACAGGATTTCGCTCGTGGGAGCTACGCCAGTATGCGACCCTGAAAATGGCCCTTTTTGGGACTACTCAAACGATTATAAATACCGAAGTACTTGCGGACCCGGGCAACCAGTGATTGTGGAAATAATGTGAGGTGATCTCCCGTAGATGAACGCTGTGTATATTGAACAATACTATTTGAACAGATTGTATTTCGTGTAATGTTTATATCTTTAATATTAAAATTAACAAATCACGGGAATGCCCGCACTCTGTATGGGATATCGCGGATAATAATGATTACAAAATAATAAAAAACCCGCGATATCCCCATATATGTAAGATTTTATAAGAAATAAAATTATATGTAAGCGCTAAGAGAATCTGCTGATCCGAGTACATCGACGCCCGACTGCGCAGCAGTTTCTCCCTTTCGCCACCAGGTGGCCGATGAGCTGAATTGCATGGGGACGGGACTTGGGCTGTAAGCCCACTCTCATTGATCTGGCGTGAGATGGGGGGGCTATCGCGGCCGGGCCCGTCTCACGGGTAATAAATAGTGCGCTGGCGGCCGAGAGAGCTCATTCTCGACGCCATGCTCTCTGCAAGTTCATGGTTACTGTGTGTGTGGTTATTCAGTGAAATGTGGAAATGGAGTATCCTCGTGGAATAAAATAAAATATTAAGGCAATCATCACAGGACCAAAGATGTTCGTTGTTTGTCCGATGGAATGATAACCATTGTGTTTAAAAATATTTAGAGAAGATGCTTCGCATTTGAAGCTGAGGTATCCCTCCTCTCTGATGAAAAAAATAGTATTGCAGTTAACAGTTAGATGCGGATGACATAATATAGAGAGGAGCTTTATTCAATAATACGTGGACGCAGGGTGAAGATTATTCTATATTTTTATATACTTATCAGCACGGAGAAACGCTATGGTATAATGCAGTTGAACTAGTGCAACAGACAGGGCAACGAATGATATATTTACGTTGCTGCTGAAACCCTCAACAATAAAAGTAAAAATAAATGTGTAAAACTTTCAAACAGTACCTAAACATACATAAAATAAATATACATTATTATTTACTTCCCCATATCATATGAGGGTTGGAGATTCACGACGAGGCAAAGATAAGTTATGATTATTATTTTATTACAATGGAGAGAAATATTAAAATTCTTTGAACGGTCCATAAATGTTCTACCATTAAAATATAAAGATATGGCTATGAAATAGCTAATATAATCAGCTTAGAAATAAGTAGTCTTTTGGTGTATAATAAATTAATTGTAAATATTTAAGTTCTGTAATATATAGATCATACATATTACATTGCAATTTTTATTTTTTGCCATACTGCATAGTAGTTTTACGGCAAGTAATGACCTTCAATTAAAGTAATTAACGTAGTAAATTAAAGTTAAAGTACGTACAAAAAAAAAAAAAATTAAGTAAAAAGTAAGTAACATAGTAAAAGTTAACTAAAATTTTATTAACAATTTTTTTTTAATGTAATATAATAGAGAAATAAAATAATTAGATAAGAATGTGTTTTACTTTATAATTGAGTGTGTTCACTGATGTCTCTTTATTTTCCATAATTTTTAATAATTATTTATTGATTTTATTAAAAATTCTTGGCACAACATATTATCTCGTTCTTTCACCGTACACATTGTTCGCGATCGGTACTCTCATGGTTCGTCCCGAGTACCTATGGTGAGGGTCAGTATTTATATTTATATTGTTTATCATCTCTTCTAAAGTTAAATTATATGTTACTTTTTTGTCAAATGGTAATATTCTGCATATTGTAAATAATTTGTAATTTATACAAACACTATAGGACAAATAAGATAGTGTTCCACGAAGAACAGAAAAACTCAATATAATTCAATGAAAAAATCTTAAATGAAAAAATCTTTAAAAATATCCGTAATTCACAGTCTACGAAAACAGCAACAACAAAAAAAATGAGGCGAAACACTATCATCTACGTATTTAAAAATTGAAAAATTTCTTACGGTAACACGAGTTGATATCATGGCTGCATTAGAGAATTTCATTGCACGATATGGTGAGGGCTAATAAAGAATTATTTTTAAATATAAATAAAATGTATTAGTTAGAAAGATACACATATGAAATCAATTTTATCGAAAAATATATAAATAATAACAATATTTTTCAATAAAATTGATTTTATATGTACATATTTCTAATTAAAAGATTTAATTAGTATTTAAAATATCACAGACCGTCTGTTCTGAATAATTACAACTTCACAATAAGAATGTGTTCTCCTTAATAACATAATTACTTACCCAACATTTTGGTTCAAGTCTTTTGTAGCATTTAACATCACAATAGATTGATGAACATGACGAATTTTATTATTTATAAATATACATAATGTAATATATTTAAAAAAATTTATAGTCTAACGGATAAAGGGTTAAACATTAACGAGGTACGCGACTTGCCTTCCAAGTTTGCATACAGACATACGTATATACATAGTCATGAATACAATTCGGAATAGGGTAATCATTAGAAAAGCGATTTCCCTCAGCGCTCTAGCATTACCCTGTACACGAGTAATGCTTTACAATAATCTATTTTCTGATCCAGGAACTGCGCAGGTGTAAATTTTATATGGCCATGCAACTTGGTTGTTTGTTTTAGTGATCAAGTGATCAAGATTCAATATCGGTTTGCCCGGACTTGATCATTAGTAAACGAAATTAAATGAGTGATGGCAGGCTCTACTCACTTACTTGTACAGACTTACTGTTACATATGGATATAGCAGTAAGAATGGAATGAAAACGTAAAGTATAGTATAGGATGCAGATTAAACGAAAACTGGGACCATTATGTATTTCTCAGCAACACTCAGCCCCTAAACGCACCTTGCAGATATCTGAGTGTAAAACTAAGCTCCCGATAGCTTCAAAAACATGCTCGGTACCAAGAATAATCAACAATTTGATAAAGCCCTATTAAACATTTAAAAAAATGATGCGACCCAAGTGAACACCATAAAACATATTCTTGTCCCCTATATACACCCTGTAAAAATAATTAATCTTTTCCAAAGATTGATTTTTTTTTACATATATATTTAAATATATTCTTTATTTCATCTAACATCTATTTATTAAAATTTTCCCCCCTTGTTATATTTTATTTATAAAATAAATGTTTAACTAGGTAAAAGGCAACCCTTGCTGTAAAACTACCATGCAGTTTGACAAAATATTAAAATTAAAATGAATATTTATGTAATAAAGAAGAAATAAAAAAATAAAATAAAAACTAGAAGAAGATGACATACACTGGAAAAGATAACGCGTCACACGCGCCATTCGCTACCGTACAAGGGTCTACAACCATCTAGTAAAGGGGTAGGATTTGTTGTCTCTAAGAAAATCTGATAATTCAGGGAAAATTTATGGAATGAATTTGTTAGATAAGAATTAACATTCCTATTACTACACTCTAGGTGTTAATGAACCGAAAACTTCCGTAAATTTAGCAACCGGCGCAAATCGATTACTAAATTTACAGAAATCATTGTTCTCGGCTGTCTCGAGTCAAAATGATTTATACCAGATTTGCATTGGATACTTACTTATATTCTGATACAGAATGTCTCTTCTTTGTGTTGCTATCTTTGTTTACTGAAGGATTATAAACGCAAATGCATGCACATAAAACATGGTTTTATACACCGTATGCTACATTTTGCATTGTTAACTTTCAGACATAAAATGTAAAACCCGTCCCGTAGTTTATGATCAGTACCTACCTACAATATAGGCAGCGGCGTGCACTAGGCATGGACTTAGATTATGCTGCCAATATCGATGAGAATTATTATCAGAGGTTGTATTTATCATTCGCTCTTTTAGAAGCATGTTATTGTATAAGTATGCCTGGTGAATGTATATTATTACTATTATTCATGGGAAGTTTTTCAAGTTATTAACTAAAGCAGTTAGAAAATGTTATAATGTAAAATAATACCGCGTTTAAAGTGTATTGAAATGCATACAGTCAAGTCCGCTTCAAAGACATACTTGCGGCGCTTTTTAACACGTATGTTAAAGCAAAGACGTGTATACAGAACACCGCGCGGTGCGAAAGTTGCGTTTAGTTCATATACGTCTGGGACAGAATTTCGAAAAAACACATGCGCAGCTTTATTTGTTAATTTTAAATTCTTCCACTAGTTATATGGTTCTAGTTAACACGACAACACGAAAACTGAATTATTTTCATATAGATCTACATACTTAATACATAATATGTCAAATAAATATTTACATTTATTTCGCCAGATTATAGTTATGCACAGCTTTTTTGATTACATAGAGTGGACGTCCCTGAGTACAGAGTAAAGAAAATAGTTATGAATGTTTTCTAGAAAATTCTACATGCATTACGGCTATGTATAATTATAACATATTCAAAATATTAATCATCAAAATATGTGCTTTTAGTTTATTTTATGAAAAAGTTATATGGAATGGATTCCCGGGAATACATGGGGTTTTAGATGTATCGAGTCCCGGGAATGCTTATGTCGAGTCCACAGAACGTAGTTAAAAAGAAATGTTCAGGTACAAACAAAAAAAGCATACTTTTCGAATGGGTTCCAGAAAACAATAACAATGGGTTCAAAATACAGAGATACAAATTCTTGGAAATTTGGTAGTATTAACGACTGTCGGTGAAGTGTAATAAAAATATGAGTGGCTTTCGCCGAGGCAAAATTTTATGATTGTAAATATGTACATACAATATATTTAATTGAAATTAGATTTTTTAAATGTTTTTTTTTTAATATTAAGAATTTATTATACCTGTAATTTTATTTAGAAATAGCATTTTTTTTATCAATACGAGTTTAATTTATTATAACAATTTAATTGAAATAAAATTAACAATGTTTATAAAGAACAAACAAAAAATCTTTTATTTAAAAAAAATATATAAACATATAACGAGACCCGGGATCCCGGGAATGACTGTAAATCGAGTCCCGGGAATGAAAAAAGTCCGTGAATAGAGAAACCCTATTGGTGTACCCCTTGTTGTGGTGGACCAAGTCGAAGTACGAAGATGTAGATCCCTCACCCGCTGGACTGACCAAGCGGAAAAGACATCTCTGATGACAGCCCTAAGGTCTGCAGGATGCCAAGGAAATTGGAGCAGCATAGTTAATAGGGCGAGACTTCATGGAGATAACGATTCTCAGATAAGAGTGGACGATGATGATTCATACGTCCGTGTCGCGCAACAACCTAAAACAAATATATACTGCCAGCTATCCCTCCATGGTAACACAAAACAAACAAAATCTGCTGTCAATTTAATAACGTGAAAGTTGTGTGTCTATTGCATGAACAAAGTATGCTGTAATTTATTCGATTTTTAAAACAAATTACAATTAAAAAATTATTATTTCCCGTCATTATTGATGGGTTACTTTTTAGTATACACAGTCGATTCCCCTTAATTGGACCACCGGTTTATCGGGACAGCCGGTTATTTGGGCCAAATCCCAAGGAACAGAAACCAAATAAAGTAACTAATAGTAATTTACTTCGGTTATCAGGGAGACCATTCCGTTTAATTGGGACAGTAAATTAAAATACATATGTTAATAAAGGCCCAACATCCGTACTGAATGCCTGCGCTGATTTTGTACAATTGCAATTCTACAAAAACACAAGTCTACAATTGATAAATTCGTTACACATTATTTTCAGACTAATTTTTTTAAGTTACTGTTATTATAATTGTTTATTAATTTTTTTAGCTTCATTGATTATTTTATTTTTCCATATTTATGTGTATAACTAATAATTATATATTATTTTTTTGTAATTCAATATTTTTTTAAATAATATAATAAAGTTCAAATATATGTACATATTATTTTTTAATTTTACCTTAAACTTCGCTTATTATAGCTAACAAAATGTTTCTGTGTTAAGCGGAATCGACTGTATAAATAATTGCTAAAGATTAATGGTCTTATTATTTTGCGCTGTCATTTGAATAACAATTTCTTTTGTGTGCATACATTAGTGACCTCTGTAGTTTGCGAGTTAAAGTACGTTTCAGATTTTCTATCCAATATCCACTCCACTTTCAAGATTACTGTAGAACGTTTTCTTTTATGTTAAATAGATGACGCTATTTTTTCATTTATCTACCGCGGATAGAAATAAAATATGTTTAAGTGTATATGCATAATACATAAAGGATACAATTTTATGTGATGTTTTCATAATTATATAAATAATTAGACAAAATACTTTGTTTAAATCACTAGTTATTAATTATTCAACATGTTTCAATACAGGAAACAATGTATACTGAAATTACAAATGCAAGCATAGAGAAAAACAAAACTATAACAAAACTATAGTAAGAACTAATATAAAAACAAATTTAAAAGGTGACTATTTGCAAAGAGGATTTGGTTATTTATAATATTTAGCTCGCTATTAACACTTTTTCTTATTTCTATAATTAAAAATGTATCTAACTGTAAACCCCTAGTATTTGTATGTATAATTTGTAAACCCTTGTTAATATCAATATAATGTTTGAATTGTATTTTTAATTTCAGTATACATTGTTTCCTGAAGAAGATACTATAGTTATCGAAACATGTCGAATAATCAATAAATAGTGGTTTAAACAAAGTATTTTGTATAATTATTTATATGAAACGAGGCCACAAAGTAATTTTGTAATATTGAAGAAGTAGTGATTATTTATTTTATATTTGGTAATGCATCACAATAAACTTCCCAAATAGCAAGATGTGAGGTAGTTCAAGAGGCAATTCATTTGGGCGAGCTCATCACGAACACTGGTGTCAGTGGGCAGAAAATTCGAAGACGCATAAAACTATCTAATATTGCTATGAACCAACTTACGAAAATATGGACCGACAGTGATAGCAAGCAAATAAAATTACGTTTTTTTATTTTTTTTACAATGAATACATTTTTATTCATATTAAATTAATTCACTTGAAAGAAATACGTAAAAAATCTATTTATCAAGCCTGGACCTTTTTCTAAGCGGGGAAACGCATTATCCAGTTTCGACATTTCAAATAAGTAGTTTTTACGACAAATTTTAGAACTCATGTTCTACTAGCTGAAGTACCCAGCTTTGCCCGGGCTTAACGCAGAGTGAAGAGGCTTCATTTATAGGGATAGGGGTAGTTTTTTTTGAAATCTCAGGTAGACATTAATTTTCCTTTTACGTCAAGTGTGCAAAATTTCATCAATAAGTACCGACATTCTATTTTAAGGGGTAGGAAAGGGGGATGAGGGTAGTTTTTTCGAAATCTCAGGCAGACAGTAATTTTACTCTTATTTGGAACGTCAAGTGTGCAAAATTTCATCAAGTACCTTCCCCGAATCGGAAGGAGATTCAAGTTCGAATCCCGGTAGCACCAACAATATTTTTTGATAAAATTGATTTTATTTGTATATCTTTCTAATTAATACATTTAATTGGTATTAAACTTATAATAAATAAACACTTATTAGTTTGTAGTAGGTATCCACTTCTGATATATAAAGAATTGCCCTGGCTACTTTGCTAGACTATCGTCTGTGTTAAAGTAGCAAGTTTTTTCCGTGCCGTTGCAGTGTTATTTAATAAAATTTAAAAAGAAAGAGTCAGATTTAACAGAGATATAAAAAAATAAAGACAATAGAGAAGTGTAGTGAGTGGGTTGTAAATCTAAGGTGAATTATTATTAAATTGTGATTAAGTTGGAATGTTATTTACCAAAATCAATTGGATGTATTGGTCCTTGCTCTGTTTTTTTGGACACAAACAAGGAAAGGAGAGACAGCCGAATTTGGGTATAATAGTTGGGGAAGGGTTATATTAACAGAAGAAGCAGAAGTAGATCAGAGGTCATGATTGGGATTAGAGTGGGAGAGATAGGAGATGAGATAATGCTAGTTATCTTAACATTGTTCTTTGTTTTTTCTGACTTCTTTTCAATTTTCCTTTTCTTGAATGTTAAAAAAGTGGAATCGTCTGAATCATCTTCTCAGGCGGGTATTGAGGGACGAGAGAGA
Source organism: Eubasilissa regina (assembly GCA_022840565.1). NCBI lineage: Eukaryota > Metazoa > Arthropoda > Insecta > Trichoptera > Phryganeidae > Eubasilissa > Eubasilissa regina. The sequence goes on from JAINEB010000017.1 coordinate 6,816,631, forward strand.
TGTGATGGAGGAGGAAGAGGGTCTGGAGGATACGGAGGTTTTACTTCCTCCATTGTCGCTGAAAATTAAATTAAATTAAATTGACAAAGATTTCTGACAAATGTCAAAATAAAAATGTAACAATAAATAGACTCTACTGAAAAAAAAACGCAAATGCATAAACTGTAAAAAATATATTAAAGATAAATAATTTAAATTATAAAAACAAGTGAGCTAAGAATATTAAAGTAAAAAAAGTTTGTAAATATCTGATTTTTTTTTAATATCCAATTAATCCAAGGGAGCCTGCACAAACACAACTGTCACCCTCGGAGTTATTGTCGCAAAAAAAAAAAAACAGTTGGAATGTTGAACATCGATGCTTCTGACTGATATCTACCCAATTTAATCATGTATTGTGTTCGTATTTGCGTAATTTTTTTGAGGCTATTATAAAATATATGAGGCGATTGAGGCTACTATTTGTCAACACTGACACGGAGGACGAAAGAAGAATATTGAGAAATACTGTACCGATGCTGTGAGTGTGAATAATCGGGTTCTCAATCAAGATGGGCATATCTGTCTACCCTAGAACTACAAAAGTGACGAAACATCTGTTCATGTTTGAACAATGCATGTTATTTCAACATGAACATGAACAATGGGGTGTTTATCGTCGCAATTCGCCACCACACTAATACATAATTCACATAGTAATGCAGAGATTTTTTTTGTTTTCGGTTCGCGCCCCTGTAAATCATTCATACCACCATAATAATTAATAATTAGACGCAGTTCCATGATCACGACTTTTCTCAATGAGAGAGAGCAAGACGAAAAAGGAGAAGAAGAGTAATTTTTGCGCGTTGTTCTTCATAAAAAATGTGTCAGAATTTCGCTCACTTCGCAACGTTGAAAAGAAAGACCAGCTTGTCACGCGAATGTGTATGTTCCGCCATCGTGTTGTAACTCGTAAACCTCGATAACGATTGAAGCAAAAAATTAGCGTTATGTACTAAACAGTAATACAACCGTGTGTGATTCCAGCTACAACACCTTTGCATAATACAACATAACCTCGCAAACTTATTATATGAACATGTTTATGGTCGTTTTTATTACACGGGTACTTAATGTTCGTTTTTATGTAAGTTTACTGGTTTTATCACACCGCGTTGTGCAGTCCCTACACGGTTGGGAAAATATTAAAACTTCTTGCGAAAATCATATACTAAACTTTTGCGAAAAAAAAATTAAAAATAATTTTATCAAAAAGTAAATTCAAATGAATTATTAATCCTTATTAAAATAATTCCAGTTGTATATATTTCGGGTACAGTACAAAAATATAGAAACCAAAATACTAGAGATAATTAAAAAGCGACGGCTGTCATATTTAAAAAAAAGATGTTCGGAGATATTTTATGAATACATATATAAACGAGCGTATATTTTTGGCATTTTAGTTTGATGTATTTTTGTATCTCTGAATATCCTTATTGGTAAGGTATTTAAATATAAATGAATACTTTATTTTATTTATTTATTATTAAATCAAGTTAAAAATATGTTCAAATGATGATTAGTTGCTGAATTCTAACAGTTTACAGAAAATATTAATGAAGAGAATTTTGCATAGTTACTATTTAGGATCCCGTACAAAATGTAGGCAATAGGCACCTTCCCAACTTCGTATAGAATGCCATCTGTCATAAATTTTATACAGTTGCACTCTAGGAGCCAGATGAAAATATAGTCTAGGTGCACTAAAGTAATGTTTTACGTATTATTTATAATATACTCGACTTTTTTGATTTTTCTAATAAAAATAATAATACAAAATGCTGAATATACAGGTGAATATTATGTTCCAGGCCGATATTATTTTGAAATAACTAAGAAATCAAAGACAATTGTCTAATTTTGTTTCTATTTCAAAACTATTTAATTTATTGCAATTATTTATAGAATATGATATTGACCAAGTGGCCGCTTCTGGCAGCGACACATGCATGTTTTTTAATCATATTTCTATAACATTCTGGTATACTTTGCGTGTTATTTCAGCAATTTCATTTCGAATATTACCTTGTAGCATTGGAATCGTTATTGACTTATTGGCGTAGACCTTTCCTTTGAAGTACCCCCACAGAAAATAGTCGGCAGCCGTCAAATCAGGTGATCGAGGAAGCCAGTCGATATCATCACATTTTGACATTATGTGGCTAAGAAAAATTTCTCGCAAAATTTCAAGCGTAGCCCGGGCTGTGCGTGAGGTGGCATCATCCTGTTGAAACCAATTATGTTACAGGCCCAATCGACCCAATTCGGCCACCAAGAAGTTTTCTAACATGTGACGATAGCGATCACCATTAATGTTTACAGTATTGTCATTATTATTTAGATAAAATGTTTTAATGACTTCAACACATTGTTGAGACGTTAGAAGTTCCATAATAAATTACAATCAACTACTCTACACGACTACCAAATGCGAACTGACAAATGTCTGCCAAACAAATATTATGTTAATATTATGATCCAACGATATCCTTTTAATGTGATACTGAATTAAATTAAGATTAAGAAAATTGAGAAATGTTTTCATTACGTATTAAAAGTACCTACCTATAAATCACTTTTTTTGCAAAGTAATCGTGAATATTTATGAGAAATAGCTGTGAAACTGGAACGTGAAAAATTAAAACTGAATGTACATTACGATTGCAAATACTCAGCTATTTGGAGTAAGAAGTACCCACAAGTGATTTCGCTTCATCTTTTACCTTTGCGAAATGTTTGAGCTGACGAAAGACTGTCATCTTTGTAATGACCCGGAATGGTAAATCATTTATGTTCTTTAACAAATTGAGATTAATATTCTTTTCAATGGCGTATTAATGAATGTAAGATGACGTAATAATAATTAATATTTCCACGTTCTACATTGAAATTATCAAAGTGCATGTGAGACTAATCACTAACATAAGTATTCTACCAATTGTAAATATGAATTATATTAAATGCATACCATTAATACCTAATAAATTGTTATGTATATAACTACATTCATACATACTTATTTTGCATTTAAGATCACGGAACAATTTTTTCAACGTTCTTGATTTTAATTAGATTTATTTCGATATAAATATTGTTGAGGGTTTCATGCGTAATTTCCGAAAAATTTCGATGCTCTTTTTTCGATCATGACTAGGAGACTTCGAAAGCACTCTTGACTAACAAGTTTAAACATTTATTATATATTGAAAACACCTCATGGATTTTGTAGATATAATAACTGTTGTACTTTTTCTCATCAGATTTCGATTAAACTTGTTTTAAATCTGTTCAAATCTTAACAAAATTCTGTTTGAAAACTTAATAAATTACACCTGTACACAGATGAAATCTATCTGATTCATGCGGCTAGTATGGAAATGACTGTGTTTGGCTTAGTTTAAAAAATTCTTAGTACAATTTTTTTGCAGTTCAGATATCTATGTACTTTGTTTTGACATTGTTGATGAATTATTATTGTTTATTAAAATACTTTTGCATACAATACATACGGAAAAATATCTACAGGTTAGATCGTAATTAATAACTAGCTTTACATGAGCAGATAATATATACGCTATAATCATAGAGAACAAACAGATACAATGAAGCCGGAAATTGCCTAGGTTGGTGTATCTTAGCTCAATGCGGCTTTGTCATTGGAATCGCATTGTGCTATTCATAAATTATAATACTACATATTTGTCATCAGATCATAAGATTGCGCTGTTATTTTATTTATTTTAAACCGATAAAAATGTACTTTAATAGCTCAGTAAATACCGAACCTGTTAAAATTCCTGTAATAGTACTTATAAGGGAAAATCCCAACAAATGAAATTAGCAGCAACTTTCAAATTACATAGATTCGCTGAAAAACACCCCTGTATTGAATTGTATAAATATCCTAACGTAAGAGAAGAGTACCAGTCTGAAGATGGCCGTGACAGGCTGAAACCGATTTTTTAGATAATGTTGACCATGGCTGAAAACAGTTTTTTAATAGTAAAATCTAATCCTTCACCTAGGATGGAGATCAAACATTTTTTTGTGCAAAGTAACAATAATATAAGAACTATTCTAAATACTAAATTAATGTATTAATTATAAATCAATTTTGTCGAAAAATATTGTTTTTGCGTCACTGGGATTCAAACCTGGATCTCTATTTCCAATCCGGGGAAGTACACTACCAATTGTGTTATAACGCCAGTATTTTTCATGACAAATTAAGGTTTATTAATTTGAAAAAATGTAACATACAGGTTCGAAAATTGAACAATACTGGCGTTATAACACAATTGGTAGTGTACTTCCCTGGATTGGAAATAGAGATCCAGGTTTGAATCCCAGTGACGCAAAAACAATATTTTTCGACAAAATTGATTTATGATTAATACATTAATTTAGTATTTAAAATATCACAGACCTATTTTCTGAATAATTATAACTTCACAATAAGAATGTGTTTTCCTTAATAAGAACTATTGTTTTTTTTATACTTGTGACTACGATCATTGATATATTTTTAATGTACATACTCGTAGGTACACGATATGATAAATTAAATTTAATTCAAACTATTCATTAATTCAAACTAAAAAACGTATGTTTCTCGTCAGTAATAAATACTGTATATACATACTTGTCAGCAATCTCAATAAATAATCAATACAAAAATTTACAAATAAACGGTTGTCACGAATATGGCCCAGCGAATATTGCAAAATTGTAAATTATACAGATACGTGCGTACATAGCCCACATCGAAATCTTGCAGAGTTGAGATTGGGTAACTTTTACAACTCTGAATACTTTGATGAGAGCAAAAACTGAGAAAAATGGTACTATTTGAATAGTTAACTGGGGCAGAAAAGAATGTAAACGGCCGTTTAACATTCAATTTCCTTTGGCAAACCGCCTCATGCAAAACAGACGGAACTAAAGAGGTATGAAAGACCTTCAATTGTTTTGTATTATTACGTATTTACGAAAGAGAGTGAAAGAGGAGTGGATGAATAAAACTGCCTGAAAACAAATTAAGTTCAAATTTGTTGTGTTTGAGAGACTATTTTTACTAAAATATTATTTATTAACCCGTGCATTCCGCTTTTCCAATATAAACCTTAATATACATTTCTCGCTCTGCCCAACTAATTACTTAAGGATTTAGCCTAGGCCTTTTTTGTGGATTGAAAGTGTCGCCGTGCGTAAAAATCCGGACAACGAAAAAAGAGCGATTTTCTCCAGCATCCATGAAGTGCAGTGATATCTCCGCTCTTCACTACAAAAGTGCGAGTCAAGTAGAGGTGAAAATTGACGTCTAACCCAGGACTTTAGATCAAGGTAGGCCAGATCTATCCAGAATCCAATTCAGGTTGCGTTAACTAAACCACAATTTTAATCGATGCAGTCCAAGGGGTCTTTTCCCATCATTCACGTTTATTGATGATATAATAATCATTCCAAGAAGGGTCATTTAATGAGAAAAAATACTCACCATCATATTTTTAAATCTTCTGTATTTAAACATATTTGCCATCTGTCATTAAACAATTAGCAACATTTATCCAAGACACAAACCGTTCATTCTTGTCCGATTATTTAAACACGAGGCATGAAACAATCTTTCATATAGCACTGATGAAATTTTTAATTACATATATAAGCATAAACATACGCATTTTAAAGGAACTCAAAATATAATTACCACACGGATAAATAAACATAACCTACAAGCCCCAAGAGCACATACAACATATGGCCAAAGGATCTACAAATATTTTGGACCTTAACTATTTAATAGGATGCTGAAAGATAAAAACTTGGATTGGTAATATGGGTAGAGATTGGTGCACTCAAAAACAAATTGATCAAACCTTTAATAATTGTTATCACAAATTTTCCAAAATAATATATTGAAAGTTCACTTTGTAATTGCCTTTTATATATATACCTTATATATGGTGTATAAGGGGTATGTATAAGAGGTAAATGTTAATTTCAGTTTGACGCTTGTAAACTAATTTATGTATACTTTTAAAATTAGCAATATTAACTTGGTGGTTAAGATTCATATTTTTTATTTATTATCTTAGTTTAATAACCACAATTGAGTTTAAAAAACATCTACCGGTTTCGGAAAACACCTTTTCCTTCTTCAGGATATGTCAAAACTAACTAAAAATATAGCATTGTTTTTCATGGGTATAATATATGTTTGATAGACACTATTTTAAAAAATAAATTAAAAGAATATAATAATCAGTTTTTATATAAATCACAGATGAAACATAATGATAATAATGATAATTGGCGTAGGATTTTATACATAAATAACTTTTCGAAACAAATATCTAAACACCTACCACGAGATATTAGACCAGCATTTTACACAAATAATAGTATAGGAAATTTACTCATAAATTCTAAGGACAAGGATGATAAATTTAACAATTCTGGCGTCTATAAACTTAGTTGTAAGGATTGTGCTGCATTTTATGTTGGTAAAACGGGTAGAAATTTTAATATAAGAGTAAAGGAGCATTTGAGATGTTTGAACAATAGTGGGTTTTCAGAATTTGCTAATCATTTGATAGAAAATAGTAATGGTTTTGATAAAAAATTGGGATTGTCAATTTTGCATATAAACGGTGTAGGTCACAAATTAAATAATTTGGAATCGTTGGAGATAAATAAAGCATGTAAAAGTAATCAGGAAATTCTAAACAGCCAACTAAATTTAACTACGAGTCCTATTCTAAAATTTTTTCCTAAAAATTATTCGACTAAATTTGTATTGAGCAGCAATTTGAGTTAGGTACTAAATTTACTTTTTAAATAATTGTTGTTTTTTTAAAAATTTAAAAATAGATTCTGGATAAATAGAAAAACAATGCTATATTTTTAGTTAGTTTTGACATATCCTGAAGAAGGAAAAGGTGTTTTCCGAAACCGGTAGATGTTTTTTAAACTCAATTGTGGCTATTAAACTAAGATAATAAATAAAAAATAATTTATGTATTGTACAATTACTTGTAAACAATGCTCGTTTCAGCACAGAATTTTCTAGCGAGTTAGGCACAGTCCAAACGTATTATACATTTGTATTATATAGTTTCTAATGAATAAATAAATATTGGACACTTTAGTAAAATAAAATATATAATAAATTCTACTTGTTAGGTCTCCATATAAGTGAGTTAAATATGTTGAACTCTGCTAGATGTAGAAGGTCACTTTGAAAGCATACAGTTTTTGATATTCAAGTGTAAGTTTACTTCAAGTAATGTACAGACCCCTGTTCAACTTTATTTATTTTGACAGGTACTTAAGAACCATGACTTATATAAGACCCATTTCTATGAAACAATGAAATTGGTATTAAATTTCTCAAATTTGTTTTCCTAACACAATACTATTTTTTAAATTCAAAGGCGAAAAGACGATTAGATTTTACGCTGTAATAGAAAATACTCGTATGCAGCCGTACTGCCAACTCATGTGATCGTAAGAATTTAGCGTTTTTCAGAGACACATAATTATGTCCGTAAGTTTTTCTTCTTTTCATTTGGAAATCAATGCGTGATTTCTCTTTGTACAATTACTAACTTTTTATAGTATTCAACATTCACATTTTCAATACTTTTTTACATTAATTTTATAATAATTATTTTTAGTATGCACTAGAAACGTGGTACGTTTTATCTAATTAGTTTATTTGTTACTTGCGTACACTTATAAATACTGAAAAGTCATAGAAAATAATTTCTCAACAAACAAACCCTATTTCCTTCTCCACGCGGTCCCCCCTTGGAATAGCGCTCGGGTATTGCTAACGGAGAAGGCTGAAGAGAGAGCCTTCTGTGGCTTAGAAACAAGAACACCACATGGATATGGGAAGAAAAACTTAGAAAAAAACCACACTACAACATCCCTCACACTTGAGGAGGGTTAATTTAGTTGTGGATATTAAATGATGATGGTGACTACTTATGACGCAATAATTTTTTTTTTATTATAAAATATATATCCAAGGAAATATTACACCCTTAATTAACTACTACTGTATTATATCCACGAGTTATCATTTGATATTTTTGACAAATATAACTTTTTTATGTCGATATTTATACATTTAAAAAAAATTTAAAACTGTTTTAAAAACATCAAATTTTAAAGTAGTTTAGGAAATAATAAAAAAAAACAATGTTACGTTTTAGTACACAGCAATTTACACACAATATTTTTTGTAACATTAAATGTTGTTTGAATACAAATATAATAAAATGTAATAGATACATACTCGTATATAATAAAATGTGCCCAAAATTAGAAATTGTTTTTTTTATTACTCTAAATTACAATGCACCGTTTTTTGAACAATTTTCAGCTCATGGACGGTGAACCAAACGCCGCTGAATATATCGAAAAGTTAATATTCAAAGCTAGTTTCACGTAAATGTCTGATGATGCATACCTTGTTGTTCCAAGGGCACGTCATGGTTGGAGAAGGGTTTTAAGAGAGAAACAGAGACTACTTGAGAAACTTGTGTAACTTTAAACACGCGTGCCGCTTGACAGTGACGTTTGAACAGCTGATGTACTGAGGTATAAAGAATATTCAACTGATGCTGTTATCACTGGTGTACACAATTTTGCTAAGCAATTGCTCTTTCACTCAACTGAAGTTTGTCACAGTTGCCGTTCTGACAATGTGTTTATTGAAACTATCACGGTACAGAGATGCACGAGAGAAAGCGAGAGACAAGTACCGACTGTCCGACACTTTAATTGTGTGAAATTGTTAGCCAATTGCCGTGTTAACAATATGTCGAAAGCTTTTAACATCTTCTCTTGTGTCAAGTGAACTGTGGTACTTCCTGTAATGATTTGTAAGTGTACGCATTTATTTATTCCTGTGATTTGAGAAAGTAAATCGTGCATGTGTTTAATTTGTTTATTTCAGTATTTATTTTACGTTTAATAGCCCGATATACAAACTTGTGACCGACACTTGATGCAATAATTATAATATAAATTATATTATAACCTGGCCGACTTTGGTACATAGTGAATCAGTTAATCTAAGATCGCATTTCATATTAACTGTCATACATAAAGATAATCTGAATTACTATAATAATAGCTGTATACTTTAATTTAATTAGTGGGAAATATGGTTCAAACAGCATTAGAAAGTTTTATTAATTTGTTATAAATGTAAAAGTGAATGAGGTTCAGAGATAAAATCTTAATGTTATAAACTATTATGTTTTATCTAATCAATCTTATATTATAAGAGCATTGTAATGAGATATTAAACACTTTGCTTTGAACGATTAAAATTTAGTGATATTTTATTATTATTATACACGCCCTAGTCAAGCATAAACATAATTTGTAAAGTAACAGAAAATTTCATCAGAAGTGCAATACACAAAGAAAAAAATAATACTATGTCAGCATGTTTTTTCATAATCAAAAATAAAAATAAATATAAAATGTGAAGTAAAGCAATTTATCCGTCACCATTGAGTTGAGACACAAAAAATTGTAATAATGTTGTCCTACTACAAAGAGTTAAATTTTCAGCGAAAATGTCGACTACCTCCGCATATTCATTCCCCGAACAATGCAATCTTGGGATTGCGGAGTTAGCGAATTCATGATTTCTGACATTACCACTGTAATAGAACAATGAATTGTATCACGATGACCCCAATGGTGCGTGAAAGTCAAGCAGACTAACAATCTGGGGCAGTCTATCATACCATTGATGATCTTCTACAGAAATATATAGATGAATGTATATAAATAACTAACGAATTTAATACATTTCCATTCAATAGATGGCTAGTTTAGGATTATTTTTTAAAAGTGAAAAGGAGTCAATGTTGCATTAAAGATGGTTGTTAATTATAAAAACTCTTCAAGTAAATAATAAACTAATGAACTGTAATGAAACTGTAAATTTTGTTGACGTTTAAAGTAGACCGAGTGTTAATTATTTCTTTAAATTATTATTTACTAGAGTTTACGGTGAAAATATTATACAACATATTAGATGAATCACTTATAAACAGAAAATTCGATTTGTATGCGTGGTTAACCTAGATGGTACGAGGAAACGCATTACATATTTTTTTATTATTTTATTGTATTGAGAGATTTTGACAGTTTATAAACTTATTATAATAATTAACATAATAAATATTTAACATGTGATACTATTTATGAAAATTCACAGACATGTTTATGTACATAAGTATGTTTAGGTGTACAAGACAAATAAAAAGATAAAAAAGAGGGAGAAAGGGTGTTGAGGTTGCAACTATTGTTGCGGTAAAGGAAGAACGAGACTTGTTTGTAGGTAGAATGATTAGTCAAAATTGAGATTGAGGTGGTTCATAAAAATAACCCTTTAAGCGCAGTAAGGGTAATGTTGAACATGTAAATTTCTGTCAATTACTCATTATAGTATTTGCATGACCGGTAAATGAATGAATTTTGTATGTAAGATGTTCTACTTCTGGGAATGTGGAAGAGTACGGATTGCCGGGTTGATCTAGATGGCACATGAAGAGATATTAATTCCAATTGGTTGGGACAATCAATATGGCCTTGCAGTACTTTGAAAAGAAGTATTAAGTCAGCACGTGTTCGTCGATGTTCTAGGGTCTTCACATTGTGGAAGTTTGCTGCATCTAAATAGGAGCCAAATGATAGATTAGATTTAACATTCAGATATCGAATAAACCTATTTTGTATTCGTTCTAATCTCGCAATGTATGTAATCTGGCATGGGTTCCAGATTTGAGAAGCGTACTCTAAGTGACTACGAACGAATGCGTAATACAGTATTTTGATATTTAAAATCAGTATCGGTAAATTATTACCTCATGCAATTAATTTACTCTTGTGATTTCGCAATAGATTAGCCAGCATACATAGCCACAATCCTGCATATAGTTTACAGCATATCAGTTAAAAACACGTTGTGAGGGTAACCTCATTTTAGTAATTATTGATGTATTTCAAATAACGTTGTGCGTCGTTCACAAAATATTTTCGAAGTTCGTAGCGTTCACTTTGTAGTCATACAAATATCATTATTAATTTTGCCCCACGCGATAGTAATTTTTCTGAGTTTTCAAACTTAATTGATAATGAAATCGACATTGAAATTTTGCATATAAATAATATTTAAATAATTAATTAAAAATTTAAAAAAATATAATTAATTATTTAAAAAAAATAAATAATAATTATTAAACTAATATATTTCCGAATTTAATATTTGAAGTACTGGCTACAAATGTATATATTAAATCTTGCTCTCGTCTCGTATACTTGGTGTTATTAATTTATTTATATTTTTTATTTGTATACAATACTGTAATAAAATGCCTCATAATAAATAGCCAACTCCTGTGGACATTATTAGAAAAAATAATTCTTCAAAAGTTAAACTTTCAAATGAAAATACTTAATGCAGAAATCGTTGTCTTTTATTTTTAAGTATTTTTTACATATTAAATATAAATAAAAACTCTACGCTAATCTACGTTAATCGCCAAGAGTAGTAAATAAGTATCTACTACTGGTGGGTGTGTTCAGCTACCCTAGCAGGTGAGTTCGGAACTGTGTTCCGATCAACACAAAGGCGTCCAACGTTTCACAGCACTGTATAGCATCATATATAGAGTAGTAGGGAGAGTTTTGGCTCCATATATTTCCATTTTAATGCACGCTTTAGAGTTAATATCTTCATTAACCCAGCTTGTCGTCTAATTATAAGTTGTCGCCTGTTTTTTTATAATTATTAGTCATTGCTCATCTTTGACAAGTATTATTCCGGTAGTTTAACTTTATTTGAAAGTCTTTAGAACTTACTGCAAATAACGCAGTTACCTGAAAACCTAATATTACGAATAATTTCTCCCCAATACGAACTACAAATGTAGTATTCTTGTAAGGGTTCTATGAAAGTATTATCTGCGTACAGGTTAAATAACAACCGGTTTAACCATCAACATTCACCACTGCAGATTGATTCAAGTAATTAGTCATCTCAATAAAAGGTTATCCCGTACAAAATCTGGTTTCTATAATAAGTAATCCGCTAATAAAAAAATTTTGCTATAAGAAATAATAAAAATGAGGTAGTTATGAAAGTGAGATTATAGTCGTTTTTGAAGTCCAATATTTTAAAGTATTAAATAACTACCATTTGAAATAAGATATCAGCTCTTGCATCAAGATAGTTAATGAATTTGGCCAATATATTTAAGAGTTAATTTTTTCTGAAAAGTTATTTTCAAATTTGGTACTAACTACAAGAGCCATCGTCTCCACAAAATCTGCTATATCCCATTATATGTGTATATCTTTTAATTTCAAGTGCTCGACCTCTCACCTTTCTTACCACTTTTTGCAGAAAGCAGAGAAACTTTGCTGTTTATATATTACGAAAATATTAAAATAAAATAAATATATAATATCATGATCGCATTTAAGTTTTTGGTAAATTGCGACATAAGACCCTCTCCAATAGGTAACTTTCAAAGAAAATCTGCCTAATAACTACGGTTATATATAGCTTAAATAATAATATTTTCACTTATGTACATATCGCGTAATAGTTTTTTTTAAATAACTTAATACAAATCACAGATGGGTAGTCAGTGAAACTGTTTAAATTATTATTACGATAAAAACGAGTCTTTTCTTGAACTTGCTTGAAATTTTTATTTTTAATTGGTTACAAGATTTTCACGTACGCATTTCTAGACTAACCATCTTGTGGAGTTGAACAAACTGCATCTGAAAAGTGCACTCTGTAGCCTAACGATTTAACACATTAAGTTCAGAACGAATCAATTGACTCTTTACTGCTCCGTGTTCCTCTTTATATTCGAGATCTCTTTGCTAGGCTTTTTAAAAAAAAATATTATTTATACATTCGACAATGTATAAACGACAATATATAGATTTATGCACCCTCAATAAGAAAGATTATTAATTATGAGGGTGGCTGTCAACATTTAGGGAACTAGGGAAAAATGTTAAATACATAATTATATAATAATTTTGAAGACCTTTAACTTCTTTTTTGTACTCATTTATTATTTAAATTTATTTTGGCAGTTGGTTATACACTCTAAGAGCAATGTATGATACGTGTCTCTGTCTTATTTCTAATTTGGAAACTTTTAAAATAACAATAATACTAATTTATTAGTACAATTGCTTGTAAACAATGCCCGTCTCAACATGGAATTTCTCTAGTGAGACGGGCAGAGTCCAACCTCATTTTTACTTATATATTATACAGTTACCAATAAGCGAATAAATAAATAAATAAATTTTGCTCCGATTCTGATAGTCGTGGTGAATTATTATTTAATTCTTTTTAAAAAAATGAAATAAAACAGTTTTTTTATATGAAGAAGATACATTTAATATAGAACAATCTTTACCGACAGTATTTAGAAAAATAAATAAAGTGGTTTGTGTCTTGGTTAAATATACTGAGTGTATTTCGCTTGTATTGGCTTAGTGCGATAATATGTGATTATGCAAGGTACATTTAAAATGACGTGAAATTAAAAAAAAAAACATAATAATATAAAAACCAACTATAAAAAAAAAACTCAGGTCAACATTCACTCAAGACCGACGGGAAGACGAAGGTGTGCAGATAAACTTTAAAGGTGACAAGCAAGATGGAGGCGAGTGCCCATCAGTGTCGTCCACAACATTTTCAAAGAATAGATTTTTGAATTCAATAAGACCACTAAAGAAGAAGAAGAAGAAAAACATAAAAAAAATCCATATCCGGTAGGTTTAGAAGTTTTCTGGTGGGAAGTTTTAACCGCTCTACCGTTACTCTCGATTCAAAGTGTTATGATATTACCGTGTTTATAATGAAAACTTTAAAATACGGTAATATCATAAGATTTTAAATTGACAAATAAAGCTGTGTTTTTTCGCAAAATCTGTCCCAGACATATACGAACTAAAGGCAAGTCTCGCACCGCGTGGTGGTTTGAATACACGCCTTCGCTTTAACAGATGTGTTGCAAAATGCCGCAAGTGTGTATTTGAAGCGGATTTGACTGTATGCATTCAAATACACTTTAAACATAATATTATTTTATATTTAAAAAATATTTTAGCTCCTTTAGTTAGTAATTTGAAATACTTCCCAATAATAAGAGTAATACTACACACTCACACAGATACACTGACACAAATACTTGCTTCTGATATGATAGTGAATGATGGATACAACCTCTAATGATAATGGCCATCGCTTCTACATCATCGATATTAGCAGCATAACCTAAGTCCATGCCTAGTGCACGCCGCTGGTTATATGTGTAAGATACTATTATAAACTAAATGTAATATAATATAAACAACTAAGTAAATGACAAAAAAAAATCTAGAAATATTTATTTAAATGTCTACAAAAATCATACGGTACTGAAGATTATGTACCAGTGCTACACTAGTAATATAATTTTACATTGAAGAAAATCGATGTGTCGGTCTGTAACGGTTAACTCGGGTGCAGGAACAGCTTGTCCGCTCTTGATTGGCGATTATTGACGACAGACAGGTTTCACTTCTAATTAATCTTTGTCACCGTGCCAGTCAGATGTCGGGCCATCTCTCACGTCGTGACTACGACACGGTACTTATCACAATAGGTAGATGGGCGATGAAACTTCTTGCCCCCACCACGTATGGGAGAACGAACCATATTAGTTTTATTCTAGTAATAAACTAATAATACTAGAGATAAATTTGTCCACGCCAATTAGATACCTATAGGATTATGGCAATACGAAGAATTTCGCTTTCTGGAGAATCTGGCTGATAGATAAAAAATCTTCTGACAGTATTAGTATTCTTTTGAATGTATGTAGGTACTTCGCGCGGTAGTGAGATATATGGGTCGGTGAGAGATTCTTCTCTCTTCCTTCATTACAGTATTGATGGTGTCTCGATAATTGCGCACAACTGCATCTGCGCGCCGGCAATAACGCGCAAGACAACTGGACGCCAATAATAGCGCGCAAAACAAAAGTAAATAACGACGTTTATTCCCATGCAATTCATTTTATTAAGTATTTCAAATGTAAAACATACTCACTACATGAAAATATCAGAATAAAAGATCGTTCGGAAAGAAAGCCAGTTTTTTTATAAGCAAACTAAAAAAATGAATTTGATTAAAAATGCAATACGTACATACAAGGTCATAAATGTCCTCAATTAATTGTAAGGTTCAAAATTCGCTTACCAAATTTCTATTAGTCAAATTTTTTGTCGGGGTGCCAGTATTGACAAACAGTGGCCTTAATCACATGAGACTCCGCTCGCAATGCTCCACAAGACCCAGTCATGGGTTGTCCTCACAGCTAATTCCAGGGTCTCTCCAGCCAGACGCAAGGTATCTATTCACCGTTGTGGTATTATTTCAGGTCTTCTTAATCTTAATCTCCTTTTCAAGGTACTTTGACATGTAATGTTGACAAATAAATGGATGAATCGTTTGTTCACTGTTGTAGGTAAGGCTTGCTGTGGTTGGTTTCGTTGCAAGATTAAGGAATTCATGTGTTGTGCTGTCTACGCGATGCGTTACAATATATTTCGAAGGCATTTATTGTACATTTGTT
This sequence comes from Eubasilissa regina, assembly GCA_022840565.1. NCBI lineage: Eukaryota > Metazoa > Arthropoda > Insecta > Trichoptera > Phryganeidae > Eubasilissa > Eubasilissa regina. Next base: position 6,832,362 of record JAINEB010000017.1, read on the forward strand.
ACTGTCGCAGACAGTCCAAGTCTCCATTGCATACATGAAGATTAGAAAGAAATGAGTGTCAACGTGGATTGAACCAACATAGATGTAGACAAAATACTTTGTTTAAACCACTATTTATTAATAATTAAACATGTTTCGATACCTATATTATCTTCTTCAGGATACACTGTATACTGAATGTAATGAGATCCTTAATTAGCAACAACTATTTAGAATTTTCCAATCACCTTTTGGAAACAGACCATTCTTTTGATATTAACAAGGGTTTAGAAATTATACATAAAAATACTAGGGGCTTACAGTTAGATATATTAGAAATTTTAGAAATAAGTAAAAGTGTTAATAGCAAGCTAAATATTATAAATAACAAAATTCTCTTTGCAAATAGTCACCTTTTAAATTTGTTTTCATATTAGATCTTATTTATTTACCACTTTATAGTTTTGTTTTTATCTGTGCTTGTATTTTTAATTTCAGTATACATTGTTTCCTGAAAAAGTTACCATAGGAAACATGTTTTGATTTATGAATAAATAGTGGTTTAAACAAAGTAATTTTGCTAATATTGAAGAAGCAACATAATTCTAGTTGCTTGATTTGTATCGCGCCCAAATAAAATAATTCTTGAACTACCTCACACACACATTACTTTTTAAACGACATTTTACATAGATTTTTCTTACCGTTCATGAAATATAATAAGATAAAATAATCATAAATCCCCATTTTTATCATTACAACTTCGAGGTCCACGTATAAATAAATAAAAATTCCATGCCATTTAGAATATCATGTAAGATATGATTGCACAAGGGGTGGGTAAATAAGGGATGCAGAAAGGGTAGAAATAATTTGGGAGAGGAACAGGAATAGGGGAGAAGGGTGGCTGAAGGACCACCCAGAACCAGAAAACAGGACCAACCTGTGAATACTCTTTTCGCTATTTGGATCTTCTTCCACTAGATTTACAGGTCTTCTGGCTCTAGGACACGTACTCCGTTGTTTTGCATGAAGCACTCTTGATTCATTATACACTTCGGTGATAGCGCGAAGTGTCAACAAGTACCATGCACAATAACAAGGTGAAAGTAGTAATCGATTCGCACGGTAGCGAGAAACCGATTACACATAAACAGTATCAGCCTTACAAGCAGCAGAACTATACTTCACAAGCCAACAATTCATTCCCACGCGGCAGGACGAACTTGGTAGCAGTCAACTCACCCAACAGTAAAACGATATCTGTCAGTTCAAAGGTTAAACTCCTCCAAAAAATCATAGAAACGCGAACACAGAAAAAGGTTATATTCTAGGTAAAGAGGATGGATGGGTAATGGACATGAACTATTCTATATGTCGCATTCATATTGCGTGCACACGGCGGCCGGAATTCCATGAATCGTAAAGATCGAACAACGATAAAAATACAAAAAGTAAATTTAATTGTTAAATAGTAAAGTGATCTTTTGCACAACCTGTATTAGATCACATCTAACGAAGAGATTTGTTAGTAATAATTTGATACTTTGTTAATTAGACGTTTCTTTATAAATATTTACAATGGTATACGATTATTGTGATTACATCTGCTTTCAAGTAAATTATTATTCTTCTTCGAATGTTGGTAATATTATTAAAGTGAAACAGACAGATTACGAATCCAGTTCATCGCCTCTGGGGTTGCCTTACGGAGATATCCCTTGAGAAAGCGTAGAAGGTTGTGGAGGGGGGGAGGGGAGGAGGCAGGTTTGCAGAATGTGGTTGGTTATTGATATAATATAATATAATATAAGAACACCTCGTCTGTTGCGATTTTTTGTGCATCTATAGTTGGGTCGGTATAAACTACATTTCTCTATCATCGTGTATCTATCATTTATATTGACATTTATACATTTTTAAAGCGGAATAAATAATCTATGAGATGTAGCACTACAGATGAATACTCAACATATTATTATGGTCAGATCTTATTAGCAACAATCCATGCTTATTTTTAGTATTTATAGCCTACGGTAAGAGGTTTGAGATCCATATTTTTATTGTAATTTATTTATTTCATACCCATGTTCTGTCATCAAACTGTCAAGACATCCCTTTCAATAATAATTCATCTTTTTACATTTTTTACGAAAATGTAATTTTTTATTATTCATTTATTTCAAAAGATATATACTAGATTAGATTTTTTAAAAAACTATTACTTAAATAGGACTATTACATTAATTGCAAATTAATAAACTATTATTTGCCATGATTAAGAAAATGGAGGCATCATAAGATAGACCGCAATCATTAAATTCATTTTGCGCGTACCACAAAATTCTCTAATATGGAAAATTCTTGCATATACGAAAAATATTTTCTTATAATCTTGAAGCCAAGATTACAGAGATAAATCTGCATTAAAAAAATTTAACCAAATATTCAAAATTAATAGAGTTATAAACGAATACTTGACAAGGTACAATACGCAGTTAAACGTGTACTCATAAAATTAATTAATGGAACTGACTGGCTACCATCAGTGTTAAGCTCGGTTTCGCATAGCTCAAGCTTCGTCAGGACGCATTTAAAAAAAAACTAAAATATCTCCCTAAATTTCTATGAAAATTTAATAATACTCCACACTACAAAATTAAACGAATTGTTTCCAAAACTTTTAGTTCGAATGTCTTGGCCAAGCATCAATTTTTAGGACTTGTAGTATTTTAGGTACTCGGTACCTATTGTTTATTTTATTAAAAAGCTAAAAACCATGCCCAAAATATTCAGTTTTGTAGCACGTGAAAAAAAAAGGTTAAAACACACCTAGTGCCCAATATTTTAAGGGTAGATATTAAAATATATGTCTAAAATCAAGTCAATTTAAGCTATACGTGTCTTATCTCAATAATATTAGAAATATATGCATTTTAAAAACGACGTCGAGATGCGATTATTTCGATTAATTGAAATATTACATTGAATTTAAATTATATACTGAATACAAAAAATCTAAATAATATACTGAATACATCGAATTTCGAGTGGGCAAACGATTTTTTCTTAGATGATTTAGGGCTTGAAGCAATGCCATAATAGATCAATTCTGCAAATATTTATATCGAATAACATAGAATTAAAGCTTGACATGATTCTATCAAAATCTCGTATAATACGATTTTCCGTAATGGTACTGAATTTGTAAATACTTCTAGAATACATTTGACTCATAATTTAATCAAGTATCTATAAAATATTGTGAACTAAGTCTGTTACACTCAGTGTTTAAGTATAATATTATATAATAACTAAATGGAACAAAGTAAGGGATGAACCCTAATAGATTTGGTTTTAATACACGACTATTTTTCTTTCATTTATTTTCTAAATTCTACGAATACACTTTTATGAATTGACATCAACCAAGAGTCAACGCATTTTTGCCGCAGTCTCGTTCAGTAGGCGCACTTTCTTTTTGATGACCATTTACGTTTGTACCTGTGCTTAATTGATTTCCTGAGGCGCGATGCCGTGCGGCACCTCGGGGCTTACTGTCGAGAGAATTATGCAGGTCCAATTAGACGAACGTACGTCGGTGCGCATGAATGATTCGTTGCCCATTATAAATGCAAGTGATGACGTAGATTTATGACGATATTTGATTTACGATTCTGTGACATGAGAAAGGCTTTGAAGATTTAATGCAAAAATATTTAACCCATGCAATTATTTATGTATGTTGTATAAAATATTTGCAAAATAAAACATGTAAAGAAACAGCTTATTTACATTTTCTCACTAACAGCCAGAAGAACGAAAAATAAAACCGCCATTTCTTGATCCAAATATTATATTTATTTTTTGTAATTTTTGGATAACACTACGGTAAACTTACGCTTTAATTATAATAGTATTATTTTCCAGACCTTCCTAGTCCAAAAGGTTCTTGTCCACGGCAGGAGACAATCTCGAGGATTTAGTTGAGATACATCTCAATATCGTGTACACGTGATAAGATTTTTTACTGAAGATAAAATTAAAGTTTAGCTTGAGATTGTAAGAAAGAGACCGTAACTCAAATCTTTATACATCCGCGTGTTCTAACAATATACACAGGGGCGTGCAGTGCATAAAGGAAAAAAAGCTGTGCATTACTAAAAATTCTGGGAAACTAATATAAATTAAATAATTGGATAAATATAAACTGAAACATTCATTTACAATTGGCGCCACCTGTGTAGAGACTTTAGTTGCTTAGTTCTAAAAAATATCACGGCAACTCACAGCTGTACCTATGGTGCTCTCGTGTATTTGCCACATGGAGCTATTCACATTACTCTGTTCTATTTCTAAGCTAATGAATTACTCGAGTCATATAATTGGTTAATCGGCATAACCTTTCGGTTGATCCGTTTTGTATAGTCGTTACTCATGCTGTTTTTTAACAGAATAAAATTAGAAAGGGTTACAATTGCGTGCAGATCATTAAAATGTCTACTTCCTATTTACTAATTCACGAATTTTACTATTTTACTGTTTTTAACTTGTTGATTTCATGATTGTTCTTTAAATTTGGTGCGTGGATTGGTTTTAGATTTGGGAAAAACAAAAAGCAATTGACAGAACTATTTCCTACGTTAACCTTTAATAAAAATAATTATTTTCTATAGTTACTACGCGACGGATTTTCAAACAATAAATGAATTTTTTTTTTTTTTTTTTTTTTAATTTTTTTCAGTTATAGAAAGTGTTCTTAAAAACGTCCATACATTTAACGTTAAAACATAAACATTAAAAACGTTATTAAGAGTACTCTAAAGTTGTAAATAAATACACGATAAAGTCGTATAAATGACGGTTTTATTTTGTCTAAAGACGTTGGTTATACGAAAGTATATATATTGTATTACATATGATTGTTTAATGTCATTGATAACAGCATAACCTAAATCTATACCTACTGCACGCCACTGTATATAGATGTATATAAACGTCTTCTAAAACTATCATAGATCTACAACTATTTATTCTGAAAGTTAGATATAAGTCATTAAGCTTTAGCACTAATATAAGGCGTTTTTACTATAACTGGGGAGATTAAAAATCAGTCAAATGACGAACACGATGACAATGACATTTGATGAGCGTGAAGTAAGGCGCGAGACGGCGAATATCTGAGATACGGTAGTGTAAACTATGAATACGAATGTCGAGAGTTGTCTCCAAAGCACTTTATGTCAATCTCCCAAAAAGTCTTTTCCGTAGGCTATAAAATTGTTCCGAAGACGATATTTTAAAAGCCATATATTTTCCCATAATAGGGCCGAAAAATGGTAAGAATATTATGTTCACTGTGGATAGTTAGATAGAGTTTGTTAGCTTGCTTGTAGATTTGTTGCAGGATAGAGACATTGTGTCGTTCCTTCCATGAGATAAGTAACCCCTTTCTACAGCAGCAGGCAAATTTGTACCCCAACAAAAATACCTTCTTTCAGCTTGGCTTCTAAAATTTTTGGAAATATTGTCGTGAGTTATAGAAATGTTTTATAAGACCAAGCTTTATGTGTAAACGTAGTAGGAAAACTTTTTCTGAGTTTAAAAGTGGATTAAATAAAATATTCTCTTTCCCAGGCATAAATTAAGTCCTCTGGGGTCATGTTTTTCTTTTATAATGCTCACGTTGCTCTGCTATAAACATATTAAGAAGCGGCAATACTTAGTAAATCCTCCCTGCAAACCTAACAATAACTTTCAAGTCGTCACAAATATTCCATTGGAGATCATTGTATTTTATCAAATTTATCGGTTGAAGAGATATACTGTCGTAGGTTTCTTTTACATTGACAGCATGAGCTATTGGAAGGCAGAATTAGCAATGTCTTACATGATCTCCCGGTTTTCTCCACACCATTGGAACGCCAAATGACTTAGTTTTTTCTTTTCCATATAATCACTGAGTTACTTGAGGATTACCTCAGAAGATGTGCATCAAAAATGAGGAGCAGATGAATCGTCTTAGTATCATGGCATCGGAAGTAGTGGAAGTATGCAATTTTAATATTTTGAGTTATATTATTTATCTGTTTACCAGATACACATGTAACATAAACTGTTAACCGCATTTTATTGTAGATCCACATCTCAGAAGGTTCAAGTCGCATTATCATTTCTTCAGTTAGTATTGATATTTTAAAACTTATGTTTTTTTAATAAAATGTAAACAATTAACTTTATCTTAGTAATATTTGAATACGTCCAAGAACACATCTCGTAGAAACAAAGCTATTTTTATTATATTTAATGAAAAATATATAAGAGTATGGAGTGATTACATATATAACTTAAAAAAATTGATAAATATGGAGATTGAAAAGTGAAAATTGGTGAACGTTGCATGTAATATATGTATATATAAAGTGATCACCTTAAGCTACCCGAAGACAGATTGCAAGCCTTGTAATCACCCCATAATCCTATATATTTTTCATTAAATATAATAAAAATAGCTTCGTCTCTATGAAACATCTGATATTCATTTAATTAACTTTATATTTAACGTTAACGTTAACTGTTTCTAAAAATTATTTTCCTGTATCAGGGTAACGTTAAACCATGATATTTTTTGTATTAAATTATAAAAATACTATCTTTTTTAACTCATTCTTCAACATGTACCAAACTGCTTTTTGATTGAGTCTTCCAACAGAACCATGCATTCTAGTTTACTTGATTAAGATTGTCATTTTACGGACGTCCTCTGTTTCTGGTGCTATGGACACAGGTTGTATCATCGTCCTGCTTACAGAACTAAGCCACCTATTGTAATACCAACTGGAAAAACAGTAGCGAGTTATAATAGTTATCAAGATTTTAAATTCATTTCAGGTCAAATACGAAGCATGAAAAATAACATGGTTTACAAATATAACGCAATACATCTGTATTGTGCAATATTAGTTACAAACGGTTAAGTTAACTGCATCTTTATGCAATTGCATTCTTGACTGATAATGGTACGGACTTCATTAAAATATATACTTAGTGCTTACGCGAAGTAACTGTTAAAATTATTATTCTGTTTTGAAGCATAACAAGAGAAGCATGCTTAATGCTCATAATTTTCTTTGTATTATGACACAAAAATAATCAATACAATTAGTACTCTCATGGCTGTATGTAAAGATCGCGTGCGTATATTATGTGTATCTTTCACTGGTAGGGAAGAAAAGAGGAAAATTTTATTACACAAATAATAGATATCTCATAGAGACGAAGCTATTTGGAAGTATGGGTAATCACAGGGCTTACGAACTGTCATTGATCCCTTTATATAAATACAACGCTCACCATTCTCACTCATTAATAAATCTCCATATCAATTTTTGAAAGGTGTTTATATGTTAATATGTGGACTCACCAGTACCACTAAACTATTGCCATTTATGGACTATATTTGAAAATTCAGTCCATAGATCTTCGTCTCTATGAGATATCAGTGTCGTATGTGAAAATCCAGTAATTGTGTTCTTGAACACATTCAAATACTGCAAATTTTTTTACATTTGTTTTTGACATTTTATATTTTTTTAAAACCGTTGTTTATGTGTGTACTAAAATAATGTTGCTTAATATTGTACGTTGTGTAAGTAAGTACTAAGTTTATTCACAATTAAGTACTTTATCTACCTACCAGAATAATAAAATATATATTAAAATTTTGGAATATGTGAGTTTTGTGACTTTTCGAACACGTAATTGTGTCACGTTCAAAAATTTGTCGTAAACCTACTTGGTTGACATGGCTAAACTAGATAACGCATTTCCCCGGATAGGAAAAGGTCTAGGTTTGAATCCTGGTAGCAACTAACATATTTTTTCGATAAACAGATTTCTTCTGTATATTTCTCTAGTTGATTAATTTAATTTGTAATAGATATTATATATTTAAAAAATGTTCATTTTATAAGAATAATTAAAAATGCCTGTATAGACAGGAATGTACATTATGACATATGAATGGATTTAAAAAAAAAAAACATGATTTAATTAATGGAATTGAAAAAATCAGGAGCAATTAGTTAACTCTTGTCATTTATACATACATTACATAAGGTAATATAAATAATCTTTGTACCTTATTGCATGTTTTTGATTGATATCTTTGGTACACGAATACATTAATGTGGTCCTTGAAATTTGAATGAAATTTTAACCTTTCGGTTGCGGTGTTAAAAAAATTACAACATTCCAGTGTGGATAATTGAACGTAACAATTTTATTGAATGTCTTTAAAATAAAAAACAGGTTATTTTGCAAATATTTTTTCAATGCTTTAGTATCTAACGATTTAATGGTTTAATCTCTAGAATTCCCTCGCGGTGTTAATACAACAAAACAATATGAGAAGTTGACGTCATAAATAATTTTAAATACTCTCATCGGTTCGAATCCCGTTATAAATTAAAATTTTGTTAATTAAGCAAATCAACAACAAAAATATTTTGAGTTTACGTTTATCAAATGCTTCTGAATGCATATTGCAATGATAATTCCCCATTTTTAAAATAAGTATCAATTGAATAAATCTATACAACTTGCTTTGTATATAACCACATGTTAAATAATCGGTATCGGAAAAAATATTTTCATTCAATAGAGTAATAAAAATTAAAGCTAAACATAAAATTATTTTATAAAAATATTTATATAATTTATTATTAGAATAATTGAAATATGACCTTAAGAATTCGAATGTGACCGAAGAGTCAAATCTATTGAAAACCTTTTTAGGATAAGATTGGTGCTTACATTTGGTTGTAATTTATCATATTTTTGATGCACGTTTTACTTCTTCTAAGGAATTTTAAATAATTTAATATCAGATAAAAATGATGTTTAAAATGTCTAACCACAACATTTTTGCATCGAAAATTAAAAAAAAAATAGAATTAATTTCTCAATTTAAATTATTATCAAATAATTTTTTGCCATAAATAAATATTAAATTAGTCGATACATTGGTGTCGTATTTCAGAAATCTACCTTACCTTAGTATGACAGAGGTTAATAAACACGCACAGTAAATACCTACATTCCATAACATAGGTACGTCTCATATCCTTGATTCTCAATCCTTTAGCTGCCCACTATTACGTGGGCTTAAAAAATATCAATACATGACACCACTTCCTACATTTACCATTGTGCTATGACGTGTGACATTTGAAATATCACATCAGTAATACGAACCAATTGCGGACTCTTGCGAGTGTCACGTGACACATAATAGATTTCACTTTCAAACTGGTTGTCAAAATGACAGCTAGACGCAAAATTGAAATGTCAATAAATTGTCACCCATGCTTCAGCTGATTTGATTCAAACGAAACTAATAATATTATTTTATTTTATTTTCGGATCAATAGATTTAATTTAAATATACGGGATGACTATTATACGTTGCAAATTTTTTCAATTGATTGAAAATACAGTTTGTCATACTGGTCCAAGATTCTTCTCTTTGAAAAGTAACACTAACGTGATTATTTTAGTGTTGTAAATTCTATTTTTTGAGAATTTTGGCTTTACTTTATAAACAATTTAATGATGTGTTTTGATGAAATTGTTTCTCTAATTAATCGATTTTTTTTTCTATATTAGTCGAAATAAAAAAAAACTCATTATCTCCGTAATCGTACAGAATATTTAAAAAAACAAATTAACAGTTATACCCTATATTGAATTAAAATTTATCATATATTATCAAAGAGTGTGGTATGTCGAGACTATTTCAAAATTAAATATTCCTATGGAATATGTGGAAATAATCAAAATTAACAAAAATTATCATAATTAGGAAGCATTGGAAATATCAATACAGGTAATATTCATTGAGGATCACTAATATATAAAATAATAGTAGCAGAGAGAGCAACTCAGAAAAACTGTAAATGGGCGGGACACGTGATAATACTTTACGAATTAACTGTTGGCGACCGAGAATAGGGCACAGTAGAGTGAGTCGACCCAAGACGAGAGGGTCAAATGACATTAAATGTTTTGCGGGGTCGCAACACAAACGCCTGGCTCATGCTGGGGATAAGCGGAATAGAAATGCAGAAGTCTATATCCAACACTGGAATATTGAAGAGTGATGATGATAATGATGATGGAGTGGATTACAGGAATAAAAAGTTAAATGAATGACTAAGTAAATAAAAAACAGTTTAGAGTAAGACTAGGATTACAATTTTAATGTCGTGAAAATTGAAATTTAAACGTTTTAAAAATAATAAACATAAAAATATTAAACAAAAATCAGATATCTCATAGACAAAGCTATTTTTTATCATATTTTATGGAAAATATATGGACTTGTCTTTGTAGGTAAAAATTCTGTAATTGTGTGTTCTTAGACATATTCAAATATTGTTTATATAATGACTTGTCAAAATAAGAAAATATATAAAAAATTGAAAAATATTGCTTTAAAATAATTCCAACAAAAAAAATCAGATTCTCATAGTGATTATATACATATGCTGTTTAAAAAAGGGAAAAATGAATTATCAAATATGGTCCGTAGATGGCGATGGTGTAGTGGTACTCGAAGCGAGTCCACATATTAACATATATACAACTATCAAAAATTTGATAAATGTGGAGATGGAGGGGTGAGAATTGGTGAACGGTATATTCAAATAAAGTGATCATTTAAGCCAGCCGAAGACAGGTCGTAAACCCTGTAATTACCGCATACTTCCATATATTTCCCTTTAAATATAATTAAAAAATAGCTTTGCCTCTATGAGATATTTGATATTTGTTTAATAACAGTGCCTTTGTAGGTACAAATCCAGTAATTGTGTGTTCTTGGACATATTCAAATATTGGTGATTAAATATTAGGTTACACTTTTCAATTAATATATTTATAGAGAAGTTGAATAAATTATTTTATTCAAAGAATTAAACATGTTCAAATGTAATCAGCCAATCAAAAAGTGTTTTAGATTAAATATTAATTTTAATATTTACTTTAGTGTGGAAACCGCCTACATAAATCGAAATAATTCTAATATGGAAGTGCATAAAATAATCAGGTTTACGTTTCTTGTATTGGCGTGTCCTCGTAATGTAGTATTTTAATTTTTCATAAATTAAATATTAATTATCGACTATTTAAGTTTCGTAATTATATAATAATGACAATTTAAACTATAAACTTCGTTTATCTCGAAGCGATATCATCGATAGAATATTGTGAGAAAAATATGACGTGCACGTGTTGTGCGGTCACCTAATATGATAGCTAAATTTCAAGGTAGGTAGCCAATCTGCGCAAGGAAGGGCGAACTGGATACCTTGACTTCTAAAAAAATCGTCAAAATAAAAAAAACAATTTTTGTAACCTCGCTACTACGGAATAGAATTCTCTTCTAGATGTGTCGGTGAAATAGATAGATGAATCAGGACTGCTAATGATATAATATTGTTATCCGACTCAAGTGTCAGTTAATTGCACATATGAAAACTGCACACAAATAAAATTAAGTGAATTAACATAAGTTATCTCACGATAGGTTAACATTATTTTAAGATAGGTTACGTTATGTTACATTAAGTTACGTTTGGTTATTTAATACATAGTCACGGTAAAAGAGTAATAAGCAGACTCTGCGATGATAAAGTCATCCGATTTAAGTATTAAGACAAGGCTGAGTGTTTTTAAAGTTTTTTTTAGACCCGCTTTAATGTATGGTCATTGTAAAAATTAACCTAAATATTATAAATAACCAACTCATTTTAACCACAAAGTTTTGTCTTATTAATTTTTCCTAAAAAAAATTACATTGATTTAAGAACATTAAGTCAATTTTCTTATCTATCACCATCGTAACAATTTAAGTTAGATACTATATTTTTTTATTAAATAATAAAATATTTTTTAATTAATATAAAAAATAATAATTCATAACACAACTGAAATATTTTAATTTGTCCAAGAACACACAATTACTGGATTTTTAGCTACAAAGGCACTGTTATTAAACAAATATCAGATATCTCATAGAGACAACGCTATTTTTTATTATATTTAGTGAAAAGTATATAGAAGTATGGGGTAATTCAGGGCTCACGACCTGTCTTTGGCTGACTTAAGCCATTTATTTTTTCAAACCAGAACAATTTGACGTATAATTTTAGTTAGTTTATTTGACATCCTGATGAAGTGAAAAGTATTTTCCAAAACTGGTTGGTGCATTAAATCTAACTCACAAAAGTGGTTAATAACAAAGTTGTAAATCATTTATATTAATTATGGAATTATTTAATGATAGAAGTTGCCAGATCCTGTTTTGTTTAAAATCCATTCTAGACAAAAGGAAAAATTCATAATTTACCAAAAAAACTGACTATTATCATAATTTAATTGGTTTCATCTTCTGAAGATCTTCTTTGATATAGAAAAAAAAACAGTCCTTGACATATAACAATACGATGATTGGTTTATTAGATAAAATGCAAACATAATTTATTTAAATAATGACGCATGTTGGCTTGTGTTGTGCAAACCCGGATAGTATTTTTCAAGTGTGTGTGCGTTGCGGTCAAAAACAATGTTCATAATAACCTTTAAATATTTTCGCAGCATTGTTCACTGCACCGCGGAACTAGCTAAGTTATTTTAACCCTCTCAATTACCGGTGGTCAGTAATTGTACAACAAAAAATATAAATGACTATCAAACTTCTTCGTGTGCCGCCTTCTATCAAAATTTGGCCACCATATTGATGTATAAGATCTTCTGCAGGAAATAAGAAGCAAGAACATGCTCTACGCTTTCGTGACGTGATAGGCTGCGAAAAGAACGAATGTCTCAATTCTACAACATGCAGGAAAATAATTCTTTCATACATTAGACAAGTTTTTAGAAGATATGGAAGTAGTCTAGAGAAAGTGGTGATTACGAAGAATATACAAGAACGGAGGGTGAGAAGTAGATCTTCAATGAGATAAATGAAGTCCAAGACATGACCGGGCTTGGTCACATATCGCATTACACGAGGCCGAAGATCGTGAACAGTATGTGGTGGCCCAGCTCGCTCTTCATAGATCTGCATAAATAAACATTAAACAGCCATGCAGTCCGTCTGAAATACATCAAATTGCAAGCAATAATACACTACAATCGAACCAGTATGAGTAACCAACAGAACTATTCACTCTTCTCCTGGCCAGCTCCTCGGACACAGCTTCTCGGACACAGCTCCTTGGACAGAATCTTCACGCACCGTCTTCAGTGATAAACTTCGTTTATCTTGATCTTTGTATAATCTAACAAACAGTTTTAAATTTAATCGTGCCCCAATTTACAACAACCGATTATAAGTACCGTCACACCATAATCTACAAACACCGAGCCACCACAAGTAGAACAATCAGTTCTCGCTATAGAAGCAGAATAGAGGACCACGATGCTCAGTCATGACTACATCAATCGAGAGAGAGAGAGAAAGAGAGAGAGAGAGAGAGGGAAATATTTCTCATTGTGGGGAATGTCCAAAGTATTCAGTTTTTTTTCATCTATTAAACTCAAAAAGTACACTAAATCTCAAAAAAATACCTTACGATACTGAGCGCGAAAACCAGGTAGATTTCATATGTGTATTAAAGAAAATTATGTTTCCCACTTTTTGAATATACCTATTCATCCTTTTTTCTCTTGGACCGAGTTACGAATTTTTTTAACCGATACGTCATTCATATTTAATATTAGGTTAAAGTACACAAATATATCTGAACTATAAAATTGTTTTTGTCAATGTTTCCACGATTAAGGCTTTTTTAACGTTAGCTAATTAGATTGAGAATATTATACGTTATTTGTCAATGTACACATTTCTTCTTATTCTTCTTTTAAATAGGCAATCCACCCTTCAAGAGTGATTTGTGCCATTAATCAAGTTTAAACTTTATTTTATAGAAAAAAGTACAATAATATTATGGAATAGGAAATACTATATTACAAGTCAATACCGTTGTCAGTCAAAAAACCTGTTATTATACAGATTAAACGTGGCGAGTTAAGGGAAAGAAGATGACACGAGTTAACCCGGAGCTGAAAATTACTATTGACTAGATTACTGTAAAAAAAATCTGTGATCCGCAATGGACAGGCAAAAAAGATATGGTCAAGGGTTTCCTCTTCGGCACCACACTTACACATTGGGGAATCTATTAAATTCAATCTGAAGAAATGTGAGACTACCTGATAATGTCCAATTCTCATTCTAAAGATATTTGATATTGTTCTTTTGGAGACTTTTCTTTTGGAGAACCAGGACGTGCGGGGAATAGATGTTTGAATTATTATATGCCGATTACCCTTATGATTATTTGGATCCATACATTGTGCAGTTCAGATAGAATTCGTACGTTTTTTTACCATATTAAATCTGTCATATATCGGGATATGGAATTGATGAGGGAAAACTCCAGAAAAAGAGCGGCCTTCTTGGCCAGTTTATCACCACATTCGTTTCCATAATCTTACTTAATACGATGTAATTTATCTCAGTATTACCTATTTAATAATGAAAAGTACACGTGCGTAGCAATCTTGTATTTAATTTGCCTGCAAGGTTAAGAATGCAATAAAAAATTAATTATCGCATAACTCAAAAGAAACAAAACAATGTTTTGCAATGTACACCGGTGTTTGTTACGCATGACGTGTTCGGGTTGCATAAACACGTAAATGAAATGAAGTTTGAAAACTTGCGCCGGACTTGTGCACATTTGCCGTCTCCTTCCTTCTACAAACCTCTTGAAGAAAGTATTTATATTCTGGGCAAATGTAGATACAAAACAAATATCAGATATCTCATAGAAACAAAGCTATTTTTATTATAATTTAATATATGGAAGTATGGGGTAATTACAGGTCTTATGGCCTGTCGGCTGGCTTAATTAATTTATTTGTTCAAAAGAGAACAATTCGACATATAGTTTTAGTTAGTTTATTTGACATCCTGGTGAAGTGAAAGGTATTTTCCAAAACTGGTTGGTGTATTAAATTTAACTTATAAAAGTTCATTCATAATTTAATAAGAAAACTTCTATGTATAGATGTAACCTTCACCAATTCTCACCCCTTAATCTCCATATTTATCAAATTTTTGATATATGTTACTATGTGGACTCGTTCCGAGTATCACTACACACCACTCCATCTATGGACCATTTTTATTTTCTTTAAACAGCATATATATCATTGCCGTGAGAATCTGATTTTTTTGTGAGACCTGTAATCACTCTAAAAATTCAGTAATTGTGTGTTCTTGGACATATTCAAATATTGCTAAATGTAGATACATTTATTTTTATAGGTGCACCTATACAGAGATTAATTCTGTTACGTAATATTTTTCAGGTGCTGTTTTGTCAATCTTCATATGATTTTGTAGAATTTTATGATAAAAGCAATATAGAAATGCATGTCGGTGGGTGTATATATCAGGTAGAGAAAATTCTGGATTACGCGGTTAATGAATACATATATAGTGTGCCTTT
Organism: Eubasilissa regina; assembly: GCA_022840565.1. Lineage (NCBI taxonomy): Eukaryota > Metazoa > Arthropoda > Insecta > Trichoptera > Phryganeidae > Eubasilissa > Eubasilissa regina. The sequence goes on from JAINEB010000017.1 coordinate 6,847,922, forward strand.
TTATAGACAGATTTATAATAATATATATAGCTTGCCCACGCATTATTTACTTAGGATATGTGATACCGAGCGGACGTGATAAAAATAGAACGTTATGTATATATATATATATATATATATATATATATATATATATAATAAATTTAATTATCTGGTCCACGCGAACTGAGTAGAAACCTACGCGCTACAGCGTTTATGTAAAATTTTATGTAACCCACGAGTTCCTCATATAATGTTTGTATTTTGCCCTGAACGTAATAATTGATAATTTAATATTAATTTGCCTCAACCGATTTAGATAGTTAATTATTATAAAATAAATTAACCTTACACTAACAAAAATTGGACATGGTAGAAAAATAAGGAAAAGATACTGAACGTGTTGAATATTCAATCGTTTAAAATAACGAAGAGTTCCAATCTAGTAAGATCAAATATACCATGTCAAAGAGTCTCCAAAATACACTATTGATCTAAAGTAAGCATTTGTATATTTGTTCATGTAATAATAATAATACATTTATTAGATTCACTTTTTACATGTATTATGTACTTACATTGATAAATAATGACTAACGGTCTGACGTATTACTCTTCCAAATTAATATTCATTTAGTATACATTTTCACTTAGTTAATTACAATGAGTGTTGCGTAATATTTCAAATATCAGACAAATGTATCAGGGTATACATATAAAATTTGGCAAATTAATACAACATATAAGTAAGAAAGTAAGACATATATTTGGGTACCCTGCCTGCTACACTAGTAATTTACTGTATTATAGCAGACAGTGTTCCACTGGTATAACAGTAAGCAAAGTGCAATGATTCATGTACAAAAAAATAAATATATATATATATATATATATATAAACAATTAATCAAGAGATGCAATTAGGTAATTCAATATACTGTTGTAGCAGTTTTATTCTCAGGTTTGGACATATTTTAAACAATTAAGTAAATGTATAATACTAGTTAAAAAATCTAATTATATAACGAAAGTTATGTGGAGACGACACCGTTATTTTTTCTCCAATCTGTAAGAGGTGCAGAAAATAACGTGAATCTAATAAACGTGCATTGCGATACGCATGCGCGCACCGCCTGAGCGTGATCCATCACTATTATCGTCAGCACTATTACGCATACCGCTTTTTTTCCACCCGCAAAACTTCACAAACCTTTTTACTTAAAGCCTTTACATTTATCTTTCTTAAATATTTATTCCATTATACCACCTACAGACATCTAAATATATAGACATGAACTAACGCAATTTCATATTCAAATTCAAATATTTTCATTTCGTGTAACCCACATGATCACTTTGGTACCACTTACGCCCATCAAATAGCTCAGCGACTTTTTTTAAATATATGACTCGATTGGAACGAAAATTTGAACGCTGACAATATAATATGTATTAATTTTAAAAATACATCTTCTTTACACAAAGGTTTAATTTTTGAAAAGTAAATACATTTACTGTCGCACAAATGTGTCATAAACTATCGGATTTATGTTTCCATCAAGAATGTGTATAGAGTGCCCCTCGTCCCGCAACTAATGTTTCGAAACCCTCGCTTATATGTGCACTTTATTTCACGTCTATTCATTTACTGGTCTGTGATGTCACCTCTCTGAAGAGATAACAAAACAGTGATTTGACGGACGAGTCATTTGAAGAAAATGATAAAATAATAATATGTAGGTATCCATTTTTATGTCGTATAGGCGTGCATTTTTACAAACTTTTTTGTTTCTAGGTTATCGGTAAAAAACAATATCTACATATTTATTTTGATTTAGTTGTGAAGAGAATCGTTATCAGTGAATAATGTTATTTTATTTAGGTAAGTATAACACTTTGAATTAGTCATATAGGAATAACATGAGTTTTATATGCCGTAAAGATATATTTTTTTCGAAAAATATTGTTTATACAATATTAAAAATATTTTTATTTCATATTTAAAATTTTGTTTATACAATGTTATTATAACCAAATAATCATATTGACATATAATACTCTTTATATGTATTGATGATTTTTTTTTCCTTTTTTTTTTTTTAAATAGAGTTGCGTACACGGAAAACATGTCACATCAATATTTTTACTATTTTCAAACTAAGCTAAATGCTTGTGCTATGAAAATAAGACTAACTTGCTGGTGACGGGTGCACCTGGTTTGCACGGGTGACATTGATACAACTTATTTAAATGTTTTTTATTTTACATATGTGTAATATAATAAAATGATAAGAAATTTTATTAGAAAATTATTAACAAGTTTTTTTAAAGTTTATTCTAAAATATGACGTTCGCGATGATATGGGTTTTGTTTGTATACGATTCAAAATTCGCGTTGATTTTATATTAGAATTTTACGTATGTTGATGGTTTTCCAACCCTGTTAAATTAGCCTTGTAGAAATACATTAAGTCTTCAAAGAAAAATAATTGTAAATAAACGTGAAAGTGGAAACGGAACGTCTACGAAGTATTTTGATGAAACACGAATTGCCTACAGCTCATTTGAATGTAAGCATTGCACGCCCCTGGAAATTTGAAATTTTAAAATAAATGATATAAATAATATTAGCCTAATATAGTTAGCTTATCCTAGGATGTGCTGAATAATAAAATACAATTTTTTTATAAAAATATAATTTATACCTGGATTCATAACTTTGCCTTGATAATAATTTTTGATTTACATTTCAAAAATCTTCTTGAAACAGCGTTACGTGTGAATTGACGTACCTCTACCAAATTTTACGTCCGTAAAATTTGGTAGAGGTACGTTTGGTAGACGTAATAAAATAGACGTATGTGTACCAAACGGTTGTCCTTTCCGGACTTTAACTTGTTTTGAATTTCTTCATCGTATCACAACATCGAAATTGGTATTGTTAAAAATCAATTTGACTTTCCGTATTTCGAACCTCTTTGATTGACCGCAATGACAAAACATAACCGTATATTTTAATGTGTTCAAATAAAGCGGTATTTTGTTATAAAACATTTTTTTTTTCTACTGTAATTACAGAGCCAAAGGATAATTAATTAATAAAATTTGTATTCAACCACCTGAGTTTAATAATATGATAAACCATTTGGTTTTGAAAAATTGTTTTCCTTCTTTAGAATGATAAATATCTGAACATGAACATTGAATATTGTATTTTGTTTCAAAAATTGTATTTAAAAATATGTTAATAAAATTATTTAAAAAAAATCTAATTGCATAAAATAATTTTTAGTATAGGACTGGTAATTAAATTTAGACGCTTATTTTGGTTATTTTTACGCGATTTTAGTTATTTTTATTGAAAATGAATGCAATAGAAATGGCATCACTTAAGCGTATAATACATTTATAATAAAGATTGAAAAAAATAGAAGAAAATGTAAAGCTGATCTTAGCACAGTGAATAGAATTGAAAAACGATGGCTTTGATCGTTTTGTCATATGGAACGGATGAATGAGGAAAGAATAGTGAGAAAGATAATGACGCAAGTGTTGGCGGCACCAGAAATGAAATAAAGGACGTACGCTGAAGACTTGGCACGACCAGGTAAACTAGAAACTCGAAGATGACCCTATTAGAAGTCTCAATAATCAACTAGGTTGCATGAGAAGATGTATTTATAAATGTGGATGACGTAAGATTTGTGTGTCTGGCGCTATATTCTATGTCTACTGTAAGTAAGGCAGTTTAATTTGTATGCAATGTTTAAGCGTTTAATAAAATTTAAAAGGATATTGACTCTTCACTCTGAGGTAAAATATCAGTAGCTATTTATTTTTTTAAATTTGACCACAAAATTTCATTTTAAAATTGCTAAAAAATAAAAAGATTTATGTATATTCGAATTTTTCCTTCCTAATTATTGCAAAATTAATTTAGTGTATTGGGTTAAGAGATAAAACTGCACACATTACTAAATAAATAATTTTTGATAGGTGTTAATTATTCAACGAGATAATAATATATATATTATATAAATACGATTCACCGGACTTTAATGAAGCAATGAAAAAGGTTCGTTACATAATTTATCTGAAAGGTTTTATGAATCACATAGAGCGCAATCGAGCTGACCTTTCAGTTTAATGTGTAAACTGGTCGGTTGGCTGCTTGAGCGAATGTACGTACCGAAATAATATAATTTACTTTATGACGGACATTAGTATTATTTCGCTAGCAAAAGCAATAAAAAATTGCACGGCTTTCGTGATATGCGAGTTAAGAAAAAAAAAAACATATTTATATCTGCCACGTTATTAAATTACAATTGATTGAGATGAATTTCAATAATTGCTCTTTGAATAAAATCATTAAGCCAACAGGATCTTGACTATCAAATGAGGTGAGATTATCAGGGCATATTGTATTTCTGGTAGCCATGCTAGTTTCCGGTTGGAACCCTGGAATATATGTAATAATGTGTGCTTTTTTATTTCTTTCTAGGTCTAATATTAACATAATAACGAATTTTTAAAGTTTTTCAACTGTCGCCATTATGAAACATGATCGTGAATCAAGACTAGTCAACGATCTTAGTTGAGATCAATTGTTTGAAAAAAAAATTTTTATAGAAATCTGAAAATAATTACAGGAGTTATTGTGTTCACAAAATCCGTTATATCCCATATATACATGTACAGATTGGCCCAAAAAAAGTGAAAACATTTCGTAAAATTTTATATAATTACATCAAAATTGGTTTAACTATATCAACAATAGCTTAAATAGTTTATTAATTTACTTACTTACCTATTTATCTATATTACGTTTTATTTCGACAATTTCCGGCCGCCATCTTTGATTATTAATTTTCTCATTGTTTATATTTGATTATTTCAAATTGTTGCCCAGAACGATAAAAATTACTGCAGAAGACCGTATTCTGATCAAAAATTTTCGAATTTAAAAACGTTGGGGTGCTAGGAAAATGATCAAAGAGTTTCAAAACAAAGCCTGTAGTGTAGCTAGATATTACAGCATAACTGGACATTACAGCAGGACGGAGCTCCATCTCACATAGCCAGAAATACACTCAACTTTTTTCGTCGTGAAAATGTTGATTTCAACGAGCCAGGCATGTGGCCACCGAATAGCTCAGATTTAAACCCTGTAGATTATGCAATATGGGGTGTTTTGATGATTTATGATTAGCTAAATATTGTGCAAAAAAAAATTACATTAGGAATTATAATTAATTATATTACGTTTTGAAATAACTCATGTGTTACGAGATGTTTTCACTTTTTTGGGCCATCCTGTATATATATATGGACATATTAATATTTTGAATGTTGGGATATATTAGTAATCGAAAACAACGAGCATTCGCGACAGACTTCCACGTCGTTTGTCGCTGACAAATATTGGAAGATGAACCTTTTAAAAGTCTTAGTGAATGTGAAGGGATTCATTTTCCGTAATGTTCAATAGTTTATATTACGTTAAAAGAAAAACAAAATGTCTGACGAGCATATGCATTCTAAATTAAACTTCTCAGGTTGTATTCTGAAGCGAGTTTTATGAGACCTTGGTTGATGATAGTAATATTAATTCGAGCTCGATTTTTTCGAGCTCTCTCTATGTATCTTAGTTATTATTATGGATATATTTTTTTTCAGATCGAGGTGAACAACGGGATTAAATTTGTCTAAAATGATTTACCAAAACTCGAGATTGAAAATCGTCACGCGCCCCAGTCATCTCCCGGGAAGAAAAATGGTTAAGATTACAAAGAAATTTATAAAATACGAGCATATTAATTTATATATTAAAATTATTTTGCTATTGCATTTATATTGATTTTGAAATAAATTATGATTAATTTTTTAAAAATTATTTGTTAACGGGTTATATCTAATACATTTAAAAATAAATAATTTTTAATAGGTTGTATTTATTTCATGTAGGTCATTATTTTATGTAGGTATTATCAGCTTTATAATAATGAAATAATGTTCCTACACGTATTATTTTCTTGAAAAATTACATACTCACCTCTACTGTTTGACAAAAAAAAATTAATATTAAAAGATCACAATTTATTCTTGTCGTGCATGCATAACGTGTCGTTAATAGAATTACGATGTCAATCAGAAAAGCCATTCCTTTTTATGCAAAAATGTTAATAGCTTTTAACCACTGTATTCACAACAATCACTAACAAAATGATAGGACATTGTTCCAAGTCGTGATGGCCGCGTGCTGCGCCAACTTTCTTTTTTATAATAGCGTTTTTCGATATGGCACGGATAAATAGCGTTGGCAGTGAACACGCCACAATATATTATGTAGATTTTTTCGTACTCCAGTATTCATAATATAATTATGCCTAATTTAAAAAAAAATATTTTCTTTAATTATGTATTTGCGTATGTACATAATCAATGACAAGGCAAAGCATGACATGAAATGAAATATAATTTGTACATTATAACATTTTCAACCTATAATTACGTACCAGAAGGCTGTTCGAAAATCGAATCGATTTTCCCATAAGAAGAAATGCAGATTGGATTTATTATTTGTTCCAGACCCCCAAAAATATAATAAATAGATTGAACAAATGACATTTTACTTTAATTATAGGGTCCCTGATGCGACTCCAGGGCACCACCGGTGCCGATAGCATGCGCAAGATTGAAAAACGTATATAATAACGCAAGATGGAAACAATGTTATTATTATAAATGATGTGCATTATATATTATTATGAATGATTCACGAAACAATAGTAGAGAATCAAGCGTTTCATTATTTAGTCTTAATTTAATTTGAATAACTAGAAATTAAGCTAAAATATGAATCTTAAAAGTTTCTGGATTAAATTAACAAATCTCTGGATTTATTACTTTGAATTCTATAAACTGGGCCGGGATTCTGGAATTTCTGGAATGTTTGCCTAGTTAAAGTGTTACATTACAAGTACAAACATCAGGTGCAATACAATATTTATTTAATACTTTTAAAATTAGCAATATTAACTTGGTGGTTAAGATTCATATTTTTTATTTATTATCTTAGTTTAATAACCACAATTGAGTTTAAAAAACATCTACCGGTTTCGAAAAATACCATTTTCTTCTTCAGGATGTCATAACTAACCAAAAATATATAGCATTGTTTCTTCATCAGAATCTATTTTTAAAAATTTTTTAAAAAAAAAACAATTATTTAAAAAAATAAATTTAGTACCTAATTCAAATTGATTCTCAATATAAATTAAGTCGAATAATTTTTAGGAAAAAATTTTAATTTTAAAGAAATCGAAACCGGTAGATGTTTTTTAAACTCAATTGTGGTTATTAAACTAAGATAATAAATAAAAAATACAATATTTATTTATTAGATATATTTTTGTAAAGCTTAATGATTAATCATTTCTGTAATTCAATTTAATAATTTGATTAAATTTGACGAAGAAAATTAATTGAAAATCACTGCGATTCGAATAGAGAAAGTAATTAATACCTTTGATTAAAATCTTAATAATGAATTATGTAGGATTAAATTAATTATAATCGCTCGATTTATATTTTTAATGAGTTTTGTGTAGAGAAAATAATAATATCAATATTTATTACGATGACGCGACGATATCACAGAAAAAAATAAGTTTAATTATTATTATGTTTAATAATCAAAAATAATTTGCATCATCGCATCGTCTTGGAACATTGGACAAAAAGTGTCTCGTTTGATTTGTCCACGAGTAGGTATGTATATCCCAAAGAGGTTATAGTCTAATATTTTTGGTATATCCAATCAATGGTTTGCTGATGATTTACGAGTATATATTTATTTCCAACCTATCCCGAATTGTTTATTCTCGTTTCGATAAGTCAATATTACATTTTTTTATAATTATATTCAGTTATTAATATCTTAATACCATCATAAGTTGGTTCCGGTATTATTGTACCAGAGCCATACCTGTACAATTTGACGTGAGACTCGTTATCGCATTAAACTCAGAGGGCAGCCAGAGTGAAGCTATGGAAATCATGTACCCCCAAAAGGGGAGGGTTGATTATAAGTATATAATAATACTGGAGACGTTCATCACAATGGAATGTGTCAGTGGAGGATACATAGGCACGACTAAAATCGTAAAATGCCGGAAAATAGTCAAATTAAAAAAACAGATGTGTTGTACCAAGAGTGTTGCGTTTTCTCCTGTCTGCATAACCATGCCGGAAACCATAATGCCAGAAATAAACGTAAAATTTGGGCAATGATATTTCTTATTTTATGCACCGTGAATCTATAATAAACTGCCATAAGATTTCAAAGGGTTAAAAGTGATTTAACCCTTTAAATCGAAAATATCAAAGCTTGATGTGGGTAGAAAATAAAATGAGTATAATAAAAGTATTTTGTTATTTTTGCTAATTTAATACTCTATCTCCTTTCATTTTGTATTTTATATTAACATCGATTTTAGTTTAACAATATATAACTTTAAAAAACTGTACAGGTATTTGCTTTGGAACAGACCTGTATAGTAAATAAATTACCTTTATTTAAATGTATTCTTTTTATGTTAAAAAAAAATGGCGATAATCTGCAATCAATTCTAATTTATTCATTATTTCTTCAGTCATTTCGCTTCCTAACTAGAGCATCTAGCCAGCACAAAACTCTTCTAGTCCGCTGCTAGCCCTTCCGTGACCTCCAACGTTAATTCCATCGAGTACAACCTGTGTATAGTTGAGTTATTTCTAGAGTGTACGAGAGGCATCGTAAAATGCGTCCCAGATACTTTTGAAACGCGTATTTTTGAATTTATTAATTATTTATTTGCATTCTCACCATATTCAGTATACTTTTGTTCTTATTTTCTAATTCCAAGAACTATGAACCCTTCTTCAAGAAACAGTGTTCATTAAAATAAAAATACAAGCATAGATCAAAACAAAACTACAAAAATAAAAGTGGGTAGTTAATTAAGAACTACTGTGAAAATAAATTTAAACGGTGACTATTTGCAAAAAGGATTTGATTTATTTATAATATTTAAATTGATATTAAAACTTTTTCTTATTTAAATAATTTAAAATTTATCTCACTGACAACCCCAATATATACAATTTTTAAACCCTTGTTAATGTAAAAAATGGACTGTTTCCAAAAGATGATTAGCGAATTCAGAATAGTTCTAATAATTTAGACGTAAAAGTAATTTTGCAAATATTGAAGAAAAATACAACTTTATTTCAATTTTATTATGTTAGAGAGAAAAAATATTGTTTAATAATAATAATAAGATGAGTCGTTATCATGTCTGCGGCGCAACGCTGTGCGCATTCTCGGAGATGTTCACGCATTTGCATACACGCATAGTATTAGTGTTAGTAGAAAGTGTTATGCACAAATACTGATTATTATTTATTGATATTTTCCGTTCGATTGCGTAATGGTTCGTGTCTGAGAATAATTTTCAGGTCGGGGTTTGGATCCCCGCTAGATAATGATAATTACTTTATTGAAGATGAAAATGAGATGTTTAGAAATCCGTGTAGGAAAATATATTATGCCGATTGATAATGCACTAGGCACGATTCCGTTTTACAGCAAGGAAAAATTTATTCATGAAACAGCACGCTATTTCATTTCAGGAGTTTTATTTCAAAAATAATATTACTTTTTAAGAAACACAGTATATTTTTGACGAGTGCATTTTTCTAAATGTTATATGCGTATCCATCTTTTTTTAGTACTTAGTAATAGAAAATAAAATGGTAGTGGCAGGCCACACAGTGGTACCTGAAAAATATAAGGGTGATAGACCGCTCTAAAACCCACTTGGCAGTGAATAACAATGATCAGAGAAAAGTGGGATACATGGGGGAGCTTTCATACAGCAGTGGATAAAAAATGAGCGATATTGAATTATCAATGAGGACTTGTTAATTATGCACTGTGGTACTCTTTAATTAATTATGCTATTTTAGTTTGGGGAGGAGCAGCAAAAACAGTATTGGAGTTGGCTAAAAAAGCACAAAAAACAATTCTCAAGGTAATAATTGGTCGTACCTTTAGATATCCATCAGATCTTATATTTAAAAAGTACAATGTCCTAGATATAAGACAAATCTTTATGTTGAGACTCGTTCAATATTTCCATACTACCAACAATTCTCCTCAAGCAATATATCATGGGCACAGCACAAGACAAATAACAAACATCTACACACCAGTTCCGAGAGCAACAACGATATTTTATCAAAGATTCTACATATTTTTTTATCTCCGAAACTATACAATACACTCAGTACCGACTGGAAATCGTACAATTCCAATAAGATTACACAAATATGGACCCAATATATGATTCAATCAGGTAGAGATGAATCAGAAGCATAAATATCCAACATTCTAATATAATTTATACAATACCTTCACTAATAATTCACTAGTCCTACAATACTCCCACTACATATTTTTTAATTATATTTTTACTTTTTTACACAAATTTGTAATTATCTTTTTATTCCTGCCGATAAATAACAGCACGAAAAAAAAAACTGGCTACTTTAACACAGACTTCAGTCTAGCAAAGTAGCCAGGACAACTGTATATATCAGAGGTGTAGTCTACTCCATCCTACACAATAAACTATGAGAATGTCTTATGTTTATTATGTATCCACCTCTGTCAGTACAAAAATATGTATGTCAATATATATATATAAATAAATAAATTATTATACCCTCCTACTTTCAAAGTTCTTGTCAACCTTTTCGCTCGAACGCCGGGCTGAAACTGAAGGTCTGCGCGGTACTGAAAAATCGTCATTAAATCAATAAGGTTTTCATTAGAAGATGCACACAATATTATTATTAGTTAATTGTTGTACACGAAATATAGACCGCCGAATAACAATGCTGGAACAGCAATGAGTAGGATAGATATTGCACAAAAGCCCATGTGGCGATGAGCTGGACATACTTGTCCAAGAGATGATGGACAGTGAGGAAGATGGTCCTGAAATTGAGACCTGGCACAAGTATTTATAAGTGTTGATCATCTGCATGTTCGGTGGAGAATCGACATCTGTAGATGTATAAGAAGTGATGAACGATCCTTGGAGGAGACCTACATTCAGTAGTGAAGAGTTGCAGGCTAATGATGACGATGAATGACAAGTTGGCTATTTGGAAAATCTAAGGGTCGTTGTGAGAAAATACTGATCTAAGGTATTGGCTCAAAATAGTAATAAAGTTTACATGAGCGTTTGCTCAGAAAGCTACACTTAGAGTAATATACCGCCGTGATTTTTCGTATTCTTCAGAGCCACTTTTTAAAGAATTTCAATTTTTGATGTGCTGAATATAGTAACAAGCTTTTATAGGAAAATAAGCGCTCCATCTTTGAGAACTGAAAGATATTATCCCACGAGAGAAAATAATCTTAAAATTGTTCCAAGAATGAAAAATACTTTTGGTCGAAAATTATTCATTATTAAGGAAAACACATTCTTATTGTGAAGTTGTAACATAGGTCTGTGATATTTTAAATACTAAATTAATGTATTAATTATAAATATATACATTAATTTAGTATTTAGAAGATTATTCACCTTTCAAGCTTTCAGAATATACAATCAAATCGGAAATATTATGAGAACTTTAAGTATTATTAAACGCTTTTAAAAAGGATGTTTTAAATTGGTTGTTGAAATTATGTAGAGCTGATACTGAGAGTAAACTATTTTATGTAATGAAATAATTATTATAATTACATGTTGTGTGTTTTGAGCTCTGCATATTTCCCTTTACCTTATATGTGATTACATTCTATTTATACGTATTGCATTGCACATTCGTATTTTCATTCGCTTATTTTGTATATTTCGACGTTTACTTGCCTTGATATGTTTCATTTTTTATTTAAGCGTGTTTTGCCTTCAATGAGACATTTGGTTTTTTGAAATAAAATGTTTTTGCCAATTTGCCCTAAAACAGGCTTGCCTAGTTGGGCAATGCATTTTAAAATCTATGTAACAAAATGTATTTTTTTTAGCTGTACAATGCTTGCATATTATATGTGTCTAAATAAATCAAAAATAATTAAAAATGACAAGTTGGCTATTTGAACAATCTAAATATGTATCACAGACCTATGTTCTGAATAATTATAACTTCACAATAAGAATGTGTTCTCCTAATAATAAAGTTGTATCAATGTGTCCAAAATTTAATAAAAATGAATTGATAATTCTGGCATCTGCTATCAGATTATTCAAAGGTATTTGAGATTCTGTAAAAAGAAGGTAGATGGCTCTTTCAAGTAATGGAAAGATTAAATGTATTAATGTTAAAAGGTAACATGTAGGTTCAAAAATATGTCACTAAAAATATTATCGCTGTAGCATAGTTGAATAATGCACCTTCCCCGGTTAGGAAAGAGATCCAGGTTCGAATCCCGGGGGCGCAACAACAATATTTTTCGATAAAATTAATTTTATATGTATATCTTTCTAATTAATTAATTAAATTCATATTTAATATAAAGATCGCTGTGAGAAAATACTGACCTAAGGTATTGGTTCAAAATGGCGAAAAAGTCCATGTAAGCGTCTTTACTAAAAAAAAATATCACATTGTTCAAACAAAAGCCATGAGTTTTTTTCATTAAAACATGTACTTTTAAAATTTGTATTTGTCATGAATTGAACCCGTAACTTTTGTAATAGTCAGAAAAACTTGATTTAGCTTGTTAACTAATTTCATATCTATTTTCTGAGATTTCTTCACGCCTCATAATCTTCAATGAACCGTCTAAAACTGCCTAATCGCTGGCTGTGCTGACTTTCACCCTCGCTTGAATAATTATTATGGTTTCACCTCAAAATAATACGTCTTTTAATGTATGTTGCTTTGAAGTTCAGTTGATTTTATTCACAGAGCGACTCCGCAGTGACCTCCTTCAGAGAATGCCAAAATTTGCAGTTTCAACACGCGTGCAAAGTTCACGGACACGGCACGAAGTAACTAGCCATCTCTGTACAGCTTTCCAAAACATTTATGTGTATTTAGAAGGATTCAATGCATGATTTGCTCCAAATTAATCTCAGGTTCTGGGCGCACATGTTCAAAATTTGATTTCTCCAACTTATTTGTACTGATCTGATGTCAAAAAAAAAAGATAGTGATTCCTTTGAGATGTAGTGTGTATAGATATTTGGACCAAGATTTAACTTAACTGAATTGTCCCAGAAACATGAAACTGAAAATAAAAATTTGGAATTGTAATGTGGGTAGAGCTAGTATTGGTGCACTCACCCACACATTGATCAAACCTATAGTAATTGTTTTCAAACAAATAATGATGAAGCTATTTTTTATTAATGAAAAACATGGAAGTGTGGGTAATTAATTACAGGGCTTACGACCTGTTTTCGGCTGGCTTAAGTGATTACTTTACACAATGTTACGTTCACCATTCCACCCAATCAACCTCCATATCTATCAAATTGTTGAAAGTTTTATATATTTTAATATGTGGAATCACTTCGAATACCACTACGTCATCGCCATTTATGGACTAAATTTGATATTAATTCCCTGAAACAGTAAATATGTCACGATAAGAATCTAGTTAATTTTTTAAAATTATTTTAACTAATATCTATGAACTAAATTTGATATTCATTTTCGAAGAAATGAGAGTCAAATTATTTGTGTTCTTAGACATATTCAAATATTGTTTATAACAAATTTCCTTAAATAATTTGTTGAAAATATACTTCATAATTGCTTTTTATACATACACTTTATGTATGATATATAAGAGATACTTGTAAACTAATTTATTTGAACAGTTGCTTGTAAACTATGGCCGTCTCAACACGGAATTTTCTAGTTAGATGGGCACAGTCTAAACATATTATATAGTTTCTAATAAATAAATAAATATGATGGACAGCGAGACGTAGAGATGTCTCAATTCTATAGGAAGTACACATTTAGGATAAGGTCTAATCCTCTAATTTTTTGGACACCTTGTGAGAAGAGGTAGTTTTGAAAATATTGCTGTGGTGGGTTAAGTTATGGGTCGGAGAGGTTAAGGGAGATCCGTCACACTTTGGACTAACGAAGTGGAAGAAAAACTGGCACTTCTCTGGTGGAGGAGTATAAGAGAGCGGTATTAGGAGTATAAGAGGGCGTCATTTACGTGTACGATGATCTCAAAAGTATATTTTGGGATACTTTGGTCGGGATTATTGTACGCCCAAACCACTGTAATTGGAATTTATTGTTATTAAGGAGAACACATTTTTATTGTGAAGTTGTAATTATTCAGATCATAGGTCAGTGATATTTTAAATACTAATTAAATACATTTAATTAGGAATTTATGTTATCTATCCTTAAGCCCTCAAATACGTCCCGTGGCTTAATATTTCTAAAAATTATCTTAGAAACAAGAGTTTTATTATTTTTTAATCATATTGGATGTAAAGCACTTTTTGCATAATATTTTAGAGGTAAATGCATTCAAATCAAAAATATAAAACGAAAATATTTAAGCTAAGTATGCATAATTTCAACCAAAATATTTTAATAATGTTGTAGCGATCATTTGGATTAATTGAAACATCTTATTAATTCCAAATTAAATGAAATTAATTAATAAATCAAAAGGACCTGAAGCAAAGATATATAATATTTGGGTAAATTTTGCAAATATTTATTTAGAAGTATGTAAACATAAAGCTTAACATTATTTTGTAAAAAAATCACTTACAAGAATATTTTCCGTAACGATACAGAATTTTAACATACTTCTTAAACATTTACAACTTGTAATATAGTTAAGTATCCGCCGAGTCCATTACGTCTTGTATTATGCGAGTTAAAAAAAGTCTCGACCTAAGGCGTTATTAATAACGGTTTTTGACATTGAAAATCAACGTCTTATTCAGTAATGACCTTCCTGTCGATACGTTGAGTTATGTACTAAGAACATAAATTAATTCATCGATTTATTTACAAGTCTAGTTTGTCTTTGATCCCTTACATTACATAATTGCTGTATATAGTTCTCAGTATAAACTCTCATTAACGAACTGGCCCAAGGACATATCAAATTACGAACCCGTTCGAAAGTAAATGTCAGAATAATGACATAAATCGTTAAAAAATAACTATAGCTATTTGCAATCCTTTCAAAAATTACGAAAATTGGGAAGATTAATGGACCAACGGAAACAAATTAGATTAATAAATGACAAGTCATGATTTTAAAATAATGTTTTAAATCGGAGATCACAGGTTCTCGTGGTTTTTCCGTAAAATTATATTTAATAATTTTATAAGAAATATTCGATATTTCCTTAACTACCAAATCAATCACTTGTTATATTTAAACAATACAATTCCTGATATTACGGACAAACATCTATGCAGGACGTTCTCGTCAGTAAACTTTTTAATTACAATACATATTAATAGTATTCTTTTATTTATTATCTTTGTTTTATTGACCACTTAATTGAGTTTAAATACATCTACCAGTTTCGAAAAATACCATTTTCTTCTTCAGGATGTCATAACTAACTAAACAAATATATTATTGTTTCTTTTTAAAATTTGTTTTTTTTTTAATATATGTTTTTAGTTAGTTATGACATCCTGAAGAAGAAAATGGTATTTTTCGAAACCGGTAGATGTATTTAAACTCAATTACGTGGTTAGTAAAACAAAGATAATAAATACAAAAATATGAATTTTAACCACAAAGTTAATATTGCTAATTTTAAAAGTATAAATATTAATGGTTTCATATTTTTTTTATCAAAATAAAATAAAGAATTAGGAGTATGGATCTTCAAGGAGATCCCGAGATTCTTTTCTGTTATGCACTTTCGTAACGGATAGATTTTTAAGATATAGATTGTTAACCTTTAAGGTTATGTCAATTTTTATTTCTATATCACTGCGTTTATGTAGCATAATTTATTTATATAAAATTAATACATTTATAATTTACGCTCACACCCTAATTCCTAATCTTTTATTCATAGAATGAGTTTTTAGTCTCGGCGTGTGCATTCAATGACTTTTCATTGTCACTTACGAATCGGTATTAACATTGCAGTCTGCATTCCCAAGCGGTGTGTCACAGCCCTGAATTTGATATACCTACTGTTCATTTTTAATCATATAGTAATTTAACAGTAATAACATGTTGTCTAGAGGTTTACATCTGTAAAATAAAATAAAAATTATTCTAATAATTTTTAAATAATTATTAGTTTTTAAAAACTTTGAAAAATATATTTTTTAATTTTTATAAAAATAGATTCTTTTAAAGAAACAATATCACATATGCTCTTAATTAGTTGATGATATATTGAAGAAGAAAATAAACGAAAAGTGGTTAATAAAATAAAGTTAAAAATCTAAAAAATTTTTTTTGTTAATATTTAAAATGTAGATAATCAAGAAGTTTAGTATTAAAGTGTATAGTTAAAGTGGTCATTGAAAGCAACCATACAAGTTTCCTGGAACAAAGATCTTGTCTCAGTTAGAACAAACATCTTGTCTCAACGAATTTATTTATCTCGAATTGTAATTCATGACAGTAGAGAATGCGGATTAGATGTAGAAAAATGCAATGTCTTACCTTGACAAGATCTGAAAGGATATTAATATATCCATGGTGACAAAGATTAATATTATTACTCTTCTTTTATGGACAGAAGACATGGACAATCAAGGCAAATATAATAAAATAATTGATGCCTTCGAAATAGGGCAGGTGACACATGTTAAGACACCCCGACGCGCATATTCTGTATAATGAAGAAGTTAAACATAAATGAGATTAATTAATACTTTAGGGATTTTACCAGAAGAAACGATAACTCAGAGAAGATTGTTGAGGGACCTAGGTGGATTCAAGGGAAGAGGCAGATTTTTTTTATTTGTCACAGCGCTGAGAACTTCAGGATTCCTGGAAGTATGAAGGAATGTCGTCAGAAGGATAAATGAGGTGTTCTATGGATGTCAATGAGAAATGAGTCGTGAGAAAAAACTAGGAAAAAATAAAAAAATGATAAATTCGTGTTGAATTTCGGATCTTTTTTAGAACTTTGGACCAAATTTTGGCGAGCATGAGGTTAAATTCTATATACGAAATATTTTTAAAAGGCATATAGTCATTTTATTAAGAAAAACACATCATGGTAGGTATGTGTCACCGGAAATTCACGTCGAGAAATTCGAGTGACTAAATATATTAATATGTTTATTCAGTCAAATTAGTGAAAGTTGAGAGCAAATTTCGAGTAATGATTTGATTCGCTTTAATATGAACTCATACTTTAATACTAGAACAATGTTCTCTGGCTATGCCCTACGGCAGATTACGGTCTGATGATTTAGTCCCATGGGCGTGGGTACGCGTAAGAACATTTCTTTATAAATCAAACCATTGTAAAAATTAACTTCGGTATTACTCTCTATTTTATATCGAACATGTGCTTATGTCTGTATCTGGTGATGAGTAATAAAAACGTTTGTTTTATTTTAAAGCAGTAACTACTCTACTACAGTAAAAACTCTATATATTCTATGTTCAGTAACTGGTATTATTTTATATGTTTTATTGAAGTAAATTAATACCTATATATGTAAAAAGTGTCTGTTGGTTTGTTTTTTATACAAATCTACAGTTTTATTCCGAGCTTGATGAAATTTTGTACATTTGACTTTCAAAGTAAAAATAAAATTACTGTCTACATCTAATTTCGAAAAAAACTACTCCCATCTCCCTAAATGAAGCCTCTTCACTCTACGTAAAGCCCGGAAAACATCAGTAACCGAGTAACCAGCTTATAAATAAAACCTCAAGAATTATTTTGATAGAATAGAAATTAGCAATGATAGACTACCTTGGATAGAACAGAAATCAGCAATGATAGACTACCTTGGATAGAATAGAAATTAGCAATGATAGACTACCTTGGATAGAATAGAAATTAGCAATGATAGACTACCTTAGATAGAATAGAAATTAGCAATGATAGACTACCTTGGATAGAATAGAAATTAGCAATGATAGACTACCTTAGATAGAATAGAAATTAGCAATGATAGACTACCTTGGATAGAATAGAAATTAGCAATGATAGACTACCTTGGATAGAATAGAAATTAGCAATGATAGACTACCTTAGATAATGGTTCGAGCCAAGCCATGAAATTAGATGATGACTTAAAAATGTATGTTTGGATTTTGCTTGAATTATTAAAAAATTAACATAACTGGCAGAAAAATAGTAAGTACAATTAAAGGTCAATTAGCAGTCTTTTCGTAAACCCTGTTTTTTAATGTTGAAAACAATTATTTAAAGAAGGAAAGTAGTATACCAATTAATGCAAACAAATATTCAATAAAACATTCACTAACTAAAGTAATTAAATATGTAATGTACCATTCCGGCGATGACACACGAGCTACTTTTCACGGGCAACAGCCGAGTGTGCCGAAATTATTGAGCGAGCCGAAATAATGTACACCAATGGTACTACTGGTATTTCTGGCGTAACAGAATTAAGGATAACCAAAAAAAATATAAACGCATATTTTAGATAAACGTAAGTAGCACTTAAAACGAATGTGATCAGCTGTTGTCGATTACACTTGCCTGTGAGAGTATGTTCATTGTGTACGAGTCAGAAATAATACAAAAATAATTCAAATATCTCTTCTGGTGCATGTATTTTTATCCCACGTGTGAAAAAATGGCGACTAGATAAACGCAGTAGCGGAAATGTGTTTAAACAAAAGAGAAAATACATTTCTTTCACCATCGCCTCCGCCATTAATTCCTGTTCCCATAATGGTTGTGTTACCATCACCACGATGGCTTTAGATCACCTTTTGCCGTGACGAACAATGGCTTCCATGGGACCTTGTTGCACATGCTCATGAATTTAATTTCATTTCTAGATTTTCGAAAACAACCGCATTGTTGCGATAAGAAATTTGCATTTGTTCGACCACAGTAGGTTCGTTGGCGGGATTGAACATTAACTTAAGGCCCAAATAAAAAAAAATTACTTAATATTTACACAGGGTACAACAGACCTAGTCCACAATATTTTATGGGTAGAAAGGGTAAAATGTTCACGGAATATTCCGTACAGGAAACAAGACTGTAGATGTAGAAGGGATGGCTCGCCGGTTCGCTCTGGTGTCTCAGACATCGATATCTGCAGCGGCGTGCAGTGGTCCAGGGGGGTCCAAATGGTTGTCCAGTGTAGATGCAGAGTCGTAGAAAATTCCAGGATCAATTCCAAAATGTTACAGCCAAAGTCGAAAATCCAGGAAGTCCAGTAGAATAGCAGGGGTCAAAGTGGAGATGAATAAAAGACGATTTGCTTCTGAAGAGTCCAGTGGTGCAAGATGCGAACGGAGGGAATGCTCTTTGTAGCTGCTGGACCATTATTTATTCAATATACAAATTGTATGGGCGCGTGAGGCCCCCTGTTGGACCGAAATCCAATCAGGTGGCGCGGCCAGTCCCCGCGCCACCCCACTTTGGTTCAGCACCGCCACCACCTGGCGGCCAGACTCCAAAGCTATGTTCATTTTTTCCGCCGTCCCGTACGGGACGGCATATTTCAATTTACTCCGCAAAATTGGTTCCCTATTTTTTATTACAAAATACCCAGGCATCGTGAGTACTTTTTCTTATAGAGTACGGCCCTCCGAGCGATGCCTGATTTTACCTTGGGCGATGGCCCGGGGAATTGATTAATGGGTCTTAAACTTTAAAAATCCATTTTAAAGGTGCATAATATTATCTCTGGGCAATTGCCCTTTCCAAACTCTCTTTATTACATCACATTTTATATTCATAACATTTTTTCTAAACTAAGTTATTCCACAAAAAATAAAGACAATCTTTCGGTGGCACGGGGGTGGAGTCTCGCCGCGGCCGTCAAATTGATAGATATATCAATTTGAAAAGTGTAACATATAGGTTCTAAGATTTGTCGTCAAAAGTACTGTCTGATGTAGCATAATCGATTAATCCACCTTCCCCGGATTGGAAAAATATCCAGTTTCAAATCCCGATAGCATCAACAAAATTTCGTGAAAAAATTGATTTTATATGTATATCTTTTTAATTAATACATTTAATGTGATGTCCTTGGAATTGCATAAATGTTTGTGTGTGTGTGTGTGTGTGTGAGCGCGGCACCACCGGGGCGGGTATATAAAGGGCGACGCGCACCAGACGCGCTCTCTCTATGCGTGCTCATCTATTTTATAGTTTGACTTGTACTAGTGATATACCTTGTATCTAAATTGTATCATACTGTAATAAACGTGTAATTGTCACAAGTAGTTTCTCTTGGACCTTCAACGTTTACGAGGTGTACACTGAAGACGTAGGTACTTAAGAAGACAAGTATGTATCATTTAATTAGTATGGTTTATTTTATATTTAGAAGGTCTATTATTTATTAGTAATATGTTTTCACTGTTACTTTGTTCTTCAAAACAATCGAGCAGCACTCCACACGCAGACTTTAGTTTTAATTATTATCATACTGAACAAACATTACAATCATTTTGTAACGCGTTTCTCGAACTAACTAAATTATGGCTGACACGCCATCTGACATTTTGTGGGCACTCGCTTATTGCTTGAATCGTTAGAATAATAGAATTGAGAGATTACTTTTGACGGATAAGTAATTCCCTTTTTTGTTCTCTAATACCTATGCAGCAATTAATATTGTTACAAGGGGTACGTGACCGGTAATACTCGGAGAGGTAATCCCACCTGCAATACAATAAATGGCCTGTGTGAGCGATATAGTCCTCATTCTTAGAAATCTGTAGATATTAAAAGACGAGCCTCCGCATTAATATTGGTGGGATGAGATCCCGTGAATTGTATCGATATAAAATAATGATTAGTTCACGCAATCCGAAGTGGATTCAAGAAGGAAAATAATGACAGATGGATCTGGCCTATCTTGCACTGTATTCCTGGGTTGGACGTCATTTTCACCTTCAGTTGACTAGCATGTTTTTTTGAAGAGCCGAAATATAACCGCACTTCCGGAGCTGTTGAGAACACCGCTTCTTCGTGGTCCTAGCATCACGCACGGCGCTGCTTTCGGACGGTAGAAAAATTACACAGATCTTGACGGTTCGGTGACAGAAGGTAATCTGTCCCCCCGTCGGCGAAATCTCGAAGTCATTGATTGGCCAGAGCGAGACAGGTATATTAAGATATATATTAAGGTTAATATTGAAAGGACAAATACATAGTGAGTAGGTGCTCGACTTGCGTCAACAAATATTTTAAACGAAAATTTATGACATAATGATTATAAATATATTAAAATAAATCAAAGATTTTGAATTTATTTTACTGAATCAATAATAATATAACATATACCCATCTATTTCTATGTCTTTCTGGACGTCTTGCAACTCTTGGATGATATTTCAGTATGGCTATATAATGCTTGATTAAGCGGCCAGGTTTGTGAGACGCCAGCGGGATAAAAATAACGTGTTTTTTAAGTAATGTTAAGATAAGCCAAATGTTTTATTTTTTTATATATTCAATAACAGTTCGAAAATATATGTTCGTGGGATCGTATTACGGCGGGCAAATATATTTTGCATCTGTCATCTTATTTATGTCTCATAGTAATTAATGTTTTATTTGTATTTCTCAAGAATGTTTTTAAGTGGATACATATATTTCAAAGTTAATACATAAAAACACCATTTGTACAATTCCAGGGACAGGAATACAGAATGTTATATAATATCGGCTATCGCCGATTGCTTCTCTGACTGTGCAAAAAGCAGAAAACAATCGGCGACAGCGCCGACCGTAACATGTAAGACATGTTACGGTTTTATAATGATTCAGAATCCTAGATGCTGACGAGAAATAACTAAGATCCGTATTGTGAATCTTGGTGTATATTAAGTTGGATGTGGAAGCATTTGAACAATGTAGTATTTGTATATTTAAAGCCTATTCGCTGTACTTATACAGCAATCCCCTACAAAAACCCAACATTGCTACAAATAATCATTTTGTAAGGTTTATGTTTAAAATACAAACAGAAGTCAAGGAAACGAACCGGTCGAAACTTGCGGAAATGATTTTTTTAGCACTGGCAACTTTCAAATACGGCGACAAAAACAGTAATCGTTGGCGACGGTATTAAAAATCTAACCAGGCGGAAGCACTGATCACAAGAATCTATAAAGTATTGCCAGTTGACAACATTAAAAAATATATTTTACATATTTTAATTATCGCGGCAGTTGATCGATCAAATGCATAATTTATATGAACGCAAGTTGACTATAACATGATTTTGTATGCGATTAAAATTTTTATCTAGTGAAATCTGAAATACGTGATAGTTTATTTCGTTTATAGAGCTGAAAGATATCTGTGTAAGGTCGAACAGATTTATGTGTATAAGAAAATATAATTTTACAATTTACAAGTACTTGTCTTTAAAAGTCGTCCTAGGAAGTCGTTTAATAGTGGCTTTTTTTGAACTTGATCTCCTATATCAATTAAATACCACAACCTAACCACCGCAAACAATGGTTAATAAACAGCATTTTGAAATATAAAATAAAGTAGTTTGACGTTTTAACTTTAAAAAACAATCGCTATTAATAGAAGGACTGAAAAAGAAGGTTAACATAATGTTAGCAGGTAATATTTACCAACGTGTCAGAAATATTTCTGTTCTAATTCTAATTTTCTAATTTTTGAAAAATATATCTACAGATCAAAAGGTCATTTATCCATATTTTAAAGTAAACTGACAATTCCTACCCGCGACACATAAAAATATTATGATTTTATATACGAGTATATGTTTTATAATGCATCAAACCGCACATTTTTCAAAATCTCAGTCTCAAGAGATTCGCCGTCTTGCGCTGTCGCTTGTTGTTTGTCAAACGTCACATGTGAGTCCATTGACCATTGATTTTCCATTGGTCAGTTTTGTGAATTTGAATCTCCCATTATCCCCAGAAGCGACGTAATATTTGTAATTTAATGCCTCCTATGTGTCAAATTTTTCAAAACAAATAATTGTACGTATCTATTATCTATGTTTGTTAACGCCATTTAACATTAATTATATTCTAAGTTTTTTGGTGTTTGATTTGTTGCCTCATGCATACATTATATTCGCGGTTTACCAAATTTTAACCTGCATATCTCCTTACCTCTTTGTTCCTCGCCTATTCTTAAGCGTTTGGAACTTTTGTACGGATAACTACCGTCGCTTCACTCCGCTTTACTCCGTTAACGCTTATAATTTATCTTAATTTAACCCCGCTTATATATAATATTTCATTTCGCGAGTGTTACCATTGTAGACATGCCGCAACGCTTGTATTTACGGTGGAGAGGAATCTATCAATGAACCAGAATCCGGCAGACGAAAAGTAAGTGCCTTCATTTCTTCCTCATATTTCCACTAGATTCTAGATCAGATCAAATCGAACGTCGTGTTCATGGATTTGAGATTTTTTCTTTCTACCTATCTCAACATGTAAATATAGTACTGACATTTTAAATACTAAATTAATGTATTAATTATAAATATATACATATAAAATCAATTTTGTCGAAAAATATTGTTTTTGCGTCACCGGGATTCGAACCTGGATCTCTATATCCAATCCGGGAAAGTACACTACCAATTGTGTTATAACGCCAGTATTTTTCATGACAAATTTTCGAACCTATATGTTACATTTTTTCAAATTAATACACCTGTCGTTCGATTATTTGAAAGCCATCTACATTATTTTACAGAATCTCAAATACCTCTGAGTAAACCGACTGCAGACGCCAGAATTATCAATTCATTTTTATTAAATTTTGGACACATTGATACAACATATATTATTAAGGAAAACATATTCTTATTGTGAAATTGATCACATCACAGATCTATGTTCTGAATAATTACAACTTCACAATAAGAATGTGTTTTCCTTAATAGTACTGATATTTATCTCGTCGTATCTCATTCCGTGAATATGGGCCATTAGGATCCAACATTAACAAATTGTCGATAGTCTATCTCCGTGAAATTATATAATATGAAGCAGTGTATCTTCAATACCTGTTCATAATGATGACATAATATAATATGAGATTAATATCGTAAATTTAATATTGTTAAAATAACTCGTCACTATTTATGAATTATACGCACTTACGCGTGTATTTTAACCGATTTATAAATTGTATTATTTCTTATATAATCATTTTATGAACATTTTAAAGTGACCACCATTCCCATCAATATGTCGGCTAGTAAAACGGGTCGCGGTTTAGAGAAATGAAATATCGATAATAGTCAGCACAAGTCATTCATTTTAAACTATCCGAGCGTTTCGATAATATTGTTTTCTCCGATCATTTATAGATTGTAAAAAATATTTAAAAAAAAACGAACAGTAATGGCTAAACTTAATTGTTTCTAGTGTTGCACAACGAAGTCTGAGTACCAGTGGCGCTTCGCTACCATGGACTCAGCTTGCTGCTAATAACGACGCTGCAGTATACTGTATTGCTACTATATGTACTGTTTATTAGAGTAAGATAAGGATAGCCTAGAAAAAAATATAGAGTGATCCAAAAAGAGATTTTTTGGGGTCGATTGTTGGCTGAGTTGGATTTTATACGCATGAAAATTAAAAAAAATTACAAAATTCGATGTAAAAAGGGAGAGAAGATGGATTGATGCGTTTGAAATGTGGCGCAGGAGACACGTGTTGCGCATACCATGTTGACGCAAGTCGAGTACCTACTCCCTATGCGTTTTTTCCTTCCAATGTAAACTTTAATATATACCTATCCCGCTCTGGCCAACTAAATACTTAGGGATTTCGCCGATGAGGTGGTCAGATTGCCTTTCGACACCGAACTGTTAAGATCTGTGTTATTTTTTTATCATCCGAAAGCAGCGCTGTGCGTAACGCTAAGAAGCGGTGTTCTAAACAGCTACGGAAGTGCAGGGACATCTCAGTTCTTCACTAAAAAGGTGTGAGTTAACTGGAGGTGAAAACAATGTCCAACCCAGGACTAAAGGGTAAAGTAGGCCAGATTCATCTGTCATTTCTTTCCTTCCTGAATCCACTTCAGGTTGCGTCACCTAATCATTATTATAATCGATACAGTTCACGAGATAATATCCCACCGTACCATGAACGGCAAAACGCACGCATGTATCTATTTTGCAGGAGCTAAACATCGAGTACCATTTGCCTGAGATGAATTCTTAAAGTTTTTGGGCGTCTTGTAATAAGGGAAGCTTGTTTTGTGGGTCATGTCGAAGGAGGAAAATGATGATTCCACACCCGTTGGACCGACCGCGTAGAAAAGGTAACATACACTTTTTTGGTGACAGCCCTCTAATATCTGCAAGATGCTAAGAAAGGTAGAAGAGCATATTCATGAGAGCAGGAATTCATGATTCTCAGTTTGAGGGACCGACGTGGATGATGATGATGACCACGACGACGACGACGACGACGACGACGATGTAATGTCAGCTGGAAGAGTTTCTTAAATGATCAAAGCTACTCATTTCGTGTAATTCTTTTTTATCCTTACATCCCTGCTTGTTTATATTCTTTTACTTCTTTTGTATCAAAACTGTATGTCAGTCTGTATCAAAAATTTTACTTTGTTCATTTTACTTGTCTCCTTTTTGATTTTTCTGTTTTTTACCATTTAATTTAATTTGTTACCTTACTTCCAATTTATAATCTAGCTAATGGAACCTTATGGCTACCTACCATAGAATAGGTACTTTATATATACCTAGCGAGGTAAGAAGCGACCAATAGGCTTGTATGCAAATGGAATGTAGTATTAATACTTTCTGGTGTATTGGTTACTTTAAGGATTTTATATTGATGCAAGCTTTTATGATGGCGCTGATAGTAAATGTACTGTTCAAGAGGTTCAGTTGTTGCGCACGGTATATGGTAGAGATAGTGTTGTCTGCAGCCATACTGTTACGCACATCTTGTATGTTTACATTAAAGCATTATTCACGGTGATGTATAAGTTTTCCTACATCACAGCCAGAGCCAGTTTCTTCCAATTTTTCCGGGTGAATTCCAGAAACATACGAAAGCTTTCAAACCATTATTTTGATATAAGAGGGGTACTTTTACTTGAAGATAGCCCAACATTTCAGGAATTTACGAAAGAAAATTACAGGATAGGTCTCTCGCCAATCTTAGGGAAAAACGGGTACATACAGGGGATAAATCTAGGGGATACTTCTTGGTAGACGAATTGGGTTGATTGGGCCTGCAACACACGTGGTTTCAACAAGACGGTGCCACTTCACACACAGCCTGAGCTACGCTTGAAATTTTTCCCGGCCGCATGGTGTTGACTGATGACTGATCTACGTCAATAAGCCAACTACAATTCTGATGCTACAGGACAATATTCGAAATGACATTGCTGAAATAATACGCGAAGTGTGCGAGAATGTTATGAAAAATATGGTTAAAATAGCATAAATTTGTGTTTTCTACTACAGGCAATCATTTGGTCAATATTGTAATAAACGAAGTAATTCATAAATAAAAATTAAATTAAAAAATTATGTTATATTTTTTAGTTATTTAAAAATAACATCGGCCTGGAACATAACATTCACTATGTACTTGAACAACTAACGATATAAACATTATTAGGGAAACAAAAGTATTTATTTAGTTCTTCCATAATTTGCCTACTACGCCGCATGAATTATAAGGTTGAAGAATATTTGAATCAATATAGATTTGAGCTGTATATTTTGGAAATATTATCCAATCGAAGAGTGTATTCAAAACACAAACATTCCATTCTATCGCAACATCAATCTTCACTGCCCACGTTCTTGATATATTCATTTAAAATATATTCTGACACAAAAATATACGAATATAAAAAATATATAAGTATGAATAATAACATTTATAATATTAAATTGTTAATTTATTTCTATTTGACAACAGGTGTCATCGGAAAAAAGGTCAAATTAAACAAATACCGTTAACACATGATGTATGACAACTGCCTCCTATGGTCTAATTGAACTTTTATAAAAAATTGTATCTCAATGACATCATCAGGATGTTTAATGGGTCCCACATATGGCTATATTATCTGTTTAAATAATTTATTAACCAAAGTTAATAATTTAACAATTAATAGAGAATTATTTCAAATGATATCTGCCTTAAGTAAGTGTTCGCCCTACTTAACATAAGTTAGAGGTTCGAAGCCAATCTAATGTTGTCCATATATAGGAATATGTTAAAATATTATAATATATTCATCTGACTTGAATCCTTTAATAAATGTCTTAAAGAATCACTTTTATAAAATTGTAGGATATAAAATTGACCAAAAAAATTAATAAATAAAGCACGCATTAAATCTTATATGATAATTTGATACCACAGTTCATTAGGAGATTGACTAAGTTGGCAGAGCGCTAGCCTGGCATGAGAAAAGCATCGAGATTAACACTAATTTCAAAAAGATTGAGGAAGGACCTGGTTTTGATCCTGATACCGGTAAAGGTGAAAATAAAACACAACACAGGTGATAGGATATAAAAATACGATTTTTTCTATTGCGGTATTTTTAAGGCAATTGGTAAATTTAACTGGAACACATTTTTCGTACATATCCAGTCTAATATAGTGCTGATTCTATAACAACTGTACAAAATACAGGGGCACTCATAGACAACTGCACACTGTCTTGTTACCTAACCCAATCTAACCTAACCTAGCCCAAACCTAACTTTTTTTATCTTAACGTAATATGTATCTTAACGTAAAATATTTTATGTTATAAATATTAGATATTATTATTGTGAATTTGCAGTTTTTCAGAACATATGTTCAACAAAAATGTGGCAACAACAATATTTTTTCGATAAACTGATTTTATCTGCATATCTTTCACATACATTTAATTAGTATTATCAGATATTTATTTATATACGGTTCTCTATTTGTGCTTTAGTCACTGTGTGCAATTGTTTATGTGTGTATTTGTCTTATGTGTAGCTGTCCTGAGTGCAGTTAAAGTGTACATTTAGTTTAGTGGTAAAAAAAAATCATCGCAATTCATTATTATTTTCGTGACACAAAGGCATAGCTAAGTTTGAAAATAGTAAGAAGATTATAAGTGTTACAAAATACGCATTCCGTGTACCTATTTTTTTAAAAAAATGTTTAAATAATAATTATCGCTTCGTTAGTTAAAGTTAAATCACTTCTCGGCAGTGGTGTCGGTGATCAGTGGACATTCAACTCGACTCGAGTAAGGCGACATGAAGTTTTTATTAACGGCTGTCAACTGCTGTACAATCTAGATGCCAGAAACATCTGGGTCGGCCGTAGAAACACTTGGCTTGTGACAGGTAGCGACCGCTCGACTCCACTCAACTTCACGATTCTTATTATGCAAGGTCTGCATTATTAGTCATGTCTCATTGGTAGGCATACGAAAAAAATCCAAAGAAAAATCTAAAAAATGCCTATTATAAATAATACGTGTTTACTAATTGTAAATGTTTTCGTATTTTTATCGAAGTTGCAATACATAATTTCAGTGTTTTTTCCTTGTTCAATATTAACAGTATGTACTCTTCGGCCGAAGGACCAAACATTTACGCTCAACCTTCGGCCGACCCAAGGTCATCCATAAGATCTTATATTTAAAGAGTACAATGCCCTAGACATAAGACAAATCTATATATTGAGACTCGTCCAATATTTCCATGCTAAAAATATCTCACCCCGAGGAATTAATCATGGACACAACACAAGACAAACAACGAACATCTACACGCCAATTCCGAGAGCAATAGCGACATTTTATCAAAGATTCTACATGTTTTTAGCTCCAAAACTGTACAACACACTCAGCACCAATCGTTGGAAATCGTTCACTTTCAATAAGATTACACAAATATGGACCTAACATATGGTCCAATTGGGTAGAGATCAATCAGAAGCATCGCTATCTAACATTCAACATAATCATTATACAGTGCCTACACTAATAATTCACTAGTTCTACAACACTCCTACTACATATTTTTTTTTTTTTTTTTTATCTCTATTTTTATTCCTGTCGAATTTTTATCTTTATTGAATTAAATAACACCACAACAGCACGAAATAAACTGGCTACTTTAACACAGACTTCAGTCTAGCAAAGTAACCAGGATAATTCTGTATATATCAGAGGTGGAGTCTATTCCATCCCACACAATAAGCTACAAGTATATACTTAATTGCAATATAATTGTATCTTATGTTTATCATGTTATATTGTAATATATTCACCTATATTACAACAAAAACATGTTTTGTCTATAAAGTCTAATAAATGGATGAAAATAATTTGCAACAAGGACAGGAAGGGAACAAGGGGGCTCAAGGGCCAACCAGGAAGACTTACCTACCTGAGAGACTTTTTTGTCTGGTTTTAACTTTACTGTGGCCATAAGTCTTCTGGCTTCAGAAACATGTACTTACTTCATTGATTCGTACGAAGCACTCTCGAACGCACATTTTGTTGATAGCGCTTAGTGGGGACGATGGGCACCAAGCACAATAGCAAGACACGCTCACATGTTAATTTTTTAAAAGTTTGATACGAAACAGGTAAGTAATGGGTTAGGAATCATTATATTCATATGTGTCGCGTATATACGCGCGCGCATGGCGATCGGCTTACGCGCTTACGATTTTTTATAAACATATTCCAAAATAATAAAAAATCTATATACATGTATTAAAAATTAACCAAAACGTAAACCATTCTGCATCGCACATCATCCTGCGGAATGTATTGACATCCGTTTTTTATTATAAAATTATAAAATATTAAAATTTTAAATTAATATGCAATTTTTTTAGTTTAGTAGGTCGCGAAATTTTTAAATTATCACTGTAAAGCGTTCATTAGTATCTTCTCATTAATTTTTATACTTAAAATATTTTAAATAGTAAATATCATTAACCGATATTATGTGTATTATAACGGCATAATAATATTAGTCTGCTTCTATTTTATATAACTATTGATTATATTGGAACAGGTTTATTGAATAGGTCAATGGAAAATTATGTATATATTGACATATAAATTCGACGTAAACCAAGCATGTATGTAAATACAATATGAATAATAAATTCAGAATAATTTTTGTCAAACAAAATGTTTTTTTTTATTTATTTCCTAGAAATGCTAGTTATCCATAGCTTATTTGAGTGTATGTAGGTACTGAACTCACAATACCTTATAATTATGTATATACCTTCCTACCTGGACGTGAAAGGAAATGTTGTAATTTTCGAAAATGTGAGTGCATTTGCGGTCAAAATGCGACATTTATGTGTACTAAATGTAATGTGTGTTCACCAAGGTAATGAATACGTTTTATACTTTTTGGATGCGAGTCAAAATATTAACAAATCAAAATAAATTATTGATTTATGCACAACGAAATTTTCTGACTTGGAAAGTTTGCTTCAATTCTGAATAGGAAAAAAAAGTTTTTGTTCATTATTCTCAGATCGCGATAACTGTAATCTAGTTACCATCAATACAATGAATACTGAATTTTGTAAAGTCTTATGTTTTTCGATTAATGATCGAAATGAATACATAAAGGTAATTAAATTTCTACTACAGCTGTTCGGTGACCTATACCGAGATCGGGGTCGTGAAGCAGTAT
Source organism: Eubasilissa regina (assembly GCA_022840565.1). Taxonomy (NCBI): domain Eukaryota; kingdom Metazoa; phylum Arthropoda; class Insecta; order Trichoptera; family Phryganeidae; genus Eubasilissa; species Eubasilissa regina. The sequence continues at coordinate 6,878,773 of JAINEB010000017.1, forward strand.
ATCTGAAACGCGTACACGAAAGCTGCAAGCGGCGTAGATGCAGTTGCAGACCGCACAGCATCTGTGTTTATATCATCTCGAACAGCGTGGACCGCGCTGGAGATAGTTTGTCATAGTCCGACCAACGTAACTTGGCGTGAGGTGACTTTTCGAACTAACAATCCCTCCGCCCGCGCAAGGCTGTTCCCCTCACCATTCGTTTCGAAGCGTCGCGGTGAAACATTGTAAGTTTTGATCAATATTTAGAGAAGAATCACGTTGAAAACATTAGAAAACAGTACACGGTGAAGTTAAAACAATTGACATTTAGGTATTGCTGTTTTACGAAACCGAAAAAGTCAATAATGGACGATATTTCCATTTGACAGAATGCAAAGAGATACAAAGAGCGGCCGCCATTACAAGCTTAATGCTGTCAGGGTGATTATTTTATTATTATGATGTTTGTTATATAGGAACAGAATAAAAATATTCAACACATTTAAAATAAATAAAATTATGCTTTTATCGTATTTAAATGTGGATTTATTTTTTGTATTATTTGTTAGGTCTCATTTATTTTCTTAAAGAATTTTATTTTTCTATTTTATTTATGCACATTCACTGATGCTAAAAAAAGTAAATGAATTAACCGTTTGAATTAAATAAGTACGAGTATATTACATTACCAAATTTTTCTTTCATTTTATTTTTGTGTACTTTACAATCAAATATTTATTTATATATAGTAGAATCTCATTAATCCGGCACTTTAAAAAACCTGATTAGGTACTGAAATGTATTTAAAACTATAAAATAATGAATATTAAAATTAGCAGACGGTGCTAATTATATGTTTTTTATGTTTATATGTTTATATGTTTTTAAAAATTAATATCTTGGCAACATCTATTCAAAGTACAGTGTCGCCCTCTAACGTTGTTCGGACTATACCTGTCATCCGGTACGGCTGCTCGTTCTAGAACGTGCTCCACATTTGTTCGTACTACCCTAACAGCTTGCTCCACACTGGATACTCCTAACACATGAATACAGTCATTCAGACAGGTATTTTCCATTAAACAATTTCAATTTGATGTGTTATATATTGTGATAATTTGTACCTTTATTTAATACGACCATGAGAAGCAAATTGGTGATTTTATATCCCAAAATATTAGATTACTTAATGTATCCCCTAGTAAGAAAGTATATTTGATAATAACAAATAATCTCGGAACGACATAGTATCATCCGACATTTTGGTCAAAAATGTGTCAAAATTCTGACAATAATTTTCACTATAAAACTGTTTTACAAAGATATGAAAACAAAATCATATTTTTGTTGCACTTGCTGTTGACTTAATTATAAATAAAATGTATATTTAAAAAAAAAATGTAACCTTATTCATGGGCGATGAACCAAACTCTGCCTAAGAAATTGAATATTTAAAACTTTAAAGCTCAATATCTCAGGTTGACGTAAGTGTTAGATTGTTGTTTCGAGAGCACGATATAGGTAGGTAAATCGATTTACTATATTATAAAATATTTGAACTTTTTATTCGAATTTCAAATATTAGTTTTATTTTAATGTTTCATTTCAGCAATTTGAACTCAGATTATGAGAAGACATGAAGAAAAAAAATTGTTAACCACGCTTATACAAAATATACATTTATAAAAGCGTGATATTGACAGTATAGAATGTATGAGTGGCACTAATATAATATAAATTAATGGCTAACGTATTTAAAAAATAATAATTTTGTAGACATTAATTCATTTGAAATTATTTAAACTTATTTTTCTGTAAACAATGTCAGTATGACAGCCTGGGAAAGGAAATTATCCTAGGAACAATATCAGGACGAAGGAGGCCTGGAAGAGTACCACAAGTAGATATGTATGTTGCATCTAACTGAAGTGATCTTGAAATCAGCCGTTAGGGCGTCCTGGTCCAAGACTTAGATGAGCATTGCGAAGCACGTCTCATCTGATTGAGGTCATAATAAATATGTCAATACTGACATGAAGGAATAATAAGTATTTAAGATGAGACTTAATTATTAAATAGTTCAGGTTTCAAATTCCATTTCTGGAGACCACTAAGTTAATGTTATTTATTATCACTAGTTTGTAATAATATTATTGACATGGGTTCTTTGTGTACGCATGCATCTCTGATAAAAATTTAAAAAAAAAATTTCCTTTGCTAATTTAAATATAATGTCACATATATAATATCAACAACAAAAAAATACGTATACATAACAAAACTAAGAACCGACCTAATAGTGTAATCGCTTACAACCGTCACGGAACAAGAATGTCACGTACCATAGGCGTGAGTCTCCTGAAGTGCACTGATTACTGCGGCCACTTTTTGCATCTTGCATTAGTCGAAACTAATTGATTTGACACGAAATGTTATTAAATTACGACCTCATTAAAAACTGTTTAAACGTATCCAGGTTCCTTTGTACTATAAATAATACTTACAGAGAGTAATATTAAGTTGATACATAATTATTTTTGAATTTGACGTTTAATTGACATTTGTCATTATATAATTGTTTAATAAGGTTAGGAAATTAGAAAAGCATCCACACATACGCCACATTATGCTGTACCACTTGGAAAGCTGCTGAGTCATTTCGCGATCTCAACGATCTTTTCTGCGAAGAAACGATTAGCGAAAGGGCATGCTAAGAGTGGTTTATTCGCTTCAAATCGGGTGCTATCAGCTTAAACGACAAGTCAAAAAAAAGTCGATTTTCGGATTTTGATGACCAGGCCTCTCTGGCACCTGTGGAAGAGGACGAAAGTTGCACCACTAGCACACTGGCTGAGAACTTCAACGATTTTATTTATTTGTTTAGACTGTATTGACTTATTGACAAACATATTTTTTTTATAACAGAGGTGAATATTACTATACTCGTAGTTTATTGCGTGGGATGGAGTGGACTCCACCTCTGATACCTTCTGGCTACTTTGCTAGACTGAAGTCTGTATTAAAGTAGCCAGTTTATTTCGTGCTGTTGTGGTGTTATTTAATTCAAGAAAGATAACAGGAATAAAAATAGAGATAAAAAAATTAATATATATACAGAATAAAAAAAAATGAAATGGGAGTGGGATCTACCACATTAAACCAAATGCGCGTAATCGTCACGTGCTATCGTATGAAGTTGTTGACACTTTAAATTTTTTTTAGCCAAAATTTTAAACCGTCACCATCTTCCTCTTCTTTTAGTGCCTTATTCGTTCAACGGTCGTTGGCTATTATTAGTTTGTTCACTGTGGCTTGGCAAACCATTGCCTTAGGTTCTTCAGCCATAATGTTGTTCTTCTTCCATGGCCCTGACTTCCAGCAATCTTTCTCTGCAATGCAAGATCTCATACTTTTCTAGATGTTTCATCTAATATCCGAAATATTAATAATTTTGGATTTTTATTGTTTTAAATACTTATTTTTCTTTATTCATCCGAACTCGCCTTATCATTTCTTTGTTAAGTATATATACTTCATACTGATAATATATAGCAACAACCATTCGCATTCGTAATCTGAGGTTGAGTTCACTGTCGCCATGTGGCGTCTTATCACCGGAACGGTAAATTACGTATTTTAGACCACTTCCCAATACAGACAGACACCATCACCATTATCACCATTTATGTATATGTATATAATAAATCGAGAGGGCCCAAGGCGCACATACATTCAATGGACAAAAACTAATTTTTGGAATTGTATCCATGAGACAAAACAAATATCTACATGATGCTCTAAATCTAAACTAAATAATCGGAGTACGGAGAATCGAATAAAGTGAAAGAGGCATGGGGAGGCCTTCATCCATTAGTGGATTATTAATTTTGATCATATGCTTCAAACATGTTCATTCAGTTATTCAAATTTTTAAAAGATATCCTTCAAAAATTGTGCGTCACGTGATATATTGTACCGTTAAACGTTATTCTGAAAAACCTACTTCGGTGACAAGGTTATTTAAATATATTTTACATTTTAAATAAGCACAAAATTAGCAATTATATTCGTGAAATTTTAAGCATGTCATTCCACATCTGCTTTGAGGAACCGTCCCATCTCACCTTATGTTATACGCGGGTCTAGTGTCAAGACATCTCTCGCCGTCATCCGGCGTGTTAACATGCACCTACAATTATCAGCCATATACGTCACGATAAACGTCTGTACAAGTTTTTACGCCGCAACACGGATGACCCCTTTGCCCGGTTCCGTTTCAGCGAGAGGTGACATCGGAAGTAAACGGGCAAATGACGCACGCGCAAACTTGCTACATCTGCCACTGTTGAAGAATTATCGCTACTTGTGCAGCATGCACCATAAAACACCATTCACTAGTGACACTTGTTTTTTTTGTTGTAAATATGTCGTGGCTGTCTTTTACATTCAGTAGTACTTCGTGTACTGCTATCTAATGAATTACTACGTGTAATTCATGCCAAAATTTTCTGAAATTACCACTGAAGAAAGCCTCATATTATAGTGTTTACCTACGGATGAGATTTCTCTAGGAGATTCGTATCTAAAACGGATAAAGTTCAATGCCGAATTCATCATCGTTTGTGTATCACTCCCGGAATAGAATGACACATCCAGTAGGTATGTAGGTTTACCAACCCCTGTAGATCAAGTGAAGGAGTTACGAATGAAGAAGAAAAATAAGTATAAAAATAAACAATAAAAATCCGAAAACTTCTCGGACATATAATAAGACTTATATGTTACATATTCTATTTGATTGTGTTTTGACTTCAATGAGTTGTTTGGTTTTGTGAAATGTAATTGTTTACCAATTTGCCATAAAACACGCTTGCGCAGTTGGGCAATCTATTTTTAAATCTGTGTAAAATATATGTAACATTTTTTTTTGTAGCTGTGTATGTGTCTAAATAAATAAAAAATATTAACAATATGAAAGTACGAAATCTTGCACTTCATAATGCAGGGAAAGATTGCTAGAATTCGGAGTCTTGGAAGAAGGAGAACATTATGACTGAAGAACCTAAGACCAGTCTACTGTAGAGTAAATAAATTGATGATATTCAACATGATAGGCGACAAAATATTATTGAGGGATCACCATGGAGACCGACCATTACAACTCATCACGCAGAGGATGATTGAAAGCAGCAGAAATGTAGGCAAAAATAGGTTGTTTTGGCTACGTTATCTCAGAAAGAGGGTTAATGTCCATACATTTTGTGCATAAAATATCAGCTTACTGGTCGCCAACTTTTCATAGAATACGATGCACGTAGATGAAGAAGAATGTCATTAAATTCGCCATTTTTAAACGGCTTGTCAGGTGCAGTGAGGAAAAAATGACAATAATATAATCTGAATTTCTAAAATGAATTTAATTATATCCGTGGTTATTTTAAGATGGCTTCCACTCTTAAACGATTAAAATATTAGACTTAGATGGTATAAATACCTGATGTGAAGGAAGATCACATGATCACAAAACCATGAGTATACAGACCTACAAGAGAAGACCGGGAAGATCACGCGTAACATCGATTGGATATTTTCAGTCAATCGCGTTCTCGAATATTTGAATGTAATCAAAGATACAGCCTAGGGTATAATTAATAGAGTAGTAGAGCCCAGATGAACGGGATAAGGAGGAGTACAAAGATAAAGAATATAATCTAGTAGCTTATTGGTGTAGTGGTCAAGACGTTGGCCTGGTGATCTAGTGGTCGGGGGTTCGCGCCTCGTTCCAGGACACCAGCAAGTTAGTCCTATTTTCATAGCACAAGCGTTTAGTTTAGTTTGAAAATAGTAAGAATATTGATGTGACATGTATTCCGTGTACGCATCTCTATTTAAAAAAAAAATCTCCATTTAAATTAGAACTAATTTAAAAAAATACTAAAGACAAAAGAAGAAAAAAAGTTCAATCTCTCCAATTGCTGGCTGATGACGTTCGATTCGTCATATGGCAGGATTACAAAGAGGAAAATTCCTTCAAAATCCCAACACACATACATATTTTTTTTTTGGTGCAGTCAGCTAGTAGTCAACAGAATCAGAAAATTTCTACGCTTAAGATATATTTAAATAATAAGAAAAAACACTTAGTTTAAACCACTATATATAGATTTATCAGCATAATTCAAGATCAGGATACAAATTGTATACTAAAATTAAAAATACAAACATAGAAAAAAAATAAAACTATAAATATAACTGACGAGTAACTGAAACTACTGTGAAAACAAATTTAAAAGCTACGTATTTGCAAAAAAGAATTTATTTATTTATGATAATAAATTTATTATCAACACTTTTTCTTATTTCTAAAATTTCTAATTTATCTGACTGTAAACCAATGGTATTTGTATGTAAAAAATTTAAACCCTTATTAAAGTCAAAATAGTGATTTGTTTCCAAAAACTGATTAGCGCAATCATTATAATTATTGCTATTTAGGCATTTGAAATGCTGCTTAATTATTATATCAAAATTTCTGCAAGTTTTATCTATATAAAAATAATTACCATCATTTCAAATTAGTTTGTAGACACCCGATTTTTTTTAGAATATCATCTGTATCCTTATTATTTAATATACAATTCTTTAATTTATTATAGGTGTAGAAAGCTGGTTGTATATTTGGTTGAATTATTCACTGGTCATTTTTCATATTACTTATATAATATGTTGCCACAAAGCAATTATACAAATATTTATGAAGTAAGAAATATATATTTACTTTTAAAATTAGCAATATTACTTGGTGGTTAAGATTCATATTTTTTATTTATTATCTTAGTTTTATTAACCACAATTGAGTTTAAAAAACATAGTTAAACTTAGTTAGTTATGACATCCTGAAGAAGGAAAAGTGTTTTCCGAAACCGGTAGATGTTTTTTAAACTCAATTGTGGTTAATAAAACTAAGATAATAAATAAAAAATATAAATATATATTTGATTCTTGATTTACCTAGTCTAAAAATTCTGTCAGTTTTTGAGTTGTCGACAATATTATGTTGAAGATATTTAATTATCCTCATATCCTGATTTGATTTCAAGGCAAACTGTGTTATTCAGAAAAATTCGAAATATATTTACTGGTACAAGGCATTATTTTAATATTTAATTTGGTGAGAATAAAAAAAAAACTTTGGTTACGGTTATGTGAGCGCGGCGAATAAGGTTCTTATTTTTATTTTGCAATGATGTTACATATCTCGACATATTAGAGAGTATACATCTATAGGGTTTTTGTGTTTTCGTAAGAAATGATTTTTTTAATTTCCATTTTTTTCTGTGGTGGATTTTGAAAATAATTGATCCATATTACGGCGTTGGAAAAAGTATTGATGTGGGGCATGGATCTTTAGGGCTCTTAATAAAGTAGTGGGATATTTACGCCACAGCATATATATACTTCCTTTCAGCCTAAGATCTACGTAAAATGCCAGATCAAGCAAATATTATTTTGCTTTTTTTCTAGTTGATCTATAAAAAATTACCACTACGAATGAGATATATTATATGTACAAAGGTTAGCTATTAATTATGTCAATAATGAATACGTAAATTTAAGTTCTACATTCATTGACAACCGGGTGACCATGAAATAAATTAATATAGTTATTCACCTTTGTCACAGTGGAATGATAAATGACGTCAGATTTAGAGATATTAATTATATTATCTCAGTGGGAGGCAGAATTAAGATTTGTACGACCTTCGAATTACGTGAATACATTTAATACACCATCTCTTACCGTCAGGCAACGTCTCCGTTGTAACCTAAGAATGTTGCAATTTTTTTATTACCTTATACTTAATGCTTTTTAAAAATTTTTACACTTCAATTATAATAGAGATCATTAAAAAAATCATTGCTGGCAGTCTGTTGATTCACATTAACATGCTAAAGTATAAAAATATTTATGTATTTTATATAAAGTTAAATATTTGAAATATTTTCTGCAGGTAAGGGTTTACAATATTTACTGGTTATGCGATGGACATGCAATAGGATATCAGGGAAGTATCAGGTCCTACATATCATATGCAGGGTAATATTACTGAAAATAGGGGTTGTGGAAAAATCACATCATCATGGCTAAAGAACCCTAAGCAGTGATCTAGTCAAAAAAGTGATCTAGTCTTAGTTTTATGGGATCTCATCTCATCTCATCTCATCATGGAACATTTTGACGTCGTGTAAACTGTTTATAGATATTTATTCTCCTTATTTACATTTGATAAACTTATAACACATATATATTTATTGTTTAATACATAAATTGTCGAGCAAGTTTAATTTATTGGCAATATTTTACTATATAACACGATGCGGAAGCATATATTAAATAAATATGTTTCGTGCGTTATGATTTTTGTTTTTTGAAAACTTAATTATTTGATTATAATAATTTATTAGTGTAATATTTACATCCGCTAACTGACACAGCGCTTTAGTATTTAATTAAAAATATTAATATGTCAGTCAAATAAGCTGCAGGTAATTTACTGAATTACACTCATATAAAATCATTGATCATTGATTTCATATGTATATCTTTCTAATTAACACATTTAATTAATATTTAAAAGTAATTTAAATAATAAGACAAAATACTTTGTTTAAAGCACTATTAATTGATAAATCAACATGTTTCGATATCTATGGTATCGTCTTCAGGAAACAATGTTTACTAAAATTAAAAATACAAACATAGATAAATATTGAAGAAGTAAAAGGTATATATTTATATTAGACTGCAATGCACGTCTACTGTCTAAATTATTATTATTTTTATTTATTGTGTATACATGTACTTACAATTTTATACAAATAACTTTTAAATTCTCGTCAATCTCCAATCTCACAATTTAACTATTATCAATAATCATTACTTAACTAAAAATGATAAAGATAATAACATAGTAATTTATTAAATCATTTTTTTTACTTTGAAAATTTAGTTCAGATATGATCAGAGATTTTCGAGGCATTGTTTTTAGGCTGCGTTGGAGTAGGTACTGGTGTAATAGGCGCTGGTGACTTGCCGTTCGACCTTGTGCTACTTCTTGGCAATCTGGTTTGGAAGTCTCCCGTTACGTTAGACGCTATATATACACGTTATTGTACATACACAGATCCGCTTGGCATCAGCCACGGCATTTCTGTCATTTTTAAACGATTTATTCAAAATTTCTTGGTTCATGAAAATCGAAAAAAAAGTGTACGACTTAATTTTTAAAAGTATATTTAGAACTAGCGGTTAACAGTAATTTAGTTTAATATTCTATTATTTTATAACAAATATTACTGTGAAATAAGTTACAAGCAAACAGCAGCAAAATAAAAGCAATTGCCTATCTATATGTGCAGCTATATGGCCGATCTATATGTGCAGCTATATATATATATATATATATCTGCTTGAGATCAATGGTAGCACATTGTGGTGGCAACGGCACGGTCAATGTTTCCGTAAATGATAAAATAGGAATAATAACAAATTATCTAGCATTCGTTTTATCGCTTGTGCGATGAAAAAACCTTCGTAAATAAATAATAAAGTAAGCTTCAAACCAGGCAGTTCATGAATTTAATAATCAATAAACATATTTTATCATAAAAAGTTGTAAATGGTTTATCATGGCTTTTAAGGCAAAAAATAGCCAGTCAAACGTATTCTCAAAATATATGATCAATCAAAACGATTTACACCAACGTAACCCGCAATAGATGGGAAAAACGTCATACGGTCAAAGATCGACCGGTCAGTCCAGCGACAGATGAACTACGTGTTATACTGGGAACCTTCGCCATACATACATACATTACAGCGGTGTACACTAGGCATGGACTTAGATTATGCTGCTAATATCGATGGTGTAGAAGCGATGGCTATTATCATTAGAGGTTGTATTCATCATTCACTATCATATCAGAAGTATGTATTTGTGTCAGTATACCTATGTGAGTGAATAGTATTACAATTATTTTTGAAAAGTTTTTCAAGTTATTAACTGAAGGAACTAAAATATTTTAATTATTAAATAATAAAACGTTTAAAGTGTATTGGAATGCATACAGTCAATTCCGCTTCAATGACACACTTGTTGCATTTTGCAACACGTCTGCTAAAGCGAAGACGTGTATTCAGACCACCGCGCGGTGCGAGATTTGCGTTTAGTTCGTATACGTCTGGGACAGGTTTAGCGACAAAACACATGCGCAGCTTTATTTGTCAATTTTAAATTCTTCCACTAGTTACACGGTTTTAGTTAACACATTAACAGAAGAAGTGAATTATTTTCTCGTAGATTAACATACTCAATATATAATATATCAAATAAATATTAATTTACATTTATTTTGCACAAATTATAGTTTTGCAGAGCTTTTTTGATTGTATAGAGTGCACGACTCTATTAATCAACATTAGTTAATAGGCTATTACAAATAACACGCCAGATATTTTGATACGAGTATTTTAAATGCATAAATATTCAATAACAAACTGATGTTTTGCATAAGTTGCAATTTTTATAAACTTTCTAAGTGTTCTTTATTACTGATAAATTCTGAGTGAATGGTCCGTTGAAAATCGATTAAATAATATAGTACTGAATTCTAAAGAATGAAAATGAATGCGTTCCAACTCATTATGGGCTACGAATATGACTAATGAATATATCACATTCAATAATTTAATAAAAATATTCATTACACTAACAATAATCTGAAAAGAGAAAATAGGAAGTTATTTATTTTAATTCACATCCAAAAAAACAAGATGATATAAACTAGCATATTTGAAAGGTTTTAATTTAATATTTAATTTATGTAATAAATGGTTTAGTTTCGTACACAGTCTTGTTAAATTAATTAAGGAAGAAATATCTATGCTGGATCCGTAAATAAGATTTTTAGTGTTATCTAAGCTTCGAGATACAATTAAACACTTTTTTTATTTATATAAAACTATAAATTGTACCGTGTCTGTCTCTCTAGAGAAAAAAAAATATTGAGATAGGCAATTATTAGATTACATAGACATATCAATATATTCTTATAAATAATACGAGGTAAAATCGAGTGTAATACGTACGATGTTGTCCTTCAATCTATCAAATTCATTGTATCAAATCAAATTTTAGATCATATTAAATGATGTGTCAAACCCGTCGTATGACGGGAAATAGGGCAAGTTTGTAAATTTAGAAGCAATGTATAATACCAACGCTGTCGAACGTGGATAAAGAATTATAAGGATAATAAATTGGGATATGGGCTTTGGTATGTTACTGTTAAATTACAAAATGAATAAACAGTGGTGTGAGGAAGAAATTAGGAAAAAAAACTGTATATTGTTTAAAATACTAATTTAATGTATTAATTATAAATATACACATATAAAATCAATTTTGTCGAAAAATATTGTTTTTGTTCTATCGGGATTCGAACCTGGATCTCTATTTCCAATCAGGGGAAGTACACTACCAATTGTGTTATAGCTCCAGTATTTTTCGTGACAAATTTATTTTATATGTATATATTTATAATTAATACATTAAATTAGTATTTAAAACATCACAGACTTATGTTCTGAATAATTACAACTTCACAATAAGAATGTGTTCTCATTAATAAGTATTAGTTTAGTTTTTCAGATCTGATTTATGTCGAGTTTTTTTTCATATTTTCTTCCTCGCGCCATTATTTATTCGTTTTGTATTTTAACATATTCCAATATATTATCCTTAGAATTTTTTATCCAAGTTCGACAGCGTTGGTATTATAAATTGCTTCCAAATTTACAAACGCGTAAAACAATATTTTCTCTCACCTTATCCGTTTCTTTCTAATAGAATAAAAGTTCATAAAAATAAATGATCTGAGGAATTTACTACTATGACGATACATAGATAGCCCATGATTCTAATATGTTAATATTTAACTCGAAATGAAGCAACGTATATCGTCCGTTGACCACTTCGCAAGGTGTGACGATAACGTGGAAAGTCTAGAAGTCCAAGGCGGAGTGGAACGGTTCCGCTCACGCGCCAGGTCACCCACACGCTGGACAGGTCTACTGGTCGGACTGCTCACTTTGAAGGCTTGCACGAATACCTGCAGGATTGTGCAAAAATGCAATACAAGAAATCTGGCCCGGAGTAACCGATGGTCCAACTTTCAACTAACAACCCTTGTCTTGTGTTTATTCGTATGCAGGTGAAACTTTCCAATCTTAACAAACGTAAAATGTACAAAACAGAAAGGAAAAATTATTGAGAAAATATTTGATCATAGGTACGTATGTTCTAATCAAATAATATAACATAAAATCTTATTTTTAAATAAACATTTTTGACGTTGTATTTTAGATGTAAAAATAATTTTATCATGTTATCATTTTTAATAAACTTTAAAATACGTACTGTTATTTGCATCGGTTGTTTTTTTTTTTTTTGGCACATCTTGTGAATTTTTCAATGTCTTTTACTATTAAATAAATTCATTTGTCAATCGGTTTTTGGATGAATGAAAATATTAAATATATTACAAATATCATACAATTACTCATAATAAAAAAACAATTCTTCTGTATGCAAATAATAATCCACATATATAATTTCTTTACGCCCGTCCGTCCGCGTAGCATAGCAACATAAAACAACATATAGTGAGTGACACAGCAACAAAAAACAAAATGTCGTAAATCATAAACCAACGAGTCACATGGAATGTTAATATAAATAAAGTCTGCTGTCATTCGGTCACGTTAATGTGAGCGGTTATCGCGTCAAGCAAAGGAAAATATCTTCTTTTGTATTTTAAATAAAGAAATATTTTATAAAAACATTAATTTTCCATCATTATGACGGTTTATTTCTATATTATATATGTATTAATTTTCTCAATACATATTTTGTAATGAACGTAAATACAATGTTTTGGTAATTTTTTTTTAAAGTCAAATAATATAATTGTTTCAATGCTTTTAAAATATATTTATTTACCAACACCATAATTTTTATATTATTTTGGCAATTAGTTACACTCACGGAAATGAAATGCATTAAAAATTACAAAAAAATTGCATATTTAATTAACGCATATATAATATAACATAATGACTAAAACCCATAAAAAAATATAAAAAAATTGCGTTAAAATTTTCGCAACATTTTTGCAATGCTTTTATTAATTGTGCATATTTCATTAATATAATCTTAATTAATATGAATGTTCAAATTGGTGCAAAAATTGAATAAAATTTTCTATTCATTTCCTAAGAATATTCCATTTCATAAGCTTCAGAAAAAATGATATCTAATGCAAGCACTTAGACCACTTATAGTTTTAGTTGGGTAAATTCGGTTTGGAAAAGTAAAAGTTAATGATATTGAATTAAATTAATTGTACAGAAAAAATTATGATTTTATTTAATTTTGTATGTTGCTGCACTCTATAAAGTATTCATATTCGCTTAATGCACTACTCTGAAGAAGTATATCGAAAGCGAAACGGCATAAAGAAAGGCATTTCGAGATATTTTTTCAGTCCTCTGCATATTTATGATAGTATTTTATGAGAGAAATGCAGCCTGGATATAGGTATGCATCAAATGCAATTATCTTTATGGACCACAGTTTTGATACTTAAATCATAAATTGGAATCGAATGAGAGCAGAACCATATTTGGATATAATTAAATATAAGTAGAAATGTATTTTTAAATTTAATATAATTAGAATTGTATTTTTAAAAATCATATTTATCTTGTATTATTTGTGATGATGCAGAAGATAGTTGCTTAATAATTTAAACAAATATTGTTTAGAAAGGCACTCAGAAAATAATGTTTATCGAAAAAGCATGGTTATTACCGAGACTCAAATTCGGAACATTATATTTTCAGTAGACTGCTTTATCTTATAGATCATCATTTGATGTTAGTGAGACATCTGTTATTGGAAGCTACCATCTATTTTAATTGTAATGTTTTTTAAACACATTTGAGTCGAACCTGGTGGAGGTTCTTTATAACACAGTTTGTAGTTAAACTAGGTAAATATACAATTTTTTTATTAGATATATTTCCACGCGTTTTTAAAGTTGTTTTTATAAATATATATATCTATAATCTAAATAAATCAATCAGCATAAGAAAAATTTAAAAAAATATATGGCCCACAAAAGTTGACGTAAAATAATGAAAAATATTTTATTATTCAAGATCATCTATAAATCTGACACACTGACTACATTTTTTGATGTATAAATTATCTTTGTTCACATCTCCACAAAATGTTGTACTAAGCGAGCACGGTGAGTACATATTTTATTCAGTATCCGAATTTCTAAAAGCCACGACGCACAAATTCGTACTGAAATTTAAATTTGACCTTTTAAAATCCGGTAGGTAGGTAACGAACGTTATTGTAAACTTTTTTTTAAATTAAAAATAATACACACCCAGTACCTACATATATAGGGTCTTTTAATAGGGACGCTCAAAATTTGTTAGGTTATAGCAGCCATGTTGTTAAAGTAACATCTGTCAAATTTATTGTCAATTGTTAAGTAGTATACGGCAAATCACCACAAAAGGTTGAACAACGTGTGCAAATCATCAAATTCTGGACATTCTGCACGAGCGATTTGAGGGCACGGTTATCTCGCGCGGCGGTGACGTGAACTGGCCACAGAGATCGTGCGATTTAACGCCTTTAGACTTATTTCTTTGAGGCTATCTTAAATCACAAGTCTTTACGAATAAGCCGCAAACAATTGACTTCCTCAAAGTCAACATAACAAACGCCATCCAGCAAATTTAGCCAGATTTATGCGATAAAGTCATTGAAAATCGGACCTCCCAAACGTGCCACCGAGCAAAGCCGCAGCGGATATTCGAACAACGTTATATTTCACACTTATTGCCATAAAATATACTTTCAAATGAAAGAAAAAATGGATTAATATCTCACACACAACCTGTTTAACTTACATTTTAAAATTGAGCGTCCTTGTTGAAAGACCCTTTACAAAGCACAATATTCAGTAAATATTTTCTAACAAATATATAAAATTTTAAAATTTCAAACTAAATTTATTGTAGAATGCATTATAAAATTAAACCCATTAAATCAAATGATGGTCTCCCAGAACATGATTTGAAGATATCGAAAATAGACGAAGAGTTTTCATTTTAAAATTATTTTTATTAATTACAAAGAATGAGTATTTTGGTTCAACGTTCAGTTAAAGGCGGCAACTAACAGGAATAATATTAAAATATCGATTAGAATGTGGTCCGGCTTTTAAATTATATGTAAGTATGTTGGTAAAAAAATGCGAAATAATCCAATGAATATGATATTTAAATATTTGATGAAAAAACCAGTAAGCAAATCTAACGGAACTCGCAATATTTTATATTCCTGACTAACAGACGTAACTGAGCAACATTAAAGATACAGTTATAAACAATGGAACTACGTTTATGCATGTGGTTTAATTAAAATGTATTATTTTAATATTCAAACCAATTTCATGATACCTTAATCGAATTGTTTACTATAAAATACAGTATTTCTTTTTAAAATGTAATAAATAATTACTTTATTATTTTATAGATTATTTAACTTTGTTTATAATTATAATTGCCCACTTAATGAGGAATTTTTAAACATCAATTGGTTTCAAAAAACACAATTTTTTTCTTCAGGATGTAAAATCAAATAACAGCATTTGAGACGTTTAAATGGTAATGCTTTTTCAGAATTTACCAATCATTTATTAGAAAGTGATCATACTTTTGATAAAAATTCGGGATCGTCTATTTTACGTGTGAATATTGTTGGTTTTATATTCAATAATTAAGAATCGTGAGAAATAAATAATGTATTTCAAATTAACTAAAATATTATAAATAACCAACTTCATTTAACCACAAAATTCTACATTCTAAAAAAATTCAAATAATTTTGCATCATCAAGTCAATTTACAATTTAAGTTAAATGCTAAATTTATTTTTTTAAATAATAATTATTTTATTTTAATTGGTTAGTTGACTTCAGATCCTGAAGAAGAAAATAGTGTTTTTCGAAACCGATTGATATTTAAAAATTACTCATTAAGTGGTTATTATAAACAAAGTTGATAATCTATAAAATAATGATTATAATCTTTAAAATAATGAACATAATAGTTAAGTTAA
Source organism: Eubasilissa regina (assembly GCA_022840565.1). Classification (NCBI taxonomy): domain Eukaryota; kingdom Metazoa; phylum Arthropoda; class Insecta; order Trichoptera; family Phryganeidae; genus Eubasilissa; species Eubasilissa regina. The sequence continues at coordinate 6,895,017 of JAINEB010000017.1, forward strand.
TTTTGTAAATATTAAAAATATTTTGATCTATCATATATATCATTTATTATATATATATACATTGTTTAAATGACCTACCTTGGTCGTGGTATTCTGCATTTGTAGGAAAGTGGCAATACCAGCTCTGACTCTATTCTTCACCCCTCTGATTGTACCCTTGGCACTTTTGATGGTCGAGGGTGTGTCTTCGTTCTTGTAGTCTTTGAGTCCCGCGAAATATTCCATAGATTCCTCATCGTAGAACTCACTGTCACTAGATACGTTACACATACTTTTACCATTCACATCACCTTTTTTCTTAGCTTTTTTTTCTGTTTCACTGTCGTTATCGAAAACGTTCTCGTTCAGGTGGAAGTTGTAATATTTGTCAGTGTCGTACAGAAAGTTGTTACTGTATAGTTGATCTTGTTTTTGTTTGTCTTGTTGCAGTTTCCGGTCCTCGTACGTGCTCTCGTTAATTATTGGCAATATCTTCGGAAAGGATACGGAAGACTCTTGAGTTACATTCTGCGAAAATAAGACGTCGGTTACTCTCGGTTTTTTATTTTCGTTGTTCACTTGCGATACCAGCTTGAACGATGTCAATTTTTCTTCAGGCTTGATCAATATTTCTCTCTTATATTGGATGGGTTCTGATTTATTTTCCAAGTCCGCCCAAGAGGTTTTGTTAACGTTTAAGTTCTCTTGAATCGTCACAGAGCTTAGCTTTGCCGATCTGTCTCTGATGTCTTGAAGGAGTCCTTGCGGCAGGAACCCTCCAGAATTCTGAGAATCGCTTAAGAAGATCGGCATTGTCGGCGCAGCTGGAATGATGTTGTCTACTTGATCGATAGAATCAGACTTTCGTCTTTCCGAATTCAGGATGGCGGCTTTAAGGATCTCCGATTTGAATGTCACCGCGGCAGACTCTTCGTGCAGACTGGCCGTGCTGAGTTCACTGCTGTTCAAGGAGTCACACGAAATATTGCTCTCGCTGTCCTCGGAGTCCACCTCCGCACCGCTGCTGGTGACGCTGGGAGCCCTCGTGTGGGTGGTGGCTCCGATTACGGTAACGCTCACGCGTTTGTGACCCGTGCCATTAGACTTTGAATTCTTCTTTTTGGGCAATGGGGGCGGGGTTCCGTCCAAATCGCTGCAAGTGCCGGAGTCCAAAGTGTCACTAGGAGAACACTGACCGCTCGAAATCATATTCGTAGGAGAGCAGGGAAAAGCGTTGCAGAAGAAGTAGGCGTTGTTCATGTTGCCGCTGGTGGCGGTCTTCATGATTGTTTCAGATTTTTGCACCATTTCTTCGTTGCTTCTTTCCAACTGATGTTTGATATCTGCGCTTCCTACGCTGATTCTCACCGAACCGTTCGTTGTGATATTTTTACTGTTCAGATACACATCCTCTAGCTTAGGTTCAAGGTCACTATTTTCGCAGATGTTGACGATAAATTTTCCTATGGTGTTGATCGGACTCGTTTGGTTCAGGTTGACTGTCGTGTTGGACTTGAATGTCGTCCTTTCTTCGCTGTTGAGAATGAGGGAGTGGTGCTCGTCCTGAAATCCCGCGTTGTGCTGGTAGGTGTCGGGGTTGATCCTGATGGTGACGACGTGTCCGGTCCGCGGTGCGTTACCGACTGAGTGTGGAGCTGCCGGCTGCTGGTCTCCCGCTAGGAATACCGTTGAGGAGCGAGATGCGCCGTAAGAAGAAGACGTCGATGCACTAACCGCCTTAGAACCAGTTAGAGCGACGGCGTCGGTAGCAGGGTTGCCACACTCCAGCCCGTCGGGCCGAATCGTTTCGAAACCGTTTTCCTTCGGCAGAAGCGAAGTGCGCGGTTTTGTTTTAGGCGGAAGTGCCGGCGGGATTGCATTATGATTAGGCAGCATCGTTACACTTTCCATCATATTAGTACTTATATACGGTATTTCCATTAAATTAATCCAATTAGGCAAATTTTGTTACATACACAATCATTTTACTAAAAGTGTACATATAAGCTCACCCCAATAACTCAACTCAATAACTATAACTCAAATTAAACTAAAATCGATACTCATAAAAACAAACAAAATAATTATATATCTTTAAACAATTATTTCAGATCACTTAAAACTAAAAAATAACGCTTTTTTTTATTTTTAAGTGATTACGGTAAATCGCGATCGACAACCCTGAACTCTAACTGAAAGATCACGGTATTCGTATGCCGCTCGCATATGCTGTTCTACGTGTATACACCTATAAACACTCGTACACACTAACACCACTGAATGAGAACAACAGAACAGTTTTCACTTTGGTTAAAGATACGCGAGCAATTATAATTTTTCACCGTGTCTGGTTCGGTTCTCGGTTGATGGATATTGTCGTATCCAGCGAATTGTGGAAGCGTTTTTTCCCATGAACGAATTTCGAACTCGCTTCTTTTTTCACTGCAATCTCGAAGTTGTCACATCTGAAACAATGATAAATATCTTCATTATAAATCAGAAAAAAAGAGAAAATAATAAGTACTTACACTTAGTGCGTATTTAAAAAGGTATATTATAAGTTAGAAATGTTTTTAACTTAAACGAGCTTAAGGAGAAATCAGTTAGGGGTTATATCTTCCTCTCAGGTGATCTGATCAGTGTCTATTTCTCAATGGATCAAATTGCAGTCGCTTAAAATATATCAATATTATCAAAAAATAAAGCTGAGCCATACAGAGATTGTGAAATAGCTAATATTTTTAATAATATACTATATTAGTTTTTTTTAATGAACCTACTATGATAAAATATCACGAAAAATACTATTTCAGCAACATGTTTTTATAATTATTCCTAGAATAATTTTTAATAACGAACGGAATCATTTAACAACGGATCTGAGCGATCGTACAGTACCAGACATATCATTAATAAATGAAGTTCAGGATGAAGGTCATTAAAAAGTGAAAAAAATGTACGAGGCCCTTAACGCATACGATGCAAGAGAACAGTAGATGATCGCAAGTCTAAATTGAAACTCTAAATCCAAAGATGTCAAAATATTTTTTACATGCATTTTATAAAATACCGTGAGATAGATACTAATCAAATAATTTTTTGATCATTTGATACATGATCAAAATAAAAATTTAGTCATACAAAATAAATTATTGTTGTATTATTAAAAAACTAGCAAATAAGTAATCGACTATCGTCGATTCCTTGCTGCTAAGCGCTGCCATCTAGATGATGATATAAGAATCGCGGATAGATCAATCTAATGTGCATTTTAGTAAATACGGAATTAAATGAATGGATTTCTCAGCTGATTTTGACAAATATTAGGTCGCAAACAAAACTAAAATTGTCACTTTGACATTGCGATTAAGAAAGTGCTTCATTCTATGGTAAGAAATCACTCTGACGAAAGATGACTGATTTCAATATACTTACTTGATAGTCGTCTCGTACGATTTTGCTAATGTATGCTTTGTCTTACTTGTAGATAATAAAGACAATGTATAATTTATTTAAATTTAAATATATATTTACGTACCGTTATTGAATATATAAAAGAAAAAACATTTAAGTAATCTTAATATACAAATATTAAAAACACGTTGGACATTTTCGCTATTTTGGCGAATATTTTTGTTTACTGGCAAATGACTGTATCCAATACAGTCTAGTAAGTCATAGATAATAATAGGTGGGGAAATGTAATATATAATAAGGATGATAATTACTAAGGATATGATATCAGTTATGTAAGGGAAGAGGGTGAAAAATTGTGGTAAAAAGGAAAATAGGGGTTATTTTGATGTAGCAACGATAATATTAGGGTTGGTAGTCATGTACATACATTTGTAAAAAATGAAACGGTGTTCATTTTTGATATATGCTTTATTTCAAACATGTATAATAATTTCACCCTTATATACCTACCAGTAATAGCACATAATATTCACTACATCACAAATTTTAAATTTGATTCTACTATACATATGTGACATGTAATGTAATGAATTTAACACGCGTCATAAATTTCCAGAGAATGCCAACCATTAAACAAATTCTATGTTAAAAAAAGTTGATTGTTTTAAAATTATTTTATAGAACACACTATATGTACGTCTCAGTCGCGGATGTAAAATTTGGATTGAACATAAAAAACAGATTTGTATGAAAATTAATTAATTATCCAATATTTTGGGAGATACCTAATAACATATTTGCCAATCAGTAATAAACAATTGTATATTTGACCTTAATCGTGATTGTAAATTTAACTATCGCTGAATTAATAGTATGAAGCCACGACTAAGTAAATCAGGTTGTAGAAAGCATTGAATACATGGTGTTTTTTTGTTTTTATGGATAAATAATTGAACACGATTCATCGGTAATCATCTCACACGCTGTAAGCGAGCAGCATACTAATTGGGGTTGACGCGTCATTTGTATATTTATAAATTAGGTTAAGACATGACATGATGTGGTGTATTTTCGCTTTTTACTTCATAAGTAAGCAGAGGCGCGCACTCTACACAATTATTTAATTTCAGTGAAATTTTTAAATTAAAATACTAATTAAACGTATTAATTAGAAAGAAATACATAAAAAAGCAATTTTACTGAAAAATATTGTTGTTGCGCCACCGGGATTCGAACTTGGATCTCTTTACAAACCGGGGAAGGTGCATTATCCAACTATGCTACAGCGACATTTCGTAAAAACAAAGTAGATGGCTCTTTAAAATAATGGAACGATAGATGTATTAATTTAAAGAAGTGTAACATGTAGGTTCGAAAATTTGTCATCAAAAATAATATCGCTGTAACATAGTTGGATAATGCACCTTCCCCGGTTTGTAAAAAGATCCAGGTTTGAATCCCAGTGGCGCAACAACAATATTTTTCGATAAAATTGATTTTATATGTATATCTTTTAAATTAATATATTTAATTAGTATTTGAAATATCATAGACCTATGTTCTGAATAATTACAATTTCACAATGAGAATGTGTTCCCCTAATAAATTATAATTAATGTATAATGTTTGTAGGACCATTTAAAGACGCACACCACTAACTAAAATTGTTACAAACCAACAGCCGTTTCTCCGCGGGGTTAGGCAGATAGAATAGAGCGCCTCACCCTTCTGTCTTGATACAATTCTCGCCTTATCTACATTTATAGATCTTCTCATACAAGCTCGCCAATTATTGAGGCTTCTAACAGAACTATCCTCCAGTATTTGGTTTACCTGGTCGTGCCAAGTCTTCTGCGGCCGTCCTCTACTTCTGGTGCCATCAACACTAGCGTCGTATATTTTTCTTATCACTAATACGTTCCATATGACTAAACCACCTAAATGATCCTTTCTTATTCTTACTCACTATACCAAGATCACATTTACGTTCTATCCTTATCTCTTCATTCTTTACTCTGTCATAAGTATATCTGCCAAATATACGCCTAAGTGTTCTCATTTACACTGCGCTCAGCCTACTTTCTTTCCTCTTTTTAAGCTCCAGGCTTCACTTCTATACATCAGTGTCGGTATCAAGACTCCATTGTGTACCGCTAGTCTTGCCTCGGTTGGCAAGTTCCCGTTACATATAATTCCATTCAAAGCACCGTTCACTTTACCCTGCAGTCACTCCTTTCGATATCTTTCTCAGCCTTTCCGTTTCTATCAAACATACTTCCCAAATACCAACTTACTAGAATATGGCAATAGTAAAAATTGTGATGATAAATGAAAATGAGTGTAAATTTTTTGATGCTCTATTGAGCCAATTAAAATATTTAAATAGTTTTATGATTAACCTATACATGGACCTATGTTTTACTTAATTTTTTGTCAATATTAAAATATTTGAAATTTTTTCTTTTGTTGTATGCATGTGCTTCTACTAAATAATATTGAGATGTATATTAATGAAAATAAACAGACTATACAGAACTGTATATGTAAGAATGTAGAGAGCTTTAGCACAATGAAATGTGATTTCATTCAAACTGGTATATAACTTTTAAGGATGGCAACAAAATATTTATTCGATAAATTGACTTTATCTATATTGTTCTAATTGATACATTTAATATGTATTAGTATATAATTAGTTATATTAAAGTTTCCTGTTTAAATAAATGTCCTGGCGCCATCTAGTAGATTTTATTCAAAGGTTGCATTGAAAAGATGATTTCTTCCAAGCGGGAGCAAATTGATATTGAAAAAAAAAATTTAAATCTCACTAAAAATGTGTGTAGATCAAAATTTGACTATAATTTATAGGGTTAACGTAACTCTCCCTCTCTCTTTCTCACTTTGTTTGTGTTTCTGTCATGCGCTTATTATTTCTGTTAATTAAAGTTTATATATACGTTTAGGTATGCAGAGTTATTGTAAATATGTTTTTATTTCATTTAAATAAAGTTAAGAACGCAACCTTAAGGGCTGTTGAAAGATTTAAATAGTGATTTTTTGATCGTTGCTAATCACTCATGCTTTATATATTATTATAATTTAAATTACTAACTGTCTTTTTCATATTAAATTTCGCGATTTAACAAGCATTTGTTGTGTGGAACCGATAAGGTATTGAAAAATCTTATAATGGTTCTGAGAAAGGGTGGGTTCAAAGTTATTGTAGCTAAATATGTAAAGCAGTTTATTAGCAATACACAGATCCGCGTTCGAGTTCAGTTGATAGGTGGTTATATTTTTTCTATGCATCTTTCTAAATGATTTATCGATTTTTTAAATTAAATAAACTCTTATTAAGGAGAACACATTTTATAATATTTGTGAAGTTGTAATTATTCAGAACATAGGTGTGTGATGTTTTTAATACAAATTAAATGTATTAATTAGAAAGATTATTAATTATAAAATCAATTTTATCGAAAAAGATTCGAACTTGTACCTCTATTATCAAATGTGCATTATCACTGTTTGGAAAGGATACAGGTGCGAATCCCGGTATCAACAACAATATTTTTCGATAAAATTGATTTTAAAAGTGTGTCTTTATAATTAATACATTTAATTAGTATTAAATAAACTCAGAAAAAACCTATCTATCGAAAAAATATTTAGTCGCTACTGGGATTCATATCTGGAACTCTAATTAGTCGGGAAAGCGCGTTCACCATTTATGAAAAAGTATTCTCCTTAAAAATAAAAAATATTTTTTTTTAAATACTAAATTAATGTATTAATTATAAATATATACATATAAAATCAATTTTGATTTTATATGATATATGACAAATTGATTTTATATGAATATATTTATAATTAATACATTAATGTAGTATTTAAAATATCACAGACCTATGTTTCTGAATAATTACAACTTCACAATAAGAATGTGTTCTCCTTAATAAAAATAAAATTTAAAAAACAAAAAACTATATTAGAGACCTGTGATCTATAGTCTAACAAACCAATACATTATTTTCATAATATCGTACGGGTACAGCTCCATCGTTAAATTATAAAGACCGATTCATTAATGCGTAATTGAATACAAAAGTCACGGTATTGGCGTCGCAGAGACGTTGATTACACTCGTCGCGTACGCTTTCATTAGACTTGGTTCACGGTCAGGGGATCTTAACGGTAGATTCAACGATCGGTAATGACCGCGATGAATTGATATTGCAGAAAATAACTCATAACGTTAACAGTGATAAATGCATTTAACTGGATGATTGTCGGGAAGTACCGAGGCATGCGTGAAATAATATTTTTTGAAAAAATTTAAAGAGTCTAGTGGTTAAGACAATTTAGTTTGAAAATAGTAAGAATATTGATGTGATATGTATTACGTGTTTCCATCTGTATTTTTATTAAAATAAAAATCACTTTTCCATATTTGCAAAATTTCTTTGTGGCCTCATTTTATATTAATAATTATACAAAATACTTTGTTTAAACCACTATTTATTAACTATTCTACATGTGTCGCTGCCTATGGTATCTTCTTCAGGAAACAATGTATACTGAAATTAAAAAATACAAGCATAGATAAAGACATAACTATAAAATGGAGAAAAAGTAAGAACTAATACCTAAAACAAATTTAATTTGCAAACAGGATTTGGTTATTTATAATATTAAGCTTGCTATTAACACATTTTTTTATTTCTAAAATTTCAAATTTATCTAACTGTAAACCCCTAGTATTTGTATGTAAAATTTCTAAACCCTTATTAATATCAAAGGAATGATTTGTTTCCAAAAGGTGACTGAAAAATTCTGAATAATTATACTCCTTAATTCCGATATTTTGTTTTCATATTAGTTCTTACTTATTCTCCATTTTATAATTTTATTTTTATCTATGCTTGTATTTTTTAATTTCAGTATACATTGTTTCCTGAAGAAGATATCATATGTATCGAAACATGTAGAATAATTAATAAATAGTGGTTTAAACAAAATATTTTGTATAATTATTAAAATAAAAATCCACCATTAATCCATAATAAATATCCACAAAATAAAAAAATTTCATGGTCTCGAACCCGAATATTTTGCCTCTCTTACTAACTTACTATCACGCTATTTCTCTGTGAGAGTAGGCAGAGAGGATAGAACACTACACTCTTTAGTACTGACACACAATTCTCGCCTCATCCACATTCATACATCTTCTCATACAAGCTCGCCGATTGTTGAGGCTTCTAACAGAACCATCCTCCAGTATCTGGTTTACTGGTTGTGCTGAGTCTTCCGCGGACGTTCTTTATTTATGGTGCCATTAGCACTTGAACCACATATCTTTCTTACCATTCTCTCCTCATTCATCCGTTCCACACGACCAAACCGAGTCGGGAATTGAAAAAAGTCGAGAATACAGAATCTCTAATATTGAGTAATGGCGCATCAAGACGGTGATAGGAAGAGGAAAAAGAAGAGTTTTTGGATTTCAAAATATAAAATGATTCTTAACTTTTTTGTAATAATCTTATTGCCATATAATATTTATTATATTTTACAAATATATTATTTGCATCGTTCTGGAATATTACAGAAAGCCTTTATATCGCAATGAATTATAAGACGCCACTACCATCCTATTTTGAAAGTATAATATTCAAACGTTGGTTTCGCACGAACGATCAGGTCTAGTTTTATTTATGACCTTAAAGGCAAAGGAATCCAGTATCACGTATTGATAAAATATACCCTGTAAAAGTCAGCAAGCACCTAGTCGGCAATACGTGATGATAGGTGATTATTATCAAATTATTATTAACGACCTCAAAATATTCTTAAACAAATACAAAAGCGAATAGCTGTGAACTGTGATTTTAAAATTTTTATAGTATCAAGTGACCTTCAGAACAGAATGCAGAAACTACAGGGTGAATATTATGTTCCAGGCCGATTTTATTTGGTTACTATTTTTAAAAAAAAAATATTTGTTAATTTGCATTTAATAGTCATAGAAAGTAATTGATTACAATTTATTATAAAGTATCTAATGCCTTAAAAAAGTGCTGAAGTCATAAAAACATTAAAATAAACATAAAACTGACTTTTGGAAAAAAATCATCATGGGCGACGAAGCTCATTTCGACTTGGCGGGTTTTGTTAAACAGCCGTTATTGCGATAATGAAAATCGTCAATTTATTCACTAACGACCACGAAGAGTTATTGTATGGTGCACCATGTGGGTCAGCGGAATCATTGGGCTCTATTTCGTTTAGGATGTATGATATGAAATGAATGCTATAAAAACTTTTGGTGACCGAATTAGGTCGATTGGGCCTGCAACACATGTGATTTCAACAGATACTGTAAACTTTGCACTCCAGCTCTATGGTAACCATAATGTTATATATATGTATACGCTATCAGTGCTCATATATATTCTATGGCAATTATTTCTTATATTCCTTAGCACTCTTAAAATAATAAGAATCTGAATCGTTTGAATTGATGCTCACGAGGAAGCCGTTATAATCACTTATATCATCAACAATTACTTATTTTTCCTAGTATGTATTGTGATTCCGTTACTCCACTCATTGGTCGTAATTTAAAAGACTTTCTCGTTGAACAATCTTTCGACAGAATTCATAAAACCCACATATCTCCTAATAGTAGCTCAAAGTTTTTCTATTGGGTTAAGGTCTGGACGGTACGGTGGAAGTCGTAAAACGTCGTGTCCGTAACCTTGAAATAATTTATCAATAGCGTATTCGAGCACACCTTTGTATATTAGGCACTATTAGCCGATGTAATTCTGGCCCAAGCATTTATTTTGTAAAATGAATTATATCGGCTAATAGTAATGCAGAAAGGTGTGTTCAAAGAATACGTTATTAATAAATTATTTAAAGATTACCGACACGATGTTTTACGACTTTGACAAGGAAAAATGGCCATCGTATTTTTCAATAAACAAATAAGCGCGCGCCCACCTCGAAAGTCAGTTGCGTACTGACCCGCGCCGTCAACCAATCCCTGCAAGAGTAGCTACTAATACACCGAAAAACTGTGTGTTATTCACAATCGTATCAGTGTATTTATAAGTGCAAAGTTGTGAAACGCGGACTCCACCTCACACGCAGCTCGAGATACGCTTGAAATTTTGATGAATGAAACAACATCGGCCTTCAACATAATATTCACCCTGTACTAGAAGACAGTGTGAGAGCAATATTGAAGATAAACATCTTAAAGACCATAGTGATGATGAACTGCTTTGATGACTCGATAGTCATTAATGTTAATGGAACCCAGTTTGAACAGATTGATAATTATGTCTACCTTGTATAGCAAATTTATATTTCTACGAAATTGTTAGCAGAACAACCAGGGCTGGAGAGAATTTGGACGATTTTCAGACACGTAGATGTAGGTATGATAAGTGAAGAACGAATCACTTAGATCTATTTATATCATGAGCTGCTTTGTTCAATCTCATATTTTATTTATACAAAATGGAGTTTAACGATGCAGATTTTACGTTTTATAAATAATATCCGTAAATTCGTAATGTTCAGTAAAGTCTGGTAACCGAAGTGCCTAAAATATGTCTCCGCATTTTCGGATTAATTTATTTGAAAATATTCCCCTCAGCTTCTCCATTGAAATTCTAGCTGTGTGTGGAGTGGCCTCGTCTTACTGAAATTGTGTTCTATTGTTGAACCTAAGAAACAGCTGCAGTTGCGGTACCAAAAACTCGTCGATCATTCGGCAATACACGTTAGCGGTGACTGTCTCTCGCTGGTTAAAAAAATAAGGGCCAATTATCCCTAGGTCAGAAATTGTACACCACACTGTCGTTTTTCATAATGTAAACATTTTTAATGGAACGACAACCCAAGGGAACGCCCTTGGGTTGTCGGGGAACCAGTATCTCATGTTATGTTTATTAACATAGCCATCAATATGAAAATATGCTTCGTCAATAAACAATATGTTTCCAAGCGTTCGTACTATTCCAAAACGTTCCAGCATCGTTCTTGCTAAGGTTTTACGTAAAGAATAGTCATTTTCGTTGATGAAATTGCACGATTTGCAGTTTGAATGGATGAAACTATAGTTTCTTTTTCAAAATAACGTGCTCAGTTGATTTTTTTATTCCAGTACAGGCTGCAATATTACTTATCGATTTACGCGGATTGCGCATAATTTCACGTCGAACTTGAGCCATATGTTCTGGCATCGCCGCTGATGTTGATGGTCCCGGAGGAGTTTGGTTAACCATTGTTCCTTCTTGTCTAAACTTTTGAATCCAACACTAGATAAGTTGCGTGCTCGGCCCACGAACAAATGAATCACCACACTATATTGCTCAACCACGAACGCGCGGTGCACTCCAGATCAGTGACTTATTGCGAATAGCAAATCCGCAAATCACGCGCGTCTAAAAATACCCTTTCCACTTACCTCACCCTGATGGTTTACGAGCAATTACAATTTAATCTTGAAATTTTTCCGCTGGACATCCTTTATATAAAGTATATATATAAAAGAGAGGTCCTTTTACTATACCAGTCCTTACTAGAGTAATCCAAAGGAGCACGGAATGATATATTGTTGAGCAACAAAAGGTGTAAATAAAAGTACATACTTGATATTATAGCATACTTCAAAAAAATGTAATGGCAATAGTAATCCCAAAGTTAAAGACATTATTAGAATTAAAGAATTAATTTTATATTGCCATGTATAAATATTCTGAAACCTGTCGGCCTTAAGAATCTAAACAACAACGGTTAAATACTAAGTTTATTCTAGTTTAATAATTTAAAAAGATCACTTAATTATAGTCTACAGATAAGTAAAGCCACAATATATGTGTAGTCTGTTCTTGTTTACCTTCTAGATTCAAGTTAGCGTTAATATATATATTTTTTTAAGGTTTTAACATTGGTATCAAGTTTAAAGATTGTAAAAAATGAATAACTTAATAGTGCCTTCTGCATTTCCAAGTCAAGTACTTAAAATTATAATGGTAACAGTAACGTAATTGTGTCAACAGTCTTTAAAGGTAGTCACTTCTTGACCTAGTGCTGTATATTTTATTCGGATCCCAGAATTTCATATAAAGTCCCCTGAATTAACATTATTTTGATGATAGCAGTGCTCGAAATGGAAGATACGTGTATTTATTTAATAACTTTTTTAAAACGTACATAAATATGTCATGAAAGAAATTTCATTAACCCTTACCATACCGTGATATAAAATACAAGTACGCAGCCATGCTGTCAACTCGTGTTACCGTAAGAAATTAAAGTTTTTTTACTAGAATTTTTAATGAGACAAAACGCTTATATTGGTTTAAATGGTTTTAAAATGGTTAATGCTAAAAATTTTCTCTAAATATTGAGTATTAAATGCAAAAAAAAAATATAATTCGGAGCATTTATCAAGTCCTATACAATACAACTTTCCTTCTTATCTCTCTTAATTTAATTAGTGAGAATTAGACAATTATATTCGTGTGTTTGTTATTCTTTGCACTGTGAAAATAATGTATGATCTCTTTTTGTTTTACCACAAATTGTATTTTTGACAACGGATTAAATAGAAAAATAATCATTTTTGTAAGATTCCCTTTACATAATTTATATTTCACTAGTCATTCCTAGGCGTAAAATTTTTTTAGGATTAACTAAAATATGAATGTTATGTTGCGCGTATTTACAGGTTTAATTGAGGCGGTAAACCTATGTTTCAGCATGGTGTGGGAAGGGTTAGGGAGAACACATTCTTATTGTGAAATTGTAATTATTCAGAATATAAGTCTGTGATATTTTAAATATTAATTTAATGTATTAATTATAAAGATATACATATAAAATCAATTTTATCGAAAAACATTGTTTTTTTGTTTGTTTTATATTTGGTAATGCGCCTTCTCCATATTGAAAATCAAAGTCCAAGTTCGAATTTCGGTAGCGCAAAAACAATTCTTTTCCATAAAATTGATTTTGTTTGTATATCTTTTAAATTAATACGTTTAATTAGTATTTAAAGAAATTTCACGTATATATTTATGTTCATTGTAATTTCAATGTATGCTAATATTGTTTTTGTTTTTCTTAATTTTATTCCTTGTCAGAAGTCGTAATCTTATGAATCCTGTGGATAGGTATTGTGAGCGGGGTCTTTCCACGTGATCTGTTGCCTTCTATCCTACCTTGGACCATTAATTTTTCCATGGTGTCTCATGTCTCTCCTATCCACCCTTGGACCATAAATTTTTTTACGGCGTCACGCATCTAAGATATATTCGAAAGTGTGTAGTTGAATATATATACTTTTCGATATTTAATTGAGTTATACTTGAGGCATTCGTTCTGTCCACAATATGCAGAGCATGTGAATAAACGGGGCCGAATGCTGGCCTCTAAGATAAAAATACGTGCAAAGTATGTATTTCATTGGCGAAGATCCGTTGATTGGCAGATGTCACTGGATTGGGTAGTTAACTGGAATTAAACAATTTTGAAAACAAATTGATAGTTGAAAATTGCTCTGGAACTCTCAAAAATGCAAGAAGACGTGTTGGGATAAGATCCCGTGGACTGTATCGATTAAAATTCCTGGTTAGTTGACGCAATCCAAATTGGAACAAGAAAGGAATGTTGGCAGATGGATCTGGCCTGCCTTGATATTGGTTCTGGATTGGACGTCAAGTTTCACCTCCAATTGAATCTCATTTTGGTAGTTAAGAACGGAGATATCACTACACTCGTGATACTGAAGAACACCGCTTCTTTTTCGTGGTCATTTTAAAATAAATATATGTGTTGACAGCTCGACATCGAAATGCAATCTGGTTTGACGTCAGCGAAATTCCTAGTTAAAAGTGGGCCAGAAAAGTAGAGGTAAAAAAAGGTTTATTGGATGGAATACATAGGGAGTATTCAACTTTCGTTAACAAAACGTGTCCCGACCAATTGCCGAGATCGAGAAAGTAGTAAAAGAGTGTGTAAATATGTGATCCTAAATTGTTGGTATAAGGCAATCAAAACTGGTAGAGGATCTATACCAGTCAGCATGATAGTATAAAATGCTATTTTTCTGGCAATTTTTGCAACCAACCTCAATTTAAAAGTAGCGGCTAGCGGTATTTCTAGCGAGATGCTTGGCAAGTTTCTATTAACACGCACAAGAGATTCATGTACCCATGAAGATGGATACTGTATATTCATCGTCTATATAACAGATTTGGTAGCACGATTTATGCCCTCCCCATCTTTTTCTTATACCATTTACTTGGGGTCAGCCTTCTCCTCTTGTATACTCTTTTGAATGAGGTGGGCGTTTTTCATTTCCTCTTCAATGTTAAACCAACACCGTCGCCCAATTATATTTGAAGAAATGCACCGTCAGACCTACATAGTTTTTGAATATGTGATAATGCACTATGGAGTAGCGCAGCCCTGAATATGTTGTACTATCTTGGTGAAAGACCATCACCGATGAACGTTGCTTGGTAATGAATTGCAAATCAAACGGTTCGAGTTTTTGTGTCTTTCTACGTATCAAACTGATCTCTTACGTTTATCTACAGAATAAAATATAAATATGTCTACATGGGAGTGAGATTCATCACTTAGTGTTATATTTCGTTGACACGGGGCATAATAAATGTAATCTATGAAGTGATTTATAAAAATATACTCATCGTCATCCACGTCGGTCCCTCGTGACTGAGGATCGTGATCTCCATGAACTCCGGCCCTCTCGACTATGCTCCTCCACTTTTCTCGTCGTTCTGCAGATCTTTGAGCTATCATTCATCAACATACTCATAATTACTTCGGTTTTAACCAGTGATAATACATCAATCAGTTTCGTAAAATACCCTTTCCGTCACCGTGATGTCAAATAAACGGACTAAAACCATATGTTTAATTGTTCTAATATTTTCAAATTCAATTAATTAAAACATCAGAACAAAAGAGCAAATTAATTTTACTTTAATAATTTACGAACCAGATGTGAAATTTGTAAAATGTTCTACCAGACGGAATGGACACGAAATTCCGGTTCATTTCTAGCACTGGTCGGTAGGCTCGGCCGCTGAGAAGTTTGACTGCATGCTCCGTAAAATAACTTGCCTCGTTGCGAGATTTTTAACCGTTAAATATTTAAATTAAAATATATCGTCCCGTTAAAATTTAAATGATAGCGGCGCGCAAGTCCACCCATCGGTGACAGCCGAGCGTTTTGTAATTACCAATGCGTCTGAATTTCATTTCACACAGTTGTATTTTTACACCCACACACGAGTCGCAACCAATGTGGGTGTCTTTTATATTTTCAAATTTTTTTAAATTTTAACAGCCAATCTACTCTATAAAACGCTTAATGTACAATTAAATTTTTTTTAACATAGATGGCGCTTTAGTTTGTGTTAAATTTAAATAGACGACAGCGCATTAAAATATTCTTTCAATAATTTGATTATATATGTATATCTTTCAGAAAGCAATCACTTTGTGGTATGATATGTTAGATTAAATAAAACACAATCACTTTGTATAAAACACAAGCTTTTCGCTCAGCTCAAGCTTCGTCAGGGCGTATTCTAAACTTACAATAAATAAAAAAAATAGTACACTTCGAAAATGTTCGAGGAATATGTGCGTAATCTCAACCTTGTCAAAAATATAAGCATTAAAAAAATCGTAATTATGCGATTATTACGATTAATTCATATATATATTGATTCTAGATTATATATAGAATACAAAAAAATAAATATCATGTATTTTAGAGTGGCATGACTATTTTTTGTAACATAAAATATAGAATAATTATAGATACATTTTGCAAATAATGTATTTATTTCTAAGTACGTTGACATGTTAACATGGTTTTGTAATAATTTCAAACAATAATATTTTCCATAACGGTGAATAATTTGCATATATTACTTAAACATTTTTGGCTTATTATGTAGTGAGGTATCCACCCGTAAAATATTATGGACTTTACAGCCTGTATTGTTAGTTTTAAATACCCCCTGACGAAGATCGAGCTAAGCGAGACCGGTTGGCGTTTAATAAAATTCGTGGTGATTGTGTTTTATATAATCCAAAAATATAACTTCCTTATTTTGGTACAGTCCTCACAGAGTGCTAATCAAAAATGCAATTACAATCTAATCATTTTGTCTGAAGCGCCTTTTACGTGTTAATGAAAGCAAACACGTTATCCTTCGTTGCATTTTATTAGTTTCTAAATATGATACACTGTACAGTATTTGAATCATTTAATGGAGGAGGGATTTTAAACAAATTACGTCACAACATATTTGCAATGCGGAAGACGAAAAATTATATCACACAATTAAAAAATACCAGTAGTAAAATTACACGATTAAAGTTGCTCAATTAGGCAGAAATTATGGCCGATTTCATTGAAGCCTGTTAACCTTTCAGAATAACAAATAAATATATGCGTTGTCTCTTTTTACACAAAACATTATTCTTATATAATATTATTCATTCATGCAAATGGAACACAAAATTATTTAAATTATACCATGTCTCTGTAAAGGTATGCAACTGTTTAACTGAAAATAAATAAAATTGTATACGTAATAGGCGCGAATAAAGCTTATAATCAGTTAAATCATGACGTTGATATTAAAAATAGAATGGTATTTAGGGAATTTCTGTTGAATTTATAGTATACGTAAATTCTAGGACACTGAAATTTTCAGAATTAATTTCAGTTTACTAAAATTAGCATGCTGGATGACTTCGAGATGTGTTGCTGAAGCCGATTTTTCGCAAGATGGATACACCAAATAAATAAGTTAACTGGGTTCTCTTTAAATGCTGCAATCAACGTGGCTCAAGACTGGGAGGAATAGAGACGTAGTGTACATGAAATTACTGACAGATCAGGAAATCAATACCAAAATTAGATCAAGTCTAAATGATGGAACACTCGATGTTTTGCTATTGCTATGGGTACATTATTCGTAAAGATAAAGTTGTTTTATATTCAAATACCCAGCTTAATACTCGATCAGCTCTTATATAATTAGCTGGGCAGGGGACAAATGAAAATAACGAAAGTGTTACAAAAATAAATAATTAAAATAAATTGAGATTTTAAGTTAATTTTTTTTACGTGTCAATTTAATTTCTTTAAGTTCACTATATCTTTATATTTATGATAGATAGCATATGTTGTTTTAATAATATTTTGTTTTTCTTACGGGAATTAAAAACAAAGTACACTACGCGGTGCATTGTTAAAGCATAAGAAATTTCTGCATCGAAACACAGATTTTACGGAAACCTTGGCCACGATAGCCGCCTGCAGGACCAAGCAGCCGATATCAGCGACATCTGATTGCATTTCCTTTAATTATACATAAATTATAGTTGACCTTTCTGTCTTTTTTTATAAATGTAACATTAATGAGAAAAATACAATTTTCTAATCTAAATCCCTGATTGCTTTCTGGGTTGATCCCACAAGTAAAAATATTTTTTACGTTTAGTAAATATAAATTATTTATTTATCCAACAAAATATTTAAACATTGAACAATCAAATTGCACATACAGTAATTGATTTGCACATCAAATTTTGATCGATTGCACATTGAAATGATTTTTATCTATGGTACTACTATCGGTTGGTATCTACTATCTCAATATTAATAAAATTCGAAATTCAAACTTTAACCTACTGGATATGTGTAATTAATTATTTTTATAATAATAATAATTTTAAATTTAACGTTCTATGGACGCACTCCATTGTAAAAATTATCTATTGATAATATGTTGAAACAAAATGTTTAAAATAATCTTTATAATCTTAATCACATTTTTTAAATGTGCATATTTGAATTAAAAATATCTTATCTTTCACAGTAGATAGTATTAATATACACAAGAATTGTATTTAAATAGCGTTTATTTTATTCTAAATATATGTTGTTAGTCTAAGAACCGGTAGTTAACTAGGGATATTAACGACTATAGTCGTTATATTAAATTCAGTAAAATCAGATTAAGATCAAAAAGTGTTATGAAAATTAAATAATTATTTTTACTGTATTAATGTGTGTATATGTTGAGCATACATATTTAATAATAATTAATTAATATAACAGCTTATAAATACATATGAATGAATAATTAAATGAAAAATATATTTACAATTATATCCAGTTATAGCTTAAACTTACTAAAAACTTGGAAGTTTACCTTGTATACAAATTTAATAACATGGTAGATATGTAGTAGCTGGTAAGCTGGCAACTCATTATTGATAATTAAATTTTATTTTATTGGATAGACTATCAGTACTATATCTACATTTTAAGTAATAATTGAATAAATAAATATATCAACTTACTATTCTACATTAAAAAAATGACGCGTAAAATGATATTTGGTTAGAATAATAAAATTAGCGATATTAAGTAAGTAAATCCAAATCTAACAAATAACATTTTCTGCAACATACCTATGTCAAATTGATGATTTCATATTTATTTAAACACGTCCCGGTACAACATCGCGCATTTGTGTGGATTAGAAAATCTGATCTAAAAGATTTATTGAAACACACGAAAACGTTATACCAATATTAAACATAGATTATAAATGTTAATACAGGATGAATATTATGTTCCAGGCCGATTTTGTTAAGTCACCATTTTTGTTTGGTAAATATTTGTCAATTTGTATTTGGTAGTCGTAGAGAGTAGTTAATTACAATTTATAATAAAGTATTGAACGCCTCAACAACGTGTTGAAGTTATTAAAAGATTTTATCCTAGTAATATTGGCAATGCGAGAGCCGTT
This sequence comes from Eubasilissa regina, assembly GCA_022840565.1. Lineage (NCBI taxonomy): Eukaryota > Metazoa > Arthropoda > Insecta > Trichoptera > Phryganeidae > Eubasilissa > Eubasilissa regina. The sequence continues at coordinate 6,914,306 of JAINEB010000017.1, forward strand.
AACGGTGATCGCTATGGTTACAGGGTCCTGATCACTCAGTTCAGGGATCTATTCATCAAAAAATACTCCCAAAATAGGGACAGTAGACGAGGCACAAAATAGATCGAGTTGGATTGCTGATCTGTATAAATCCCTGTGCATAGATCGGAAAACCCTGCACGGTAACGGAGAACTCCAGTCGCCTCGGACCACCCTTGCCACTGGACCAAGCTCTCCATTATTCTAAGAGTGTGTGTTACTGTGCAACATCATCTACACCTTTAACTATTCCACGCACAGGCCTCTACCATGGTCTACCCAATAAGCTGGGTGGCAATGTACGTAGCAGGAACACTACTAAGCGGTCATAAAAATGATGGAGGAAGATCCGTCGCTCAGAATCGCTTTGCCCGTACACTACATATGGATGGAGAGTAAAAATCTTCAGCCACACTCGGACTCACAATCGTGAACCATGGCAGGCGTCATCCTCGTAATGAAGGACCGCCGAAAAAGAAGAAGATGATTTAATGCATGTTGCATTATTTGTTATTTATTATTCACATTAGTATGTGCTGGTGTCGAGACTTCATCATGAACTTCTACCCGGGTTTCCCGTGACAGGCCCCTCCGCCGTTCAATAAAACACATATTCTCATAACTTATACAAAATACTATTTACTGAGACAAATAGTATTCTGTATTTGCCATTACTCACTGTGAATACTATCATTACTATAAATAAGAATTGATTGGACAGGTGTGCACTTGTGCTGAGTTATCGACTGTAATTAAGACCACTTGAGGCAACAATTGGCGCCATTTTGACGCAAAAATGTAGTACAAATTTGCGAATCGAAGGTCGATATGTACACAATGCGAGCGTAATGCAAGATGTTGGTCAATTTTTCACGCACTGTCTCTCAGCGAATCAAGCAATTATGTTTATATTTTATATTATACCAAGCATTAACAAATTAATTAAAAAAAATTCTAATGCAAAACGGCCAGCGTTCTATACGAATAATAAATTAAACATTTATATTTTAAATAACAAAGGTAAATACTTTTAAAATTAGCGATATTAACTTTGTGGTTAAAATTAATATTTTTTATTTATTATCTTTGTTTTATTAACCACTGAATTGAGTTTAAATACATCTACCGGTTTCGAAAAATACCATATATACTTGTAAAATAGTTTTAGTACATTTCTTGTCCTGAGGAAGGAAGCATCGCTCCCAAACATGGAGATTTTTTAAAATTAAAATAATCGTGGTGAAAATAAAGTATTTTATTATTATACTAAAAATATATAGTCATTTAACATCATGAGACATTACTATATACAAGGTGTAACAGACTTAGTTCCCAATAATTTACCTGACTAAAATAAGAGTCGAAAATGTTCAAAGAATATGTGCCTAATCTCAACCATGTCAGAAATATAAGAATTTTAAAAAGTAGTAATTATGCGTTTACTTCGAGTAATTGAAATATTTAGACGATTCCAAATTACATATTAAAATACAAAAAATTAAAAGGCATCGAATTTTGAGCCGCTATTTTTTCTTTGCTGGTTTAGGCCTCAAGGCAAAGAAATATATTAATATTCTCAGAGTTATAAGCATTTCAAAAAAATCGTTATTATGAGATTATTTCAATTAATTGAGATATTTTCTTGATTCCAGATTATATATTGAATAAAATAAATTAAAGTTCATCGAATTTTAAGCGGCCAGCTTATATTTTGTCACATACTTTAGGGCCTGAAGCAAAAATATAAATTATTAATGGATAAATTTTGTAAATATTTATAAAAGCTTAACGTGATTTTGTTAGGTTTAAAAAATTCAAACAATAATATTTTACACAATGGTGCAAAATTTGCATATTCCTTTATCATTTTCGACTCGTAATTTAGTCAGGTATTCACTAATAAAATTTTGTAGACTAGGTCTGTTACACCCTGTATATCTGAACAAATTGCAATGCAAAGTACATGAAAACACAAGGTACATTTTAAAAATGTCAAGTGTTAATGTTTAGGTGAATATAGCAGAACTTTTGTTAATTAAATATAATTATTATTTGTATTCTTATTTTCGTGCCATACCCATACAACAGACGTGGGTTATCATTACATTGTTTACTGCGTTTCATAAAAGTTCTTCAATAGATTGACCAAATAATTGCCTCACGTTTTTCAACAATGATGTTCTCCTTCTTCCAGGGCCCCGACTTCCAGCAATCTTTCTCTGCATGTTCGAGAACCAATGGTTGGGGATCTTCCTCTTCCTATTCGAAGTGGCCCACCACAACAAGCTTCTCCGAGCTATCTTTCCTTCTCGAAAACTAGATGATAGTCTCAGGCAAACGGTTGAGAGTCTGTCTTTGATATTCACGTGTCTCCAGCACCACATCTCAAAAATATCAACCCGTCTTCTTTCCCTTGCCTCCAGGGTCCATAATAAATAATATGTAAAAAATATAATATACTTGCAAAATACATATTCGTACATTCATAGAAACCTTCTCAAGTTTCCCCACTCTTCTCTATCCATTATTATTTGCTGCCACGTATTTCCGCAGAGTTTGACAATTGAATCAGTCCAGCGGGTTTTAGGGCGGCTTTTCGGCTTTTTGATTGTCCTCGGGAATAGAACACACCTTCGATTATTTAAAAAAAAAGCACATAAAGGAAATGAAGCGACGTTTGCTTTCACGTTCAACAAAAATATAGAAACTTGCTTTCAATTGGTTTAAAAACTGCTTTAAAACTATCTTATTGTGTAAAATGCCATTGATTGAGGATCTTACCAGTTTATTTTTATATTTTTTACATTTAGCGTATTCATTTACTACTGTTTTTTTATAGCCTTTGACGGCGACCATTCAAGTGTGAACATTTTACGAACAAAACGCTCGGCTAATGTTTATTATCTTTTCATCGCACAGCACTAAAGTTTTATGTTATTCAATAGAACGAAACAACAGATGGCCAACCTATTTTTAGTTAATTGTGCATAGTGATCAATATAAAAGCCGTACAAATGATATACATGCTTATAGTCCGCCTCGCGTTTTGTACATAACGAATCATCATTATCACCAATTATGAGGGAAATACTGAAGTGTGGAATGAAAATGTATAATGTAAGGTTATCGCTGTGGAGTATGATTGGATCGTCAGTATGATAATAATGTTGGTGATATTGAATGAATGATGTAGGAGTCTGCATATGGTGCGAATCAGAATGCAAGTGATGTTTTAAATGATAGACTGTATAATGCGTTAAGTGTTGGATTCCCTTATATACTTTCATCACTCACGTGTTTGATTGATAAAGGCTTGTTTTTCGAATTGGAAATACTTTTTCTAGCGATAGTTAATTTAACAGCTGACAACTTATTTGTGCTCAGTTTGGTTTGCCATTTCAATGTGCAAATTTATTTCGAAAATCGTGGTTCAGTTCGCGAAACTGACCGTGCGCTACGTCCATTTTACGGTCGTTATAATCGGTGGTTATAATCGTCCATCCGAGCAAGTAATTCGAAAATCATGAATTGTTTTTGTATCGCCTTTTAATTCGTCTTGTTATTGCCGATATACGTCCCCAGCTGCTCTAAAAAATGGTTGAAAATTGGACTTGGACGAGCCAGCCGTGGTGCCCATATGCGCGAAATCATATTTAAACACTGATAGTGTAAAAGTATCTTTTCAATAAAGCCAATACCATGGCCATTACTATGATTCTTATGTGTTATTTCATTTTTCTGTTCTATACCACTAAAAAAACATCTTTATATTATATGCATAGCTGGAGAATGAAAAAACTACTGATACTTATTAAGCACAGTTTATAAATATTGAAAAGTTTAATTTTACAATAAAGTTACTACGTGCAAACAGTTTACGGAGGCGATTCTAGTAGCTGTTATTGGGAAGGTGGCGGTGAGAAGAGTGACGTTCGAGAGACGGCCTTCCCGCCGATTGCTGGCTGCATCAGTGGCCGCACTACCAAGTGTCGGTACTGGGAGATATGTTTCACGCACCGGTATCTGCAGGGTGCATTCTTTAATGCCGGGTGGTGATGACAAGAGTGGAGACAATCTCAACACAATCATTACAGCATTATAGCCGGGGATGTGCCTCATATATAAAATCCATCTATTTCTATTGTATATGTTCTGAGCTTTGAATCGAAAGTCATCGACTTTGAGAGCGCATATTAGGGCATGTACGTCCGTTCTGACGAAGGTACAATAGAATCTAAAACGGTCGATGTTAAATTAATCAAAATGGTTTATACAATTTTTAATGTTTTTCAAATTTGGTAATTAATATTGATAATTCTCCATTTTGTTACGTTTCCGAAATAAATTAAATATATTTTTTACTCATTTTATTGTGAAGTTATTTTGTATTTATATCAAATTCGATGTATCAGTTATACAGAAAAAAATATTTGTTTATCACCGGGATATGATTTTATGTCTCAATAACTTACTTCTTAATATTTTTTTAACTGACTCATCTGGATTGTGTTCGTGATTAAAGTTGACCAAATTTAGCATTTTTTTATTCTGTAATTATATGTCGATCAGAAAGGGCCAGTGAAATCCATTGAAATAAAAATGATTTCCGGCAAGATGCGACCGAAGAAAAAAAGAAAATCTCGCCAAGCGAAAGTATTTTGGGTCGGTGAGCGTGAACAAGCTCGGCGGGCCTTACAGAAGATATTGCGCATCAGCCGGAAATGCCACAAAAATAATTAAGTCTCAACAACGTATTGAGACTTTACAATGATGATCCAGTAGCAAGTCAGATGAATGCAAATTCCCAGAAAAGATGAATAAAAGCGCGTTAAAGACGGTCGGTCATTTTGGATTGTACGGCCGTCAATGTTCTCTCCATTCTTGGGTTTTTAATACAGCCTATTTCAATAAAAGAGACGCACAATAATCAGCGCCGGCGTTACGCACAGGCGGGGCCTGTTTGTCTGTGGCGGCCAAAATAAATATTAAAAAACAAAATCGCAAGTTGCAAAACGACTATAGTATGTAATAAAAATAATCCAATAAAAAACATACAAATTAAATGTATTAATTAGAAAGATGTACATATAAAATCAATTTTATCTAAAAATATTGTTGTTGCTACCGGGATTCGAACCTGGATCTCTTCCTATCTGAGGAACGTGGATTAACCGATTATGCTATACCAACACAGTGCATCGACGACAAATTTTCTAACTTACATGTTACACTTTTCAAATTAATACATCTATCGTTATATTATTTGAAAGCCATCTTCTTTATTTTTACGGAATCTCAAATACTTTTGAGTAATCCGATAGGTGACGCCAGAATTAAGAATTAATTTTTATGAAATTTTGGACACATTGATACAACTTATATATTATTAAGGAGAACACATTCTTATTGTGAAGTTGTAATTGATAATATAATGTAATAATAATATCAGAGACCTATATTTTGAATAATTACAACTTCACAATAAGAATGTGTTCTTTTTAGTAATTATAGTTATTTCCTAATAAAGCAGTAATTTGTTGTCAACACTGGTATCCAAAACATCTTTTGGTAAAAAGTCGGCCTTGGGCGACTTTCAAAATTCCGGTCTAACAAAATACCCCTTCCGTATCCTATCCTATACATCTATTATTCTAAATTTAATATACTACATAACTATGTTCTGAAAAACTGCAACTTCACAATAATAAAGCGTTCTATTTAATAAATAGTAAAAATATAATCGATCAAGCGCGTATGTGGGATATTTATGGCTATGTATGAAGCATGAACAAAGTAAGAATAAATCTGTTAGAAGCTTATTCGATAGAATTAAAAAAGCGGTTTGGACATGTCGAATATACGAGTGAGCAGAGAATGGTAAATAAAGTATATGAGGTGTGTGTTAGAGGTGTTAAACAGAGGGCTTTCGTGAAAGACCTGATTTGATCAGTTAGATCAAATATTGCAGAACGACTCAATTAGAAGCTTCAAAAATTAACGAACGTGTTTGACAACGTGTATGAGAGTGAACGATGTAAGTGTAGCATATCATTGAAAAATAATAATGAGATTAAACTGAATGCGATGGAAATGCAGGAAATGTATAAACAATATTTAAATAACAATAACTATACAAAATACTTTGTTTAAACTTTGTTATTTATTATTCTACATATTTAGATACCTATTGAATACGTCCAAGAACACACAATTACTGAATTTTTACCTCCAAAAGTATTGTTATAAAACAAATTATAGATATCTTATAAAGACGAAGCTATTTTTTATTTCTTATTCTTCAAAAGTTGGCGACCACGTGATAGTATGTTAATGTTGTGTTTGAGATGTTAATCCTTCCCAAAACTGTGTACCTCACCGAAGTTGTTGGCAGTCCAATAGTAAAACTCGTCAGATGCCAATTACAATCGTTATTACAACAATGCTGTCATGGTACAATGATACACATCTATTCATGGAGACAAGCCTCAGAGTAAGAGGGCGCGCTGGGCGCGCGTCACCTTTTTAAACCCGCTCCACACACACATATGTACGTCCACAACAGGCGGTGGTCGCGCGATGCCATCCACACATCGTCACAATCTCAAGGACATCACAGTTAATTTATCCTGTATAAGATCAAAAAGATTTTTTAACATTAAATCACTTTCTGTGGTTTCACAACCAAGATAATCTCTTCGTATCGATGCCTCTGCTACCTTATATCTTCCCCAGCATAATGATTTGTAAAATATCACATATTTCATTGTGGAGAATGTGTCCGAAGTATGCGGCTTTCCTTGATATATTTTATTAGTTATCTTTATTTATTTATGCGTCTTAACACATCTTTAATAGTAATGTGGTCAACCCAGGTCCTACCGGTAGGTATGGCGATGTTTTTCTTATTTTCTCACCCAGCGCATAAAATACAGCATTGGTACTTAACACTCCTGTTTCAGAACGGGGCACAACATGAAATCAAAAATCTTATTTTTAAAACTAATTATTACATATTAATGATATTGAGCTGGTATTTATTGTAATTCACATAAATATCCGAAGGAATGCAACGAATAACAATGTCCACTACTATGGAACACTATAACAATATGACATAGTAAGACAGTAAAAAGTAGAGAAAATGATGTTTTTCCAAAGACAATCGGGACCATTTTATAAGTTAATTCTCTTTATTAGGTAACGGCAGACATGACGTACGTATTTGGTCGCGTCTTAGATCTTTTCGCTAACATAGGACATGCACGTGCGCGGTGTGTTCGCAAACGCGACACGTCCGGCTGCGTCATTGCTCCTGACGGCCGGGCGCTTATGAATTTTCTTATAAAATGACGACAAATTTAGTAGTATCTTGTTCGTATTGTATAAGAAATTTAATTAAAAATATGATAGAACATGCTCAAACCATTATACTTCATTAAAACGCAAATTTGAATGGGGTCACTTTGTACCCCACTCCTCGATCCTATTTTCAATATTTCAGTTCTTGAAGATTAAAATAGCACAAAATATTTTTTATACGTACACCGTGATCCAAAAATAGAGGGAACATTAATTGTTACCCGATCTGAATGTGGCGGAAGATTACCAGAGGTGCATGGCCTTTAGAGAAGCGCGTGTCCGTCCTATATTGGCGGCACTAGCGAGACAGTTTGTTTAAGGTACCGATGGGCACGAACATGAACTTTCTGATTTATATTTAATATGCGAATAACGACTTGGTTTCGTTTATTTCCTGTTTACACATTCATTCATGCTTGCGTCGGGCCTCGGAGTACTTTCTCGCGATAATGGATATAAAGGACCACCCAATTCACGATCGGAATCAGGTAATGGAGACCTCATTTTGAAACGGCCGAAAACTTTTCCGAAAAATTGATATGGAAACAGTAATGATCACTTTCGTGTCTCGGCCCGCGGGGATCGGTTTTTGTTGGCGTTTTTAACCCCTCATCATCCGAGTACTGCACTGCATAGCATCGAAGATAAATGTAATAATGAAGGATGGTTTTTTTTTAAAGTATAGAATTTTAAAATGAAATAAAACACACAAAAATCGTGGTAATGGCCATAGTGTTGACATTATTAGAAAAATAATTTTATTCCATTAGTGTTTAAATATGATTTCGCCGCGGCTGGATCTAATAAAGCGCAATATGGAAGTTCAATTTCGACTAATTTTTGAAGCAGCTGGGGACGTATATCGGCAATAATGCGACAAATGGAAAGGTGTTAGGTCACACGATCTTGGAGGCCAATTTGCAGGTCCATTACGCGAAATTATGCGATCATCGAACGTTTCCTTAAATAAATTGATTATGACGCGCGCTGTATAAGATGTTGCGCTCCTTGTTAAAACTACAATTCTTCCACATTAATGCCATTCAATAGGGAAACGAAAAAGTCAGTAATCATGGATCTGTAGCACTCTCCATTGAACGTTCTGGCCGGCATCATTTTTGAAGAAACAACAGCTTCTTCGGTACGCACTGTACGGCATCTCTGTGGATGCGTATTATCAATTAGAGTATGCGTGGTTTGAAAACGATTCATGGTTTTCGCGAACTGAATCACGATTTTCGAAATAAATTTGCACAATTTGCAAGCATTAGTCTATTCCTGATTAAATGGCAAATCAAACTGAGCACAAATCAGCTGTTAAATTGACTGTCGCTGGAAAAAATGTTGCCAATTCGAAAAAAAAACCCTTTACTTTTGTCTTTTCTTAAACGTGATCGTTATATAACATCAGATACTTTGTTGGGTAGTTTTATAAATAAAAGTAATGCTATAGAAAGAATAAAGTATGATTACTCAAAGACTTTCGACAACACGAAGAAGAAACAAACTTTTCACAAGTATACTTTGGACAATCTCGAGAAAGAGAAATTCAGGGAAACCGACCAAAGTCGAGCGAGAAAAACCATCACTAACAAGATGGATAGAACATCTTATGAAGTGAACAAGCTCATATTGAAATTGAGAACAACATGGCTTGAGATCGGAAGGAATGGAGATACAAATACACCAGGAGACCACGATGCTCAAAAATATACTTCTATATGATGATAATGTATCAGATGGTTACCACAATGAAGTAGATTAATGACGAAATGCCTACAAAAAGACTTCATATAAAGGAAATAAAGTAATTGCACAAGGTAGTCCATGAGTATCTATATATTTACTGTTTCTTCTCATGGTTACATTTAATATACAATTTAAAACACAATCGCATATTAAATGTAACATTTTTGAATAAACTCTGTGATTAAACAGTAAATATGTAAGTACATTTTATTTATGCATTACCTTGTCTAATTACTTTATTAAAATATGTGTGGTGAAGCGATGTTAAAGAGCCGATGGAGATGCGTGCGGCCATCATATCTTAGAGGCACTAGCAGGCATGTCGCTCGTCACGTGGTAAAAGTTTATATTGCGTATCCACAGATGGCACCTTGAATCCATATCACCGTGTGCTATAGGTTGAATATTATATTCCAGGCCGATTGTGTTTGACCGCCATTTTGGTTTGGAAAATATTTGTTAAATTACATTTAATAGTCGTAGAAAATAGTTAGTTACAATTCATTATGGAGTATTTAATGCCTGAAAAATGTGTCACAAAGTCATTAAAATATTTTATTTAAATAATAATGGCAATGCTGTAATCATTAATGGAGATCGCTTTCTTCACATTGAATTGGGTTGATTGGGTTTGCAACACGTGTGGTTTAAATAGAACAGTGCCACACACACACATCCCGAGCTATGCTTGAAATTTTGTGAGAAATTATATGTCAAAAAGTGGTGATATCGACTGGCCTCCTCGATTACCTGATTTGATGGCTTAGGACTATTTTCTGTGGCAATTGAAAGGAAAGGTCTACGCCAATAAGCCAACAACAATTTTGATGCTATAGGATAATATTTGAAATGAAATTGCTGAAATAACACGCGAAGTGTGCGAGAATGTTATGATTAAAAGATACATTTGAGTCGCTGTCAGAGGCGGCCACTTGGCCAATATCACATTTCATACACAATTGTAATAAAACAAGTAATCGATAAATAAACACAAACTTTAAAAAAATGTATTTTCGTAGAAAAGAATCACTTTGTGGTTTAACATATTATATTAAATAAAATAACAATTACTTTGTATGAAATCACTACATTTATTATACGTCAACCAGTTTCGCTTATCTCAAGCTGTATCAGGACGTATTTAAAACTGATCATTAATACCCTTTTACACATATAATATAGAATTATATGCAAAAGAAAGAGACATACTACATATACAGATAGACGGAACATTAAGGGAGGGGAAAATACAGTGTTGATCGATATTAAATATATCGCACATAATTTTATATTATATCTCCCTCTTTATATAAGAGTGCATATATATATATATATATATATATAAGTGCACTCTTTTTGTATTTATGAAAAAAACATCAACCTGGAACATAATATTCACCTGTATTATCAAGATTAGCTAGTTTCAAGATTATTTATGACTTTTAATATTTGTTAGTTATGTTAATTCATTGTGTATTAAATTCACATTAATAAAATTGACAAGCATACTGGTATGCGCACGTCGAGGGTTATCGTGTCAGGTATTTACTTTCATTATTTAAGCAGGTGCACAGCGCGATCGATATCAAACATCACGCAATGGTTTTATCTCAGCGATTGTGATATTTTAATGACCACAATTCCGAGCACCACGTAAAAGTGGATCCTTTATTTGATTGACATTGAAGAACACCACGAAAGTCCATTTGAATCTTTTGAATATCGATCTCTTTGTAAAAATGGAACGCTGATGATTTACTGTTGGTACAGAACACGGTGGTTATTAAATTACTCCTTTTATTATAGACCTAATAAAATATCGCTACACGGTCCTCATTAGCCGAATTTCGCTCCATTACTACTCCACATTTTACAAACAAAACCAGATTATAGAAGGATTGTATTGGGACAGTCGGATGATGAAGTTATAATGAATTATTTTCACATGACGACATATTTTACAAGAGTTGCAAACTAACTAACTTATTTACCTTTTCGTCTTTCTCTGCGTGAGTCTATCACATATATATCTTTTTTTTTTAAATAGAGATGCGTACACGGAATACATGTCACATCAATATTCTTACTATTTTCTTACTAACTTGCTGGAGTCCTGGAACGAGGCGCGAACTACTGACCACTAGATCATTAGGCCAGCGTCTTAACCACTACACCAATTCTCGTTGATTTCCATCTTCCATTATCTGATCAGCCTGGTCTTGTCAACTTTTCCGCACACGTCCTCTATTTCTGGTGCCATCAAAATTAGCTTCAAATATATATTTTTTCTATTTTAAAGATAATGCATTATTATTTGTGAAGTTGTAATTTTTTCAGAGCATAATTCTGTGATATTTTAATACAAATACAATACATAAATTAGAAAGATATACCTACAGATGAACTCAATTTATCGAAAAAATATTTTAGCTGCCACTGGATTTTGAACCAGGATCTCTTCCTGTTCGGGGAAGTGTGATATCCAATTACATTATGTCAGCCTAGTAAATAATCGACAAATTTTCAAACTTAAATGTTGCAGGTATTTCAAATTGATACATCTTAATTAATTGTTAATTAATTAGCTTGTTGGTGTAGTAGTCAAGACGTTGGCCTAGTAAGCTAGTGGTCATGGGTTCGCGCCTCGTTCCAGGATACCAGAAAGTTAGTCCTATTTTCAACAAGCGTTTAGCTCAGTTTGAAAATAGTAAGAATATTGATGTGACATGTATTCCGTGTACGCATCTCTATTTAAAAAAAAAAAATTGTATTAAAATATCGCAGAACAATGTTATGAAAAAATTAAAACTTAACAAACAATGTGTTCTCTTTAAAATATATATAAGTTGTCTTAAAAAATATCAAAAAAAAAAAAAAAAATTATAAAATCAAATTGAAAAATCTCTGGCGTTTCCTAGCGATTATTTTTCAAAGCAGGTATTCGCAATAAAAAGGTGATAGCTTTCAAATAAATGGAATGGAATCAATTTGAAATAACTGCAACATCTAAGTTCGAAAATTACTCAACTATTACGAGATAATAATTGTATATTGCACTTCCCCGGATAGAAAGAGGTTCAAATCTCAGTGGTAGCTAAAATATTTTTTCGATAAACTGAGTTTATCTGTATGTATATCTTTTTAATTGACGCATTTGATTTTTATTAAAATATATTCCTAAAATTCAACTGAAGTGTTTTAGCATATTGGAAAATATTTTTTGCTAACCATTGGAACCATGGACATCTGTACTTATACCGTAGTTTTCAATAGGTTTGATACTCTTTTCAATTGTCAGTTTGTAACACAACTTTTGTTTTTATTTTTTCAGTGTTTATAATTTCTTAACCATAAAAAAGTGTATTCTGTAACATGTTACTCTCATAATGATTGTACATTGTACCATGATGTCATGTTAGGACTATATATAAGGATAATTTAATCTGAATAGTAAATAAATAATTTAAGAATTACCCGATAATATTGAAAATCACTATGCAATAATATTGGAACTCTGTCCGTAATATTTCCCTCTTTCATTATCTCAATTTCAATAAGATTTTATGTTGGTAGGCACTTCAAGAAAAATAATAATAAACAAACAAGTAATAGAGGCTAAATTATATTTAGAAATATAAAAACATAACTAAACTTGTAATTATTAGATCATAGATAAAATTAAAACAAATTCATATTAAACAAATATCAGATATCTCGTAGAGACAAAGCTATTTTTATTATAATAAATGGAAAATATATGGAAGTATGGGGTAATTACAGAGCTTACGACCTGTATTCGGCTGGTTTAAGTGATGACATATGTGCTGTTTAAAATAATAATGGAAAAATGAATTATCAAATTTGGTCCATAGATGGTGATGGTGTAGTGGTACTGTGGAGATTTAGGGGTAAGAGTTGGTGAACGTTGTATATGTATAAAGTGAAAACTTAAGCCAGCCGAAGACAGGTCGTATGTCCTGTAATTATCCCATACTTCCATATATTTTCCACTAAATGTAATAAAAATAGCTATGTCTCTATGAGATATCTGATATTTGTTTAATAATAGAGCCTTTGTAGGTAAACATTCAATTATTGCGTGTTCTTAGACATGTTCAAATATTGCTAAATTTAAATTAGACTATGCGAGTACTTTAAAAAGTCTGCTTTGTTGTTGACAATTTTATTTATTTCGTTCTGTAGCAATTGATGAAGTGTCACTCCATTACGTTCGTATAATATTTCCAAAAATCATTATCTTTCATTACAAAATCATATTGCTTGGGGTCCGGAGACAGGAGACTTTAACCAAATCCATTTGTTGTCTGTTTATTACATATATACGGTAGGGATCACCAAATGAAACTGTCAATAATCCATCATGAAATAAGAAATAAATTTGTTTATTATATGTATAAATAAACAAGTCGTACACGTTATATTTTCAGAGCATTTTTATGAACTAGAATTAAAAAATAAATTACGGATAAAATAAAAAAACGTAATTAATGTTCTTGCATTAGTTACACGGTCGTGAAAACATCACTTATTTAAAAAATAAAATAAAATAAATAACTGCCATCTATTGCCCGTCATTAAAAGGTGTTACCGTAAAGTCGGTAGTGGAGCACTTTTACGGGGCACATCGGATACAACACGAAGAAGAATTTTAAAATTTCTTTTCTTGTAAAAAAACATCGTTAAGACGCGATTGCATCTCTCCGCGGATATAATGGGTGGGAGGTGAGTGCACGTGTACCGGGGGATCAGAAAATTTCTCACTCATGCCATTGATTTATTTATTATCAAAACATGTTAAGTAAGTAAGTATGACATTTTCTCCCGTATTGTGATAAAAGTCTACGACGAATTTCAGCCCCTTTCAAACCCTCCGAGCAGAAAAATCGGATCACTGCGCGTTGTTTCGCCTTGGTGCAAACTGCTGGCGGTGGGGACATCTTAATAGCTGGAAGGCAAATGACGCGATTGGGATCAAAATTTTCACATGTGACCGCAGTCGTACCAACTCAAAGCACACATGCGCAGAAGGTAGTATGTCAGCCTTAAAAATGTGTTTTGGTGAAAGTGTCGATAATTTTTAAATCTTATATCTATAATAACGATAATTTTACATTTGTTAATTAATGTAAAAAAAAACAATTGAATTTTGGAAAATGGTGACACAAAAACACGCAATTTAATAATAAAGTTATTATAATTGTAATTAGCTATAGAAAATATAAAATAACGCAAAAAAGACTAACAAAAAAATAACCCTTATCAATTGCATCGATTGCAATTATGCAATTAAATCGAAGCAAGGTAAATAAAAAAGAAAATTGGTTTAATATTTGTGAATAAATATGACAAGTAATAATGGTATCTAACAATTAAAATTAAAATCAGAAAACGCTTGTTACTTTACTTTACGGAGATTGTTGTCTTCGAGGTTAAGTTTAATAAATAAGTTGGAGGACTTCTATTTACGGTTCAATATATAATAACCTAATCTGAGAATAAACAGGATGTAACAGACAACATTTTATGGGGGGATACCGGACTAAATTACGAGTCGAAAATGTACAAGGAATATGTGCAAATTACGCACTGTTACGGAAAATATTACTGTTTGAAATTTTTACATAATCGTGTTAAGCTTAAAGCTTACGTATTTTGAAATAAATATTTGCGAAATTGTTCAATTACTAATCTGTATCTTTGCTTCAGGCAATCAACAACAAAAAATAGTCTAACCGCTGAAAATTTGATGATTTTTAATTTTTTGTATTCAATATATAATTAAGAGTCAATTTAGTATTTCAATTATTCAAGGTACACGCATAATTACTATTTTTTGAAATGCTTATATCTTTGGCATGGTTGGGATTAGTTATATTTACCATCAATATTTTCGACTCGTAATTTGGTCAGCTATCCACCCATAAAATATTGTGGACTAGGTTTGTTACACCTGTATAGCGCCCGGGTATCTCAAGGAAGGTGAAGGGAGATTACAGTGGGCGGGGGTCATGAAGCGAGAGCAGCTGAGCATCGTCACAGGCACAAAGCCCTCATCAACAGAATTGAGACCGATGGAAGACCAAGACCTAGATGGGCGAATAATGTAAAGATAGACCTGCACTGTGCCAGCTAGGGATAGATGGCGATCGATGATATAAACAATTGAATTTTGGATAACCTTAATGGGTTTGTTACAAATGTGGATAACCGAGAATCCACGTACGTGCATCTACCTACATATAAACTAACAAATACATAAAGCCATTCGTGCGATATTTCCCGTGTGCCGAATTTAACGCCAAAAAAATGACACCTGTAAGCCATACATGCGACTAATTACCACGTTATTCTGAATGTAAAAACGCGTGTCCTTATACTCGTAATATAAACATTCATATATAAATCACGTCTGCCATACACTAAAGATAGCACGTAGGCAGGAATTCTGCATATATAAGAAGCCAGTAAATATTTTATAACCAGTTCTCTGGAATAAATTTAACGTGAAACAACTTGAGTTTTATTGACCGAGTTTGTATTGATACATAAATTATGCATCTCGTTACAGATTATTATTAGTTAATTAAAATATTATGATGATTGAAAAACTAGCACCTGAAAAAGAATACGAAAACGAGTAAATATAGTATTTATTCTGTACGTAATAGAGTTGCTAGAATGCCCTAACCTGTCGCTTGGATGCCCTCCATATGCATATATTCACAAAGTTTCACTTAAGTAAAAGTTTTCAAGGTGTTGATTTATAAATCGATATGATAAAAAAATATATTTACATTTAAAACAAACATGTGATACAAATTTCTCGATCACCTTATAGTGTACTAATACACGAAGCTCCAGTATGATGTATAGAAATACACGTATACGGCACATTAATTCACTAACACACACGTACATATGTATGTATATATAGCAGAATGTGTCGATGTGTGGGTAATAAAATCGCATTTAATACAGTAAATAAAATGGAGGTGTGATTGAAAAATTATTTTATCGGTGTGTAAAAGACGTATCAAAAGACACAATAATTATTAAATGTATAATTAATATAATTTATACCGCAATTATTAAATTTATAAATAGACCGTACCGAATTGATCGAAGTTTTTTGATAGATCGTTTTTTAAAAACTAATCTATATCGTTTTATATACAACTCTCTAATTAACTTTTGGTGTTGCGGTTAGGTAAGTGCAAGTTATTAAGCAATTTTTTTAAATGAATTGCAATTTAATTATTTCGTTAAACATACCTATTTATTTACAAATTTCTAAAATATTAAAGTATAATATATGTGGAACATTTAAATAGTTCCGATTTTTTTTAAAAATACACAACATTTTCTTACATTCGTAGGTCCGTTCGTACCGCACAGCAACATAAAATCAACAATTTCCAAAAAATGTATTCTATTATATAGATAATACTGTAACAGCACATTGGTGGACTAGATCACTGAATAAAACTAATCCTACTTATACAAAACTCTTATTTTCCTCTATCCATCCATGTCGCATTACAACATAAAACAAACCTGATCTGGTGTTAATTCTAAATGTGCGGTTATGGCGTCAAATAAAGTACCTGAAATATTTTTCATTATATTTTAGCGGATTTTAAAAAATAAATTAAGATTATAAAAATGATTTACATTTTGTCATTTATCAACTGATAATTTTTGATTTACGTTGTTAGAGTATATAATTTAAAGACATGTACCGACTTGTAATGTATTTTTAATTGTATTAATTTAAATAAAAAAAAATTTTTTTTCATAAAATATTTTTTCTAAATTGTGACATAAATGCAATTCTAGACTTTTTAAATAGTGTTTTACTATGTCTCTCATAAACGTTATCATATAAATGACACTGCTCCGACGTCTCGGAAATTTAGCGGCAAAGGTCGGTATGAATTATTTGGCAATAATTCTGCTCTGCGTACAAAATACAGTAGACAACGAAATACAGCTCAACTCTGTAGCGTTCATTACGCGAGTTTCGATACAACTCTTACCCGTGTATGTTAACACGCACTGTTAAAGAATATTTTTAAATAACATGATAAGATCTATAAAAAAAGATATAAGTTATCAATAATTAAAATCATACTTTATGAATAAATATGTATTTATTTAATAAAATCAAAAATATTTCATTTTAATATTATAATAATTTTTTAAATTACAAACTCAATATTTAAAGATATTTTTCTAACCAAAAACATAAATGATTATTTTCGACCCTAAAATATTAACCTAGACATTAAACTTTTCAGTTCTCTGGTACATAATATATCGAGTATATTTTCAAATAAGCAAATAGTTAATTTGGAAAAATAATAAATAAAGTATTACGAAATATAAAAACAGTCGTATGATTATTTTGTCTCGATTTTTCAATAACTGAATACTTAGCCAAGAATAAAAATGTCATACTCTAAATGAGTGATATGACTCGCAGAATACAATCAGACTGAATAATTTTTACACCACCCCTTTATTTTACTCGACATTTTTCACATCACGCACCGTTTGATCTTAAAAATTTGCAAATATCTTAATCCATATTAGTAAAATTGTAACACTTTATGAAAAAGTATTGATGTAAGATAATTTTTCAATAGAACGCTATCGATTTAAATTTATCCTTTTTATCTATGTATACCACAACTAGCAAGGTTGCAGGTTAAATAATTGTTTGACCACTCCGATCGGGTTTCGCACACTACGGCGCAAATGCTTGCACGCACATGCGGTCACATATGTGTGTGTGTGAGTAAACTCGTTTTCAATACCAGGACGGCTTTTTTTCAAAAGAAAAAGTGCAAAGAATCTTGAAGGCTTCGACGCCGAGAATGTTTGCGAAATAGCTGTTTCCAGTGAAGATTTTTGACTTGCGCGGGTCTCGGTGCCAGGATGCATAAAAGTCGTAAAAACGCATTTTGCAATACAATTTTTTTGCAAGGCAATGTATTGATCATTGATCATGGAAGCACTTCTTATTATTCTATTAGCACCGGTTTTAGCAGTATATTTTATAAATTTGCGAAACGTATTATTATAAATGGGGGCGGAGTTGACCAACCTCCGCAAGATGTTACCCTAGGTAACGTTGTTGATGCAAGGTACGCAAACGATAATATTTTTTTAATTATGCATTTAATGCAAACGGCATAAAGGTCAACAGCACCGAACATCAGGCGGTAGTTCGAAAACTCAGGGGAGTCAATGGCTTCGGTTGAATGAACTTTTCTAAGGGGTAGAGAGCCCAGAGGAACTAAAAAACCCTTATATTGGAAGCTATGGAAGAGTTTGAACAGCAAGAATAAATGACGATGCTCATAGTCTAAATTAATTACTCATAGTCACTCGCCAAGACATTTGGCCACTGTTTTATGAAAAAAAATTCTTTCGATGAATCGCCTTCTGGAATCACAGGTTGATGTTGATTCCGTGTTAATTAAAACACATATTAAATACTAAATTAATGTATTCATTATAAATATATACATATAAAATCAATTTTGTCGAAAAATATTGTTTTTGCGTCACCGGGATTCGAACCTGGATCTCTATTTCCCATCCGGGGAAGTACACTACCAATTGTGTTATAACGCCAGTATTTTTCATGACAAATTTTCGAGCCTATATGTTATATTTTTTCAAATTAATACACCTGTCGTTCCGTTATTCGAAAGCCATGTACATTATTTTTACAGAATCTCAAATACCTTTGAGTAAACCGACTGCAGACGCTAGAATAATCAATTCATTTTTATTAAATTTAAACAATATTTTTCGACAAAATTGATTTTATATGTATATATTTATAATTAATACATTAATTTAGTATTTAAAATATCACAGACCTATATTCTGAATAATTACAACTGAGATGCGTACACGGAATACATGTCACATTAATATTCTTCCCAATTTTAAAAGATGCTAAGCACTTGTGCTATAAAAACAGGACTAACTTGCTGGTCTTCTGGAACGAGGCTCAAACCCTCAATCACTAAATCACTAGGCCAGCGTTTTAACTACTAGACCATCGAGTTACAAGATAAAGCATTATATATATTGTCTTATGGACAGATTGTCTATGCTATTGAGATCTAAAAATTGAAAGAAGTCACTATTGAGAGACTGGAAGCATTCAAAATGTAAATGTATCGAGATTTGACAAAGATCTCCAATGTTAACCGAATTACTAAAGAAGAGGTGAAATCATGAACCCTGAAAATAAAGGAGAGAAGACTGGACGGACATATTGCGCATACCACAGAGGAATGTTTACATTTTGCAGGAACTGAACATCAATGACAGACTCTAAACTATTAGCCTGAGACGAATCTTTCAGTTTTTTGGGCATCTTGCGAGAAACGAAGATATCTTGGAGACACTTATTGTGGTGGGCCATATCGAAGAACGAAGAGGAAGAAAAATATCCCCTCATCTATTGAACTGACTAAGTGAACAAGGCAACAAGCACTTTTCTGGTGATAACCCTAAGATCTGCAGGATGTCGAGAAAAGTGGAAGAGCATAGTCAAGAGGACGGGTGTTTATGGAAATCGCGATCCTCAGTCATGAGAGAAACTACGCGAAAATACCGCATTTCAGTAATTGATGTAACATTAAGCAGGTGTTCGTTAATGATTTAACATTTCATGATTTAACATACCATTATTTCTATATTAATTTTTCTTTAGAAATATTTATTTAAATACGTCTTAAAATAGCTGAGAAATTGAATTTTATTTCATGAATAGAAATAAAACATGAAAATCGACATCATGTCCAAAAATGACGTAATCAATATTCAAAAAACCAACTGGGATAACTAATTTGATTGCGACCAGTTTGCTAACTGGGTTTCAAGGTTAAAATATCCTTCGGTCATCCAAAGCCTATTTGCAAGTTTAATTAGGATGGTCCTGTAGCTAGAATAACATATATTTTTTTACAAGCAGGTAATAAGGAATTCTGTACGTTTCTATAGTCAAAGTCAAGGTGCAGTCATCGACGAAAATAGCCGAGTGGGTAAGCAACAATAAAAGAGTGCAGAAAATAAACGAACAAAGAAAAGAAATATGTAATTACATAGACAACATTTGAAAGGCCGAGATAAGTGTATTTTTTATTTTTATTATTTTTATATCGTGGATGTAATCATTTTATAGTTATACATTAAAATACTCAGGCAGACTCACTAATGGCATCTTGTTTGTGAAACATTTTAACCATCAAGTATTTTTATGATATGTAGGCACTTAAATTGAACGATCTCTTGAGATCTGCTTGTGTACCTACATAATTAAAAATCGCGTACGTAAAATTAGTTGTACCAAGTTTCAATAATTACTCTGGCATGCTGTCACTGGGAATCCTTGTACAAAGATTGCTTAACATGTCGCTCATCGAAATTATAAATTTGGATTTATTCATTCATTATGGTATGGTATGGTTTGGTGGAGTGGGATTTAGGTTTCTTCATTTTTTTTTGTTCTGTATCTTATTTCGAATGTTATTAGTTAGGGAGCATACTGGTCTCTCCGATTCCATTCAGCCAATGGAGTCGTGGTCGACCGATATTCTGGTCTTCCCTCTGGTTTATGAAAGTCAGGTGCTTAGGTGTGCGAGCTGATCGGTCCACGGAAGTGTTTAGATTTTAATATAACCGACCGACGATATAAGGCCCATCGTAAACGTCTTAAACTTCGGTTTTTTAACAGTGTCAAGTATTATTTTCGCAAATTGGACCGATGATCTGATCAAATCTCAGTATTTTGGGCTCAAATCCTTAAAATTTTAGAGTTTTCTTCTTCGCATATAAATCGAGATTATGTTCTCATTATTATGTCCAACAAAATTATCAAGCTTGATTATGTCTCTTCTATTATCTAACGAAAAAGACAGTAAATAGGTAGTGCAGTGATCGAGCTATCATTCGTTATCTATTATTTTTTTACGCAGGTTGATCATCTGAGGCGTAGACTTTACGAGAGTACAGTGTACAGGTTAGGGATTCTGTGTTGAAACAATCTGGGAATAAATTTCTGGCTGTCTCGAATCCCGGAACCAGAGACTAGAGACTATTAATTTTTTTTCATAATAATTATTGTAAAGGAGGTGAGTTAATTCTAATATCCACTGACATACGGCAAGTAGTGCCCCAGCAATGAGCGTACATATATGTTTATTAAAAAAAAAAGAAAATTTCCATTGTTTATATGGTCAGCTATATAGATTTGCATTAAGGAAAAATTAGTCCAAAAAAAAATTCTGAAGTAAATGGTTTTGTCGATTTGTTCAAACAGGGAATTATATTTCATTGTAAAATGTGATCTTTAAGATAAATTCATGTCATTTTTCTATCAACAAAATTTGTACGAGATAAAATTATATGAAAAACTTTATTAAGGGACTTGGGTTGAGTTCAATTAAGTTGATGTGTTTCTTTATTAATTGTTCTCTTTTGTATGGTTTTTATTTTATTTTGTAAATTGTCTGTTTTTTAATTTTTATTAATGTTAAGTGTTTTAGTATTCAACATATTTGAAAACGTAATTTTATTTTTTGAAATTACTACCATATTATGAATTAATTAATATTTCATCAGTTTTTATATGTTTATAAAATTAATGTTAAAGTATGTTTTTGTACATAGAAAATATCCTTAATAGCTACTGTACAACATACATATGAATATTAAATTCATATGAATATAAAATTCATTGTCTCGATTCCCGAGAATTCCTAGGAATTTTGACTCTCGATTCCCGAGAACTGAAATAAGTCGAGAATACAGAATCCCTACTCCAGCTACAACTCTAAGATAATAAAGGTAAGGAGTATTTTTAAAAGTTCCTTTCATTATTTTTTAATTAATAATTTATTTTAATTTATCCTATAGTATAATTTTAACTATCTAATTGTAATAAAATATTTATTATCTTGCATATATAGTAATGGTTGAATCGTTATTTAAACCGTTATTGTGACTGTGATTGTATTCGATTTTAACGATGATTAGTAACTGATTACTCGTAATTATTCGAACAATGATTGGTACAGTAGAAAGTGAACCTACAACAGTAAAATATTAGTTATCAAATCATTGCTAAATCACAGTTACCAACTAACGTCACAATCACAATCACATAACGGATTACCATCACTAACTTATAATCGATAATGTTAATAGTTTCGTGGGAAAAAAAAAAGTAGCGAACGCCACTCAGTAGCACTGTAATTGTAAAAATATCCTTAATAAATAAATGTATTTATTAATTATTTGAATTTGATTGATCGAGAGCA
Organism: Eubasilissa regina; assembly: GCA_022840565.1. NCBI lineage: Eukaryota > Metazoa > Arthropoda > Insecta > Trichoptera > Phryganeidae > Eubasilissa > Eubasilissa regina. Next base: position 6,936,796 of record JAINEB010000017.1, read on the forward strand.
AAGTTGCTCTATATAAGTATATAAGTAATATATAAGTATATGTACAAGTATATATATATATATATATATAAGTATATACGTAAAGCGTGAAGTTATAACGAAATAGTTCTACTTAAACGGTGAATGAACTTATATCTGAATTGACTATATTACATATTGTAACTTAAGATGTCTGAGAAGATTATGTACATGAACAAGAACAAATCTGACCCACTGAAACATAATACTAAACTTGATGCTGTAAGAGATACTCGAAACTAAAATACCTGTTGGACAAATACAAATATTTGGAACGGAACGGATATGCTAAATCATAGACCGCTATTATAAACCTATCATATTTATCATGGCTCTGAAACTCAGGACAGATCATGGCGACTTTGGGCAGAACCTCCATTCCTTATTAATGTGCCAGGATTCAACTTCGATAGCGTCAAGGTCCCTCTGGATCCCATTCAGCCATTGGGGATGCGGTGTACTGATATTATGAGATCTCAGGAGCGCACGTTGAGAATAAACTTCGAGGTGTTGCGATTGCGGCGTAAGCCAATGGACATTTTTACAAGAAATACGTATTGAACAATGCCTGTCTTCCACAACGGATTCAAAAGAGATTGATGGTATATCCCGCTCTCATTGAAGATCGTCGACTAGATAGACGTATCTGGTAAATTATGTGATCAATGAATCGTTTCAGAAGGTCGTCAAAACTGGCGCAGATCAGAGCAGATGACGCCGGCTAGCTTTGGTTGTTGTATCGTCATAGTGACCATGACAGCTTTGTCAAGAGCGACTCTTTTATCAGAGCTAATTGATTTATTAAATTTTACAAAACCTGGATCATAAAACTTCGAGGTTGTAGCGGCGATGCCAAATATTATCTTCGAAAATCGGACCAACGTTCTTTTTCAGAATTTTGCGTTCAAACACCGTGCAATTTCGAATTCCGGTTTCCACTTCTAACATCCACACTGATGTATAAATATATACAACGAACTAAAGCAAACCACGCTGTAACTCCTTACTTGATAGATGGAAGAGTTTACATTACCAAGAATGAATTATACTAATATCAATTCAATCAATCATTTGAAATGTGGTGCTGGTGATGGATGGAAAAGTAAGCCGGACGGAAAATTTGAAAACGAGTAAGTACCATACTTTACAATAATCGAAGGAAATGGAAGAAGAAAGGCCGAAAAGTACATCGACCAAATAATGACCAGGGTAAATATACTTTTCTATCAAGTTATGTAAGCTGCGATGGAGCAGTGAGAGTGACACGACTAAGAAAGTGGCAGAGTGGATTGGGCAGCAGATAAATGATGCTAATGAACGTAATAAAATATATATGCGTACACAAAATATATTTATTTTTTAATATAAATAGATTTATTATTATGAAGTAATAGTTCTGTGATATTTTATAAAAACAAAATAAATAAATCAATTTGAAAGATATGCAGAAAAATATTTGTATTACAAAATATATTTTAGAATATTTTACTAATGATTTGATACCTTCATCACTAAGGAAGTTAAACTTTGGACTTGGCTAGCGGAATCCGTATTCTATCTACACCAGTCACCGCATCATTTATTAGAGACGTGAGAATCACGTGACATGAAAACTGGTAATTTATCTGACTCGTTTTTGATCAGACGCTGGCTCCAAAATCCCTCTTTCCACCTCCACGCGTAGCACCTGCTCCGCAAGTGTCGTGGACCACGCCCAATGCGGACCATGTGTGTATTACGACACAAAAAATTTAATCTGCTGCTGAGGTTATGATTGATGCAAGAATTTCACGAAGATTTATCAATGTTAACGCGTAATTATATAGTCGGTAAATTGTGGTCTTTCCTCTTTGGCAAACTTGACGCAGATCAGATATACGGGAATATTGGAAGTGTTAGGGAATTTCAAAACGCGATGTTTCTCCAGTCGTTATTGGCTAAACCTGTTAACCTTCAAACGACATTGAATAAATTATGTATTGACGTCGCATGTGCAGAGGACGAAGACGAGCGCTCACGTTATAAATTTGACAAAAAATCCGTAACATGTCTCAGACATGTGTATTATACCATTTCTGCACGGTGTGCGTATTTGTGGTTCAAAAAAATATTCAAAAACTCAGGTAAATGAACAGTCATGATAAAAATCTTCTTGGGTAAGAATCAAACTCCACTTTACCGCGTGATAGGCGAGGTTACCGCCAAGATGTGAAGATAGCTATTTACAAATATCCTTAGATTTATATTTTTATTTGTTAACTTTGTTTTATTAACCACTTAATTGAGTTTAAATACATCTACCGGTTTCGAAAAATACTATTTTCTTCTTATTATGTTTTTAGTTAGTAATGACATCCTGAAGAAGAAAATAGTATTTTTCGAAACCGGTAGATGTATTTAAACTCAATTAAGTGGTTAATAAAACAAAGTAAACAAATAAAAAAATATTAATTTTAACCACAAAATTAATTTTGCTAATTTCAAAAGTAAATATCTTTAGCTTTAAAAATTAGGCTTGTAGCTATGCTCACCAATCTATTATATCGATTCCTTCTACGTAAAATATCGTAAGTAAAAAATTACATTTTTAATCATTCTAGTATTTCGCATGTATTTGATACTTGTTTATGTAGCAGATTTAGAATATATATATATATAACATACTTATATGACAATTTGCCACCATAGTCTAAAGAGGGTGTAGCAAGATGGTAGAGCACTCGCTAAGTGTGCAATGCAAACAGGAATAATTTAATCGTCTACCAGAACAAAGTTCTGTCAAAGCTCCGCTTGATTATTTGATTATGGGGCGAGTCTTACCGTTAGACCAAACAAGAACGTCAAGTATTTTGCCAAAGGCTTTATTCGCATCTGTAATCGGATATAATGTAATCATTAACTTTAAGACGGCCATAGACGGTGATGATTTAAAAACTAAAAAGGGCCTCGAAGAAAAAGGTCACCTACAAGTCTACTTTTTTACTTTCAAGGCGATATCTATGCAAGGATTTGTGTGAAAAGTATGTAAAACTGTCTTCATGTTCGCTATATGAGATACACACCACTTTTAACATGACAAATTATAAAACTAATCCCGCTATGAATATACAATAATAATAATAATTTTTGATTGTTTATGACCTTTATTTATTTATGATTTTTTACAATTTGAATAGAAAAATCGCTCTGCATTTAAACGAGTAAACCAATATACAAACGTGAATAATAAGCCGAGTTTGAAGGCGGATTGTCATTACGTCTTCGTAATTCTTACATAACACAAATATATCAGCCTTTAAAACATCAATAAATATTTTTTTAATATTATATCAATCCCTCTCTATCTAAATTCTCACATCATGGCTTTTTTCAATAAAATAGTTCAATTTTGTTAAATAAAATGTTTAAATAGCGACAATTATTCTGAATTCACCAATCATCTTTTGGAAACAAAACCATTATTTTAACATTAACAAGGAATTAGATATTTTACATACAAATGCCAGGGGTTAACAGCTTACATAAATTAGAATTTAGAAAAAGTGTTAATAGCAAATGAAACATTATAAATACCGAATTTAAATTTGTATTCACAGTAGTCCTTAATTTGTTACCCGCCCTTCTTCCTTGTCCTTTCCCACCACTTATATTTACAGTTTTGTTTATGCCTATATTTGCAATTTTAATTTTAGTACACATTGTATCCTGTAGAAGAGACCATTGGCTCTGAAATATGTTGAGTTATCTATAAACAGAGGTATAAACAATTATTCATATAAAATGTAACTAACAATGTAAGTAACTTTGCAATTATTGAAGAAGTTCAATTTTACAGCAAAAGCATTGTCTCGAACGTGCAGCTAATAGTTATTTTTTATAGGACAATAAAAATCGTCGACAGACTGTGGGAAGTTGCGGTTTTGAAAATACGCGTCGGTCACGCGAGGGTGCCCTCGTATTGGGGTAGTCTTCGACTCACACCGCAAGGCGTAATGTCCTCGCATTAGTTAGTAATGATGTTTTAATATGGTTATATAGATGTAAAATAATAAGTCATTAATTGTACTTCAATTTAAAGTATATAAAACCAAGGATACCTTCACATCAAAAATGAAAAAAAATAGGATAGAAATGTATTACGTTATACAAAGATCATTATGTAATTAAACCTGTACAGATGGTACATTACGATGGTACTAGTGTAGGGTGAAGTACAGTGGTAGTAGTGGTAGAAAGGGAACACGACCAGGATGGCAGGTGTACAAAAGGATGCCCTTAATTGAAGTAGTCGTACCGCGAAGGTGCATTGACATTTTAGAAATTACTTCATTATTTGGAACACGTTTCAAGGAAGAGTCGGTTACAGCTGTGCTCGAATCTATATCAAAATCTTACATTTAAAAATAAATTAAAACTTTTGGCTATGTAAGCGTAATGTGATTATACACGCCATTCACATATATCAAATATCTTGAGTTCAATCCAACTAACAATCAATCAAATTTATAATGTAATTATTTTCTGCAAATCAAATAAATTTATAAATGAAACTTTCTAAAAATTCAAAAAAATTATATTCGATATTTTTCAAAAAATTCTCAGATTATTCAACATTAATTAATGTTTTTATCCCACTTAGGCAGATTACAAATTTATTTCTTAATAAAATAATAGATATAATACTGATCGTGCTTTAAGTTAAAGCAAATTTTATAACAAAATATATATTTTTAAATATTAGTAATTCCTTGAAATAACAGTTTTACAAAAGGTTTATAGCTTTCTTCGCATCTCGGTCTCAAACTATAGTCGCGCACTGTAGTAATTTTCTTTTTAAATAAATCGAATGTTTTCATGTAAATTCTTCTACTGACCATCCGAGCCATCGTCTTAATCTTTTAATCCGCAACCAAGTTGAGTACTAAAATATTTGAACACGATTAATGAAAGCGTATTATCATCGCACATTATTTTGATACATTATAATTTACCGCCATAAATACAACTAACACACGAATTAAATTAAAAATTTATTTTCTACACAGGAGGACGCCGTGCAGCAAAACCATTATACGTGCATTATAATCAGCTGGCTACTTTACTATTTATTTGACGAGTTTAAGTGGCGTTATTTCCTTACTGGCGTGAACAGTTACCTGACTGACTCTAACTGGACTGCGAAATTTTTATGTGTGTGCTCTCGACAAACCCGTCGGCCGGCTTCGGGAAGGTTGCCCGCTCGGAGCGCGGCCTTCGCTCGATCGCTTCGTGATATGGCGAAAATCGCACCGCAGTGTTCATTAGCTGGTTTGTTCATAATCCACGGTTGCCGCTGCTTCCCTCCAACGACACTGTATATCGATTTTTTTAAATATTGATAGATAGACGGAGCTTCGGCCATCTCGGATGACGTGCAGTGTTGTTGCTTAGTGTTGCAGGGTTTTGTTTAATAATTATTTTGTATGCTTGTTTAATATACAGTTAGATGGTCAAGAAGGTGTAGGTACGACCATGTAGCATTATTTATATTTAGACATTAGTAAGGCATCTTATTGAATTCAAAATAAAATTTATTGTGTCCTATAAATTAATTTTTTTGAAAATTTTCCATATTTGCTACCTGGATACATCGTGTATCAATAACTTTCTTCAACTAGTACTCATTGCTGATACAAATTTTCTATAATTTATTAACTTATTAATTTATAAAATAGTCTATATGAATTGCTATAAATATATTCAAACGAAAAAAATGCACCTACCGACACCTTGAGATCTTAGAGGCCTGTTTTGTGCGATAGCCGTGGAGCCGGCCATACACACAACGCTGTATCGGAGAGGTATAGGAGCGTGTATCTGGCGACCTGACAACAATTGAAAATTCATATTTTCTACCTGTGGGTAAGTGCTAACTTCGGGCAAACCTGAGCGTGTGTGTTACACCAGTGTCTAAGTGGTTCCGTCCACCACGAAGGGTGAGGTCTCACAAGGCGTCTCACAAGCGCATTGTAATTTTGGAAGATTTTATTGAATTTTATAAATCTGAGCCAAATATTCTTAAATAATTACAGTAGTCTTGAGACTCCTTGAGACATTTAATTCTTTTATCAAATTGATGTGACTGACTGTATTAGGTTATTTTTAACAACTATTCTTTACATTAAATTTATACCACTTTTGTCGCGCTTTTCTATCTTTCTTTCGTATGATGACGAGAAGACCTTCTAGCGCCACCGCATCGTGGTTATTGCGCTGTACCAGCGATGCCATAGTTGACTGAGAGATTGTCACAGGTTGGCCGCTACGTCTATGGCCAAAGTTGAACTTCAATAAACTTGTCATGTTTACCTGAATAGGTATACCGTTGCGTGTATGGCCAGCTTGGTATATTTATTTATTTTTTGTAGGACAAATAGTATATATGAAAAAATAAAGGTAATTACTTTACTAGACGTGGTCTATTCTAAAGCAATTACCTGTACAGTTTTTAAAAGTGGTAATTATTTAGAAGTAAGTAAGTATAATGTTAAGTTATAAAAAGTACAATCTGATGTTATAAAATATTTTTGAAAAAAAGTTATAAAAATATTATAGTCTGTAATATACAATAGTCGAAGACAAAAATGTGCAGGTAGTTAGGTTAGCACAAATGAAAAATTAGACTAATTTTGCTTTATACCCACGACAAGCAACCACTTTGTTATTTTTGGTTTGAAGTCGTTAATTACTTTAAATCCTTTAAGGTCTATTACGCAATTTGGCAATTTGTTAAATATTCGCGGGGCACAAATTAAAAAAGTTTAAAAAAGCGTATTTGGTATTAAATATTGGCACTGGAAAGTATCTTAATGCTTTGCTTCTAGTTTCTTTGGATCGGATAGTGGAAGTAAAGTTAATTGTAAAAAAAAATTGTTTTAAGATTGCTCTGGTAAACAGTTGTCTTATATCCGAAACATGAAAGGATATGTATGTACTTATTATGTGTAAATAAGTTTAAATGTATTTTTACACAAATCCAACAACTCGTTACCCGTATACCTCGTTATTACGAAACTTATTTCTAAAGAATAATGCAGATGACATTGAAATTGTTTTGTATTGACTAAACCATGGTTTTCCATCGCTGCACTGTTTTACAACTTCAAAGCCGTAGATTGATATCATCTGGTAGATGTATTTTTGTGGCCACAGACCGTGACATATCACCTGTCGTCACAAAGACTTTGGGATGCTCTTCCTGTCCAAATTAGGGAACCGAGACGATAGCCATCTCGCTTACAACTGTCATCACCGTCAATGGAGATCCCTTGAACATGAACCAGATGTTCATTCACTTAAGGTCGAATAACACGCTTAAAAATGTGAAACTGCCGAGTACCGTGTACATTATTACTGCAGTAAGATTATCTTCAGATTGATCTAATTTTAAACCCAATAATGAGTTCTTTCTAGAAATCATTGTCTTGGCCTCTTGTCAGCTGTTTTTAATCATATCTCACTGGGTCAAACTCGCGCTCAGCGGATATTGGCTTATGATGAGACGATGTTTCTATGAGGATTATTAGATAGTTGTTATCCCTGTATAATTTTGCTACTCAACGTCACGGTCATTATTTTTTGTTCAAGTTTCACGATAATGATTTTCAATAAATTTCAAATAGTTTATTGACATGTAAATAAATAAATATACTTTATCACTTTTTGGAAAAAATGTGTATTTGAGATTAGAAGGCCTAAGTATTTGAATGATAGTTGGCGTACAATTCGTATTCGTGTGTTTCGGGATTCACCTTGGTTTACTTGTTTTCATGAATAACATATTTAAACAGCACTTACATGCAAGAAACAATGTTTTTATTATACATTTGATGTGCCCGGCGATTAAGGTGACGCGAATTTCCCGAAAGCACTTAACGTGGTGCATTCCTTAAGGGATTATCAGCATGGGTAACAGGGCCGTATAACCAATTAGGATTAGGTGAAAGTGTTTGCTTTCTTGGGGGAATTAAGGGACATTTTATGACGGTCCAACCCCAAGAAATGCATCTAATCCTGATTGTATATTGTCGAGGACGTACTTTTCCAAGGATAATACCCGGTCGGAAATTTTCGCAAGCCCGCCAAATTAGATGCATTCTCAGAATGCCGACAAGACCTTCCAACGTTTTAGTATTTTCCGATTTTAGTGTAATAATAATAGACTAGGGTAATTTTAATGGTATAGCATGTGCGACCGACCTGTCCTTACGATCCACGCACACCCTAAGCCCCTGAGGGTTTAAAAAGGCCGGACGCGGCGGTGAAGAGAACACTTGGCGTAAGGCAGTTAGCAGTCGCAGTTAAAGTTGGAAGGTTAGCAGTCGCAGTTAAAGTTGGAAAGTTAGACTCGGTCAGTGAGACTCGAACAGTTGCAGTGAGGCACTAGCCAGTTGATTACTTGAAGACAGTTAAAGCTAACACAGACAGTTAACTTAGACACTTGGAGAAATGGAAAAGTTAAAACTCTCGAGTTAATATTCTACTCCACCGTCAGCCATCGGACGGCTGGCGACCAGCGCTCGAGGTCAGCCAGCGTGAAGGAAACACTTGGAACAACAGGTGAAAGAAGACATAAAATAGAATAACTCGAGCGGGGGTGGAGAAAAGCAGTGCAGAGGAGCTGGTGAATGAGGCCGCCACAGAAGGACGGGATTGCAGAGCGGACTCGCAGCCACGGTCCCGCCCAGACCGCGTCGTCGGTCGCCATCCGCAGACATCGATCGCCCAAGCCCGGACCGAATCGCCAATTTAATTAAGGTAGAATTAAGATTAATTTAAGATTAGAATTAAGTAGACCGTAAGGTAATTTAAGATAATTTAGCCTAGGATTATTTTTTTTTTCTCCTCTAACCAAATTAATAAAGTCGTAAATATAGATTAATCATTGACTTAATAATTTTCATCCCCGCCTCCTTCTCAGTGACCAACGTTGCATTGAGATACGATGATCGGGCAGTGAGGAAAGCCCGACGCCGTATCACATTTTACAAAGATTTATAATATTACTTGGGTGATATACGTAAGGTGGAATGCTAATACAGTGTTCGGAATGAAACGATGTCCGTCGGTTCGGAGGCGATAGCAAAGTGACGGTCGCTCTTATCTAGATTTAGTATTATAAGAATACTGAAGGAATTCAATAATAAACGTGTATTTCAAAATTTTAGCTTTAAAATATTTAATTATTGATACTAGTTGTATCGCATTATGCGGACAGCGGCAGTCACCGCCTCCGATTAAGTAGTTCTGCACTGGGTTGGCTACTTTGCTATTAAAGTACTATATTAAAGACACCACTGTTTTTTCGCACTGTTTATGTGATTTCAAAAATTATTAATATCAATTAAATATACAATCCATAATATACTTTTGTGCGCATATAACATACTATACAATACAATAAAGAATACAACATGAATACGGTATTAATACACATAATACTGCAAATACAATCAGTACATACAGCTTTATAACAACCGTATATATATTTTTTATTTATTATGTTTGTTTTATTAACCACTTAATTGAGTTTAAATGCGTCTACCGGTTTCGAAAAATATCATTTTCTTCTTCAGGATGTCATAATTAACTAAAAACATACATTATTGTTTTTTTACCAAAATGTATTTTTAAAAAAACAACAATTATTTAAAAAATAAATTTAGTACCTAACTCAAATTGTTACTTAATACAAATTTAGTCGAATAATTTTTAGGAAAAAAATTTAGAATGAGACTCGTAGTTAAATTTAATTGGTTGTTAATAATTTTTTGATTAGTTTTAGCGGTTAATAAAACAAAGATAATAAATAAAAAATGTGAATTTCAACCACAAAGTTAATATTGCTAATTTTAAAAGTAATACAACCGTATTTCACTTCGAATATATTTATCCATTTTTGTCCGCTACGTATCGTAATAAAACTATTTTTGTTGTAACCATGAGGTAGGTAACATTCTATAACCTTTATTTTCTTTTATTGATTTTTTTTTTTTTTAATATTTATTCATTTTCAAGGGGACTGGGAGAAAAATACGTCGAACATTTTAGACCCGTCAGTGAATTTTTTGTTCATGAAAAGTAACAAATGATCTTTTATTTATTTATTTATTTATATATATATATATATATATATATATATTGACATCCATATTTTTGTACTAACAGAGATGGATACATAATAAACGTAAGACATTCTCATAGTTTTTGTGTGGCATGGAGTACACTTCACCTCTGATATATACAGCGTTGTCCTGGCTACTTTGCTAGACTGAAGTCTGTGTTAAAGTAGCCAGTTTTCTTTTTTCGTGCTGTTGTGGTGTTATTTGGAATAAAAGGAGAATTACAAATATGAATAAAAAAGTAAAAATAAAATAAAAATATATGGAGTGGGAGTGTTGTGGGACTAGTGAATTATTAGTGAAAAAATTGTATAAATTACATTAAATTGTTGGATGTCCATGCTTCTGATTGTATTCATGTTTATCATAATAAATTCTCACGCGTTAATTTGGGAGATAACGCCTGCATTTTTAAATACTAGTATTAAACACCTTGTATGCAAAATAAAGTAATGAATGTAAAATTTCCTACAAACTATAATATAATTAATAAGTATCATGATTCGGATAAACAGTTTTAATTATGGTCTGAAATTTCACGCTGTTCAGTGTAAATTTATGTATTTCTTTAGTAAACAATTTATTTTTTATATCAAATAAAAAATGATAATTCACAACTTCATTTTTTTCTCTTATCTTAACCATCATCTTCCATTTCTGCCACATTTATACATATACTTAATAATTTTTAGGTCGACTGCTTCCAGAAAATAGTACATATATATATATATATATATAAGAAAAGAATGTAAACCTGATGTTAGTATAAAGTGTAAGATTAAGAAAGGATCACTTGGGTGATTTGGTCATATGGAACGGATGAATAAGGAGAGAATGGTAAGAAAGATATATGACGCAACTGTTGATGGCGTCAGAAATAGAGGACGTCCGCGGAAGACTTGGCATGACCAGGTAAATCAGATACTGGAGGATGGTTCTGTTATAAACCTCAACAATCGGTGAGTTTTTATTAGAAGATGTATGAATGTCGATGAGGCGAGAATTGTGTGTCAGGACAGAGGACTGTGGCGCTCTATTCTATTTGCCTAGTCCCTCGGGAAAACAACGTGATGGTTAGTATATGGAAAATAGTATATACATGTTATCCCAAGTTACAAGAAATATCTTTGAACTTCTTATTACATGAAAGCGTTGACTAAATATTTCCCAACCTCTAACATACCTATATCAATCATAATTGAATGTTACATTCTTTCCTTATGACGTCATTTCTAATATAGTCATACAGACATTCCGCGAATTCAACATATTTTTGTTGGTATTTTCCAAGTTTCTCCTCGTCACATGTTGACACCAAATACCAATGCTTATGGTGGCTTGAAATAACTGCTTTGAGATATTTATATTTTGGATACAGACTTCCATATTTTAATTGCAGCAGCCCCTCTTCACCACAAGCTTCGCTCCTTCCATTTCATTCCTATCTTTCAGATATACAATTTGACCATTTTGTTCCAAGCTCTCGTTATTATGAGTGAAGTATTTATTAGGCCACATACAAGAAAATAAGTGTACAATGGATGGATATAAATGAAAAAATGTTTATTAGCACTACTCGAGTTTCGAGAGAAACAGTAATTCTCATCTACAGGTGAAGTATTAAACTAACTACATATAAATATAGGAGACAAGGTTTAGATGGTAGACATACAAGTAATTTGGTACTGATAGAGGGGGAGGGGGTGGAGTTTCCGGTGGGCGGCAGAGGGGTTTTCATAACGAGAATATTGAGAGGAGAGGAGATGAAGTAGAATATAATGTTTAAAAAATTAATACCCAAGTTCAAATTCCTTTTTACATCTATACTTTCCAAAGTTTAATGGTACATGAATGAAAGATCTATGATGTTGTTCGCAAGTAGTGCTAATAAACTCAAGTAGAGTTATAATATTGTTTTATTTATATCCACCCATTATGATGAAACTCTATAAAGTTAACGTCGATTCTATTAATAATATAAGTGTACAATGTTTGCTAGAAAAAAATATAGAAGCAAATTAATAAATCCTAAAAGAAAATCAATATATACTAGTACATTTAAAATAATTTAAGGTGGGTTAGACATCTTAATTATATTACATTATCATAATGTACTATTCTAAGTCTTTAATCACATTTTATATAAATGTCAAAGCTATCTTCATAATTGCATAAAATGTTTTTACATTGTACCTTAAAGTCATACTAGGACTGTAAGGGTCATCAAACGATCTGTTAATAATCTATATACGACAAATAAAATAAATTAAGGTTATTACTCTAAGGCAAACATTAACTAGTGGACGAATCATAGAAAAATTATTTTATCTATCAAAAATTAAAATCAAGGATATGCAGCATTGCTGTACGAGGTTCATCGTTTTGTTATCCTCGAAGAATGCAGTTCTTATGATTAGATCATGCAAATGGAATGACTAATGTGAGAAGAGACAGGCGGATGTGAAGGTGGAGAACGTCACGATCTTCCAAGAATAACTCGGAATCATCACATGAACGAAATATTGATTCAATCATTTTAAAAGGGAAAAAAATTAAAATATCTACGATCGTGCGCTCAAATCTTACTGCAAAAGAAATGATTCTTCATGATGAGTATTCACTCACATGAGCATTCTTTATTTATGTATTTAAAAAATTGTAAAAGAAACTAATAGGCTATCAAATTTGGTCCATTAGTTACTTTTACAATTTTTAATTTATTTAATAATCAACTTTTATTTTATTAAGGAAAACACATTCTTATTGTGAAGTTGTAATTATTCAGAACATAGGTCTGTGATATTTTAAATACTAAATTAATGTATTAATTATAAATATATACATATAAAATCAATTTTGTCGAAAAATATTGTTTTTGCGTCACCGGGATTCGAACCTGGATCTCTATTTCCAATCCGGGGAAGTGCGCTACCTTTACTTTTACGACAGGAGTATTAATTTGAAAAATGTAACATATAGGTTCGAAAATTTGTCAAGAAAAATACTGGCGTTATAGCACAAAGGTAGTGCACTTCCCCGGATTGGAAATAGAGATTCAGGTTCGAATCCCGGTGACGCAAAAACAATATTTTTCGACAAAATTGATTTTATATGTATATATTTATAATTAATACATTAATTTAGTATTTAAAACTTTTATTTTATTTAATTAAACTTTTTACTACATACATCATTTTTTTAAAAATATTTTTTTACACTTAGTAAAAATTATGTCTCCTCACTAGGATGATCCTGTTTCGAGGTGGGCTATTGTTTAAGGGTTGCTAAAGTATTTGTTAATTTTTCTGATGATGATTGATGACTTTTTTCAATTTAATTATGTGCAATTCTTCATCAAATTAGCTAATCCATTTAATAATTAGTTTCATAAATATTATTCAATTTATTGTCTTTTTTACTACTTTAATTTTGAGGAGTAATATTTAATGGTACTCTGCCCAAATGTGATTTTCGAAAATTTTGTGATTCTTTATTTTCGCTGTGTTTCGTGAGTTTTAACTGTTATGCGATTTGGAAATTTTCTGAATTTTTATATTGGCGGACAAGTAAATTTTTTGCATTGTGTATTATTTTTTTTCATGACTAGTTTCGGGAAAACCAGACTCTCCCATCGACAGGTGTAAATAACAACTAAAAATGAAATACAGGTAGATAATGGCTTTATCAGACGAGCGGTGGGGTATAAAAAGTGGGGATAATTGAGGTGTTTATTGAGAATAGGGGCGAAGTGTTTGGTAAAGTAGTATTGTACATACATATGTATATATGTATATATGTATATATGTACGTATGTATATTTTGATTTCAGCATTTTATATATATATAAAATGCTGAAAAAATTATCGTTCGATTATAATTGTGCGTTCATTTTTGAGTGATTCTTAAGTTTACCGCTTGACGGGGTGTTGCGTTAGTTATATAGAATCTCGAATAATTATCATACATAAATAATATTTTTGGTTACGGGGAAATTTAACATTCATTTTTTTTATGGAGTGTGGCACAATAGACGTACATGTTTTTCTTTTATAACAAATTATTCGTTTTACCACGTGACTGGTGCTCAAAATACGTAAAACGTTTGATTTGATTTATTTCTCTAATTCCTGTTTTCATTTAAACGTACCTCGACCATTGCACTCGCATGCAATTTTTAAAAGGTGTCGCAACAATCAATGAATAATTTATACTAATAATGCAACCCTTTTTATCAAGCGCCATGCAAAATGAGGCGTGTGAATCGAAACCGAGTTTAACGCACCTCGTAAATACGTGCGTAATTAGTCGACGGATGAACTACATACTATTGTTTACTCATCAAGTCAATGATCAAGACCAGAATTTGTATGAAAATATGTGGTTTTGGTGATGGATTGGACTACACCATGATTTTGTAATAGCGATCTAAGAGAAATTATTCACAACCAATCACTAGTTTCGGAATGTAATCGACCATTACTACGTTTATCTGTATCAGTTAGTTACTTGGATGACTCATGATTATAGTGGAATAAGTGTATTTCCTACATTTCATTGCTTTAGTATGATCTTCAGTGACAGCGTGTGGTAGGAAGTATGTTCTCTAGAGGTAGTAAGATTAAGATAGGATAAAAGATATCTGAAAGAGAGTGACCACAAAAAATGAGGTGAAGTGCTCTGTACACAATTATCGCCAATAGATATATGTTATTAAGAAGAACACATTCTTATTGTGAAGTTGTTATTATTCAGAACACAGTTCTGTGATATTTAAAACTTATATACTTTTCTTTTTTTTTAAATATATTCTTCAAATCCATCCATCTACTTTGTTTTTACGGAATATCAAATACTTTTGAGTAAACCGATAGCAGACGCCTGAATTAACAGTTCATTTTTATTATTATTTATTAATGTATTAAAAAAATTTGAAAAGTGTAACATATGGATTGTAAAATTTGTCGTCAAAAGCACTGTCGCTCTAGCATAGTTGGATAATGCACCTTTCCCGATTTGGAAAGAGATCTAGGTTCGAATCTCGGTAGGGCAACAACAATATTTTTAGATAAAATTGATTTTATATGTATATCTCTCTAATTAATATATTTCCATGCTAAGCAATAAATCATGAACACAACACAAGACAAACAATGAACATCTACACGTTAGTTCCGAGAGCAGCAACGACATTTTATCAAAGATTCTACATGTTCTTAGCTCTGAAACTGTACAACACACTCAGTACCAACTGGAAATCACTCACTTCCAATAAGAGTACATAAATATGGACCCAATAAATGATCCAATTGGGTAGAGATCAATCAGAAGCATCGCTATCCAACACTTACATAATCATTATACAGTGCCTACATTAATAATTCACTAGTTCTACAACACCACCACTACTTTTTTTTGTCACTCCATTTTTATTTTTATTTCTGTCGAATCTTTATCTTTCTTGAATTAAATAACATCACAATAATACGAAAAAACTGACTACTTTAACACAGACTAACAGAGTCTAACAACGTTGTATATATCAGAGGTGGAGTCTACTCCATCCCACACAATAAACTACAAGTATTCAATTGCAATATAATTAATTGTATCTTATGTTTATCATGTTATATTATAATGTATTCACCTCTGTTATAATAAAAACATGTATGTCAATAAAGTTTAATAAATAAAATAAAATAAAATAAAAATTTGATTCGAGAGACCCTGAAACTGGAGTCAGCTGTGAGGACAACCCAGGACCAGTACTTGTAAAGGTACATTATTAATGTTTGTAGCGTTAACTTTGTGGTTGGACATAATTAAAAAATTTATCTATCTGGTATATATAAACTAAATGGTAATAACTGTCAGGCATTATGTCTAAGTAAACGGCACGGAATTTCAATATTATAATAAAATCAGATTAGGTAATTTAGAAATTAAAAAATTCCTCAACACTAAATCTAAAATAATTAATAATGAATTGAACTTAACAAACAACCTGCTATTTAACGTATTCTCCATTTCAATATCTCCCTGTAAATCACCTTCCCGCTCTTATCAAGATTCCGCCTCCACTACATAATCAATGCCGTTTTAATATTTTATTTTTATGGAATAGTTTAGTTGTACGTCAATCCTGACGAAGATACGTCAGTATCGAATCCAGTTGACGTAAAAATAACTCACAGTGGTTTATACAAAGTTAAATATAGATACAATTTGTATTTAGGTTATTATAAGTCAATAATGACATGGAGGAAGAATGAAGTAGATTGATTTATTTTTCTTTTGAATCTGAATTCAAAATTTTTTATGAGTTGCCCATCGACCAAGCTTCTGAATAACAATCACAACCTTAAAATTATTGTTATTTATTTGAATATGGTAGAGACTGACCAGCTTTCTTGAGATGGATAATCTCTGTATTCATCTTCCTCGTCTGCCTGCGCCTTTCATAAGAACCACCAATTATCTCTGTCTTCAATCTTTTTCGTACATCTGTTGTCCGCCACTCTTCGTATATCTTTGGTGAATTTGTATATTTGATACTCAATCTCTCAAAGATATTGAGTTTAAAATAAGGGTTCATGTCTTGGTTCCGCAAGCAAGCACTTAATTGCACGCACTGGTTGTCTATTATATCTCTTATATTAAAAATCTGTTTCAACTGCAACGCAATCACATTAGAAATCTATTTATATGCATAAATGTAGATTATCTATAACAATCTAATTTTATGCATAAGTAAACTCTTTCTCCGAAATTAAGAAATCGTTTTACAATAATTACATTCAATCACAATACAATAATAATAATAAGCGCCCTTGAGATGAAAGTTTTTACGAAAATGGCGCTATACAAATTACTCATTATTATTATTAATAATAATTAATATATATTGTAGCCGCGTATATTTGCAAAACATATTAAGACGTAATACGTACTTACCACACTATAGAAATATTAAACATTAGTCAAAACTGACAGGAGTTGCACTTCGTTACAAAAAATCTTGGTTTGTTCGTTTAAAAGAAATCTTAATGATTTCATATGTGTAAGATATTTAATTTAACGTGAAACTATTTCGATTATCTCTTTTATCTTATTTAAGTTTATTATTCTTTGTCGGTCTCTTATGACAGGGTCAAATTTTCACGAAATCTCGCACTTTGACCATAATTTTTCACTTTTTTGGAATCTTGCAGATATTCAGGCTACCTTCCTTTCTCGCAAGATATCCAAAAAAAATTAGAGGATATGGTTATTGTGGTTGGCAAAAATTTCTAGTTCTTTTAAGTGTTTCATAGTAAAACATATCTTCTTTATATCTGTACTATGAAACCAGCATTTTTCTGATCCATTCTTTAAGAATTACAAGATATTGGCTTAGAATTTTTTATTCATACATAATCAATGGTTCGATTCCGTATCATATATTTGAATGCATATAGTTGAATATGGATGGTTTATTAATTTAAAAAAATAATAAAACAAATATATTATACCTTAACACATGTATCTTCCCACTGTTTTCATCCAGGGTCAGAATGCTGATAGAGACCTCTACATATCCTCATTTTGATGTATATCTTTCGCTTCTTCCAAACCTACACACCTTATACGTGACATATTTGTTAATGTCAGGTCTTCCACGGTAGTCCTCGACTTCTTGTAATATGCAAAGTCGCCCTATTAATTGTATCTATTCTTCTGTCATTTGTTTTGCCTATCCGACTCATTTTAGGAAAATTTTCTTCAATGTAGGGCTAAAAATTTGATGTCTGTTTTAATTTTTAATTTTTAAATTACGAACCGTGTCTTCTTCATACCAAAACGACAGCTAAAAATACCTAAATTTTTTTTTTAATTTTTAGCCCTTAGGCGGATATTGCACCCCTCACCGTTACAATTTTTAGTAAAGGTATTAATTACTTTTGGTTAATATATTTTACGACATAGCATAATACATTTTTAAAACATCTACCAAATAGAAATTTATTAGGAACAACTCTCCCCAAGCAATAAATCATGGACACAACACTAGACAAACAACAAACATCTACACATCAGTTCCGAGAGCAACAACGACATTTTATCAAAGATTCTACATGTTCCTAGCTCCGAAACTATACAATACACTCAGTACCAACTGGAAATCGTACAATTACTATAAGTTTACACAAATATGGACCCAATATATGATTCAATCAGGTAGAGATGAATCAGAAGCATTGATATCCAACAATTTACTATAATGTATACAATTCTTTTACTAATAACTCACTAGTCCTACAACACTCCCACTCCACATATTTTTATTTTATTCTTACTTTTTTATTCATATTTGATTTTTTTTTTTATTCCAAATAACACCACAACAGCACGAAAAAAAAAAACTGGCTACTTTAACACAGACTTTAGTCTAGCAAAGTAGCCAGGACAACGCTGTATATATCAAGGTGAAGTCTACTCCATCCCACACAACAAACTATGTATTATGTATGTTTATTATGTATCCACCTCTGTTAGTACAAAAATATGGATGTCAAAATATATATAAATAAATAAATAAATAAATAATGGAATGGTAATAGATTTTTACATTATTATCATCATTTTAACAATCATTGAAAATAGTTTTAATGTTGAAATAATTCGTGATAAATTATACTTTATTCTTCATTACACATTGCCTACTCATTTATGATATCAATCAACGATGTTCCACATTTTAAACTATTGTGACAGTTTAGAAGTCAGTTTAAAATGATTGATAGAAATTCACTTCTTTTGCGGTATGTTTGTTTCACAATTACATAGTGTTTTGCTCTTTTTAAAATACAACGATGCCAAATGCGTAGCTTTAGTTGGTTTATATGCGCGATGTAAAGACATAAAGAAATTTTATATGCATCATGTAAGCAATGTTTTCAGTTTTCTCCCCTCTCGTGCCCTCCCGATAGCGACGTTTTGGACGGCGCTTAAGCGCTCTTTTCAGTGTTGAAATGTATAGTGATGGTGTGAAAATGTTTTCACAAATTTGATAATCTTTTGGCAGTGTTGGTGGAGCACCTACTCGCTGGCACACAATTAAAGAAAAAGTTGTTTAGCTGTGAGGTTACATTTTTGATTAATTGACCGCGTTCCAAAATACTAGTTTTTTCCCACAATTATGGCAAATCATTATTTTAAAGAGAGAAAGCGAAACGTTTAAATTCACATCCATTGCAAATAATTTGTACGGCATTGACATTCACTCTTGTTAGCTTCAATTACTTGTAGAAAAACATGAACATCGTTTACTATTACAGTTGTAAAAAAAAATAATGGTGATCCCTCACCAAAGTGATGTATTTATATATACACCAGTGGTGGCTCGTTCAACTGCTCTATTACGCTGAATCACCAATAATATTTTATATTTAACTTTAAAATACCTAAATGTAACACCGAACACTATCATCAAAATTTTATATACTTAGGGATAAAAAATTTCAATTGCCTCCCTACACAAATTAAAGAAATAAAAGATATAAAAGAGTTCAGAAAAAAATTAAATGAACACTTCAGAAACACATACATCTACCTTATATCTGCTTACATTATTCGTATTATTATTTTTATTTTTTCTTCTCTCTTTTTTATTCACTTTTCTATATTTTACATATATACACTTTTTTTTCTCTCTCCTTAAATATTTTCACATTATATGCTATGTATGTATTCGATCTTACTGTGTTTTGCCTTCGATGAGTTTTGGTTTTATAAAATATTATATATATATATATATATATATATATATATATATATATATATATATATATATATATATAATTTGCCCAAAAACAGGCTAGTCTAGTTGAGCAATGTATTTAAATGTGTGTAAAGATGTAAGTATGATATATTTCTGTTAAAATCAAAATAAAATTCAAACATAATTAGAAAATAAACAAAATTACAAAACATTTCTGAATCACACAAATAAACAATAAATAAAATATATAAAATTATTATAGTGTAACTCCCTCTCCGAGCACAAGAGCTAGTCTCTTTTTTGGAGTGGTAAACGAAAAAAAAACCATGTAATTTTAATAATGTTAAATACTTAATTCATTTTATACAAAATTGTAAAAATATCAAATAAATATTTCTCAAAAGATCAGTAAATGTTATTAGAGTGTGTAGTAGAGAAAGAGCACAAAATTAAATGCGAAGCGATCTGTCTGATACTGAACTTTACTGCCAAATCTTCGAACTCTTGAAGGATGGATTACCTATTTAAAAGAAGAAATCTTCGAGACTAGAGATAATTAAGTTATCAAGGCTTATCAGCGTACCGTTAGAATTGCTCTATTTAAAGTTAAATCACGTTGATTATGTATGAAATTTGTTTTTTTAATGCCTTATGCATCTATGATTATAAGTTATATTTTTTAATGTTATTTATAATATTACATAATACTTACAAATAATTCTGAAAATCTTTTAAAATAATGAAGATAACCTAGTAATATTTAGCAATATTTGAATATGTCCAAGAACACACTTATTAACATATATACAACTTTTAAAAATTTGATAAATTTGGAAATGGAGGGGTCAGAATTGGTGAACGTTATATTTATATAATGTAATAAAACAAATCGTACCCCATACTTCCATATATTTTCCATTAAATATAATAAAAAAATAGCTTTGTCTCTATGAGATATCCGATATTTGTTTAGTAATATTTCATTACATTTTTGCATATTATTAATCCAAAAGTTTTATTATATCAATTAGGTTATAATTTATTTTTGATACAAATTAAATTAATCAACTAGAATGATATACAGAAACAATCTATCGAAAAAATATTTAATTGCTATCAAGATTTGATCATGGACCCCTTTATATCCTATCAACTTCACAGGAAAAATTTGTTTTTCTTAATTTATTTTTGATACTTTCATTACATTAATTGTTATTAAACTCTTAGTTTTACAACAAAAAAGTCTAATTTTTTTAGTGCTCCGTGCAAAAATACGTCAGTGCTTAATTTACTACAAATATGTATGTTTTGCATAGATGAATTTTTAAATATTTAACCCACACGCTCCAGTATTGGTACCTTAATATATTTTTTAAGCCACCACTGACATGGAACTCAAATTGGAGTACATTTTCTGATGTGGAGAGTGACGGTAATGATAGTTTTTATCTGCGGCTACCAAACCAACTTACTTTCTAACTTCACTCTGCTGGTTGGTCGCATTCAATGATCTATTTGACAAGTGTTAGGTAATGATTGATGACTGTACCGTTACTCAAATCTAGATACATTATAGACTTGATACAATATTCAATATGCTTCTGTTAAAGTATGAATATATCAACAAATATTAATAGTTTCACTGAGATCTGTTGAATTTTCATGATCAGTCAACATTTTTTAAATCTTGATAATAATGGGATATTATATCGCGAATATAAATGGGTGGAATAGAATGTGTTAAATATTATAAATTTACTATATCCCAGGTACATTCGATAACCAAAATTTTAACCTATTGAATAATCTACGTTATATACTCTTAGATTAGTCATATATATAAAATTATGTTTAATACAAACTAAATTCATGAACTTGAAAGATTTATAGATAAATTCTATTTATCGACAAAATATTTAGTTGCTACCGGGATTCGAACCTGGACCTCTTCCTATCCGTAGAAACGTGTTAACATACCACTATAGAAACCGATTACGATTACATTGATAAATTTATTATTTCATTTTTAAAATCAATTAACTTTATATTGTGTTGAATTTCATACCTTTGAGTAAAACACGCTGGATGACTCTATAATTAAATTAATTAATCATTTTATTAAATTTAGATACACGTAGATACAACTTATATATTCTTAAGGAGAACACATTTTTGTTATGAAGCTGCATTTTCAGATAAAATTATGTTTTGATACCGCTTCATATTTAAATAATTTTAACTAACCTTAAATCTATCTAAAGTCTAATTATCTTCACCACAATTAGCATCACGCCGTTTTTTCATAGAATGAACATCACACACTTTTTTGTAAATAAACAAGTCTATTATCAGAAATTTGACGTTGTAGAGGTAGGTATTTAAATGAAATAATTTTTCTACAGAGTTGTACGTATTTTGCTCCCGAGTTAGGACAGGTTTCAAACGTTAATAATATTTTTTATTAACATAACTGATTTCTTGCTAATTACACCACTACTACTAAGATAAATTGCGTGAGGACATGTCACGTTGATGTAATCATTATACATATGACCAAAACGGGAAAATATTCAAAAAAGGGTAAGGCCGAGATGAGCGTAATGTATTTGCTGACCGAAGCTGTCATTGAACGGTTTGAATACATGGAGTGAATGCCTGATGAAAGGATACTCTGACATATAACATATAAATGTGGATAGTGTACACGAAGTCAAGGGCGTCCACGTAAAATCTAGCACGATTAAAAATGCTAAATATTAAAAGAGGGCAAGGTCAAGAAAGATAAAAATTGAAGAGTAAGTGAAGAAAAATTTGAATTTAGTCACATTTTAGGATGATTTTTAATATTTTTTGACATAAACATTAAAAAATATATTATTAGAAAAAAGTAATTATCTCGTACATTGTAAATTTATTATATTATAAAAAAAGAAAGCTCATGTAATAATTAAAAAATAATGTTAATATTAGTTAGAATTTTTATTTTTGTATTTCTTAGGCATTGGCTATGTAACAATTTTCTAGACATTTTATTTGAAGAGTTTATATTCAATGTTCATTATTTGTTACTTTTTTGGTATCAAATACGCTACCGGTTTCGACACGTCCGTGTAATTTACGAGCGTTGTTTAAATTAACTTAAAATATACTAGTACAGTAATTAGGTGTTGTTAGGTGGGACAGTGTGGATTTGGGATGGGAGGGGTCAAAATAAGGGAACATCGTTAGTAAAGGCGATTTACAGGGTACTATTAAATAAAATAAACAAATTTACATTGAATAAAATATTCAAATGAAATAATCATTTTAAGGTCTACTAATGTTACTTAAAAAAAAAATCAAAAAGGGTTTAATAAATAATAGAGAAATGCTTATAATATTTACTTTGCACTTGTACGTAGATACATAGATACACTTGTTAGTCATATATGTATCTTAATGCAGGAATCTTAAGGAAGGGTGTTAAAAAATTTAATTCTTCCATAGTAGAAATGGTGCTGCGTTGTACAAGTGTTCGGTTTACTGTCGCAATATTCCCTGCCAACGATATAATACACGACACGATTGTTTAAGTATTCTTTGTAAATTTTGCTGTGAGGCATATTTTTAATAAATTTATTAATTAGGAGAACACATTCTTATTGTGAAGTTGTAATTATTCAGAACATAGGTCTGTGATATTTTAAATATGAATTAAATACATTAATTAGAAAGACATGTATATAAAATCAATTTTATCGAAAAATATTGTTGTTGCGCCACCGGGATTCGAACCTCAATCTCTTTCCTAACCGGGGAAGGTGAAGGGGAAGACATTCAACAGATTTGCAAGTTTACAAAATTTTGTAATTTTGTAATAAATTATTAGTACCTACATATATATAAAAAAAAAAAATTATTTATGATATACATATATGTAATATTATTTTTAACAGCTAGACTTCTTGCTTGGCGCCTTCTTGCCATATGATTTATTCTATGTATAAGATTACGTAAATTTCCACATAATACTATTCAATGAAATATTGTAATTAACATTACATTGAACAGAAAATTACAAAAGAGATAAGAATGAACTAAAATAATTTTACAGTTGTATACACAATAAGTAATTTGTTATTATTTCAAAATTTGTGTTTGACACATTTACGTTGCCGAAGAATACTGGTAATTTATTAAATAATACGGGAACAACATATTCTTGCTATTGCTATATATCTATTAATTATTTTACGGATACATAATACAAGACTGGTATTCGTATGTATGTCAATTTTATAAATTTATGAAAGCATCGTTTATAATGAAATAATAATGTTATTTACAAGTTGGGGTCATAAGTTTTTGCACTTTCAAAAATTCAATAAAAAAATTAACTACACGTCGCGTGAATATTCATTTCACTGAAAGAACACAATTGGAAAAATCATCTTGTCTAAATGTCCACCATCCTGCCACTGGCATTCCTCGAATCTGGCACATGGAATTGAAACACCATGGCACAAAACGCGTGTGATGTTGGATTTCTTGACGAATATTTTCTTTAAGTTGGGTTATTGTGGCTGGTTTATCATTTATTGTTATTTAAGTTAATCTTGGTATCGCCATTGCAGCAGAACGCTTGCAAGTCGGCAAGCCCGGATCTTCTCGTACAGACTCGTTAACTCGCGCGATGTTCTCTTCGCTTCTGCTGCTCCGTGGCCGCCCGGTTTTATTCTTATTTAGCATTGAACCGGTCTTCTTGAACTTCCTGAGCAATTATTTAATTAAATTAGTACTCGAACATTAATTCACACTGTGTAATTGATAGTGAGTGCGACACAGGCGCCGAACAATCACATATATATCGTTGTTTTTGTAAAACCCCGTAAACGATCCATTGCGACTAAATTTTTAAGGACCAAACTCCCGCAAGCTATCGCCTGCGTGCCCTTCCTTTGTGTAGTTCCCGTGCGGAAGCGATTCAAAAAGTATAAAAAGTGTTATATATCGCACACGGGCATAAATGTTATTTTACGTTTCAAAACATAATTTGAAAGGCTCCACAAATCAAAACAGTTTTATTAAAAATGCATACATTTTAGAGAACATGATACAGTGTGTTTCTTGGAATCTGTATAATAACTACTAGAAGAATTAATGAATCATGACACCAACATTGAATATGTACACCAGATTCGTATTAAAAATAAGGTTTGAATACAAAAAAATCCTCAAATCAGAGAGAGAATTATAAAGTTGGAGCTTTTAAGATGTAATAACGGGAAAAAAGGAAAAAATAATTGCAAATAAAGAGGCTCTGAGGAAAGTGCAAGAAAGGAGGCCCATAATAGAACGTTGAAGTTGTACTCATTCGTATAGCCTAAATTCAATAATCAGATTATGAAATTTTCTTGTAGAGAGAAATTCTCAGACAAGTATGAGGTTTTCATGAAATACGCTGGGATTGGGCTCTAGCAGTACCGTGAATATAACAAGTTTCAGAGATGCGAGTATGTACCACCACTTGTCTCGCCTTATTTCACGCTTGTTGCAAGTCAAATGAAATAATTTTAAGTATTTATGGTTCAAGGTGATATTTATATATATGTATAGAATCTCGCTATTAAATCGTAGCAATCTCAAGCGGTGATTAAATCTGAACGTGTATGCACGGTATTGAGATTTGTCTCAACTAAATTTCTGAGATTTATTTCCATCGTGTTTCGTTTTCTGCTTCGTTATTTATTTATTTACGGTACGAAGACCTTTTATATATAACTTTTTAGTACACACTATATTAATATAAAATAAATATATAATGAAATCAAATTAAAAATTATAAATGAGATAATTACAAGATTTGAAAAATAATGATATTCATAATGTAATTAATAATCTGGTCTTCGATTTATATTTAATAAAGATGAATGTGTCGCAACCTCGCATACATTATTTTTTTTTTTAAATTGAGTTTGTATTGTTTGAATCATATTAAGTTCAGATACTACGTTACAAATTTTGGAACTTTTATTAATTTCAATAGGTTCGGGTCCTGTGATATATATTTTTCAGTAACAAATTTAATCAAAATTAATGCGGTATTACCAAAGCTTCCTAGAATAAATTAATAAACCACTAGCTAACTTCCATGAATTCATTTTAACAAGATGATTGGGTCACGAGAATATTTATTTATTTATTTTATTTAATATATTAATATGGTGCGGTGTACAATGGTCTATTTGAAGATCTAACTTAGAAGTATATTAAAAATAAAGATTGAGGCATGGAGTAAGGCCCAGACAAAAATACATTCACCTACGGATAACTGCTAGGACAGAGAAATGAACATTATACCGACAAGAGCATAGTCCTTTAATATTAAAGAATACGGTAAATCCGAAATTGATGAATGTAAATATAACAATGTTATAGCTCTACTTGAGTTTATTTGTACAACTTGAGTGGAGTTATAATTTTGTTTTATTTATATTATAATCTATTTTAATGATGAAATTCTACAAAGTTAATGCCTATTCTATCAATACGATAAATCCAAGTTAACGTAAAAATTCATCGATGTTTATGCTGCGTTTGTTTTGTGCTACGTTCTGAAATTGCAATTTTCACAAAAAAAGGTTTACATTTAAAAAAGTTTAAACACGTTGATAAAACACAATACACAAGAATTTATAGTATCCACTTGTTGTTTATAAAAAATGGGAGATTCCTGCTGGTGTGGAGGTAATAATCTGCCATCCCCACCTACGCTGTTGCTTTTTCTTACACCGTGGTGGATTTTTGTGGGTTGTAACGTACTGGTGCCTTAACTTAATCTGCCTTTATGCTGCCTGAATGCTTTTCTGTCTATATTATTGACTTATGTACAAATATATATTTTTATTATATGCAATTTGACGGTGAAGAGCGTTTATTACTAACCAGGCCCTGCTGCACGGCCTGGATTAGTATAGAGAAAAAATATCAACGCGGCGGCTAGTGAGTAGGACCAACATGGGAGCTGCAGCGAGGTAAGCGAAATACGCCATTCTCAATGGTATATAAAAAATATCTTGCGTAAATTACCCTGTGACTTGATGCATTATAATGTATTTATAACAGCCTTCTTAAATATTAATAAAATTCACAATGCACATTCATTACGGAGTGACGGATGCATCGTAAGGCGCCTCTTGTGTGAACCTTAGCAGTGCACTCGGATGTCGGATGCAAATCGGGACGATCTAGAAATGCTCCATAATGCATTTATAATTGCACGGAATGTGAAGAAAACTACACAATAATGACGCATAATAAGGGAGAACAAAGTGGCTATGCAACTAATCTATAACCTAACACACAGTGGCGTAACTATGCCAATGCACCCGATGCAGTGCACTGGGGCCCACGTTAGATAGGGGCCAAAAATTTTCGCGCCCTATAGTTCATTTGCATTGATATTTTTGCGAGCATCGATTCGTTTACCGTTCCCAACTTTAATAGTAATCTACTATAAGAAATGGTATTATAAAATCGTTTCTTTCGTGTATTATGAAGAAACGTAAAAACATTATCGATGTATATAGTAGCAGTGCCCCACTACAATTTTGGATTAGGGACCAGATCATCACCGTGAAGTGAAAATCGTCTTAAAGCAAGTATTTTTAAATTGAAAGTGCGAATATTATACAAGATAAAATGCTAATTTGGTTCATACGCTACATGGCAGTACGCTTCTCAAATCTGGAATCCATGGCAGATTACATATATTGCGAGATTAGAACGAATACAAAATAGGTTTATTTGACATATGAATGTTAGATCTAATCTATCATTCGGCTCCTATTTAGATACAGCAAACTTCTAGAATATGAAGACCCTAGAATATCGACGAACACGTGCTGACCTAATACTTCTCTTCAAACTACTGCAAGGCCATATTGATTGTCCCAACCAATTGGAATTAATATCTCTCCATGTGCCATCTAGATCAACCCGTCAATCTGTACTCTTCCACATTCCCAGAAGTAGAACATCTTACATACAAAATTCATTCATTCACCGGTCATGCAAATACCATAATGAGAAATTTACCGAAATTGACTTGTTCAACATTAACCTTACTGCACTTAAAGAGTTCTTTTTATGAACCACCTCAATCTCAATTTTGACTAATCATTCTACCTACAAACAAGTCTTGTTCTCCCTTTATCGCAACAATAGTTGATACCTCAACTCCCTCTTTTTTATATTTTTATTTATCTTCTGCACCTAAACATACTTATGTACATAAACATTTCTGTGGATTTTCATAAATATTTATTATGTTAATTATAATAAGTTTATACACTGTCAAAATCGCTCAATACAATAAAATAAATAAATATATTTTATTGGATAAACCATGCAGAACTAATATTCGTATATCTTATATAGAATACTTATTTAGGAGGCCCTTTTTACCATTCTGCATTAAGACACAATTTTTGTAGTTACGCCACTGCTTACACTAAAGCTGTTCAAAGACGTATAGGCGACCTAGGATGTGTTGATATCTTTCCAGCTCGGGCCGAAAGATTTGATGTACGACGTTCGTAATCACCTGTCGTAGTTAAATCCTTTACAGACTAAGATGTTTCAGGAATAAATCATTTTTTATGGACATTTGTTGGTTTAAAAGGTATAAACTGGTATTCTTAATATTTTTCTTTTTGTTACATGATGTATGAGAAAGAACATATTTTTAGAGATTAACAAGAACATTATTGTTAATAGTTGGCAGGAAGATTTTTCAAAAAGAAGTGTGCACACTTAAATAAATTCTTGAACTGATTTTTGTGGAGAAAAATACAACTAAAACTAGTTCAAAAATAAAAATACACCATGGTTGTTAATGCTTCATCCACACCCGCCACTGGTTCTGTTCCCACCATTATACATCTCTGTGTCGGGTACTTAAAGTCAATTTAAGATTTCACACCATATTTTTTACACGACTTTATTAGAATTACGCAAAAACTATTTATTCAGTCAAAATTGTAAAAATGATTATGTCGCGCAATTTAAGATGAAGATAAAAATTCATTCTGAAAAAACTTAAAGAAGTTTCACATAGAACACTTGCGATCGCAACATATTCTATTTTTTTTTATCACGCTTAAGTAATAAATATTTGCAACTATAGATAGTACTTCAGTTTCTAAACGCGTTCGAAAAAAGTATCACGTATTTAACTGCCTTACAGTTGTTGTAATTTCCTTCATTAATTAAGAAAAAATATTTAAAAATATTGCCATATGCGAAAAGTATATTAATTAGTGATTAGAAACAGCAGTACCAGTACCTATACTTAAAAAACTTTGTAGAAACCACTTTGATTGATTTAACTTGATATAAATTTCGATGCTATCAATGTACGTTAGAACACACGTTGTACACATATTATATAACGCAAGGGGAAAAAAAGTCTATTGTACACATAGTTGAGAATTTATTTCAAATATCTTTAACTGTTCAGTTAAATGTATAATAATACAGTTAAGTATATCAATAAGAAAGATATACTGATAAAATCAATTTATCGAAAAAATATTTTTGTTGCCACCCGGACTCGAACCAGGAACATTTCTATCCAGAGAAGTGTGCCGACCTGTTACACCAAGTCAAAATTTTCGAACTTAAATGTTGCACTTTCAAAATTATCATTTGTTATTCCATTATTTAAAAGTAATCTACTTTATATTTACGGAAAATATATTTTATAGATTGTTTAATATTTTAAAATAAAAAAAATATTTCTCGAATATTATATTATCGAGATTACTTTGTGGCCAATGTTAAAACACTATTTATTATTGTTTAAGCCACTATTTATTTATACATCCTTTTAATAAAGAAACAATGAATATTAAAATTAAAAATGTAAGCATAGATAAAAACAAAACTACGAAACAATATGTGGTGGATAACTAATTAGGAACTACTCTGAAAACAAATTTAAAAAGTGACTATGTACAAAAAATTCTTCTTCTTCTTCTTTTATATAGGTAATCCACCCTTCAAAGGTGATTTGTGCCATTAATCAAGTTAAAACTTTATTTTATAGAAAAAAGTACAATAATATTATAGAATAGGAAATATTATATTACAAATCAATACCATTGTCGTTTAAAAAATTTGCTATTATATAAATTAAATGTGGCGAGTTAAGGGAAAGAAGATGATACAAGCTAACCGGGAGTTGAAAATTACCATTGACGAGATTACTGTAAAAAAACCTGTGATCCGCAATGGACATGCAAAAAAGGTACGGTCGAGGATTTCTTCCTCGGCACCATACTCACACATTAGATAATCTATTAAGTTCAATCTGAATAAATGTGAGGCTACCTGGCAATGCCCAATTCTCATTCTAAAGATATTTGATATTATTCTTTTGGAGAACCAGGGGGTGCGGTGAATATATCTTTGAATTATTTTAAGCCGATTACCCTTATGATTATTTGGATCCATCCATTGTGCAGTCCAGATAGGATTCGTATGTTTTTTCACCATATTAAGTCTGTAATACATCGGGATATGGAATTGATGGGGGAAAACTCAGGAAAGAGTGGCCTCCTTGGCCAGTTTATCTAATCCTTTTTGCAAAAAGTCACCATTTAATTTTATTTTCACAATAGTTCCCAAGTAGTTACCCTCCACTTATACTTATATAATTTTGTTTTTATCTATACTTGCATTTTTAATTTTAGTATACATTATTTCCTGAAGAAGATACCATAGTCAACATAAACATGTTGTTATATCAATAAATAGTGGTTTAAATAAAGAATTTTATCTTATAATTTACGAAAAAAATTATCGATAAACTCATTACTAAGCTATCGTCTATTGAACAATTACACAGCATTCTTCTTTTACTTTTTCTGGTGCAGGGTCCATGGTCAGCCGTAGGCGTAGTTGCTGGACCACAGACACTATTCACAATGTATCCTTACTGATGTCTGTCCTTGACAACGTGCAGCAGCACCTCGATTGCGAGACCGGTTGGTTCACTTCCGGATATTTTGCAATCAGAACAAGGACAGTTTATTTCTACACCATCGTTCGCCTTCTATTTTCCTTCGAGTAATTTGTATGAGGCGATATTTGAGTCGTTAATTTTATGACACTTAACAATATATATTATTTCTCGTTCTTTATACGAAGTATTATAGTTAGTATGTACCAGCCGCAGAAATGCGGATAGATATCCTTATTTTTTAGTTCCGGTGATAAACCATACCCTCACTCGAACACGAACTAATATTATATATTATTTTTCTTGCTTAAGCGGCGTTGGTCAGTTTTAAACCCTGCTAAAGCCAATCAAAACGATTCAGACCTCCCCTGAGAATGTTACACCTATTCAGATTTGTGTGTGAATTTAACGTCATCCGATTATATTTCAATAAAGATCACTCAGTAGGCTCCTATCATTCATTGTGTGATGGGAAGTATTTTAGTCGGGCGAAAAAGTTTTAATTATATCCTGACCTTGTGCAGTGTTATTATGCAAATAAAAAATATATTTTTCACATTTAAAAAATACATTTTAGTGTAATTTTCAGAAAAAAAAATATCAATATTATAAATTTTTCGAGTTATTTTGATGTATATTAAGGGCCCAGAGATCTAATTGAGTTTTATTAATGAAAATTTTATGCACTGCTCCGATAACGGAACGGACATTCTGAAACCGGTTGACGTTAAAATATAAAACAACAGTGGTTATATATAAAGTTTGTTCTATTTGATTGAAATTGTTAACGACGTAGAAATAATCGTAGCAGTCTTTAATAATCGTTACAAAATATATATAATTCAAGGTGTAACGGCGAGTTGCTCGCGTCCATTATATGTTTATATACACATAATGATTTCAAAACAAAACAATTCACACATTACGCAACAGTTTTCGTCTGAAAATCCCCAGAAGTACAAAATATGACAGAAATGTCGTATTTTCGCATAATTAAATGCCATTAAATACATTTCCCAAACACCGTGCGATTGCTTCCGAGCAGGAAAAAAGTTTTTTAAACCGGCACATTTTTCTCGCGAGATAAACAAGAAATTGTTCCGAACAATCCAATAGCATCGTTGCTAGAATGGTCGTGAGAAATCTTTTTATCACGCGTTTATCAAGTAAACATGATAGCTATAGTTAATAGTTCATGAGTATTCTTAATTCGACTATTATTTTTTACAACAATTTCGTATTGGAGTGAGTTAAATGTGGTATTTTTTAGTGTTACAATATAATTTGTATGACGAATATTGCGTCTCGTATAAGTGAAATATGATGAGACGGACACAGGGCGACATATTGGCGCACCCACTAGCACCGCTAAGCGGACGGCCGTGAGTATCGCCAGCTTCATGCGTAATGTCAACGTCAATATCGCGTATGTTAAATTAACTTTTCTGAATAAACCATGTGATTTAACCCTAAGTGCCTTTTATTCATTCATTATCCTTTCTTGATGTTTGATTATTCTGGATTATTATTGCCTCCGATATTATGTAACGCCATAATATCGGAGGCAATCCACCCATTAGTTTAATATTTTAAAATTTCTAAACCTAGAGATATATATTAACCGGTTCACAACTTTAATTTTTCTTTCTTTAGTTCACGTATGACGTGCGTTACAATCATGGGTTGTCAAGTTTAAGATATTTAGGTCTGATAGATAGTTGACGTCCATGCCCTTCTTCGACCAACTTTAATATTTAGTGGTGCTATCAGTAGGTGATAATTTTTTGGGGCAGGAGCAACTTTAAAACAGCCTCGGTTATATTAAAACCATATCTTATCTTTGATGGTAAAACTACCCTTAATAAGCACCAATCAAAAACTATTTTGTTAAGCATATAATAAGGGTGAAATATAATGATATCTATTTTATTTTTGCGCCAAACTTAAAAGTGTGGCAAGTAATGAATAATCTATATTTTATATTGACATAAACACCGCTGGTTCTATTAGAATCACGCTGTACGATTGAAATATTGTTAAGTTTATTATCGAATCAGACAAATCTTACTTCGTACACCACGTTCCCACGAGGAGTACCAGGTTGTCGGCGATGTTCGGTGTAAATGCATCATATAATTTTTTTTATAGGAATGTACCCACACGAAGACTTCACAGGCATGGGAACGATATTCCGATGTTCAATGTTTAAATATAAGAGCGATGTTTTTGATGCCGTTCTGAGTCAAATGTGTAACTGATTTTGGTATTCAGCCATTCTGTGTTTAGGTTTACTAAATTTTAATTTTTTCTGTGTTAAACTTTATTGGTTACTTTACTTTTTATTGTTTTTATTTTTGTTTAACTTACGTTTTTCTTTTCTTTTAAATTCATTTTATTAATTTCTATTTTATATATATTCCATGTTATGATACTTGTGTACAACTTTTTTAAATGAATTAATTTTATAAAAGCCTGAATATAACAAATTGTTTTAAAAAAATATTTGTTATGAATGACGAAAGTGATAATTCGTAATTTGGCAAAATATCACTGGTTCACTAGAAATTAAACTTCTAGTCAAACACCAATCAAACAGTCACAATTTCTTTCATCTATAAATAATAAAAACCGAACACAGAACGGCTGAGGTGGATTAATTAATCAGATCAGAGAAGAAAATGTTTTATGAGACCTAAGACGCTTATGTGGTCGGTATCGTGAATTGGAAAAGGATAGTGTAAGACGTACAAGTAACGAAACTTACTTGAAAAGGACATGGCCCACGTCAGACTCTTGCGCCACTGACGATTACGATGATGATGAGCAAAACCACTACCGATTAGATTTACCTTTTCAAAGGTGACTGCGGTAGAAACCTTTTTTCAGTGTCATTATTTAGATTTCTTCGGTTCGCAATATTCGATCGCAGCCAACTTCACGGTATAATTCCAAATTCAGTAACAAAATGATTATATAAACAGTCACGCACATTTGGCTGATCCAAAATTTGTTTTACGATATGAATTTCAAATTACCGTTCGTCATATTTGACATCCAAAGAGTAATTGATTTTAATTAATTAATCTAGAAATTTTAATTTTGTTATATAACACCAGGCGCGAATTAAATTATTCTTATTTTGACTCATTACCCGGAAGTGAGTGCCCGGAAGGCGTCCGTTCATTCTTGCCCAGGTTCTTGGTGCTTGGAATATTAATTTATGAGCGGTCGTTGAAAAGATGGCCTTCCGTTGTTTACGAAATTAGTCCATTGACTACTGAACTCGTTCCATTAACTGCATTAATACATTTTTGACAGGCGGTGCATAATTTTAATAAAAAGCGTGTATAAACAGTTGCGCAACGGATCTTGCGAAATTTACGAAGAATAAGAAATTATTTTGCAATAATACTTAATATTTTAATGTTATTATTTTCAATACTTTTTTTATTTACGATATCAAATTTCATAATTATCTATTTCTAATTAATTCACAAGCACATTATTTCCCTTCAGAGAGGATATAACGCCATGATTTTCGCGCTCTTCTGTCCTGGTATTCCACTCTTGCCTCTTTTACTTTAACATATCTTCTCATGCATGCTTTTCGATTGTTGAAGCTTCCAATAGGACCATGCTGGTTTATCTGATAATGCCAGGTCTTTGGCGAACTCCCTCTACTCCGATGCCTTCAATATTCACCTCTTATACTCTTTACTATCCTGCCCTGGCTCAAATATTCCACATGCTCAAACCATCTCAGATTTTTTTTAAATCTGATTCAATTTTAATACCTACATTAAAACACCTTCAAATAGCCCATAAAAGTGACAGTTATCAGATCGATGTTTTATTATAAAACAAAGAATTGGACATATTACAATTGAACACAAGGCGATCAAGGTAGAAGTACTCAACCAAATCAAGTCCACTCCATTCAGAACCTTCACTCATGGCGAATGAAATTTGGCTGATTGGAATTGTCTTGAAATTCTTTGAATCGAGAAACTTGAAAAATCACAATGGCGGGTACAATTAAAATAGTTTTCATTTTAGTTGTAGATCTGTGAGAAGAACGGAAAAAATTATAATATTATGTGATTTTGTTACTTGAATGTGTAATAGTGTATGTATTATTTTTGCACTAACAACCCGATCACGCTGCAATAAACACATTATTATTATTACAACAGATATTTAAAAAACAATACTGTACATGATAGGAGAACACGAAACACGTGGTGCGCATTCACACACGGTTGAAATAAATAAGTCAACAGTGAGGATGAATAGTTTTTTTAGACAGAGACAGAGAACGGCATAATTTCTATGTTCTTGCCTCGTTTACTTTCTTGCATCTTCTAAAGTATACTTGTCGATTGTTGAACCTTTTAACATTACCGTAATTTATAATTGTTTATAGTATTTTTAACGTTTCTTTGTAGAATGATTCGACGACTTGTGTGTTTCCTCCGTCTTACAACCCATGATTGCAAAGGCTCCACCCCAATACTTGGTTATATATACAATGTTATTGACATCTTAACTATAAGGGTTCCATGATAATTTCTTTAAATCTATAATTTCAATTCTATAAATCAAATATAAAGTTTTTTTAATACATTGTGTGATAGAGGCGGCTGAAAGACCACCTACAACCCACCTATGAAATGCTCCTTTCGGTATCTGGATCTTCTTCCACCGAATTCATAGATCTTCTGGCTCCATGACACGTATAGTACTTTTGAATACACATTTCTGTGAAAGCATGAAGTGTCATATAACAAGCACCATGAAAGCATTAAATCGGTACGCATGGTAGCGAGAAACCGATTGCATATATACAAGACATACAGGTTTTGGCACGCACAGCGAGAAACCGAAACACACAGGTTTTACAACCCACCGATACCACTAGTAACCAACATCTGCCAATTCAAAGGTTCAACTTCAACTGATCCAAAAAAACCATAGCGAATACAAACACAGAAAAATATCGTGTTCTGGTATAGGAGGATGGGGTAAAGGGTAGGTAATGGATAGGAACTATTCTATATGTCGCGTTCATATTACGCGCACACGAAGACCGTCGATCCATGAATTATCGATCGAACTCATTAAAAGTATATTATATTAAGGCTTTTATTTCATTTTTGAATTATGCCAATCGACCAACACTAAAGCATGTTCCTGGATGTTCGTATTTTAATATTACAATATTTGATTGCGATCGTTTTTAACGCAAGATGGTGTTTATGAAGCGTTAAATTGTTTATTTTTTTTATTTGCTTAAGCACAATGCCCTTGTCAGTCAAGCAAGAGCTAAAAAATCTTAAATTTGTAACAACACAAATACCATTTGTAGCAAATTTCGTGATTTTAGTTTTGCAAATAAATTGACGCAAGCACGTGGTTATCGAGTGTGATAGACAGAAGGTATCGTAAAATGTTGGCATACTTTTTTATATAGATATTTAGAACATTTGCTTCAATATTAGGCACGATTACCATAAAAAGACATTGGAGTACGGTTGTTGTGGAAGCCTAGTTTAGCTAACCAACAGAAAAATTCAATCACGTGTATACATGTTTTTTGCGGAGGACTAAAAATAGATGCAAGTATAAATAACATTCATTCGGTGATTCATTTTAATGAAAAAAATAGTCTAAGTTATGTTTAAATATGTTGAAGATATGTGATATATAGAAATACATCATTCTTTTAAAATATAACAAAATAGCTTCGTCTCTATGAGATATCTGATATTTATTGGTAAAAATCCAGTAGTTGCGTGTTCTTAAGCATATTAAAATAATGCTATAATAATATACTGGTCACAATAAGAAAAATATATAAAAAATGAAAAATATTGATTTTACAGACGTATTCTAGTAAAACATTTTACAGGTAAAGAATATTGTTTTAAATAATTTTCATATTGACGTTGACATATAATATGCTATTTCAAGGAAAAATGAACTATCAAATTTAGTCGATAGATGGAGATGTTGTAGTGGTACTCGAAGCGAGTCCATGTAATGACATACATAGAATTTTCAAAAAATTGATAAGTGATTGAGGGGTGAGAATTGGTGATGCTTTATATATATATATATATATATATATATATATATATATATATATATATATATATAAAGTGATAAATTAAGCTAGCCGAAGACAGGTCGTAAGCCCTGTAATTACCCCCCATATTTCTATATATCATTTCATTACAATATAATAAAATAGCTTCGTCTCTGTGAGATATCTGATATTTATTTAAAAAAATTCGTCATTTGAACACAGTATCTGATCCAAGTTATCAATAATACATAATACATATTAACTAATCACGCCGTTTCCCCGCGAGGATAGGCAGAGAGGATTGAGCGCCACACTCTTCCGTTCTGACACACAATTCTCACCTCATCCACATTTTTACGTCTTCACATAGAAGCTCGCCGACTATTAAGGCTTCTAACGGGACCATCTTCCAGTATCTGGTTTACCTGGTCGTTACAAATTTTCCGCGGACGTCCTCTACTTCTGGCGCCATCAACACTTGCGTTATATATATTTCTTACCATTCTCTCCTAATTCATCCGTTCCATATGACCAAAATACCTAAGTGATCCTTTATTAATCTTACTCATTATACTAAGATCAGCTTAACATTTTTTCCTTATTTCTTCATTCTGTCATAAATATTTCTGCCATATATACGCCTAAGTGATCTCATTTCCACTGCATTCAGTCTACTTTTGTTCCTCTTCTGCCAACTTCAAACTTCACTTCTACACATCAGTATTGGTACCGGTAATCTACTATGGACCGCTTGTTCTGCCTCGGTTGGCATTTTAACATATCTCTAAATTGTGGTCTGTAAATATTAAAAAATATAGTTAATATAATATAATTAAGATATTTTATGTAAATATTTAAAAGTTATACATACAAATTAGCGATACCCTTTACAAGCAATGAGCAGGCCACATCGCTCGGAGGACGGACAATCGTTGGACAAACGCAGTCACCGGTGGTGCACGACCTCTAAAACCCGTTGGACTGATGCAATCATCAAACTCTGCGGAAATACGTGACAGAGAATAATGGAAAACCAGCGATAAGACTCCTTAAAAATATGACAGACATGCCAGTATATATAAGGTGTAAGAGATACAAACTAATACGTATCGTGGCCGTGCGCCGATCCAAAGTCCGAAAAGCATCTCTAGCGAAGATGGGAAAATATACAGCGTGCAATAAATAATTTTTTATTATTTTCAAGACAAATATTCAGTATCACGCATTCAATATGTGTTCCAAGTAGCTTCAAATTTCCGCATTAGGTAATATTGTTATTTTGATCGAATGACACTGCTTTGCGAGAATAATTTCGTTTTATATGGAAAATATTAATACGTACATTAAAATGTGATGTCCTTGAGATTGTGACGATGTGTGAATGTCATCGAGAGGGCACCGCCTGTTGCGTATGGATGTATGTGAATGTGTAGCGGGTTTAAAAGGAAACGCGCGTTGAGCGCGCCCTCTTACTCCGCCGCTTGTCTCCGTGAATAGGTGTATATTATTGTACCATAACAGTATTATTTTAATAAATATTGTAATTGGCACCTGGTGAGTTTCGTTATTGGACTACCAATAATTTTCGGTGATGTATTCAACTTTGGGAAGTACTGATATCTCAAATATTTTGTTTCTTAGAACGAATTATTTATGTAATAAAATAGTAAATATTTAGCACGGTTAGGTTAGCTTAGATATTAATGTTAATTTTTTATTATTGTAATGCACAAAGAATTAATTTTACGGTATGTAGTATTTATTTTAATGCACATATCTCTTTAAATAATTACATGTTAAATCGTATCCGTTTTATTTTTGAACACTAATTTTTGTAGACATCATAGGTATACAACATTTTGACATATCTTGGACCTTGAAATAACAAGGTATCATAAGACATTTTGTTTAAAATGTACTTTTTTAAATGAAAATTATAATAATAATTTCCTGTTTATAACTGTCACAAATTACAAAGATGTGAAATTTTATATTTGGAAAAGAAAGTTATATTTTTGTATCGCTTAAAATATTTTTTAGAACAACATCTGTTGATTTGAAATATTTGTGTTGTATTATGTAACGTGCCCGAAATCGGGAATCAATTTACTTTATTACTATATATATAGCAACATTTTTGTAAAAATTTCATCTCATTGGCGATGAAATTTATTAACCCACCGATTTAATCGAAAAATGAATATTAAAAAATTTGAAGCTCAATATCTCAGTTTGATGAAAATATCAAATGATAACTTGTTGTTATGTTAGCAATAATTAAAGTGAGATTATTATATACATGTATATAACTATAAGAAACTGTTTTTCTAATTTTAATGGTTTAAATAACTTGTCATTTGAGTTATTATTATTCAGTTCGACGATATGAAAAGAATAACGATAGAATTTTTAAAATTGGTTCATCAGAACTCAAAAAAGCACTGGAGACAATAAATAGCGCGCTCCAATCGCTACCGCTCGGGCAAACAAGTGAGCAATTTTTTTGAACTGAATATTTTTGAACGAAAGAATTTACATTGGATTTGACACGCAGTTCTAGAAGATCGCGTTTCTGTGTGGTATTTCAAAACATGACCTCACTGCCATACAAAAAGTTTGAATTTCATAATATTAACATTGACTAGTCACAGCTGAACAAACTTGGCTACCAAGTTCTCACGAAGAATTTGTTCAGCATTTTCGATAGACATGAATCCAGGCTAGATGTATTAAATATGATCAAAACGATAATCATTATACTATTAGATTAATTAGTGATTTTCTCATTAACGCAATGCCTGCAATGAGTATTTCGCAAGCGGCATACCTACTACATAAAGTATTTCTTAGGAACATTGCAATCCAGTTTGTGAATGAGATCTTTCGTAATTTATTATGTTAAAGGCAGGTGTATTATAACAAAAATTTACTTTATTTAATAGTATTTTGTGTCGCTTAGATTCCCGCGACTATATTAGTATTATTTCTTTGGTAGTACCGAATAATTAAATATTTTTCACTGTTCTAATTTAACCTTAATAGCGTGATGTTTTCCAATAGATATATATTATAATTACTATTGTTTTAAACTCGTCCTAAGATAAATGCGAAAGACAGACAGGACATAATTTTCAAAGGACAATATGGATTTTAATATTTTATACGTCCCAAGCTTGTAACAACAATAAGTTTATAGTTTTGAGCTTATTGATGTGAACATGTTGTTTATTTGGAGTTCATCCTCATATAACAAAATATTATATTTACTGAATTTATCATTTGAGATATAAGGTATGTGTATTATTACAACTACATCATCAACCCTGGCTCTTCACCCCAGTACGGATCCTGGGCTCTTCAAGGATACACCAATATTTGCACTGAACTACTTCCTGCCAATTGCTGACGTTAACCCTTACCATACCGTGATATAAAATATCCATACGAAGCCATGCTGTCAACTCGCGTTACCGTAAGAAATGTGAGTTTTTTTAATATTTTAAAAGATTACCTTAAATGGCTTTAAAATTGCTAACTAAAATTGGAGCAATTTTCTAACATAATTCGAAGCATTTATCAAGTCCTACAAAATACGACTTTTTTCTTACCACTCTTCATTTAGTTAGTGAAAAAGAAAGATTATATATTCGTATCGTATTTGATATTCTTTTCATTCATTTTTCTCTACACCACAAATGGTATTTTTGTCAATATATTCATTTTACAACAGACTGAATTGAAAAATAATTATTTTTGCAAGGTTCGCATTAAATAATTGATTATGTACTAGTCAGTTCTAGGCGTAAATGTTTTTCTTAAATTTAACAAAAATATGAAATTTATTTTACGTATATTTACTGAAATATTACAAGTTTAATTGGGGCGGTAGAGCTGTGTTACTGCATGGTTTTAAGAATAGACAGATCTTAGCTTATATTGTCTTGACACCTCATTTTTGATTTACCAAAACTATTATTTTTGGGAGTGCACTTCATTTGTACGTTCCATATGGCCTCACTAATTTTATGCATTTTGTGACTTTTGGCTCATCGTACAAGTATAGCGGTTCCTGTTTATAATATTCAATTTTCTTTGAAAGCCCCGATAATTTTCCTGAAGATTCTTCTTTTAAATATGTCTAGTGTTGCTTCATTTTCTTAGATTAGTCCAGGTTTCTGACGCGGATGTAATCACAGGTCTATCAGAGTTTAAACAGTTCTTTTGGGTACCATGTTTAACTTCAACTGTTTCTGTAGGCTGAAACAGCAACAACTAGTATGAGTTTTGATCTCTTCGTCAGTTTTGTTTGTGTCTTTTAATAGGGATATTAGATATGTAAATTTATTAACTGCCTTAAAGAAGCAGTTTAGAAAGGGAATTCGGCTAATGTGCAGGCTGTAACTAGATAGTTCACTTGAATGGTACACGTCGAACTCCTAAGTCAGACGTAGGATGGAATCGACCAATCGTCGCCAGAAGTCTTAGATCAGTGAACGGGCATTTGCGGTGGCCCAAAATCGTAGAACTCTTGGCCCTTTCTCACAAGGAACAATGCATTAGACACTTTATTAAAAGATACTAAAAACGCACTTTTTTACAAAATAAGTTCAAATAACAAATTTTAATTTTAAATAAAAAAATAAATAATGTTATTATTATTATTTAAGTGATAATTTCAAGGGAAATTAATATTTCACTCTGTACGTGATATATCTACAGTACATTAATTATTTAAAATTCCATATAAGATCGCATTTGTTTAATTTTGATATGTCAATAACATGATGTGGAAATATGAAAAACGCGTTTTTAGAATGATATGTTGTTTTTGTAATATGACGGCGACTTGACCGTTATATTGCCTGCTACGCACACTATTGATGTCGGTCATTAGCATATAAGAAAACAACACGCGACCGCAAAACTAAATCAATTATTACTTACGGTACACGAGTACCAACCGCGAAGTATCAACCTCTTTTCAGGGTTAGTCTTCCAAAACATATTATTCCTCTGGAACGACACTAGAACACTTAATGACTATATTCAGATCGCAAATACAGGTTCTTTCTAGGCATCAGCGTGAAGAACTACAGAATATCAGTATGAAAAAGAAATTGTATTATGAGTATATGTGGCAGATTCATTTATGACAAGAGTAATGAATGAAGAAATAAGGAAAGAATGTAAAGCTGATCTTAGTATAGTGAGTAAGATTACAAAAGGATCACTTAGGTGGTTTGGTCATATAGAACGGATGAATGTGGAGAGAATAGTAAGAAAGATATATGACGCAAGTGTTGATAGCACCAGAAATAGAGGACGTCCGCGGAAGACTTGGCACGACCAAGTAAACTATATACTGGATGATGGTCCTGTTAGAAGCCTCAATAATCGTTACACTTGTATGAGAAGATGTATGAATGTGGATAAGGTGAGAATTGTGTATCAGGGCAGAAGAGTGTGGCGCTCTATCCTCTCTGTCTATCTCTACGAGAAAACGGTAAGTAAGTAAGTAAGTAATAACAAGAAATTGTTAAAACGGCTATCGTGATAGTCACAAAATTTCCATAAAGGTTAAGTATTGGTTTGCAATACTTAACCATTATGAAAGCAAGATGTGTCATTGTTAATACATGTAGGTACTACCTGCATTCAATCTGAATCCGATACGTCGGCTAGAGAGTTGATATACACGCGGCAGAATAGCTCAGAAAACTCTACACAGAATTTTCTGAACGAGCGTGAAAACCTGAGAACAAATTTTTATTCTTCAGTACTTTAGACATTTAGCGTGTTGCGAATGGAACAGGCTCAGAATAAAATATATATAAATATTGTTAACTCGCTGCACGGATTTGTTTGGCCCAGCGGTAAAACATTCGTCTAGCGATCAAGTGATGATAGGTTTCGAGCCTTGTACCTGGGGACAGCCAAGACTGATATATTTTTAAAGCATATTATATTAGATTAAAAATAGTAAAAATACTAACATCAGGGAGAGATCGAGGATATTATCAAAATATATAATAAATAACATTCAAAGGGAACGAACTCTTGAACTATTGGTTTTATGGTGTTAGTTGAAACAGATTTCCAGAAATTTCACAGATAGATGGGTTAGAAATTTACTTCCTTCTGCTCATCGTAGAGAAATGTCAGTAATTAAGGTTGATGTCATGACGTCTGCCTAATAAATAATAACATAAATTACAAAATATATTTATTTGTCTACGCCACTGCGTTAAACCATATTTTTATTTTTTGACTGACATTACCAGAAGGCAATTAAAATATTGTACATTATTACCGGTTTAAAAAGTGAGGTTGTTTTTATCCAAGTCTACGCCTTAATACAACACCCCACTTCCTACCGTCT
Organism: Eubasilissa regina; assembly: GCA_022840565.1. Taxonomy (NCBI): domain Eukaryota; kingdom Metazoa; phylum Arthropoda; class Insecta; order Trichoptera; family Phryganeidae; genus Eubasilissa; species Eubasilissa regina. Next base: position 6,980,197 of record JAINEB010000017.1, read on the forward strand.
GGGTGCGGTACTATTTTTTTATTATTAAAGTACACCACACTTTTTTGAAAACCACCTCTCGCCTTCATCTCCATTCATCTTGTTATACATGATTTAATGTAAAACTTTTTACATGATCATCTTAAAATTCTTGTTATATGTCTAATGTCTTCCGGTTCGGTTCAGACGTTTTACGTATCCTAAAAGTCAACAATAGTTTATTTCTAAGATAAATAGATTTATCTATACTATTGTATAATATTATATAAAATGCTTACAAGAAATAACTAAGTTTTATAAAAAAAATATATACATCACTATAATATGCTTATAATTGGTTAATATTTATTGGAAAATATATGGAAATATGGGGTAATTACAGGGCATACGACTTGTCTTCGGCTGGCTTAAGTGATCACTTTATATACACACAAATATATATATATATATATATATATATATATATATATATATATATATATATATATATATATATAAAGTTCACCATTTCTCAACCCTCAATGTTCACCAAATTTTAAAAGTTGTATAATTGTTTACCAAAACAGTCACACAATTTCGTTAAATTCATTCAAAATTATATTCAAATGTTATATAAAGGTGTGCAATAAAATGTGCAAGTTTTTAATTCACATATGTACTTGGATTTTTTCTATGACGTTCATTCATGTTTTTATAAAGGCCCTTTATAAATACAGGAAATACCGCTGGGTCATTTGATATTTGCACACAAACGGATATCCTTTTTTTTTAAATGGCAGATGTTTTAAGGGTAGCGATGGAGGGTGGTGCTGTTTTGTGAGTAAAAAGAAAAAGGGACCATTATCTGAATAACAATCAATCAAAAAAATATAGATACTAATGCATTCTTATAAATTTCGTGGGATTACTACATAATTGTGACAACATTGACCACAGAACAACAAATTTAAAGACAATGAATAGAAAGCAAAGTAAATTAATAATTTTCTTTGTCTTCTAATATAAGTGCGATTTTTACGCTGATTGTAAAAAAAAAAAAATTGAAACAATCTCTCGTTTATCCGCTCTCTTTTTCGAAAATATAATTATTCCTTTGAATACAATGCGGTTCCTCTATTAAATTAGCAGGTTCCCACATCGCGATTCTAAAATATCTATACGAAAGTGCAATCTTTAAGTGAATCTTTGCGTGTGTGTGGATTGACAATGAGAGAGGTAGTGTGTAGGGCTAGAATATAAAACGAGCTCTCGGAAATTGTCTACTCAGCCAATGTACTTCAACAGAGTGATGCGCTTGCACACCAGTTGTTTAATGTTGCACTGAAAGGTCATTCAAAATGCAAATTTACAGGTATCAGGCACTATTTCCATTTATTTTTTTTAGACATTTATTATTTTATTTATGTGTGTGTGTGTATGTGTGTGTGATTAATCGACCACTGACCATTTATAATAAATAGCTTTACTTCTATAAATCGTTTCCAAACGTCATGTTGGTGGCTTATTTAGAAGTCAAATAATATTCTCAGAAACGACTAGAACTAAAAAGGCGACAACACTATGCACAGCATATGAATTATCGACCTAAGTGCAGGTGGTCGATACATCTACCGTTTTTGGCTTATGCCCTATGAAGGGTTAAACCAGTGTTGAGATACGGAGGATAATCTAACTTTGTCGATTGCTGATATTTGAGCTTGAAATCCTGAAATCTAGCGTTATATTTGGTAAGATAATTTTTGACATCGACGTTAGAATCTCGAATAAGATCCACAATAAGTCTGATAACTCCTACGACTTGGATAGTGGGCAATTGGCAATGGAAAATACCTCAAAATGTGCGTAGGTACCAATGTTCTCTCTAAAGTGTGCGCGGAATTGTGCGCGCACACGATTTGGCATCGTAATGCACACATAAAAATATTACGCGCACACAATTTTTAACAAAACTTTTTATTCAAGTGCTGCCTTCTATTGAAGGTTGGCAATATATGATTCAATCAGGTAGAGATGAATCAGAAGCATGGATATCCAACAATTTACTATAATGTATACAATTCTTTTACTAATAACTCACTAGTCCTACAACACTCCCACTCCACATATTTTTATTTTATTATATTTTTATTTTTTATATTTTATTCTTACTTTTTTATTCATATTTGATTTATTTTTTTATTCCAAATAACACCACAACAGCACGGAAAAAAAAAAAAAAACTGGCTACTTTAACACAGACTTTACTCTAGCAAAGTAGCCAGGACAACGCTGTATATATCAGAGGTGAAGTCTACTCCATCCCACACATTAAACTATGTATTATGTATGTTATGTATCCACCTCTGTAACTACAAAAATATGGATGTCAAAATATATATAAATAAATAAAATAAAAAAATAAAAATCATGTTGCATTGTGTCGATTTGTCCTGTATAAGATCACCAACTCTTTAATAGACAACAGGATAATCTCTTTCTACCTACGCCTCCGCTGCCTTCTATCAATTCTCTAAATTGAAACCCCCCCCCTACAATAACACCGTATATTGGTTTTTACAAATGTTGATAAATAGACGGAGATATGGATGATATACAGTGTTGTTGTAAGTAAGATCACTTAGAAATTGTGTTTAATAGTATTTTTATTTATTTGATATGGTTATTTAATAGAGCATTCGATGCTCCAGAAGATATAGCTAAAACGGTGTGGCATTCGTAACTCAGATTTGCCCAAAAACGATATACAGTGTTGGTCTCAATTGTGAAAGATCATATTTTTCATGCAGTTTTCTTGATAGTTGTTTTGACTTATTTATGTATCTTTTGCAATAGTACTATTTTTTGGAAATAAACTTGAGAAAAAAAAATTAAATAATTCAAAACCGAGCAAAGAGAACATTTTAAGATGTAATAGATATACAAGAATACGTTATATGTTAAAACAAATAAAATTAATGATGGTTAAACAAAAATTTTTCTAGTATTGATATATATAAAATTAAAAATGGATTATTACCATCATACATGAATAAATATATAAAATATAATTTTGAGATCCACAGGTATTCTACGAGAAGTCAGTAGAATTTTAGACTTCCACAAACAAAACTGGCAGGAACACGAAATAGTTTATACTATAAAGGTTTCAAATTGTTCAAAGAACTGCCAGCAAATGTGACGGAAGCAACTAGTCTTGCTATTTTTCATAGGTTAAGTACAGAATATGATCTCTTTACTTAACGCTAATTGAGATAAATCGCAACCCTGTTGGCTAGATGAGATCTAGAAGGAAGATCATCTGCAGACTGGAAGAAAAGGATCTCCTTGAGGGCCAAGACTCATTCAAGGCTATATTGCCATGATGATGACATGTGTGTGGACGTATTTGATTCACTGTAAAATGTAGAAAAAATGTCTACACTAGCAATGGAGACATAAATGGTATCATTAGGAGTCATCAGTCAGGGTTGTGGCTGAGAGACGAATATGTGGGGGAATTGGGGACAATGCCAGGCTTTTCTGTTACTAGTGTATAATACATAATGATAATTCACGTATTTCTTGACAGGATTTTTACCCACGTCTGACTGATCTCGTCATTTGTACGTAATTATTTAGCTCAAGGTATTTAAAATGGTGTAGCTAATTTAATATGCTGATATTTTATGAAATGCAATCCTTATAAAATGGTATTGTCATCACAAATTTTGAAATAATCTGAGTGAACTCAAATTTTATTTTAGTGGATATTATTGATTTTTTCCGTAACTATAGCGTTTTCTATGACGATGTTTGCTTTCCCTTCTTACTTAAGAATCATGCTACATTTTATTTTTTAGCCATATTAAAACACACAAATTTCTTCTTGAAACGTCATATTAATGCTGTATTGGTTATCAAAGATCACTATAGCTGTATTAACCCAATGGTGCTTAAAACCTAACCTAGGACGAGTGCAAAAGATGTACTTAGGATGTAATTTTAATAACTACAATTTTTTGACAGAAGACTTGTTTTTTATTTGAAAAAAACCGTTTAAAAAAATTCTCAAATCCACCTAATTCATATATTTCAAGAGAAATTGTCGTTTTTTCTAAGTTTTCTTCCAAATTTCCCTACACATATACGAACATTGCGATATTGTGCACAAAAATAATTATCGGTATATTAGAATACACTAAGAAAATGAGATGGCAATAGGAAGGCCACATAAGAAGAAGGACAATCGTTGGACAAACAGTTAACCAGTGGGGACCGATGGGCCTTTTTCAGACCTGTTGGATTTATAATTGCTGAAATCATCAAACTTAGAGAAAATGCAAAAAAAAAGTGATGGACACTTGGGGAGGCTTTCATCCAGCAGTGGGTAGAAAATAGCTGATGTTGATAATAATAATAATAATAAGTCTTCCCGCAGAACAAAGGAGCGTCTAACGCTTCAGACATTAAATTAATTTAATTTCCATTCTCTTCAACACATTAAACATCGCACACAGAGCAGGAAGTGGACGATTTAAAATCAACAATAATGATTAAATTGTTGTAATTATTTGAATGTCTTCAAAAGGTGACAGGCACATGTGCCGGCGCACCCGTAGAATGTTACACGCGCCCGGCGATACTCGTGTTATATCAGCAACTTTCACCAAACACATGATTATCTATGCAAAAAATATTATTGTTGCATTGTGCCCGGTGAGGAAATAATACGCTTGTTTTGCCGACATCACGTCATTTCGATGTATGTATTGAATAGGCAACATATGAACATCTTCATTGCTTCATCGTATTCTTCATTATTGCAACGCAAGTTACATTTATAATTAATGCTCATATTTTATGGAAATGTTACGAAGAGCATGTAACAACATACTCAATCTTTTAATTAATGCATAAATATAAATATCGATAAATAGATTATTCTGTATATTATCATTTAATATGTTTTTAAAGAGAACACAATATTGTTGTGAAGTTGCAGTTTTTCAGGATATAGTTATATTTTTAATACAAGTTAAAATCATGAATTTATTAGAAACATCACTTACAGAAAAAATATTTAAAAAAGGTGCTACCGGAATTCAAACATGGACCTTTTCCATTCCGGGAATATGCGGTATCCAACTGCTATATCAACCAAGCGGGTTTACGACAAATTTATACATGTGTTATTTCATTTTTAAAAGCAATTGACTTTATATTGTGATGAATCTTAAATACCTTTGAGTATTATTTGTTTATTAATTTATTTAATTTAAATTAAAAATTATTTAATTATTTAATTTAATTTAAAAATGTTAAAATACCACTGAATTACGTTCATATCAAAAATTCGTTTTAATTAAGAGTGCATATGTGTAAGTTATTTTAAAAGTTTATCTACATTTAATAAAATAGATTGATTTAATACTGGCGTCTTCTAACGTGTATTACTCAATGATTTTTAAGATTTTTCGGAATAAATAGTTGATTACCTTTAAAAATGGAATAACAGACGTATCAATTATAATGATATAACTACATAACACAAAATACAAAATTTGTAATACGTTTCCCCAAAATTTAATGATTTCGTCAGTCAAGGTGGTTTGAGAGTAGTTTGTAGGCCTCTTAATTTCCCTCGGGTACCACTGGATGATTGCATTTGTTCGACGATTGTCTGCCCTCTGAGTTACATAGCATTAGCTCTTATTTTTTGGGGTATTAAATTAAATTTACTACTTCTGTATTTTTTTATTAATTACACGTTTCTTATTTTGTCTCTTTGTATGATGCCAATATATGGTAGTAAAATATGGGCTCTGAATATTAAGCTAACTCAAAAACACCTGACGACACACCGTAGTATGAAAATAAGTGTGTTAGGAAACACCAGAAGACACAAAGATAAGACAAGAAACACATGGTTTAGAACGAAAGTCGAAGTGAAGAATGTTATTACCACTTCTAAAAATATATTTCAAGATACTGATAATATTCTGAAAACAAAAAAAGTCTTGTTGGAGAGAAAAAATTTCCAGATCAGTAGAAATGACGTAGAAAAAATATCGAACATCAAAAAGAGCAGCAAAGTAATGGAGGTGAATTCACAATACCTAGTGACGATGTTGATAATATAATAAAATAATTCGTTTGCACGTATCCGTAAGAGTTATATTGCATTATTTTTACAAAAAGATATGTAACGTTTTAACGAGTATTTTTATCGGAAATTTTTGATTGTGATCAAGATTATCATATAATGATAATGGAATAGAATTGAAACTGATCGAAATGTTTTTATTTTTTGGAGGGGAACACGTTTTTGTTGTGAAGTGGCAATTTCAGAACATAGTTCTGTGGTATTTTTAATACAAATTAAATTAATTAATTAGGAAAATATACAGAAAATCTATAATATATTTTAGTTGCTACCAGGATATGAAAAGTTACATGTTCGAATCACGATAGAAACTATAATATTTATTCGATTGATAGATTCTTCTGTATATCTTTTTAAATACTAAATTAATGTATTAATTATAAATATATACATACAAAATCAATTTTGTCGAAAAATATTGTTTTTGCATTACCGGATAACAGGGTAACACTTTAAAATTGATTTTATATGTATATATTTATAATTAGTACATTAATTTAGTATTAAAAATATCACAGACCGTCTGTTCTGAATAATTGCAACTTCACAATAAAAATGTGTTCTCCTTAATATATCTTTTTAATTGATTAATTTAATTTGTATTAGAAATATTTAACCATTATCTGATACATCTTTTTAAAAATGTGAATTAATAATAAATATTATTTATGCATTATTTTAATCTTTTCCTATGACAACGCTAATCAAATTTTCCATTTGATTAATTTATATAAATCTGAACGTATTTGCTATCATTCTATGATTTGATTTGTTCACTTATCATATGACCTGGCATACGATGCAAGCGTATTAATGATTGCTTTGTTTAAAGTTTTATCAATTTTAAAGTCATTTGATAATAAAAATTAATTAAAATTATAAAATGTATTAGCCACTAGGCGCACGCATAATGTATTAATTTGTGAAAAAAAAAATTAAATGATATCGGCATATCGACCCCTTAGAATAACAAGGTTCCAACTAACATTTTGGGCCAATTTGAGTTATTGCGTGAAATGGGTTCCAAATGCATTATTATTTATTTCTTCTATACGCGCCAACTTTATTTAATTTAAATAGCAAGAGCTGAAAGTTCCAACTGTGTCAGTTATTTATTTCAATTTATAGATCATTTTTGTTAATTCACAATGTTTTTTTAAATTTCAAATTTTCTTCATGTCACAGTGGTCATTGATAATTCTGAAAATAAGTTAAAACCTTAAAACTGATCATATTTGAGTACTCAAAACAAAATATACATGAATGTATGTTAAAATTCAATCAACACTTTTGAGCTCATTATCTCTAAACAGTGTCAGTCTCAGATGGAACCTTTTTATTCTGAGAGGTTGATATGGAAAGTGTAAATATGGCGTGAATATCGAAGATATCAGGAACATATAGTATCCGCATCAGACTCGGCATAATTAGACAGTTATAAAAAAACGGCCCTGCTATAGGCTTCAGTAATTGATGAGCGCTCATGTGAAGAAGAAAAAGAGTGTGACGTTCTATCATCTCTGCCTACCCCTGGAAAGAGACGGCGTGATGGTAAGTTAGGCTGACACAGCACGAGATAATTTTGCTCACTCGACGCTCATCTGTTTTTCAATTTTTCAGAGTTGGTTTTCTAAATAAGCAAACACATAAATACAACGTGTGTTATCATCGATTGATTTAGCAGTTGCTACGTGGTGTAATATTTTAACTTTAAAAATACATAATTTTTATTTTGACTTTGTACCACACACACATAATTTTTAATATTACGAACAGCTGTAAATTTAACAAAATTAAATATAGTTACTAACCTATCCTAACCATATCATTGAGATCAACCATTCTTTCGACAGCCATGATCTAAAATTACTCCACTCGGTATCATATAGGAGAATAATAATGAATATTCTTGAAATGATATAAATCCCGAAAAATTCGGAGAAAACATTAATAAATAATATAATATTTTCAAATACTTCACCGCTATTATAAATGTATCCAAGAATCAATAAATAAAAGTCAACTGCAGTAGCGGTGGGTGACTTTTTGTAGAAGGGATGCTGGATAACAAGTATATACCTACATATTTACTATCAACTGTACAAATATGACATATAATCGAAGGATATTCAATATTTTAATAATTCAGCTTCAAATATTCAATCCAAACTGTCAAAAACGCGTCACACAAACAAATTCTTCAAAACAATCCGCTCGCTCCGTAGAATGTATGCTATTTTGTGTATTATACCCATAAGCATTAAAGTCATTTTCTGTACATTGGATGCTGTTGATGAATGCGTATACAGTATTCGAAAACCTTGACAGGCAGAACTGAATGTCGAATACTTTTAAACTTTGAGGATACGGGATGAAGTATAGAATCAACTATTGTTGGTATCTATGTATTTGAATTTTTATATATATATATATATATATATATATATATATATGTATATATATATATATATATATATATATATTTCGACTCACTCTATGCGAGCGCCGTGTCGTAGTGCGTCTCTGAAGAACGAATTTATTTTCAGCTGTGCTGCTTTCGACTAGATACAAAATGTCCAAAGCATGTATGAAGCGACCGCGCCTGGTCAAATGTATTTAATTTAGTTCCATTTACACCTGTATATTGGAAAGATTGCTCTTCTCGAAACTAGTAGTGATATTAACTGGAAAAGTTGTGTGTGTGCAGTACAAAATCAAAATAAAAATGATATATTTTTTAAATAACAACATGTGTTGTTTCAGAAAAATTTCACAATAATAAGAAATCATAATAAATATCAAATTATATTGTTTAGTGTCATATACCGTGGGTCCGTATTTTTTTGTTGCAATCGGCGCTTCAGGTCGCATTTCTATGATCACAATCATAGCTGATATAAATGGATATATTGTAGTATTATGGTGGATGATATTATATTACATTATAACCTGGTTTAGTTAGATGCTGGTTCGTGTGAAGATTCAGTTAAGAAAGGTCTAAGACGTGACCGTGGAATGTTTAAGAAATCGAGGACATCTCCGAGAAAAGTCCCGCATGATCAGGTGTACGTACCAGATACTACCAAGATTGTCCTGTTACTGAGCTTCAGCAGCTGATTATCGTTACATACTTGTAGGCATATCTCGTAGGCAGTATCAGCTTAAACATACTTATTATCCTCTAAATCCTTTATCGTTTTGCAGAAATATGTATTAAAAAGCTTTATGTTTAAAATGATTTATTTAGTTTAAATATATAAATTGTGACCTTGTATTATTTTCACTCTTTTATCAATTATTCCCTAAATGATTTTAGCAAAAACAGAGTGAAGAGAGGATGATAAAGAACATATATAAGACGAGTGTTGAAGCACAGGACGTCCGCGAAAGACCTGATATGACACTGGAGAACGGCCAAGTTAGAAGCATCGCCAACAGAAGAGCATACATGAGAATAACGCCGCAAGAATGGTATAGCAGACAGAAGAATGAATGGCGTTCTATCGTATCTCCAAATCCCTTCGGGGAAATAGCGTGATTGTAAGTAAGTAAGATTTTAAAATAATTTTATTTATAGTTATACATTTTCATTTCAACGCAAAACGTATTTGAATATTGTAATGATTTCGAAAATGCTCAGAAATCTTATTATTGTAAAAAGTTTACGGTCATTAACTTTAAACAGGTGGGTTTTCAAATAACCATCGCAAATTTATGAATTATTTTTTTAAATATCTGACAGTGCTTGCAAATTAATAAAAAGAAAATTTTAAAAATGTGTTCAATTATTTAGTATTCACCATGTATGTGTTCAAAATTTCAAGGTCGTAGATAAGATGAGGAATAATGTGATGGTTTTTTTTTGTGGTGATCGTTTTTTAATTGATGAAAGTATTGTCTATTACCATAGTCGAAGGTCAAGGTGAAATCTTTTAATTATGTGAAAGACGGAAATCAAGTAACTTTAAAGCTAAAAAATATACGCGTCGTGCCTATTTTATCCTATTTTCATGTAAATACCATGCATACTTATAATGTGTATTATTTTATGGAATGTAAGTAAGACCACTCATCGAAGAAATGATAAGGCGACTTGAAATATTTGGGATATGCTTAAAATAAGCTGAATGGATAGTCACGAATTGAAATGTTATAGTTCGAATGAGTAAACAAAACGAAGTGTTTAAACAATAAAAATCTAGAAATGCCAATGCAGAGAAAGATTGTTGGAAATTGGATCCTTGGAAAAAGAATAACTTTCAAAATCAGAGGTAATGGTTTGGCTAGTCTATTAGAGTTTTTCCGGACCGCAGTGAACAAACATCTACACACCACTTCCGAGAGCAACAACGACATTCTACCAGTGTTTCTACATGTTTTTAGCTCCGAAATACACTTAACACTAACTGTAAATCGCGCACTTCCAATAAAATTACGCAAATATGGACTCAAATATGAATTCAATTGAATAGAGATCAGTCAGAAACTTCACTGTCCAATATTCCAATTTAATCACAATACAATACCTACAGTAATAATTCACTTTAGTTTTACAATATTTTGTTATTTTCTCTACATTTTTTTTATATCTCTGTTGAACTTTTTCTTTCTAATTTTAATTAAATAACACCACAACGGCACGAAAATATTGGCTACTTTAACACAGACGGTAATCTAGCAAAGTAGCAAGGACAATGTTTTACGCATCAAAGGTGGATATCTACTGCTTCCCACACAGTAAACTAATAAGTGTATATAATATAATTGTGTGTTCACTTTTGATTTACAAAAAAAATGTAAATTAATAACGGTTTAAATAAAAATGATACCCAGCATTTGCTAAACGGATAATATATGAGGAAAGAAAAAAGGGATACATATGTTAATTCCACACAAAACAAATCATAAATATGATAGATTTTAAATACTAAATTAATGTATTAATTATAAATATATACATATAAAATCAATTTTGTCGAAAAATATTGTTTTTGCGTCACCGGGATTCGAACCTGGATCTCTATTTCCAATCCGGGGAAGTGCACTACCTTTGTGCTATAACGCCAGTATTTTTCTTGACAAATTTTCGAACCTATATGTTACATTTTTCAAATTAATACACCTGTCGTTCCATTATTTGAAAGCCATCTACATTATTTTTACAGAATCTCAAATACCTTTGAGTAAACCGATTTGCAGACGCCAGAATTATCAATTCATTTTTATTAAATTTTGAACACATTGATACAACATATATTATTAAGGAAAACACATTCTTATTGTGAAGTTGTAATAATTACAACTTCACAATAAGAATGTGTTTTCCTTAATGATAGATTTTCTTTACAACAGCCTTTTTACAATATAAAACGAAATTACTCAATAATCAATTCGGTATTTTTTTTTTTTGACAAAAATAAATGTTTATATTAATTTTTAATAACTTTGTTATTTTTTTAAATTATTTCTAGTCAAATTGTATAAATGTCTCACCTAATCTAACTTAATATTTGATTGCACCAAAAAGTATTATATACCTATCTAGAAAATATAGTTATTATAGATATTAGATAGATAATCTATATTTTGACATATCGATATTTTGAACGGGACCCGAACGTGAATAATCGTGTTCCTTATTTTAGTGTTTAAAAAATTATAGAATTTAAATAAATTACAAGTAGGAATTAATTATTTAGTCTTTTATAATAATGTAACAATAACTTTTTTTTTCTTAGTGTGTATCGACTAATCATACTGATTATTTTTCAAAAAATTGACGCCATGACAATTATAAACAAAACAACAGTGCGTTAATCATATCACACAGGTACCTATCTAATACCATAATCGATAATATCATAAGTGATATTGGCTGATATTATTTTCCTTCTCAGCATCCGGGTTAGACATGAACATTAAAAAAAACAAGTTAGTAACAATTAGTACTCGCGTGTATGCGGGTGTGTAGTTCACCGGGAAGAAAGGAAGGAATTCAATTTAGTTATATTTATTTTTGATGACATTTAAAAAAATTGTATTTTTTTAGGTAGGTACCACGCAGGAACTGGATTCATAAATAGATTTTTTTACCTCCTTGTCTATCGTGACACAAATATACATAATTTCATTTTTAAACGTGTGCGTGTCGTGGCTTTTCGAACATGAGAATTAAAAAAAAATATGTCAAAACGCAAGTTTGACGTTTATGGTACTGAATAAAGTACGCAGTCACCATGGTAACGAATGTAACATTTTTTTAAAAATGGATACATTTTTTGATAAATTAAATTGTCACTCGTTTCGTATAAAAATTAAATATATTTAGGTACTTACCAATTGTTGGGCAGTACTTATCCAAAATAATCCGGTATCGTGTCAATCATCAAAAATGATCAAAATCCTTTGCAAACTGAGCACTTTTTATCACACACGCAGCATGTCAACTTCTTTTGAAATCAACTTTCAACATTTTAATAATGGACGCAGGTACAAATGCTGTCTCCGTTCAATACGTCGAACTCGTCGATGGAACTAACCCGCGGTTTATTTACAATATTCAGTGATATAACAGTTAACAACAAATTAAAGGCTTTTAAAATGCAGACACACCGAGTATGACCTTAAAACGATATTTCCAGCCCGCTCTGTCATTAACGAAAGAAATTTTCAACAGTCTCTCGAGCGACTTCGATACTTGGGCGAGACGGCCGTGGGTCTGTTTTCCCGCGGCACTGGAGGCGATCGTCCGTTTAGAAATTCAAATTCGCGCCGGAGGAATTTGATACTTATCAACAGGTGTGTTAAGGTCGATTGTACAGAGACAGGTGGCGACGGACGCACAGCGCATGACCGCTTGATTCTCGAGCCGAATCAGTACTGAAGAAACGCTTTTGAAATGCCCGCTTCGGAGCTACGTCCCGGCCGTGCTCAGTGAAAAGGAAAGTTTACAACAATACGAGTGTATAGAGTAAAGTAGTATTTACAATCGCACACATAAATTGCGCAAGCATTATCTAACTTTTATCCTTTTGCTTTGTTATATTTGCTAGATACATTTTTTGATCTGATGTAGATCAGGTGTAACAGATGTAATCAAGTGTAACGGTGAGTGACGAGTAAAAATGAAGGTGCCGCTCAAAAGGGATCATGTATTTATGGGGAGTTTTTTAAACATTTATACGATAAACTTTGAACTTTTTAAAACAATTATGAATTTTAAATTTTTTAATTTGGACGTTGTTTGAAATCACTCAACATGGACAATTTTACTATTGATATGATTGTTGTTCTGTGTAAAATTAGTATTTTTGATTTTTAAAGTTTAGAAAGTGGAAAATTATTATTGTAGTTGGAAATTTAAATTAGAGATTTTCTATGAAAATATAATTGTATTTTGATGGGGTTTGGAAACCCATCACTATTTTGGCATTGAACTTGAATTTTAATTATATTATATGTTATATATTTCAGTACTTAGCTGACAGTACACGATTTACTTTATGGATAGCTATGTACATTCTCGTATATATTAGTTACCCATATAGTGTCACATAAATTTTGACTTGCTAGCTATACCTTTGGTATGTCAAAATGTTATAAAATAAATCTATAAATTTAGTCTGATTGTATTATTTTAAATATAAATTAAATGTATTAATTTTATATAAAAATATCACAGACCTCTGCTTTGAATAACTACAACTTAACAATAAGAATGTGTTCTCCTTAATAATAATTTTATTCTTTTTTTTTTAAGTCCAGACTTCACTTACATTCTTTAGTGATGACGTCAGAACTTCATAAGGAATCACTAATCTTGCTTCAGATAACAAATTTGTATTGGCAATATCTATATTCAGTCAACATTCACATTATTTACCAAAGTCACCTTACTTTAGATATATTTTTCAACTTTACCATCACTGAAGAACATACAAATATTCCGCCGTCGGAAAATCGCCAACTAGGTGGACGTATGTGGTCATGGGATGATACGAGTCTGAAGAAGCTCGTGTTTCCAGGAACAGTTGAGGGAGCAAGAGGATGATCTGCTGTAAGATGGATAGACCAAATAAAGGATCTAATAGGGTCCTTTTTGAACGATACTTAATAGATGACCATGTAAATACAAGGCTCAAGACCGAGAGATGGAGATATATTTATTTCTTCAATATTTGCAAAATTACTTTGTGGTCTCATTTTATATTAATAATTAGACAAAATGCTTTATTTAAACCACAATTTATTGAATATTCTATATGTTTCGATACCTATGGTATATTTTTCAGGAAACAATGTACACTGAAATTAAAAAATACAAACATCGATAGAAACAAAACTGTAAAGTGTTGAATGAGTAAGAACTAATAGGAAAATAAATTTAATAATAATGATAATGAATAGTGGATTTAACAAAGTATTTCGTTTAATTATTAACGTATTTATTTAATTCACGTTACAATTTATTTTTATAATTTGACAAGCTTTATTTCGATGTAATTCGTCAGCCACATGGATGAAAATACGTTATATATAAGAAAAGAAAACAAAAGAGGAAAAAAAACGTATTAGTGTGCAGGCAGTAAACATAATAATATAACAGTAATTCTAGAGTGAGTCCATTTTGGAAGGCTTATTGTGCACCAAGTTCCAGATACTTCAGGGAACCACGACGCTCAGCATTGAGTATACGGCGAAGAAAAAAGTGATCTAATCATTTCGATCATTTTTGTTGTAATTGTGTGACCATTTCGTCAACCGTGAATACTCCATCAAGAGTACAAGGATGATAGGGAAGAACACTATGTATTACAAAACCGACAAGCACTTATTCATAAATTACTAATTGTAAGGAGAAAATACAAGCAAATAAGCTGAAGTTTTTTGAACTTTAGGCGACGTATTTGGAACTAAAAGTAGCTTGTTGACCTAGTGGTTAAGACACTTGCCTAGTGATTTGGACGTTTCAGGACACCTGCAAGTTGGTCCTATTTTCATAACACAAACGTTTAGTTTAGTTATTAAATAGTAAGAATATTAACGTGAAACGTATTCCCTGGACGCATCTACATTAAAACATAGACATCAAGTGATTTAGTTGTTTAGAACTCATACGATTTATGAAAGTAATTTAGAAATTCAGACAAATTATCGATCTATTAAGACTTCTTAGAAATAGCAAAATATTATGACTCAATTTGTTTTCCCGGAGGTTTTTCGGATTTTATTGGAAGTTCGCGTGTGTGATTTGTATACAGTGGTGTGAGGAGGGACGAACTAGAATATCATATTATATGCAAGGGGTATGATACATATGTTTGAGATAAGTACATTTTTTTGACACATTTTTTAAATCACTTCTAAATATTTGCTGTAACGTTTTTATACATTTCTTGTAGAAAAATATCATACTTTCGCTATATTTCTTAATTTTGCAATTTCTAAAACCAAACCTGCGCGGTACAAGCATTTCAGGTGTTACAATTCGTGGCTCAGAAATATAACGGGTTAAATCAGAAACGCACACTATCTTTCATTAAATGATTTTTTTTTTTATCATAACCAGATAACATTCTGAATGAATTAATCAGAGATTATCGATTAATGTTATTTGTTTTCTTGATAAATTGTTTGTTTCTGACGGATTAGGCGGACGCTTGTGTTCCACTAGTTCCCGAATTGTGTATTAAATTATCAAAAATGTACAATTAAATACAAAAAAACAAAAGAATAATAAATAACAATTAGTGTTTTTTTTTTACATAATAAAAAGTGTATAAAATAAAATAAATATAAGCTGCAGGAAAATAATAATATATGAATATTTCAATTTTCACAATTAACTCCCCTTTCTCCAACATCGCATTCATACCGCCCCACTTCCTCCCCACCCTTCCAATGTATTCTATAGTCTAACTTCTAGTTTTAAGCTTTAGTTTATTATTGAAGATTACGCATTAAGCGTCGAAAATGTTAAAATTTTTAATTAAAGTGTAGCGTGAAGTAAACAACGTTGTTTTTTTTTTATTTTTATAACTATTTAATTTTGTTAAAAGTTAATAAAAATATAGTGTGATGTCTTTGAATTTGTATATATGTATGTGTTTGTCAAAGCGCCGCACCACCGGGGCGGGATGTGTAACTGTGGGCATGTGTGCGGGGTTAAAAAGGGCGACGTGGCCAGGCGCGCTCTCTTTTTCTGTATGCTCTTCTGCGTTAGCATTTGATTTGTTACTAGTGGTATAACTTGTATCTAAATTGTATCATACTGTAATAAATATATAATTGTCACAAAGAATTTCTCTTGAACCTTCAACATCTGCGAGGTATACACTAAGAGGTACTTATAAGGCAAGTACGTAAAATATATGTATGCAGTGGCGTGCAGTAGGTATAGATTTAGGTTATGCTGTTACCAATGATATTATACAATCATATATTATATATGTAATACAATATATGTACTTAGGTTTAACCAATGTCTTTAGACAAAATAAATCCGTCGTTTGTACGATCCTACCATGTATTTATTTATAATTTTAGAATACTATTAATAGTATTTTTATAGTTTAAGTTTTATCGTGACATAATACTTTCTTATCCATATAAAAAATGTTTTTAAGAACACTTTCTATGACTGAAATTGATTAATTTATTCTTTGAAATTCTTTAACGTAATAAGTATTGGAAATAATTATTTTTATTAAAGGTTAACGTAGGAAATAGTTGTGCTAATTGCTTTTTGTTTTTCGCAAATCGAAAACCAATCTATGCACCAAAATTAAACGTTCATGATATCAACAGGTTAAAAACAGTAAGAGAGTAAAATTCGCAAATTAATAAAAAAAGAAGTAAACACTTCAATGATTTGCACGCTATTTTAACCCTTTCTAATGTTATTCTGTTAAAAAACAGCATAGGTAACGACTCCATACAAAACGTATCAACAGAAAAAAAATTTCAATTCAGTAAATAGCCATTTATATGACTTGAGTAATTCACTAACTTAAAGACAGAACTGAGTAATATAAATAGTACGATGCGGTGAGTAGAAAAAAGCGCCACGAGTACAGCGGTGAGAGTTCGTGAGTTTTTAGAACTAAGCAATTGAAGTCTTTACTGGTACACAGATGGCGCTAATTTCAAAATAATGTTTTCTCTTATGTTAATCCATTTTTTAGATTATATTTGTTTCCCAGAATTTTTAGTTAAGTACAGCTTTTTTGCTTGTATGCACTGTATGCCCCTGTATGTACGTAATCTTAATTATTGGTCACTCTAATAGTGATAGTAAACCGATATGTAGATAACTCTGATTGTGACGGTGATTGGTAACTGAGATATAACAATAATAAGTAACTAAGATTTACCAGTTAGAGGTTTACTTTCTAGTATAGTAGTTGTTCAAAAAATTACGAATAATCATATCTTATCAACATGCTTCACCGTATTATATTTTTATTTTAAATAGAGGTACGTGCCGCATCAATATTCTCACTGATTTCAAATTAAGTTATATGCTTGTACTATGAAAAAATGAGTAACATTCTGGTCTCATGGAATAAGATTCGAACTCCCGACCATCGGACCACTAGACTAATGAGCCCGTTATGTATATATTATGTACATATTTAGATAATATTTTTAAGTAGCCATCGTTTCTGAAAGTAAATGTAAAAACAACTAAACACGGACATTCAGGAACTTACCCTAGGGCTAGTAGCGACATCCAAAATTAAAAAAAAAAACAAAATGCCATAATATGTACTTACCTAGGTACTCATAATGTATTAAAACATTTTTATTACAATATGAAAGTAATACTTTATTTAAGCTATAAACAAAATCTAAAATTTTAGAGACACGGACTAAAAATATGAACTCTCAAGCTGTCTTTCCTATTACATGAATAAGTGCACTGTGGACATGAAAACGTTTTCTCGCCGGTGTGAAAAAGCATGTGGATTTTAAAACTCTTATATTAGTTAGGGGTACCAGTCGAAAATGTCGCATTTCGGTATAGCCCTTGTTTGATCCTCAGTCGCGTCCGTCTCGTTGAGTCGTCAGCACGTAATGTATATTACTTTTGTTCCTTAACATTTGGAGATCATCTTTCGAAAGTTATTTTTATTTTTGTTAGCGATACATTTAAAATGGAAGGGTTTATACCAGATAAGAATTTTGTGCGCAATTGCTTGATCTACGAGTTCCACCAAAAAAACTTTGCGAGGAAGGCTGCAGAAAAAATTTGCAGTATATACGGTGATGTGATATCCATTCGCCAATCGCAAAGGTGGTTTAAAAAATTTCAGAGTGGGAATTTTGATACGGAAAACCAGCCTCGAGAAGAAAAGGTCTTTAAAGTGGATGATGACATTTTAATGTGTGAAGTCGAAGCAAATCCAACAAAATCAATTCAGCAGATTGCAGACACACTCGGATACTGTAATCAACTAGACAGATTAAATGAAGAAATAAAAGTTAAGCGACCCAGAATGCATGCAGAACACAAAGTTTTTTTTCAACACGACAACGCAAGACCCCACACTGCAGCGATTACTCGAAAAAAAATAAACGCCTTTGGCTGGAAACAAATCGATCACCCCCCATATTCACCGGATTTAGCCCCATCAGATTACCATTTATTTAGATCCCTACAGCATTTTTTATCGGGAAAAAATTTCAACAACTTAGACGAAATAAAATCTGCCCTTGACGACTATTTCCAGTCGAAACCAGAAACTTTCTATTCAAAGGGCATAAAAATGCTTGAAAATAGATGGAAGACTGTATTAGAAAGTAATGGGGAATATATAATATAAATTTTTTCAAATAATGAATGATTTAAATTTATATTTGCCTTTTTATTTAAAATGCGACATTTTCGACTGGTACCCCTATTATTATGTTCTCTTGTATTATGTTATGTTCTAACATCTCTTATATTATGTTCAGCACAAATCAAAATATTGATTTAATGCGTAAGCGTTTAAGGCTTTAAGCGGCAGGATTTCTATTAAAACTTCCAGTCTATAGAATGGGAACAAAGTTTGGATACCTAAACCAATGTATATACTTTTATTAATGACATTTTCAATGTACTTTCCAAAAAAATTACTTGTTGACCAAATTCATACAAAAAAAAAAAAAAACGGCAAATTTTCTTTTATTTCTTGTACTTTTTCCGGTAGGCTCATAAGTACAAGGTTTATGTATGTGTGTAGAAGTTGTTTATGTATGAGTGGTCGACCTGTCATCCCAAATTCGTAATACTGAATTAGCATACGTGTTGCTGTGTCGACGACTCCGCCTGGCGACCAAGCATTATTTAGAATAAGCATTATTTTTATTGTTTTTATATAATTTGAAAATGAGATAAGTTAGCATTTCATCGTGTGCTTCAATCCGGGGCCAAGTAAACGTGACTAAGGACGTAACTGGAATAATGTTTTGCTTGCAAGAGATGACATGGTGTAAAAAATAAAGAATTAAAATGAAATAATTTTCTGCCCGATCTCTGAGATCTCCAACTCTATTTCATATCATTGTTTACAAAACCAATCTGATCTGTTTTTCTTTTCTATCAAGAATTTCAAATTAAAACAAAGAAATCGATTAACAATAATGAATATATTCGTCATGATACGGGCTCAGTACAAAAATAAAATTGTAATAACATATTTAATTATAATTCGAACGTGTAATACGTGTAATACGTGTTTACAAATAAGATGATCTTTAAATAGAAAATATATTTCGATGTTACGGTCTTCATTTTTAAAATCTCTACTAAAAAAATATCAGCAGAAATAATAAGAAAAAATTATGCAAATTGACATAAGTACGAACATCACACGAGAGGAATAAATAGACTGAGACTACCATTCAGCAAGAAGACTAAATCTCAGAAATCGATGATGTACAGTGTGATGTGAAATGCCAGATGATATAAAAAAGAAGGAGAAACTACATAGATTCAAAATTAAACTAAGCAAATGTGCAAGATAAGTTATAGTAAAAAGGAATTCATTCATAAAAATTTCAAGTGTAGCTCAGACTGTGTATGAAGTGGTACCGTCCTGTTAAAACTACACGTGTTTCAGACCCAATCGACATAATTCGGCCACCAATTAGTTTTTGCAGCATTACCTCTTACATCCTGAAAGAAATAAGGCCCAGTGATTCCGCTGGCCTACATGGCGCATTATACTCTCTCTCCATACAAATTTGCGTGAGTGTAAAGGTCGTTGGTGTATCAATTGAAGATTTTCAGTGCCCCAATAATGGCTTTTTTCTTTATTAACAAAACCCGCCAAGTCGAAATGAGCTTCGTCGCTCATGATGATTTTTTCCAAAAGTCGGGTTTGTGTTTGTTTTAATGACGTCAACACGTTGTTGAGTCGTTAGATACTCCATAATAAATTGTAATCAACTACTATCTACAACTACTGAATGCGAACTGACAAATGTCTGTCAAAAAATCGGCCTGGAACATAACATTCATTCTGTATTAGAGCACATATATATACTTATGTATCCACTATATTAAGAATAAATAAACATAGTTCGCATTATTCATTATAATGTCGCTTGTTTCGTGATTAGACTTCATTAACCTTGGAGCCACGCACTTCTATACTACTTTGCGGTAGTTTTAAATATTATATTTTTTATTTTTCTCAATTGTCAATTTGCAAATTGACCTATTTTCAGTTTTTAGTGTTTTCCGTAATTCCTCGTTTTATCTCCTAAGTTTTTTGTATTATACTAAAACTCTCTATTAGAGGCATTGATAATACGTTTAAAGTATGTATACGTAATGAAATTAAATAAATGGATTTTGGGAGGAGTATTTTACAATTTTACATTGTTTTGATTTGACCTGTAATAATTAGTTAGTTGTCCTTCTGAAGGAGCAAAACCATCAATGACTTTGTAGTCGCACGTTTGGTTTATTATGATGGAATAGTGTGCACTAGCTTACCAAAATGTCAGTTAAATAGAGTACAGCTTGTATTCGGTGCAGCAGTTCGGCCGATGCTTAGAGTGGGGAAATATTTCAAAATTACTCCGCCTCTGTGAAACTGCCTTCACTGACCTAGAATTATAGAGAGGATAGAGTGTAAAATATATTTATAAAGCCCATAATGAAACGACACGGTCTATAGGAAAGGCAATAAATAAATAATTTATTTTATCAATAATAATTGTTTTGAAGGCAACAGTGACGGAGGGTGTTAAAAAAAGATGTGGTATGATTAGACATACTAGATCAGCAATTCCCAACCTTTTTTCTCTTCCGTACCCCTTGATTAGACTTTTCATTTACTATTACCACCTCTTTTCATTACAACCACCTAGTGCCGCGCCGTGGATAGGAATAATTATTTGGGAACCCCCCCCCCCCCCATCTTTCGAAGAAACAACCTCGAGTGTTAATAATGAATAATAATAAATTAGCTAACGAATCAAATTAACCTAATGATATTTATAGGCACAGATTTTTCATTTTAAGGTTTATGTAATGTAAATCAAAACTCTTTAATCTATTTTTGTGTTTTTATTTAAACTCCTTTTTCTGATATTTTCCGCCTTTATCAATATTATTTTCAGGTATCCCTGATCGGTCTACCATGTACCCCCAGAGGTATGTGTACCACAGGTTGAGAATCGCTGTACTAGATATTAACAACGTCTGAAAAGTTGTACGAAAGTAATCAAGGTAAGAATGGTATAACGGATCAAAAAAGTGTGGCGTTTTATCCTCTGTTTATTCGTATGGTGGTAAGTTAGCCAATATGGGTAATTAGAAAAAGTACTGTGACTGTATTCATTGCCGAATAAAGTTGTAGAATTTTAAACTCCACTGTAAAATATGTTTTCGAAAAAAATTATAAAATCTAAATTTTTCGTTAAATGATACTAAATAACCCTCAAAGTTAAAAATAAAGACACAAAAATTTACAATGAAATTTATTATTTAAAAACTTGCTACTTAGGCGTTATTAGAAATTGGGACATTATATTAAATTATTTTTTTTGTAAACGCTATATTTTTTATTTTGAAGCATTACGTATGAAAAATCTCAATAAGAATATTTGTCTACAAATCAGACATATAAAATTTTAACAAAAATTTAGACCTCACACCGGATTCTAGATATTTTCTAAGCAGTCTCCAACTTATTGTCAGTAATCTTCCATTTAATGGTCCATTCGCAGGACTGGCGGTGATGTCATGAGGCGAGATCCTTTGCATACCTGTGGTCAGAAGTGGTTTTGCAGGTTCGTGCCAATAACAAAAATGAACACAGTTGCTTAACAAGTTGTCAGGTTGGAGTACACCGTAAACATTATGATTTAAATGATTTTTTAAATCCTTTACAATGCTCCTCACTGTGATATCAAACCAGGGTTAAAAAGGATATTTTATACTGAATAATTTATTTCTCTCAATTACAAGATCCTGAAAACTTTTTTAAATTGCCTGTCTAACTTAGTAGACTGGTGTTTTTAAATACTTAATTCACAAATATTAATGTGTAAGTAAAAATATAACTCCGCAGATAATGCACATTCATTGTTATACATGAACCAAAATATTATACGTATAAAAGTGACTGACTGATTTTCATTTTGTTAACAATTTTTTTTTAAATTAAGGGGGAAATTCGCAAAAGCACTAATAAGGCACTGACGTAATACAATAACGTTGAACTGCAGGATTCTAAATAAATACAGAAAATCTTCGAATGTTAAATGAATCATAAACATTTAAAAATAATATTCTATATCTTTAGGTACTAATTCCGAGGTAAGTTTGTAGAATTCCATAACCACACATGTGAATATAAATTACTTAGAAATTCTCAGAATTCCAATGAATATTGTTGTATTTTTTAATCTCATGCAATAAAAATTGTATAGTTGTCCTCTAATACAGATATAAACACAAGTTGTCGAGTTAAATTGTTACATTGATAATGCCCTTATAATGCGAGCGCGTCTCAAGTAAATTAAACGAGTAGAATAAAATAAAATAAGTATTTTAGTTTCACTATATAATATATTTATTTAAAAATTGATATCATGTCAGTATTCAGGGTCTAGGAAAATTATTTGCCCACAATTATTTTTCCCTACTACAATTGTTTGCGTCCAACAACTGGTACTCGCCGCATATTCGAGTATTTTAGATACATAAATATTTAAAAATACAATTATTACTTCAGTATCTATTAAATAAGTACAGGAATTTATAAAAAAGAGTAGAATAACGGTATGGCATATGAAATAAAATACCTAACCTAATCGAATTATTATAAAAAAGAAGTAAGAATATTTACGGAATGACTTCGGATAAATATTAAATAATCCGTTCTAAATTAAATAAACAAATAATGCCACTATATTATGAATAAAAATAGTCACATTTATCAAAAATATGTTTTTCCAATACATTCGGCGAACAATTTTCCAAACGAAGATCTATGTACGAACAATTGTGGTCAAACGGTGTTCCAAATACACAATATTTAAACTAAACTAAGTGTTTGCGATTAACTATCTTGGTGGTATTTCATCCCAATTCAATTGTTTTAAAACAAATTTTTTTTCCGGTAAATGTTATAAAGATAAAATATAAATAATCTATTAAAAAATATTTTTTAAAAGTTTCCGCTTACGAAAAGGAAATATATGTGATAAAAGTTTGTAAGAAGATTAATAATCATATTTTAATTTTAATTCAGTTATTCTGTATCTATTTTTAGACATCAAATTGTTAGTGCTAAGTAGGTAAATATGAAAGAAAAAAAAAAGTCAAAATAGATTTTTACGACCACAACATTTTCTACCCTCCAGGAATTAAGGATTACAGAAAGAATTTTGACAACTAACTAACAAATCATCACGCCGTTTCCCCGCGGGGGTAGGCAGAGAGAATAGAGCGCCACACTCTTCTGTCCTGACACACAGTTTTCACCTCATCCACGTTCATACATCTTCTCAATCAAGCTTGTCGATTGTTGAGGCTTCTAACAGGACCATCATCCAGCATATGTTTTACCTGGTCATGACAGGTCTTCCACAGATATCCTCTATTTCTGGTGTTATAAACACATGCATCATATAACATCAACATGCAGGAAAACAATTATTGAGGAGAACATATTCTTATTGTAAAGTTGTAATTTTTCTGAACTTAGGTCTGTGATATTTTAAATACAAATTAAATTTATTAATTAGAAAGATATCAATTTTATAAAAAAATATTGCTGTATTATCCCGGTAGCAATAACAATGTTATTCGATAAAATTGATTTTATATGTACATCTCTCTAATTAATACGTTTAATTTGTATTCAGGAAAATAATACTTACGTACTTTGGACATGTTGCTAGAAGAAACGATGAAAGTTTCGAGAATCTCGCAATTATAAGGATAGTTGAGAGAAAGCGAGCATGAGGACATCTCCTTCAAGATGAATAAGCCGTTTTTCACACCGTCTTGAAAATATTTGGTCGATTAATGTTTTGGAAATCAGGTTTCGCGGCTGCCGCAACGTTGGTGTCCAACACGGGATATTTTCGCCGGAGGACACACTCTGAGAAGACTCGCGGATGATAAATAAATTCAGCACGTTTTTTTTTCATCTGTCGCGTCAATCTTTTCGCAAACCAAATATGAATTTATTGATTCGTGAAAGTTAGTCAATATCGGGGTGACGACGCGTTGAGGTTCTATGGTTTTAAAAAAAATTCGAGTGCGTAAAATTAGTAAGGTACTCTCTTGGTTATGTGTGTAGTGTATACAGTTCACTGGGAAAAATGAAGGAATTCAGTTTTATTCGGTTTATTTTAGATATTAAAAAAAATTATTTGTGAGAAAACGCTTACTCAACACTGTATAATACTCTGTGTAAATAGGCATTAGGTGTGTGTGTAATTCAAATATTTAAGTAAGTAGGTACTGTAAATTCGCTAAAAAGTTTTTTATCTGCTTACCGGAACGTGAATATATTAATTTTCATGTTCATGAATGACATATTTTAATTTTCTAACATACGAGTGTTGTGGCTGTTCTGTGGTACTGAATAAAATACATGAACGCCATGGTAACTAGTATGACTTATAATTGTGTTGCTTTTTCTTCACATATTTCTCCAGCTATTAGGTACTCTAGTAAAACATTTTTTTAAGTACCGTAAATTTAAGTATCGATGAATAATTAATGATATTTTAAATACAAATTAAATGTATTATAATTAATATTTCTAATGAAAGATATACATATAAAATCAATTTTATCAAAAAATATTGTTGTTCTGAATAATTACAACTTCACAATGAGAATGTATTTTCCTTAATAAGTTATATAATATTGAACCTTCTGTCTCTCAAGTAAGGATTATGACATTAATCATTTTTAATCAACTTAATGAATGTCATATTTCAAAAAACATTATTGAAATTCTTGTCCTACTTCATATGATTCATCAGAAAGTAATATTTGGTTACTCTCAAGTATACGATTTGTGAGAGAGTAATTGGCTATTTGTCTATAATGTGTGTCCATTACACTATTCGTATCTTTTAACTGCTATCTGTATTTGATATGGTTAATACTTTACAAAATAATAGTTGTAAAGACAGTCTTTAAGGGTATTATCTTTATATGTCTATTAGAAGCTGGAAAATGTCATCCACAGACAATAGAATAATTTCAACTAACTAATTTACCATCACGCCGTTTCCCCGTGGGGGGTAGGCAGAGAGGATAGAGCGCCACACTCCTCTGTCCTGACACACAATTCTCGCCTCATCCACATTCATACATCTTGTCATACAAGCTCGCCGATTATTGAGGCTTCTAACAGAACCATCCTCCATTATCTGATTTACCTGGTCGTGCCAAGTCTTCCGCGGACGTCCTCTATTTCTGGTTCCATCAACACTTGCGTCATATATCTTTCTTACCATTCTTTCCTCATTCATCCTTTCCATATGACCAAACCACCTAAGTGATCCTTTCTTAATTTTACTCACTATACTAACATCAGCTTTACATTCTTTTCTTATTTCTTCATTCTTTACTCTGTCATAAATAGATTTGCCACAAATACGTCTAAGTGATCTCATTTCCACTGCAATAATTTCAAAATCGTGTTTAATCTCGTTTCTCCCTTCTTTGCATGAATTAAAAATTTTAGGGTGTTAATTTTCTCATGATGTTTAAAAGATTAACTACATATAACGTAGATTAAACAAGTTGAGATCGAAGCATAGAATTTCAGCGTCCTCATGTATTCGCATAGTTCGATAATGGTTAATCTCGTATATTCCTTAATCCATTTGTCTTAAGTCTGGCATTTTGGAACAGCAATAGGTTGACTATTATAGATAGTCATAATATGGCATATAATACAATGAAAAAAAATTAAGACAATTAGGGGAATACATTTATTTTATGGTTGAAAAATTATAAAAATTGAAAAAACAAAATAAAAATTATATTAAAATTATTAACAACAACAACGAACAAAGTATTGTAAACTATCACTTAAGTATAGAAGTGCGAGGTTTCAATGGTTAAAAAACTCTAATCACTAGACATGCAACAGTTCTGGGCGTTCTACACATTCTATGACTGTTCATCACATATAATACAATTTCCTTTTTATACTGAGCTTGTATCATGAAGAATATTTCAAAATTGGTTATACTATTTGAATTCATCGATGTCTTGAAGGTTTACAGTTTTTTCAGAACTGATACAGATAGATTCGAATAATGCAGGTATATTTATAATTTATGAAAATTATTTTTTTAAGGTTTAAAATAGAATTTTCATCATTGAAAATATGGTGTATGTATTAATACTACGTGAAATGTAAAAAAAAATATCAAGAATGTTATCGATTTTGAGTAATCACAAAATTTATTGCCACTCTATACCATTTATAGAGGTGTTTGAAACTCAACACGCGTATTTTAAGTATTTGTCGCTCACATTATTTGATCTATTTTGAAACAAACCAGTAGAATACCACTAAAAATAAATAGCCAGTTTCATTATTGAGCCGTTTGGAGGTTAAGTACTCAATTATAAAGGGTTTTGACAAGAAACTTAAACTTGTTTTTGTTTGTTCTATTACTTAAATTAATATTTTTGGTACAAATTAGTATTTGAACGAATCGCAAGTGTAATTTTTTCCTAGTAAAACTGCATTCAAAAATACATTTTCGATTATAGAGGATTGGAAGTAAACGACTCATATTTATTATGCGTACCGATAAGACTGTCTTCCACACCTAACAATATAATCCATATTTAAATAAGAGTCGAATATCTACCACACGGTCACCCTGTTTGTCGTATTATTTGTCTTTGAGATGCAACCGTACATCATTACTACGTAGATTTTTTTGCAGTGTCAGAAAAAAGTGATAAATAAGTGAATGTTTTGATTGCCGGCCACTGCGTGTAGGTGAGGTCAATGTTTCCAAATAACAAAAATATTCTACATCAGCGTTAATACTTTTACTTTCTTTGATATGCGAGGTGTTGTGCGAATTGGGCGGGGCTCTGTTTAGAAAACGATAATATATATAGTCGGTAGATAATGACGAGACTTAAAAATTATTTTAAATAAAAGTGGCTAAACGAAATTGATTTTTTTGTAAAGATCGTTGTTGCGTTATCGTATTTACAACTAGTTTAGAAATGTGTAGGTAGAGTTCAACCATCTTCGGCATACCCATGTGCTTCTCTCCTTATTTGTGTGAAAGATAATGTACACCCATCATCATGATCATTTTCGTCCTTCATTCTTGTCTTGTGCAGCTTCGGTACTTGATGACCAATCAATACCCAATCTGTATTCAAACAGCCTGTTTGCACACTTTCTTATTCTTTCGGCTGGCACCCTTGGTATCTGTGTTGTTGGTATGATTAATTATGTAGTGTGAATGTCTCCGCTTTCTGTGACCGCTGTCAAACCTGTTGACAATTGCAGTTGGTACTCCATCACGCAAGAATTTATTAATCGGCTTTAGTATTTAATTATTTCGGCCGGTTGAAATAATACGTGAAGGTCGAGTCTGCGCCTTCAGACCCAAGATTGGGGAGCACAAAATAAGAAAAATACAACCCACGATGAGCAGAGAAAGAACATCCGTAATATCAGGTTAGTGGTGATTTTTCTACCTGCATTGATTTTCATATTATCAATAGTAAACCCGAGAATAACAAGCTGTCGAAGAAATTTACAAAAATACAGTCTTAGCTGCTGTTTTTCTTAACTTAGTCTGAGATTCATTTTGGTAGTCATTCATCTGCCATTCAAAAGACGTGTCCAAGTCATCCTATTTGAGATATTTCTACATGTAGAAATAGGGGCTCCCCTATCTCGAAACTTTTCACTTTGTCCAAAAATGTTACTTCTGCTAGTAAATCTTGTACTTATGGAAATAGTACTTTCCGCACTTATAAAGGGAATGAAAAACACCTCAACGAATTATTAATTACTTTTTCAATAATTGTGAAGTTACTTTGTGGTTTATAACATATTATATTAATAAACACTCTCATCAGGACTGTGACCAGGTTCCAGATAATTAATATTTGTATTTGTTATATGGACAGTAAGTGTACGTTTGTCCTTACGAAGATTCAGTAGTTTAGCAACCGACCAACACCAAATAAATCAATGTGGCTATCCTTCTCAAATCAATGTCGCTATTTATTTATAATTATGTATATCTGTCTGTCTGTTCTCTATATAATTATACATTTTTGACGGATTTAAAACATACTTTGCATAACTGCTCTTTAGAATCATGTGAAAAGCATTTTTGTCGTATCTTTGACTATTCCACCATCTTTCACCGATATACACGTTAGGAATCTTGAGAAAATATTGTCATTTTTTTAATCATCCCTTTAGATGGACAATATTTTGTACACTTCATTATATTTTAAGGTCTGCGAAAAACAATTGTACTCCCTCCACCCCAAATTAGAATTATAACTATACCAGAATAATGTAACGCCAAGTGAGTACTAAGTTTTGACCATGATCGTATGATCGTAAACGTATGGCCTTTTCATGGTATGACAATAGAGTTCAAGCACCTGCGCTACACGTGAATCGAAAACGAAAGCAATCACCCGTGACATTCACGTGGTTTTGTTTATTAAACGACCGAGCATGCGTACCGACGATATTTAGAAAACACAAAAGAACCTAATAATAAATAATGTTTGTTCATGAAAATGAGCATTTTGTTCACAAAATTAGGAGAGAATAACGAAAGCGTACGAGAGTACTCTCATTATACATGCGCGTGAGTAGACAAACGCGAACAAAATAATATAATATATATGTACATATATGCATAGGTACATAAAATAAATCTTCTTTCAAACATCACAACGATCGGTGCAATTTCGGCGTGCTTTTGGTCTAGTGGTTACGATAATCGCCTAGTGATCTAATGGTTAGGAGTTCAAGTCTTGCTCCAAAAGGCCATCGAATAAGTTATTTTTTCGAACATAAGCATTTAGCTTAATTTAAAAACAGTAAGAATATTGATGTGACACGTATTCCGTGTACGCATCTCTATTTAAAAATAAAAAAATCATCTCGCCATGCATCTTTGTCCTGAACACCATGTTGTCTGTACGTGTCTGTATATACCTAGCTCATTTTTTGCGGTATGTATTTTTGTTTAGGCGTTCTTCTCTTTCTACTTTCCGTAATTGCATTTCTTGATGATTTGTATGAAGTTGTATCTAAAAATGTATCCTGTCTATCGGGCATTTGTAATTCTCCCAATCCAGCAAATTTTTTTAATCCTTCTCCAGCATCACACCTTGAATGCTTCCAATTATATCTCTCTAATTGTCTTTATTTCTTCCGTATAGTGCTGTGTTCTAGATGTAGATTTTAATGAATTTATTTTTCGTCTTTCAGTTTATTTGTGATTTGCCAGTTTAATTAATTTGCATCAAAACTTGTTTTGCCATTGAGCATCTGGCATTATGATTTTTTTACATGCTTCAATATTGACGTTCAAGGTAACCTTTAATAATATTGATGTATAACCTTTATAGCCATAACCCTCGTTTTTTTTTGCAATTAATGAAATATTATTATTATTTAAATATTTCTTTAAAATGAATACAAAATATTCCGAGTGAACTCTTTTGCAGTCGTTTTTTTATTTTTCATTATTTCTGCTATATCACCTGCATATCTGAATCATAAGAAAATAAAATATTTTTTTGCAAATTAATGCTATCAAATAATAATGTTTAAACAAAAAATAAATCAAATTATCTGTATTAAATTTAATGCATATTAATGAAAATGGGAGTAAAATGGGTATTACAAACATACAAATAAATATTGTTATTATATATAAGTATGATACCGAATTGAGGAGATGTAGTTGAGAGTTAGTGAGGGGGAGTTTCAAATCACCAATAGTCTAAAATAATTCGAAACTATTATCTTGTTCTGCTTCAAGAAGACTACACTTACATTTGTATTGTATTTGTTAGCGCCATTAAATGTACTACGCACGTATACGCGCGCACATCTCATTGGATTACAGAGATATGTTTTTCCCTTTTACTCTTGTCCAATCCTAGTCCCTAGGCACGACGAAGGAGAAAGAAGATTCCTGCAGTCTGATTGATACGCCTGAACAAACTACTCCGCTTTTGAAACTGAATACGGTACGTCGCCGTCGCTGTAAATACGCTTACAACCGCTAACCTTAATTACCGCTAATATATCATTTTTTAATACCGCTAATAAATTTAAAACTATTACTTTTTAAAGCGAGTGTCAACAAGTGCGTGACATAATTCTGCGTCGCTTGTGAATTGGTGGACCAGGGAGAAAAGAACCAGCTTCCAGAGATAGGAGACCAACAAGTAAGTGCCATCCTGTCTTTTATCTCCCAATAACCCGCCACCTTTCCAGTATTTATGTTATTAAATCATATAAAAATACAGAAAAAAATCAATTTATCGGAAAAATATTTTAGTTGCTATAATATTTTTATGATAAATAATTTTATTCTGTATATCTTCCTAGTTAATACATTTAATTTGTGTTAAAAATACTACAGAACTGTATTCTGAAAAACTGCCACTTCATAACGATAGTGTTTACTGTGTTGCTAAATTGCGACATTGCTTCTTTTAACTGCGCATGTTTTGCGCAAAAATATGGTCATACTAAATAATGATATATTATTATAATGTAATATATATCTCAAAATATGACACGACAATAATTATAAAAAATTTACTAGTCATTTAATAATAAATACATACATACATACTTGCCTACCTCGCATACTTATAATTAAATTAGATACGTACGCTCATTAATACATACCTATACATAATTTATAAATCTCCACCTAGCAATATCGATTACGTATTATGTTAAAAGTGAAAATATTTTTTGGGTTTTATTCATTTTTCTTTTTGAGTCAGTACAGTGTGTTATATATATAAAGAGTAAAACAAAATATAATTAGATAGCACATAAATACAATACAAAACTTGCAATGTTCACTTTATAATAATACATGGAGTATGCAAAGTAAGAGTAAATGAGTCAATAATATATAAATATAAAGTAAGATTATATAAAATTGAAATGTTCAATGCAGTTTTAAAACAACACAAAACATAATTTCCACACGGTCAAATACAAATAACCTTCAAACCCAAAGAGCACATACTACATTTGGTCAAAGGAACTACAAATATTATATTTTGGACCTAAACTGTATAATAGAATGCTAAAAGACTTAAATCAATTGAATTGTCACAAGAACATGAAACTTTATATTAAAACTTGGATTCGTAAAATGGGTAGAGCCAGTATTGATGCACTCACCCAAACATATTGACTCATACCTATATTAATTATTGCTACAAAGTGATCCAAAAATTAAGTCCACCTTAAAATTGTTCTTCATATACACCTTTTATATGTTAATAAATCTTTCTACTTGTAATTTTAACCAATTGAACAATTGCTTGTAAACTATGCCTGTCTCGACACAGAATTTCTCTAGTGAGACGGGCACAGTCCAAACAAATTTTTATATGTATTATATAGTTACAAATAAATAAATAAATAAGTTACTAAAAAGAGTGTGTAAAATAAGTTAATAACATACAAATATGAAGTAAACTTATGTAAAATTCTAAAATTATGATTTAAAATAATAATATATTATGTAGGTACCATAAATATTCCTTATATTATTAAATACATTTTATGACTAGTATTTAGAACCCATCTTAAAACGTTTTAACTTTGAGACCATCATACAATAATAATAAATATACATATAATTACTGTTAATATAAATATTATTCAGTACAGCAGCAACAAGTAAGATTTGTTTTGAATAAACGTTCTTTCTGAACAAAAAAAGCGACGTATCCATATTTTAAATGAAATTGACATATCACTACAATAGAATGAAACGTGCGATACGTAGAAAATTATTAGAGTTTTATATATTAAATATACGATTGAGAAATTAATATTCTCTACTAAATTCGAGAATTCCAGCCATTTTCCCTCAGCATCTCATTGCATTTCCGCTCCAAATTCAATACCTCTGATGGTGAATAATAATAATAATAATAATGGATGCTGCCTCGTGTGGGAGCGGTCCAGGCATTCAATCTGTCAAATTGAAAGTCATTGAACTGCGAAATCCCACTCTCGTATTGGGAAACTACATCGGAGCAAGTCAGTGAGGAGAATCGCTAATCAATTGGAGAGAAGATATAGCAACGGTACTAAGTGCCAATGTTGATCTCAAAATATCACTCGAATTTTTTAAATTGAATAAAATTTAATCAAAAAATTTAGCAGGTAATACGAATAATAGAGATAGTTAAAAAAATGTTTTTTTTTTGTGATTTTCAAAGTACGAATAAATAGTATTTTTTTTTAAATTTATATCGGTCTTGCCTAGAAAACAGTTTTTATCAAATTACCGTACACAATTATTTTTAACTTAATCTTGTAGCGTTATGTGGTGTGCTACAAGTATTACACCCAAGATACACGTCACACAGATCAGGTGTTCATTAAACAGGTTCAGGTACGGTGTAAGGATGCAACAAATATACATATTCGATAAACCAGGAGATCGTCAAGGTTGGCGGTGGTCGATTGTTGGAATCCGCACTCGAGGCTAGCAGGTAGAGAAGTGTCGACGACGTTCCGCCTCTCCTCATTTTTCTTTCTTGGCACACTCGAGGCGACATAGCTTCAGCAACAACTGCTTTAATTCTTATTTATGTATCAGATATGTATACCAGTTGTAACAGCTTCGGTTATACCATATATACAAATCCATAGCGTCATGGGGAGGCTATTACTAGATTTCTCTGTCATCAGCTTTACAACGATCTATTTATTTTTTTACATTTTTCGTCTCCTATTTTCATCTCTACCTATGTTCAAAATAACGTGTGAACTGAACCTTTTAATGATCTATGCAATTAAAAATTAAATATATATAGTATATAAATATACGTAGCAACGACAGTTTTAGAGATATATTTATCACCTGATACCACCTGCGCTAATTTGTTATGGCTTGTCAGTTTTGATGATTATCCACAAAATACCTTCCTTGGGATTGGATGTGGTAACGAGAATAATACACTGTACAATGTGACAACTTACAGTATTTTTTTCCGACTGATAATATTACAAATCATCTTAGATCTGTATCCGGAGAGTGACGGGGAACGAACGGAGACCGAGCTTAGTTGCTGGTTCTTCTTATACATGCTTCCCTGATAGGCGTCATCACGGTTACTACACACGTTTGACCAGAATGCGCATACGTCTGTCACTCGAACATCAATCCACAGATATTAAATATATAAGTATGGTTTATTCAAATGAATAATCAGTACAAGTATTTTTCTTAGATATTGAATATATATATAGGGTTTGTCTTACGATATTATATATATGGAAATAGTATCCTTTCTAGGTTAGATTTCGTTTTTATGTAAATAAGATTTATATGCTCCGCGAACAAAAAATTTTTGAAGCGAAACCTTGTTACCGTGCTGAAATGTCGGTCTAGGTTTTCTCCAGAAAACTATATACAAACAAAAGCGATATTATCAAGAAGAGATTCAAATTCCATACACTAATGCTCGTGGAGAAATTAAATAAAACATGCATACATTTATATGTATATATTTTATTCTACTCCTTGTCTCCCTTAAATAAATAGCTTCCTTATAAATGTATCAAAACAAATCCCTTATAAATATATCAGAACAAAACTATTGGAATTGCCATTTATTTTTTAAATACAAATATTCTGTATTATTGACGAAAAACAAAATTTTAAAAACATCTCGCCACAAAAAAAACATTGGAATTATTTCAATTTATGAGGAATAAAACAAATCGTTATGAAATATTGACACTTGGCATCTGCTCAGAAGACAATGTGATGCAATACGGAGACGAATTTTTAACAATTGTCTCAATTTCGTAACTGTAATAGTTGTAAAATTACATAATAATCATTTGTGAAAAATTGGCACTTAGCCCCACTTGGAACGTGTTGTGTGCAATACGAAGACGAATTTTATTAAGATGAAGTCTTAACAAGTGCCTCAATTTCGTCATTGAAAATAAATTGTTGTCCAATTGCTTCGTAATATTATTTTGCAGACTTAAATTACTTATTTTCACGTATATTTTATTATTCTTATTCATTCGTTTTAAGTAAGTGCAGTAATTGTAGAAAACGATTAGAGGTAAAGTGGTGAATGTAGACTATTAGAATGTTCACTAATGTGTGGATTGGAAACGTTACTATTCAACATGTTTATTGGTCTAGTGTAGGGGTCGGCAGACTTATTAAGTAAACAGAGTCAACATTTTCATAGATCTGCAATATAAAATTTAACTGTAGCCTATATAAAATTGAATGACGAAAAAAAACCAGACAAAATCAAGATTTTTATTTAAAACTTAAATTCACAATACAGTCGTGGGCTACTTACAATAATATAATATATAAGAGTTATAAGCTTCAGTATCTCAGTACTTTACTTATAAAACAAAAAACCTTAATAATTATACACTAATAAAATACTTTGGGCTTTGTGAAGGTAAGTAGTTAGAACAGTTACAATGCGTCTTTTTTGAAAGCCTATCAAGTAACTACTTGTTCAATTTAAAGCGTGATTGTAAATTATCGTCGATAAATTAAGTTAATTAAATTTTTATTTTTAGGAGAACACATTCTTATTGTGAAGTTGTAATTATTCAGAACATTAGAAAGATATGTTCTGAACAATTACAACTTCACAATAAGAATGTGTTCACCTGATAATAAAGTTGTATCAATGTGTCCAAAATTTAATAAAAATGAATTGATAATTCTGGCGTCTACTATCAGATTACTCAAAGGTATTTGAGATTCTCTTTCAAATAATGGAACGATTAAATTTATTAATATCAAAAAGGTAACATGTAGATTCTAAAATTTGTCGCTAAAAATATCGTCGCTGTAGCATATTTGGATAATGCATCTTTCCCGGTTTGGAAAGAGATCCAGGTTCGAATCCTGGTGGCGCAACAACAGTATTTTTCGATAGAATTGATTTTATATGTATATCTTTCTAATTAATATATTTAATTCATATTTATTTTTATTTGATTCATAGATGAGAATATTTGTTCGTATAAATAGGTAGAGTCAAATATTGTGAGAATGACAAATGCTAGTTGTTTTATTGTCATATGTTTTAGGCAAACCTTTCCGTATGTCAAGTATACAAGTGTATATGAAAATATTAGCTGGAGTTGAAGAGTCGCAAATGGTTCTGAATAGAGCCGCGGTCTTCCGACTCTCGGTCTAGTGGTTAAGAAACTCGCCTCGTGATCCAGTGGTCGGAGATTTGAGCCTCATTCTAGAAGATCAAAAGAGTTAAGATTAGTTTAAAAATAATAAGAACATTGATGTGACACGAATTATGTGTACACATCTATTAAAAAAACCTGTTAATCTACAAAATATGTTGTGTTAAACCAATAGTGTTTTATAATTTTATGGACACATTATGAAATTTAACTAATTAAACTGTGCATTAATTGATGTTATGAATATTATTTTATGAGTGTTGTTCTTAAGTTATTAATAAAGAGTGCGAGTATTGGCAAATGTAGGGGAAAAATTATTTTATATTTAAATGTAATGTATACTATAACATATTTATCGAGGTTATTGAATACACACAGAGACACACCTACATCAAAAGGTAAACTGCTTTACGTACGTGTATAGTTAAATAATTAGAATGTTCATTAGGTAAGTTACTGATTCAAATATTAAATATTTATAATTCCTCATTTTATGAGCTGTAGTCGTTATGTCATAATGCGCAACCGAGAAGTAGGACTAGAGATCAGCGTTGCCAAAAAAAGATACCTGAAAATGAGCAGAGGTCAGATGCCATCATTTTATTGCCATTCATTGTAAGAGTTCTGGTATCGTTACTGATGTATAAAAGTGAGG
This sequence comes from Eubasilissa regina, assembly GCA_022840565.1. Classification (NCBI taxonomy): domain Eukaryota; kingdom Metazoa; phylum Arthropoda; class Insecta; order Trichoptera; family Phryganeidae; genus Eubasilissa; species Eubasilissa regina. Next base: position 7,016,927 of record JAINEB010000017.1, read on the forward strand.
CCTGGAGCTTGAAGAGGAACGAAATTAAGCTGAATGCAGTGGAAATGAAATAACTCAGGCGTACATGTGGCAGATCCATTTATGATAGAGTAAAAAATGAAGAAATAAAAAAATAATGTAAAGCTGATCTTAATTTAGTGAGTAAGATTAGAAAGGATCACTTAGGTGGTTTGGTCATACAGAACGAATGAATGAGGAGAGAATGGTAAGAAAAATATATAATGCAAGTGTCGTGCCAAGTCCGCGGAAGACTTGGATCGACCAGGTAAACCAGATGCTGGGAGATGGTCCTGTTAGAAATCTCAATAATCGTCAAGCTTGTATGAGAATACGGAGAAGACGTACGGTGCTCCGACTGCATTGGCGTTGTGAATGCGAGTTCCGTGAGACTTAAAAATACAACTTCATAACATAGATGTGTTCTCACAGACTACCAAACGTATAAACATGAACTAACGAAAATTTTTTGTCCCGATATTTTCATTTTGGTATCACTCATACAATAAAATAGCTCCGCGACATTTTAAAACATATGTCTCGACTAGAACGAAAATTTAAACGTTGAAATATAATATTTGTAATATAACTGAATGTAGCGAATGCGTGACGCGCGAATATTGGCATGACTGACGTGACGATAAGGATAAAAGATCGCCGGGCTCTTGCATGCGCTCTCTCGCATCTGGACCGTGGCTCGAAACACATCTTTTGCATTGTACTTATGACTTGTTCACCTAGTATAATAAAGTATATTGTTACCACATTGGGTTACCTTGTGCTACCTATCCCGCATACAATAAGGACCGTAATCAGATATCACAAATTGACATAGCCGGAATCGAGCCGGCGCCAAAACTGCCATAAAATGGCCTAAAGGTCTTCAAAATCATTAAATAATTATTCATTTAACATCTTTCTCAAGTTCTAATCTGATAAATTCTTATATTTTGTTTTAATTTACGGATTATATTATTATAGATATTTATATATATATATATATATTAGTTGTGAACAATTTCTTTTATCTAGTGGATTTTGTTTTATATAAATGTTGATAGCTACCTCCATAATTCAAGATCTTTCTTATTTGAGGGTGAACAACTCTATTGTTGTTTTATATTGTAAAAAAATCTTATCAAATAAATAAATTTCACGACATATGTATTACTTACTTAAATCACGCCGTTTTTCCTCGGGGGTAGGCAGAGAGGATAGAGCGCCACACTCTTCACACAATTCTCGCCTCATCCACATTCATACAACTTCTCATGCAAGCTCGCCGATTGTTGAGGCTTCTAACAGAACCATCTTCCATTATCTGGTTTACCTGGTCGTGCCAAGTCTTCCGCGGACGTCCTCTATTAACGTAAAAAAGATACGTCTTGTTTACACAGAGATTTAATTTTCGAAGAGTGAATACTTTTATAGTTGCATAAATGTGTCTCATAAACTATTTGATTTATGTCCCATTAAGAATGTGTGTAGAATTCCACAACGTCCTACAACTAATATTCCAAAACCCTCTCCTATATGTATAAACCAACCGTACGAGTTGAAATAAACCAATAATGCTTTATGTCGTGTGAGATACAACATAATTTTCTATTCGAGAAAATTAATTCATTCTCACTAAAGCCTGTTACATTATTTTGCATGTCAATGTGGACGCTATGGTTGGGTTCTCAGGTATTAGACCTATCGCAATTTCCATAAATCTTCATACAAAAATGCATGTTAATTGCCTGTACGGAATAAAATAACGTTTTGCAATGCACGGCTCTCCGCTAGTCCACTCTCTATGAAATTAAATTATATATTTGAATAACAGATTCATGTCTCGTTTTCTTTTTATAGGTAACTGAAAATATTAAACATGATTTTGAATTAATCATATAAGGCCTGCAGAAAAAATATCGTAGGTATTCATCAATTTCATTTTATTATTGAATATCACGACAAACGATTAAAATTCGTCATGTTATACCGACCCCTTAGAATAACAAGGTTCCAACTAACATTTTGGGGTAATTTGAGTTTTTGCGTGAAAAGGGTTTCAAATGGATTATTCTTTATTTCTTCCATACTCACAGACTCTATTTAACGGATATTAATGGAAATAACAAGAGATGAAAGTTCCAACTGCATCAGTGATTTATTTTAATTTATGGATCATTTTTGTTAATTTACAATGTTTTTAAATTTTAAATTTCCCTCATCTCACAGTGGTCATTGATAATACTGAAAATATGTTAAAACTATACATATTTGCTTACTTAAAACAAAATATATGTTGAAATTATATCAACACTTTTGAGTTCATTATCTCAAAACAGTGTCAGTGTCAGATGGAACCTTCTTATTCTGAGGGGTCGATATGCTAAATATGATATAAAAAATATATGTTTATGAAATAAGACAGTTTTGTGGTTTTTGAAACGGTTTTAATATAAAATTACTCAGTTTACTAAAAACAACCTTTTGACAACGATGTCCAATGTACACATATTCAAATCAAGAATAAAAAGCGTTACAATGGTTATTTTTTATAAAATTTGGCTATACGTACTAGTGATGAGCTCAAAATCACGAACCGTGAGTCAATCACTGAAATCATTGATTGAATATCTAGGAATATCGTGATTCGTGATTCATTTATTTATATTTGGTTGTGAATCATGATTTGGCGCATATACATATGAAATGAAAATATTCATGAAGGGATGATGTTATAATTCGTGATAGGCGCCATCTAGTAGATTCTGCCAAAACATTTTACACATTTGACCCGAAATGCTGAGAATTTGACCCGAAAAATAAACTCACATTTTTTTAAGGGTTTTTATTCTCTTTGTGATGATATTAAATTACATATTTAAAAAAAATGATTCATATTTCACTTGTAAATTAATATGTTTAAATAAAATTAGAAAGCTGCACTGAAACAAAAAAAAAATTATACTTTGTATTGTATAATGTCAAGCGGCAGTCAACAGCACCATTCTCTCTCTCTCTCTCTCACCCTCGAATATTCCACTCATTGTTTACGAGTGCCGTTAATCGAAACCAAGCACTTAGCTACGAAATATGCTGCGTAATTTAAACGATCAATGTGATAAAATGATACATAGAAGAACGATCCATGCGATCTATTTTTGCGTGTTTTGTATGAAATTAATTCGGGACTGGAAGAAATAAACGATACATGCGGGAAAACGATTATTAGAGGAACGATCGATCGAGATTTCACTGTACTCGGAGATATTACCGCAGCACGTTGATTCACTTGAGAGTGTAGACAGATGAAAAAAAGGCATTTTGTTATTCTCCGCAGTGTGTCTGTGTTAATAGTAGCCGGTGTTTCATTTCTAGATACTAATCTTTTAAATTACGGCTATTATCAAAAATATCATAAGAACTTAAGAACGCACAGTAGGTAAATAATAACGAGTTAATGTGTGATATATATCTTTTGATCAGAGCGTGGGTATTTTTGTAACAACTTTCAGTTTTAAATCGTAGAGTGCTTTTACTTTTATAATGAGATCTATAAAAAGACCTATTCAGATTATTTCATCAAAGTGTTATAAAAAAAATAAAACTGAACAAAATGTTCAAATGATAAAGCTTGTGTCAAACATTTATTGGGTGTGAATGTTATAGTTTAATACAGCCGCATCACAATCAAATGAATGCACATATTTTATAACAACGCTTCTAAACTATTTATATTTGAACATATATCATATTGTTTTATATGCAGCGGCTCGTAATCTGTGAAATATTTGGATAAAAATAAGTCAGATATATATTTTGTGAACTTTTATAAAATATATATTAAATTATTATCATTGTAGGCAAATTTGAAAAAAAATCTGGTACTACACAATAGAATAAAGGGTCAAATTCTTTTGAAATACGAATTAGGTGGATATGTGAATTTTAATTCTGGAGATACGTTTTTGAAATAGACAAAACTAATGATTTATTTTCCATTATTATAAATTTTAAAATTAGGATTTAATTCCAAATTTGTTATTATATTATTATTTTATCAAGGGTTTTAAACCGGAACTGAACCAAAAACGAGAAACCGGGAAAAACGGTTATATTTGTCGGAACTAAAAACCGGAATAATTTTTTTTTTAAATCGGTTCAAAAAATTCAAAAATTCAAAATTCTACGAAACGAAAGAATAAGCTTAAATAAAAATACATTAGAAGATATTTAAAAAATTAGAAGTAACTTTCATATTTTTTAAAAATCAATACTTCAACCGTGAATATACGAATTTGTTTCGCTTGTATGTGTTTCGTTTATATATGTTTGGTTTAATAAATTATATTATAATATTATATATATATATATAATATACTTATTTCTAGTTTTAATTATTATACCTTTAATTACTTATAATAATAATAAATTAGTAAGAATATAAAAAACCCGAACTGATAAATTTTTTCACTTCTTCAATATTTACAAAACAGCTTTGTGACAACATATATAAATAATAAGAAAAAACACTTTGTTTTGTCTACGCTTGTATTTTTAATTTTAGTGTACATTGTATCCTGATCTTGAAACCAAAACTGAAGAATTGAACCGGAATGAAAAATATAACGGAAGCCCAGATTTTATCTTTGTATTAGTGCTTTATAATAAGTTTGTAACTGTTTCTTTTCAAGTACAATACCTATTATTTAAATAATGTAGACATTATTATAAACATGTAACTTTAGTAAGTTTAACAAAATACGTAACGCTGAAAGATCGTTAAATATAGCATTTTTTTAAAATACATAACCTTCATGGAAGGACCAAATAATACGAAATGGTAATAATCTTTCTAAATTTATTAAGTTTTTTGAAAATGACCAAATGTGAAAGCTCAAGAAATAGGTTTTTACCCGTCCTATTGGGCGTACTAAATTTTATTATTGTGCATTTAAAATCATTATGAAATAAATATTTAATCTTCATCTTCTTCCAAACTACTTGTAATATAGGGTAGTTTATAATATTGATGTAATACATCACATATATACATATATATATAATAAGTGACAAATTAAAATACAGTGTCATAAACGTAAAGTCAGTGTACATAAACAAATTATTATTTTTTAAATATAGTGTACAAATAAAGTTTTGATATTGTAACTTAACGCATAACTGATAGTCGAATCCATAGTGTCAATAGTTTTATAATTAGGTAGTTTCGATAGAAATACTACGATGTAAATTTTAATTCAAATTTAAATTTAATGAAAATTATTCCTCTTCTTTCTAACATTTCGTCTCGCACGAAGACTTGAGTTTGGATTTTGTAAAATTTCCACTTTAATGTTTCCATAATATATTACAATTTGATGCAGAAAGCTTTCGAAGTTGTTGAAACTTGCAAGTGATTCAGACTACCCGGGGCCTTCGAAGGTCGTGCAACTCTCGACTCCTACGCTTTGAATAATTCGCCAACATTATTTTGTGACGTCATGAGATAAATTTATTAGGCTGTATTCGTTAAACAGGCAGATTTTTCAAGACCGCAAAAAATAAGGTTTATTTTTTAATGAAAACACATTTTTGTAGTAATGTTACAATTTTAGAACACAGTTCTATGATATTTTTGAATACAAATTAAATGAATAAATTTGAAAGATAGTATAGAAAAATTTATTTGTCGAAAAAATATTTTAGTTGCTACTGAATTTGATCTAGAAAAACATGTTAACATATCGCCATTTCAACCAACTATGTTTTCGATCAATTTTAAACATATATTTTGTAATTCTTTTAAAATTAGCAATATTAACTTTGTGGTTAAAATTCATATTTTGTATTTATTATCTTTGTTTTATTAACCACTGAATTGAGTTTAAATACATCTACCGGTTTCGAAAAATACTACTATCTTCTTTAAAAATAGATTCTGGTGAAGAAACAATGATATATATTTTTAGTTAGTTATGACATCCTAAAGAAGAAAATAGTATTTTTGAAACCGGTAGTTGTATTTAAACTCAATTCAGTGGTTAATAAAACAAAGATAATAAAAAAATATATACATTTTGTAGCATTTTTTTATAATTAATTTATTTATTATTTTAGTTTTAAAAAAACCAAAGTACTTTTTCTGTATATATTTTAAATTGATTTATTTAATATGTATTAATATATTTTTTATACATTTTTTTATAGTAATTTTAATTAATTTAACGTGGACCGGTTTCAATGTCACCGTATCTTGGTTAGAACGGACGTATATTAACTAAGGTAGATTAGTTAGATCATTAGCTGACTTCATCAGCCATTATATGACTGAGAAATGATGTAATAATGTCTCTCTATTTATATATTAAACTTTATAGGTACAAATTAAGAAGATAGTGGTCACTGCGAGTAAAAAGTAGTGAGCCAAAATAAAGGAGATGACCAAATAAAGGAAGCGCCTAACTAAGTGCAGCACTCAAAACGGCCCAAGGTCGAAGGGGTGGAAGCAAATACTCCGAGCAAATGATGCAGATGATAAAGATGTCATCATCATCATCATCTGTGTTGGTCCCTCATGTCTGAGGATCACGATCACGATCTTCATAAACTCACGCCCTCTTAACTATGCTCCTTAACTTTTCTCGGAATTCTGCAGATCAGATCAGAGAAGTACTTTTCAACTTGGATGGTCCAGAGGGTGGGGGATTTTCTTCTTGCTTTTCATACTTCGATGTAGCCTACCACAAGCTTCTTTAAGCTATCTTCCCTTCACGAAAGATGCTAAAAAAATTTAAGGTTTCGTCTCAGCAAAATGGTTATGAAAGATGTTTATTAATAAAAAAAGTTGGGACTCTTATAAGCTCCTTAAATTCTAGAAAAACATATCCAATATAATGATTATATGATACATGTGTCTGAGGCATGTATTTATTCTTAAGGAAAAACCATTTTGGTAGTGAAAATACATTTTCAGAACGTAGAACTGGTAGTATTTTAATACATAAATCCCGATAGCGGTAAAATATATTTTCGATAGATTTTTTTATGTATATCTTTCTAGTTGATTCGTTTAATTTATAGGTATGTATTTATTCTGTTAAGTACACATTTTTGGATTAAGATGATTTTTAAATGTCAGCACAAAGACACTGTCATTAATTAAAATGACGCTGTTTTTCGCAGGGAGAATGAGATCACTCAAGCGTGCATGTGACAAATACATTTACGATAAGAGTAAAGAATGAAAAAATTGGATGTAAATGCTCACAGAGTAAACATGACTGAGGAAGGATCGCTTAGATGATTTGGTCGTGTGGACGTCGAAACGTCTGGACAAAGAAATAGCGTCCTTGAAAAACTTGCATGACAAGGATAATCAGACACTGGAAGATGGTCAACTAACGGTGAGAGTTATTTAAGAGGACTAAAGATTGTGGTGTTTTATCCTCCCTGTCAGGGCCGGCCTGAAGGGGTGGTGAGATAGTCGGAGCGCCGAGCATGCCGGGGTGCCGAGCAAGCCGGGGCGCCGAGCAAACCGGGGCGCCGAATAAGTCAAAATTAAAAAACAAAATGCTGAGAAAGAGCTACAGTTTGATCAAAATAAAAAGTTTATGAGCATAACAAAATACATAATACAAGAAAAATAAGATGAACGTCATATAGATCCAGAAGAGCCATCTTCTTCAAATATCATCACAAATATCTCCGCTGAAGTGTGGCCTTGGAGAACGCCAGCTAATTCTCCAGTATCACAATAATTACAGCTTATGGGGTGCCGTTAACAAGACTGACTAAAAAACTTACCTGAGTTGTAATCTTAATAATAACTAGAAAATGAGCAAATAAATCAATGAAAAGAGATATATGTAAAACAATACTCTCCACCTTATCATCGGTGCAAGATTGAATCCCGAAAAAGAGGGTTTGGCCGCAGAAGGACGGTTTAAGTGTGGAATCAGATAGTCTGAAAGAATGGTTCGCCTAGAAAAAATTCGCCCGAGGGCGCCTCAAAGGCTAGTGTCGGCACTGCTCGCTGCCTACCTCTATGGAGAAACGGCGTGATGATAAATAAAATACCGTTACATACAATGTATTTAATACAACTCATTACGTGACAAACAATCAATGTTGAGTTAGGGTTCCAAGTACACAAACATAGAAATATAAAATAACGTAAAACTATGAAATTGAAAACGAATATCTATTTTATTATTATTATTATTTTTAATATAATTTATATATTATTATTCTGACATATCTATCATCTTACAATAGTTGCTATGGTACTTCGATTAGTTGACGGTGCATGATCTTATATGAGCTGGACCGGATTAATCTCGCTCGGTATGGTAAAAAGTTGCCAGGTGAAATCGGAGACAGCAATATCAAAACATTATCAAACGTCTTTATTTACACATTAATTTATTGCATTTAATAAATGAAATACCAAATTGAATACCGAGAAAGTATTACATATTTTTATTGCATTCTATCCAGTTTTTCGTGGTGTAAAACACTCAGAATCGAATCTTTAAAAATAAATTTATATATATTTTGACATCCATATTTTTGTACTAACAGAGGTGGATACATAATAAACATACATAATACATAGTTTATTATGTGGGATGGAGTAGACTTCACCTCTAATATATACAGCGTTGTCCTGGCTACTTTACTAGACTGAAGTCTGTGTTAAAGTAACCAGTTTTTTTTTCGTGCTGTTGTGGTGTTATTTGGAATAAAAAGAGAATTACAAATATGAATAAAAAAGTAAAAATAAAATAAAAATATATGGAGTGGGAGTGTTGTAGGACTAGTGAATTATTAGTGAAAGAATTGTATAAACTATATTAAATTGTTGGATATCCATGCTTCTGATTCATCTCTATCTGATTGAATCATATATTGGGTCTATATTTGTGTAATCTTATTGGTATTGTACAATTTCCAGTTGGTACTGAGTGTATTGTATAGTTTCGGAGCTAGGAACATGTAGAATCTTTGATAAATGTCGTTGTTGCTCTCGGAACTGGTGTGTAGATGTTTGTTTGTTTTGTGTTGTATCCATGATTTATTGCTTGATCAATTAATTAATTAAGTTCGAAGAATTTTTTATAATAATTTCAGAACTTGATTTATACTATAGAGGGTGAATATTATGTTCCAGGCCCATTTTATTTAGCCACGATTTTGGTTTGGCAGATATTTGTCAGTTTGTATTTAGTAGCCGTAGAGAGTAGTCGATTATAATTAATAAACATCTTACGCCACAACAAAGTGTTGAAGTCATTAAAACATTTTATCTAATTACTAATGGCAATGATGTAACCATTAATCGCTATCGTCACATGACGGGAAATTTCTTGGTGGCTGGATTAGGTCAATTGGACCAGCAACACATGTGGTTTCAACAGTACAGTGCCACCTCACACACAGCCCGAGCGATGTTTGAAATTTTGCGAGAAATTTTTCCCGGCCGCGTAATGTAAAAAAGTGGTGATATCGGCTGGCCTCCTCGATCACCTGATTTGACGACTCCTGACTTTTTTCTGTGAGAAAACTTGAAAGAAAAGGTTTACGCTAACAACAATTCCGACGCTACAGGACAATAGTCGAAATTAAATAGCTGAAATAACACAATGAAAAATATGGTTGAAAGAGCACATATTTGTGCCGCTGCCGTAGGCAACTAATTTGCCAATGTTATATTTTATAAATAATTGTAATAAATTAAATATTTGATGAATAAAAATAAAATTAAAAAATGTAATTTTTTTTTAGTTATTTAAAAAAAACATCGGCCTGGAACATAATATTCACCCTGTAATTACAAAATACGTTATCTGGTACATGTACTCTTAAAGCAATGCATCTAACGTTTTTTTCCATTTAAGAAGCAGTATACTTTAAATAAATGTTTTATTGGGACTGGAAATCATTGCAGCAGTAGTTTGATTAAGATACAAATCGATCTAAAATGAAAATGTCGGTTGAGGAACATACTAATGCATCACAACAGACTTCCCAAATAGCAGAATGTGCAGGTTGTTTAAGAGGCAATTTGTTTGGGCACGCTGATCACGAGCACTGGTGACAGTGGGTAGGAAATTCAAAAACGCACACAACTATCTAAAGTTGCTATGTAGCAATAGACTTAGGTTATGCTGTTACCATGATATTATACAATACTGTATGCTGCATTGAACATAGGATTATGAACTTTCTTTTAACCGTCTTTAAGCAAAATTAATCCATCATAATAAAAATGTATTATCCTCGAATGCAAAGAACAATCAGGAAAACGATAAATTTTAGTAAGGTAATCAAATTTTCGAATTAATAAATGAGGAAGTAGATGCTTCTATCAGCTTTAAGCCAAGTTCAAAACCTTTCAAATGTCATTCTGTTAGGAAACAGCATAAGTAAGGACTCCGTACGACATAAATCGGCTGATTCATTTCTGACTCTGCCGTGTGGAATTTTCTATTCAGTAGGTATCAATTGTATGGCTTAAATAGAACGATAAATTAAAACAGTGCCTAGTAATTATAGTAGCAATACACGAAGAATAACCCAGTAGAGGACTACAGGGCTCCAGTGGCGTCGCGCGGTAGTATCCAAAACTAGGCAACTCATGATTCTACTGATACACGGTGGTACACTACTGATAATTAATTGTTTCCCAGAACTTTTAGTAATGCACAGCTTTTTTTCTTGTATACAGCGCACGTCCCTGGAAGCAACTTTCGAAAATATGGAAAGACAGTGACATCAAGCAAGTAACTAAAATTATGTTGGTTCACATTCTTCGTGTATGCAGCGGAGAGAGTCCGCAATAACGACAAGCATAAAAGTTGCCTTTGAAATGTTTTGCTGGAGAAAGATGTTACACATCCCGTGGACAGTACGACGCACGAATGACTCAATCTCCCAACAAATCCAACCTAGTAAGATTCTTCCAACTCCTCGGTCACATAAGGCGTCAAAGTGACAGACCAGAAAATAAGATTATCCTAGACACAACTTTGGGCCGAAGAAGACATAAAAGACGACGGTGGATACAGTGGCGTAACTATACCAAAGCGGCCAATGCAATGTATTAGGGCCTACGTTAGATAAGAATCCAAAAAGTTCGTGCCCTGCAGACCATTTGGTAATGATATTTTTGTGAGCATCAATATCTTTCGTTAACATAATAGTAATGTTCGCTTTATTTGTATATACAGTCGATTCCGCTTAATTGGGACACATCAAGTCCAGGAAGTCTGGTCCAATTAAGCGGTTTTCCCAATTACCCGAAGTGAGCTTAAAATTAAATGATGAATATTTTTCATTATATACGTAGGGCTCCCTTCATTGCCGTCCTGCATAAAATAACGCTGTAACCCGGCTATAATTTTATTTTGTCCTGGTTACTTGTTCTCCTGGTTGGATATTAATCATCAACGACTTCTTCATCTAATTTTTGATATTTCTATTTAATGCTTCAATAATTGCATCCTCATTCTTTATTTTCATCGTAACATGGTAAATTGTTATCTACTGTCGAAAACTCTTGATAACTAACACTAGAACTTCTAACGTGTCCTCATTTCTCTCATTGCTCAAAATTTTAGAAATAAATAAAGGTTTGAAGATTTTATATGGTGTTGGTTTTTATAGCTCGCCAACTGTCAGCGACAAACTGTATTGCTTACGAAAGGGAAATTTTTGCACCAACTCTCTGGCTTTTGTGGAACTTATTAGTAAATTTTAAACATATGTATTGTAATCTTAAATTAACTGTCCCAATTACGCGTAATGTCGTCCCAATTAAGCGATGTAAATTACTATTGGTTCCTTGGTTTGATTTCTGTTCCTTGAAATTTGGCCCAAATAAGCGGCTGCCCCAATTAACCGGTGGTCCAATTAAGCGGAATCAACTGTATATTATATAATCTGTTGTAACGTTGTAAATACGTTATCAGCAGAATTATTTAAATAATTCGGTTGATATCAGATTTTTTAATGTTGGCGCGTGTCTCTCGCGCGTGCGCAATGGTCTGCGGTCAGGGGCCGGATCGGATACGCAACGCTCAGCGCTCTCGGCGGCATTTACTGATTGACGAGCGTAGTGAACGGGCAGAGTTTTTTGCAGCCGGCCGTGACACGGCAGCGGCTCTGCCGGCCATCCAACGAGTTAAATTAAACTCGTAATTTAAATAGATCCATAATGAGATAATTGGGTAAGAATAATTGTCACAAATACCAGTGCATCAATTTCTACTAATCTTGTAATAAATCCTAATTTGCATTGTATTCATATCTTCTGTAGAAATATTATATTCCCCTTGGGTGTGGGATGAAGGACTCCGGAACTATGATGGACAATATCGCAAACGCGTTGTGGATGGATATCCGATCGCTGGCCACGATCTACCGACAAGGGTAGCGGATGACCCGGGCCTATCGGCCAATAAATTCCAAAGCAGCACGTCGCGATAAGGTATCACAAGTAACGAGTTCGAAACATGGAGGAGGCACGTCCCATACACAAGGTTATGTATCATTGTTACATTTTGTCGTCTGCGCTGGAGTGTAAAACTATCGTGATGTCAATTCTACAACTTCAACTATGGATTTTCTTATCATACTATAATTACTTATATTACTCTAATTTGCATTTATAATGATTGCTATGTAATTTGCAATAAACCACTGTTAGGGATTATCACAGTGCGCTGTATGAAGGAAAATATGGAGGGAAGAAACAGGATAACACAATACTTGAAAACTACCACTGACCTTTTCTGTTCCCACCTATCTCTCTTCACGCTCAGCAATTGAAGAATATCTCGACGGAAGCTGAAAGTCACTTTTAAGCCGCTCATAGTTATTGTAGAAGGTATCGTCGACCATTTTCCAAGTATCTCGCGATGTAGGTAGATGACCGGCGCGTATTCAAAAAAGGTACATAATGTAATGTTCACTGTACGGCGATCAAATCAAACTGATTCCCGCATTGATGGACAAGTAGATAGAACCAAGTATGTGTCGGAAGGTTGGTGGAAGGTATCTATAGGTATTAGGAACACAATTTTTCTAACAATTGTTATTAAATGTAACTTCTTTGAATAATGTAAATCAGATTCCTGTTCATTCGATGATTAGAATTACACAAGTTGTTATAAATATATCACAAGTGAAGAAAAAAGTCGTCAGTAAGATGAGTTCCGAGTGCCGTACCCACATTTCATGTTTTCTCCGTTGAAACCGTCAGGTATGTCAACACTGTATGTACAAGTTAGTTGAAATAAATAAATAAATTTAAAAAATTAAAAACTCCATAGCAAGAAATAGAATTATAAAATTATAAATCGCTTCTCACGTGAATTCTTTTATTTACACCCTATCCCGAAATCGTTTTGAGAGTTATTTACTCTCATTTGGATTCGTCAACATTATATTTTTTTTATTTTATAACATTCAGTTATTAACATCTTAATACTATCATGGGTTGGTTCGATATTATCGTACCAGAGTCATATCTGTACATGAGACTCGTTATCATATTAAATTCAGAGGGCAGCCAGAGAGAAGCTATAGAAATCATGCACCCCTGAAAGGGGAGGGTAGACGTCATATGTATGTGTTGCAGTCGCAGAAGTCTATCACAGTCCGGCAGAAATTCATCTTATCCAGGTCGCAAGAGGTGCGAAGGAAAGCCAGTAGAATGCCCCTTTTGGTCTCTCTAGCTACTGTTCTTCCCGGCATCATCCATCCCAGCAACCCCCAGTGGAAGACTCACCCTAAAAATTCCCAGAAATGTCTGAGATTTTTTTCATTTCTTAATAGAGTCTGGGTATCCGATGACCTATTGCTTCTAATCCGGCAATCATGATCTTACGAGCATCATTAATAATCACTTTCCCAGAGATGTGCTACGGCGTGTATTATAAAAAGGCGTCAAAACACTGTCGATTTATGCAATATACATCAATAGTACCTCTCTGATATATCGAGCTAGGAACCAGACCATTCGTATTGGCGCGTTATTACAGCGCATCTACAATGTTTATAGAAAGCCGTGTACATGGATTCGTTCCACTTCTGAGACATTAGTTGCGGGCGTAAAGCTGCGGTTGGAGCTCAGCACCAACTCTGGTGCAAGCGGCGCTCTCATGGAAAGCTTCTTCCCTGACCAGAGAATGGCAACGCCTACAGAATAGCTACAGATACAATAATGGCCGTGACTGAAGTATTTATATATTGTTCAAATTTATATATATGTGTGAAGTTTTTAATTAATTTTATTTTTATTTATTTCTATTTTCCTTGGTTTTCTTTTTCATAGCATTATATTTATTTCGTAACTTTAATTTATTATGTAATATGTATACAAAAAACTTTATCACGCTGGAATAAATTATTATTATTATTATTATTGCTGTAAAGTGAAAATCGCCTTTAAATTATACAACTATTTTTTAAATGGCAAATGTTTATAAATTTCTAAGAACACAAGTGTGAATATTATTTGAGACAAGAGACTAATTTTGTTCTCACTATTTATTGGATAAACCGCGCAGTACTAATATTCGTATATTTTATACACAATAATTATTCAATGGGTTCTTTTTTCATTCTGCATTGGGGCCCAATTTTTGTAGTTACGTCATTGGGTGGATAGATGTGTTGCATCTAGCTGGAGAAACCCTGGGGTCGGGACGTGTGGAGATGCATCAATACTGATATGAAGAAGGAAATAAGAAGAGTGAGAAGTATTGTGCGGTTACTGTGATTGCGAAAAATTGTGTGATTAATCAGAATTGCAATCTGTGTATATCTGTTGTCACGGTCATGCGAGTTTCTTGATGTGGATATCTGTCTACCCTAGAACTACACAAGTGACGGAACATCTGTTCGTGTATGAACAATGCATGTTCTTTCCCTGTAGGATGTTTATCGTCGCAATTCGCCACCACACTCATACATAATTCATGTCGATAAAACAGGGAACTAGTTTACCATGTGGTTTGCGGAGGATTGTGAATAATAATTCTTAAAGTAAAATGATATAGCATAATATTTGTCAGCAGTTTTGTGATTCGTTCGCTAACCATAATAAATAAAACAAAGTGTAATATATTCAATGACGCAATGTAGGCGGCTCTGCCGCTACTTATGCGACCTCGTCGTATTTTAAAAGGCTCAGTCTAAATAATTATTTAAATATCGAAATGCATTATGCGAAGATAAGCTAATTAAAAACTCCCGAGATTTTTTCATTAAAGTAGTTTTCATCTTATTATTATAGTATTATTTTCAAAATATATGTTTTGTAACTCTCACTTTAACGTACTACCTTTTCTAGAGGATCTCATGACGAAACGCCTGAAAAAATGTAATGCACTATCTTTGATCATATCCAGGAGAGCTCGAAACCTGCCCATTGTTACGAAAGTGGTGTCATTTTTCTATCGTTTTCAGATATTTAAAAGTTTTCGTTTGAATTGATTAAAAAATATTTTTATATTACACAACACAATGTTTCAAAATTTATTAAGATTACTAGATTTATAATTTTGGATATAGCTCATAAGGAAATATAAAAATTTACGGTTGAAATAACTTGCTTTATTATCAAAATGAACGCTATCGGAATACTGATGAACGTCCCAACAATATACTGAATACAGCGCTTCAAATTTTTCACAATTATTAAAATTTACATCATATTATTTTAATTTAAAACAATGTAGCGCGAAATAATAAAAAAATAACTATTTTTTTTTCAATTTTTTGACTTTTTTTTCATAATAATGTGAACATGATGTGTTAAAAAAACAAAATATTTCAAAGGAGCATTTTTTGTGTTTGTAACTGACACTATATAAAAATGAAATTTTAAATATATTCATTTATGTATATTTTTGTGATTGTATATTTTTTTTATTAAAATATTATTACAAGGATTTGCAACGTTAATATTTCGTACTCTCAAAAAAATATGCGTTATTTGGAAAAGTTGTATGATCTGAAAGAAAATTGAAATACTTCTATAGTTCAAATCAAATTTAGATTAAATTTTTTTGAAAAATTGACCTTTTAAATATGTCAACTAAGTTCAACTTAATTAATATGCCATCTTGTTTAAAAATGGCGCCTGTTCAAATAACTCGCTTAATATTGCGCCAACAGAAAAAGTTAGTAAGACTCTCACGGCCATATAAAATCTGTCTGATTCTTGCGACGCTCTTTTTATGTATGTACTAGTTTCATTTATACATAACTTCACTGTGTGTTGGTTTCTAACTTCTAACCGATATCGGCAGTCATATATTTCATATATCGATATTTCAATGGAATTTCACCTGAACCAGTTTCTTAAATTTATCAGCCGGGAATGAGGTAGTGGAGTCTATGTTTTAAATATAATCTTTATTTCTAAAACAGAAAGAATTTTTTCGATATCTTGAAATATGGCAGAGTTACAGATGTTTAAAGGTGCTTGTTTTAGAAAACGATCGGTTTATACCGTTTTATCGTGTGACGTCACATCTTCCGAGTCGATTTCGTACTTACATTGTTAGTACTAGCCGGTAGTGATGAGATAAAATGCTAATCTTAAATCACTGGTATGATTGTGACTGACATTTGATAATATCATGTGATCACAGTTTCATTACTATATATTCTAGCATTTTTAATTAATATATACCTAATATTTAATTTAATATCATCACAAAGATAATGAAAATACTTGAGTTTATTTTCTGGTCAAATCCTCAGCATTTTGGGTCAAATGCGTAAAAAGTTTTGACAGAATTTACTAGATGGCACTTATCACGAATTATAACGGCATTCCTTTATGAATATTTTCATTTCATACGCATATGCGTCGAATCACGGTTCACAATCAAATATAAACAAAATAAATTTAAAAATCACGAATCACCATATTACCAGATATTCAATCACTGATAGTGAGTGTGACTCAAAGATATCAGTGAATAACTCCCAGTTCGTGATTTTGAGCTTATCACTACTAGCCGGTACGTATGAGAGATTTGACGTCATACAGTGGGTATGGATAATCCGAGCGTTTTTCAACAAGCCCAACATTGAACGCCAATATCTCGGAAAGTATTGCAAATTTTGAAAAAATTCAAAAGCATGGCAATCTGGATTTAAATTTTTTTTTTAACACACTACAAAAACTAATTTCTGATATGCTCGATTACCTCATCCTGTTCAAAGTTATTTTCAGAGATATTCTACATTTTTTCTTTCAATTGTGAATTTACTTTGCCTGCATTTATTCATTGACGTCATCTATACAATATTATTGGTTGCATTATTGATAAATCATTGATTGTTACCTGATAGAACTCCTGTACTATTCAGAAAACAAGCCACGGCTTCTTTACACAAGTTTGCAAAACACTACGCAGTGTAATAATTGAGTCTCATTTCCTAATGCTGCAGTTTGTGTGCTCCTTCAAAATATTGATCGTACATCTTCATCCTTTACCATACCGTGATATTTTATTTTATTTGTAACTATATAATACAATGTAAAAATCTGTCTGGACTGTGCCCGACCCACTAGAGAAATTCTGCGTCGAGACGGGCATATAAAATATCAATTTGCAGCCATGCTGTCAACTCGTGTTATCGTAAGATATTATTAACATTTTTAATGAGAAAAAAGCTTTTATTTGCTTAAATGCCTTTAAAATTATTAATCCTATAAACTTACTCTAAAGATTAAGCATTACATGCAAAAACAGGATCCATATCCTAGTATAATTCTCAGCATTCATCAAGTCCTATATAATACAACCTTTTTTCTTATCTCTGTTCATTTAATTAGTGAGAAAGAGAGTTCATATATTCGTCTGTAACACTTTTAATTTTGAAATTAATATACCATATGTATTTGTCTTACCGCAAATGGTATTTTTGCCAACATATTAATTTAATAACAGACTAAATCAAAAAATAATTTTTATAGGATTCGGCTTACACAACTTGTTTTTCGCTAGTCATTTCTAAGTTTAAACGTTTTCCTTAGAATTAACTAAAATATGAATTTCATGTTGCGTATATTAACAGAAAAATAACATGTTTAATTGACGCGGTAGACCTGTGTTATTTTGGAAGGGTTAAATCGGAGGAGGAAACCTCTCTGGTGATAGCTGTGATTGCTAAGATATTACGCATTAAGAATTCTAATTAAATCTTGAATAATAATGTATGTCGACTTCAAAAAAGTATTACTTATCTCTTAGTATAATGAGAGTGTTGTTTAAAAAACAAATTTTGTTTTGTTTATAGTATTTTAATGATACATTTATTTAATTTCTTTATTCACAAGAATTACATGAATACGAATTAAGCATTCTTAAATTAAATTTACATATGTTTAATAATTTGTTCTATGATTTCAACAATAGATAAAATGAATTATAATATGTAATAATTATATAGTCGGTAGATAATACTAAAAGGTTGTGTATTACGTGAAACATTCACTTTCTGTCTGTATAATGGTTTAGAAATATCATATTTATTAATAATTCCTATTTATTAGACCGACAATTATTAAATTACATAAAAATTTGATTTTAAATTGTGTGAAAAAGTGCTGATATTTACATTAGACACATAAAAAAATATGTAAATATCCTATCTACTTGATTGAATCATCTATTAAGATACGTGATATATTTAAAACGTGATTGATTGATATATTCAGTATTCGTTTCAACCCTTTTAGAATGCTGTAAGGGAGAATACCCCGAATTCCTTCTGTCTGTTCTTTCTCAACACCATCGCGCTTTTTTCATCGAGGAGTGATGTCATACTTGAAGGCATTCACTAAGTTGGTACTTTGAATTCGAATGTTTTTCAAATATTTCAAATTAAAAAATATTTAAAAACACTTACTAAATTTTTTAAGAATTTATGTTTTTTTAATTAAGATTTTTGATCAAAGATAATTAAAGAATTAATTAATGAATGAAAATAATTTTCAGAGATGTTGAGCTTTTGTTATCAAGATTTTATTAATAAATAACTTATCTTCGAACCGGGATGCCTGAAGAAAAGTCATAAAGTCGCACTTGGACCTTAATGGTGACATATTGTTGACGAAATTAAATATCGCCCAAGTAACAAAAATCAAAATTTTATGATGAAGCATCTGAAAATACCATGTTAAATCATTCATCCTCATGAATCAAGAAAATATTTGTTAAATGAGCATGGTGTTCTTGTGTATGATGTCTATACTAAAAATAAGACGGCTAGAAAGTGCAGTTATTAAAAATTAATATAAAATAACTTTATGTATAAAACCACTTGTTTTTTAAAAGTTTAACACCAACCGGTTTAGGTCTATTTCTTCATCAAAAATTGTCTTTGGTTTCGTTCATTATCTCGAGATTCAATTTTTCCGTCTGTAATTTTTTTTTTAGTGAGTCATGAGGGTTGTGGGAAGCGGTTTTTAACGATCTGAACAAGACTGATGTGTCATATTTCTTGGAAACATTTTCAAATGGTGGTTAAATTCTGTTTGCTATTTACGATAAGGACCCGTGAACAGACATTGTTCGCAAAACAGTTGAATTTATTAAAACAATAAAACTCAAGTGGTTATGTACAAATTTATTTGATATTAACTATTAAAACGACTAGCGACATGAACTGTATTTATTTATATATGTGGTAATTAATTAATTAGATAAGTAAGAGTCATCATCTGATTAGATTGACGACAGTTATATCTTGATATTTTAATTACTTTTAATAACTTCCTGCATTTATGTAGACCACCGGGTAAAATTACAGTGCAGTGAGATAGCAATCGATCACTCACACATTCCCACTAAACGTCTGCTGATAGGATGTCCAGAATTTTTTTGTCGCGGTACAACACTGTGAATTTCACCGCCCTTAGGCTCTTGTATCTTAGAAAAATATTTAAAAAACCGGACGTATTATTTTTAGGCCAATTAATGACATCCTCTGAATGTGTTTCTGGTTGAGACTACGACTCTTATGTGGCAATTTGTTCTTGTTCGATTGATTGGTAACTATTTATTCGTAATTTTTCGAGCAATATTCGAATGGAGTGACAATATGAATTTTAAATGTTAAATTTTACTTTACTCAACAAAAATTATTTCGTGCAAAATACTTCAGTGTGTTTTACTTTCAATAATATTCTTAATTTAATAGTTATATAAGTATGTATTTTAAAATTTTAATTTGAATCTAAATAGTATAATTTAATTATTTTATAATATTTTGTTCTTACTGAGTTCTTAAAGATAACGAGATGTAAAAAGAGTGTGTTCGTAAAATCAAAAATGTAATATGTGGTATTTTGTGGTCAGTGCTCATATCCTCATATTTGATTTAAATCCTTATGTCTGTGCCCTTTTCAAGAACCAAGTATTCATTGGCTCGGATTTCCCCTTCATCACTACAGGACCACGGTGTGTCAGCTCAAACTGTGGGTCGTAGTTGTCTTCTCTGCAGAGATACCTAAAAAGAAAATGTTTATTTTGTATATTATACTATTAATAATAAATATGATTTTATTGAATATAAAACATATTATATACAAATTGAATAAAGTATATGGATAATATCATAAATGTAATGCATCATGATGTAGTGAATGTGTGACGCGCGCAAGTTGGCAAGTATGGTAGCGTGGAAGGGATAAAAGAGCGTCGCGCTTGAGCGCACGTAGATACTTCCTCTTCTTCTTTTAAATAGGAAATCTATCCTTCAAGAGTGATTTGTAGCATTGATCAAGTTAAAACTTTATTTTTATATTAATACAATAATATTATAGAATAAGATATATTATATTACAAGTCTTTACCATTGTCGTTCAAAAAATTTGCTATTACATACATTAAAAGCGGCGAGTTAAGGGAAAAAAGATGACACAAGTTAAATGGGAGTCAAAAATTACCATTGACGAGAATACTGTAAAAAAAACCTGGCAATGGACAGGCAAAAAATATATGGTCAAGAGTTTCCTCATCACGGCATCACACTCACACATAGGGGAATCTATTAAGTTCAATCTGAATAAATGTGAGATTACCTGGCAGTGTCCAATTTTTATTCTAGAGATATTTGATATTGTTCTTTTGGAGACTTTCTTTTTGGACAGGATGTGCGGGGAATAGACCTTTGAATTATTTTAAGCCAATTAGCCTTATGATTATTTGGATCCATCCATTGCGCAGTTCTGATAGAATTTGTACATTTTTTTACCATATTAAGACTGTTATACATCGGGATATGCAATTGATGAGGGAAAACGAATCGTAGATCAAAACACATCGAATATATTGTACTTATAATTGTATTATTATTACATCGAGTAATCTTGAAAATCTGAATTCTCGCATAATTTTTTTCCGAGTCTACGTATTCAACTTTAAAATTTAATGATAACAATAACCGATTCTGATTCCGAAAACAGTCGATGGTTACGGCTAATAGCCCGTGTTTATCATTCAATTTATTCACCTACCGGCTGCGCCAATTTGTAAGGTCCTTGCACCGATTGTATCTGCTGCAAAGGATGGTGTCTTCTTGTACTTTTTGTGTGCGGGAATTCAGGTAGTTAAGAAAACTCAATGTAACACCAATACAGTTTATCACAGATCTTACAATTGTAAGTGTAATATATTCGATGTGTTCTGATCTACCGATTCCGGCGCGAGAGAGCGCGACGCTCTTTTATCATGTCTTCCATCTTTTATCATTAATGTCAGCTGGTTTCATGTTTCGTGCATTTAAAAAACGAATCGTAGATGGCCACACTATGTGAATGTCTCTAACGTTGCATGTGGTGAGATAAAGGAAACTATTGGGTATGAACACTAAAAATATCCGACAGCGGTACTTGAAAAACGCGCCTCGCATTGTTTCCTTAAAAGTATAGTAACTACTATAAGCTCATGCTATTCTATATCAGGTGACCAAGTTTGTGCGATTTTCGTTTGAGCCAGGGGATGCATGGACTATTTTGTTTAGACATGTCGGGCCCGTATGTTATGAATATCATATAACACAACTAAGTGTCATTTAATTCAAGTTTTATAGCATAGATACGCGTCAGTTAATTTGTAATGGTATTATCCTTTAAACGCCCTTTTAAAATGTCTGTTAAATCGAATGTAATTCGAGCATCTGATAAGACGTGTTTTTTTTCTGTACAAGATTTTTAATCTTAATGAACTTTTTTGGTTACTCAATATATAAAACAAATCTGATAATGTCTAATCTAGATATAATCGAGATCTTGATATTGCAAGTATCTTCTACTTAGTAATAATAAAAATAAATTGTAAATTTACGATAATGTCGACAAAAATCACATTTAAATATCTATGTTAGTATTTTATTACTAATTTTCTTAGTTATTTCAAAATTCTTAAGATTAAAATTCTTGTTTAATGATATATGTACATCATGATCTATATTTGTTTCTAAATATTGCGTTAACTCCACAGTTACGTACTGTATTTTTATTTATATTTTTGACAAAAAAAATGGTTTATTTAAAATAATGACGTATTATAATTAAAATGATTGAATTTGATAGACGTAAAAGAAAGGTTTTTTATAATCTGCGCTTTTTCTCCAACACTATATTTTTGTATTATCGTTGTAGTTAACGTTGCAGTAAATTACATTGTGATTCCACCTTAACCGTTGTGTGGTCGGCCGCCATACTTAAATATAAATGAAACCTTAGAAGGACGCAGGTGACATAAAAGCGGTTAGGCACAGAAAAGCTTAACATTTTTATTTGAATACAGGATGATTTATAATGATTACATAGGCCTACTTTTTATAATTTTTTGTTACCGTGGAAATACAACGTTTAGAATGCTGATTCCAAAAATTGGGATTTTTATTAACAGATTTAGATTTGGAGATATAGCTTATTACTACTTTAATAATATCTATCTATTGTGGAAAAATACAATAATTCATTACTTAATCAACGATTTCGTGTTTTTATTTTATTATGAACTAACTGTTAGTGAACGATGCCTCTATCACCATCACGCCTCCCTCTCCTCATTTATCATCAGCTGCATTGTGCGAGTACATATTAAACTCGACCTGATGAAGGTTTTAAACATAGATAGTTCGTGGTTTGAATATTTGCTGACAAAAATTTTATTAATTGAGTGTGGAAAAATTTAAAAAAATAATAAAAAATTATAAAATTAAAAGCGATTTTTTGTGGTCACCTGTCAAAAACTTAATGAACAATGTTGAATCACGTGCCTGATATTCCCTTGTTTTAGTAATAAATAACTTTCTTGGAACATATAAATCAGAAAACTATGATCAAATAGTTAAAATATACTCTTGGCCGGAACATGACTGAAGAACAATATTTCACCAAGATATGAAAGTCGTGAAGAGAAGTATCAAGAAAGATAATATATTATGCATATAGAGCCTTCAGTGAATCTGTAAAACCTCACTTTAGAAAGAGTTACAAAATAAGTTTTTGAAATTTTGCATCATGATCAATATATTTGATATTACATAAGTGTTGTAAGGCAATAGTTAGAAATAAACCGATTTTTTTCATATAAAAGAAGATTTTATTATGTATGAACAGATGAATCAGCATAAAATTCATTTGACTTATCTAAAAATGCCATTTCTTGAAATCAGCAACTCAAATATACCTGTAAAGGAAGGACCTATATATTTTTTTAATTTCAGTTTCTCGCGAGCACCAGTGTATGGAACTGGCGTCTCTTCTAGGCTAGATCATATTTTATGTAGATGATTTTCCGAGGAAACCTAGGTCGACGTTTTGGCATGGTACGCGTACCATTTTGAAAAAACGTTTCATAAAAAAGTCATCTACAAAAAGACTATCTAACCTAGAAGAGACGTCTGTTCCATATACGAATATATATCAAACTTTCAGGGCACTAAAATGTGTTGACTAGTGTACGTATTTAGTCATAAATTTATCAGCAGTGAAACTTCATAAGATGCATCTATGATATATCTATATATATAAAAAATCGCCCACATGTCCACCGTACATGTCTTACGCTCACATATTTTTTTAAATTATTTATTCATGTGCATGTAGTTCGGCTACAATAATGATTCCCAAAGTGGTCTATATCGACCCCCAGGGGTCTATGATAACCTGCAAGGGGTCTACGTTAGCGAAAAAAAATTTGGGGTCCAATTAGAAATTTACAAAAAATCAATATTAGGTAACTAGTGGGCCTACCAAAATCCGAAAAACATGGCAAGGGGTCTACGACACAAAAAAGTTTGGGAACCTCTGGGCTACAATGTTATTGTCAGCAATATTATTGTTACAATTGTAAAACATTTGTAACAATAATATTGCTGACTACTGACGATCTAGATGGGTATGTAGACAACAATCGGTACAGCGGTCGGACAACATCCGCCCGCTAAGCAAAAAAGAAAACGAGCAAAATATTTATCTGTCTCTAGATCCCTCTCACTAACGTGACATATCTTTCAGCGAAATAAAACATATCAAGACAATCACATCTGACTAGATTTAGATGATCAATGAAACCACATTAAATGTTAAATTATTAAAACCAAATTATTTTTACTTTTAAAATTAGCAATATTAACTTGGTGGTTAAAATTCATATTTTTTATTTATTATCTTAGTTTTATTAACCACAATCGTGGTTAATAAAACTAAGATAATAAATAAAAAATATCAAAATTATTTCTTATTTTTTCAAATTTCTTCTTCTTCATTTATTTTTTCTTAATCTAGTATATACAATATAAATATCAATATTTCCCTTGCACATAATTGCTTAATTTAATTTTAAATCTATGTAATTTCTCCTCCTTTTTATATCATCTGGCATTTTCATTGTAAATTTCATCGCGCTGTACATCATTTATTTCTGAGATTTACTCTTTTTCCTAAATGACAGTCTCATTCAATCTCTTCCTCTTGTGTGATGATCGTTCTCATGTTTATTTGTCTCAATTTTTCTTCTTAATTCTGTTGATATTGTTTTAGTGAGAATTTCATAAATAAACATCGAAATATATTTTCTGTTTAAATGTCATTATATTGAGACCTTTCAGTATTGTACTGATCCGAATATATTTAGTTTTCTGAATATTATTCTCTAAGCTTTATTTTTCAGTATGATATGTGTTGTATTTCTTATTCATTAGCCAAAAATAAAATGCTGCTACAGTAGTTTATATGAGGAACAATAAGAGTGTTGAATACTATTTTACAAGACTCGTGTCAAAGAACTGTAGGTATTCTTGTCAGTGCAATGTTCGCCATCCGTCTCTGCCTTGGACCCTATGCAGTAGTGTTTGCGTTCGCTGTACTCATGAATTATTTGGTGAATATATTTTGTCTAGGCCATCTTCTCTGTCTTCTTCCCTCAATCTCTATGTCTAGAACAGGACATGTACTTTTTTCTTGCTGGTATCGTGGGTCTACTGCTTACCTGCTACCGCTCATACGCCGTCGGTCCAGTGAGTTTTTCGAAGTTCGAAGTCTTTATTTTGTCACCAATTTAGCTTTTCGTATTTACTGGAGCGTTCAGACTTACGACTTATCGCAAAAAACAGGGGTGGTTCGCTAATCTCCGTTTCTCTCTCGATAATGATGAGGTCGAAGAAGAAATGAAACGTAAAAAAATATTCACTGTAAGTATACTGCGGTGAGAGAATCGAGAATGAGTTCCCAGTCACAGTTGTCCTCCTTTTATTTAGTTACAGACAATATTATTATTAATTAATATTTTACTTCAATTATATCATATATTTCTAATATTAAGAAAAAGTTTATCAGATCATATGTTTACCCACCTATTATTGGTAGTGGGAAGCAGTGAAGAAAATTTGTGTTTTTAAATAATCTTACTTCAAATTCAATTATAAAAAATATTCCAAATTCTATACGACTAGCTTTTTACACTAATATACGATATTTAAAAAAAATTGGGTGTCTACAAATTAATTTCTAATGATTGCAATTATTTTTATATAGGTAAAACTTGCAGAAATTTTGATATTAGAATTAAGGAGAATTTGAGAATTAAGGAGAAATAACAATAACTATTTAGTATTTGCCAATCACCTTTTTGGAACCAAACACTTTTTTTGGAAACAAACCATTTCTTTGATATTAATAAAGGTTTAGCAATTTTACATAAAAATACTAGGGGTTTACAGTTAGATAAATTTGAAATTTTGGAAATAAGTAAAAGTGTTAATAGCAAGCTTAATATTATAAATAACTAAATCCTTTTAAATTTGTTTTCATATTAGTTATTACTTATACTCCATTTTATAGTTTTGTTTTCACCTATGCATGAGTTTTTTAATTTCAGTATACATTGTTTCCTGAAGAAGATACCATAGGTATTGAAACATGTAGAATAATTAATAAATAGTGGTTCAAACAAAGTATTTTTAATAATTATTAACATAAAATGAGGCCACAAAGTAATTTTGCAAATATTGAAGAAGAAATTAATTATTTTTGATTAATTCCATTAAGTCTATATGTTTTTTTATTATATTAATTAGCGGTTCAGGTTATTCTCTCCAGCACCACATCTCGAATGCTTTCAACATCTACTATCTCTGATTAATCATACATAAAGTGATATGCTCCAGATGTAGATTTTGATGCATGAATTATTTTTAATTTCACGTTCATTAAATTCAAATTGTCTCAATTCCCTCGAAGTTTATACGAAAAAAAACAATATAAATATCTAACATAAATTGTGCGCGTTATAAATAAAATCATCTTACTTTATCGTATTTAAAATGTGTACACATCTTGTTAATTAAAATTTTAAATCAACCTGTATTCAATGAATAAAAGGTTTCTTTAATCCCTTGGGTGGAAATACAAAAATAATCCCTATTCATCATAGGGAGTCAGCAATATAAATTTTATGTTTAAAAAAAAATATTTTTTTTAAAGATTGATCCCATGCTCCTTATATATTCTTCTAAAATATTTTATTATATTGCTTTGGCGTGTAAAATATTTCCTTTTTTTTTTATTAATATTAAAAATATAATACAATTTCAATAATCAGTGGATATATATATATAAAAATTTGATACCTCGATAAATATATTGATTTTGAGTTGCGGTATATTTTGGTTTTGGAATATCAATTTGATCTCTATATCTTGTAGATCGGAATTCGCTTCTAAAATTTAATTGATTTTTAATTTTGAAAATTTGAATTAAAACAAAAAAAAATATTTTAGATTATTAACTTTGTTTTATTAATCATTTAATTAATTAAAATACGTCAACCCGTTTCGAAATATATCATTTTAAGTTAACGACCTCTAATAATGGATTTTAACCACAAAGTTGATTTTGCTAATCTTAAAAATACAATAAATATTTAATTTTTAATGAATGATATGAATAACGACACGATGTGGAAAGTTAATAAATGTATGGGGTGCCACAGCAACCTACTTCGAGATGTTGAGATTATTACGTTATCTTGAGTTGTTGAGACATTCTACTAATTATAAGATTATGTTGATATACAATATTATAAATACAGAATTTTTTGATATGTTAAATCATCCGGTGCAAGACATCCTTCATCACTATCATAGAAGAAAACCCAAAAATTCACGAATCAGTTGCTAAAATGGAGCAGATATATAAGCTATTAAGAAGAGAATAAGGACTAATAAAGAGAGCTATAGTGTTAAGGGATTAAATATTTTAAGAAGAAGAAGAAGAAGAAATCTTAAAATATTATTAAATATTTTGCAAGTTAAATTGTCCGACGCAAAATTAAAAATATCGGGAATTTATTTTTTATATGCTTCGACAACTTATAATTATGATAGTGTTAAGTAATATATATTTTTTAATATGTATAAAGAAACTAAACAATTTTTGAATACTTATTGACACCCCTAACATTAAGCATAGAAATATGCGAAGGGTGTTCGATTTAATAATCCTTCGAAACATTTACTGAGTATCAGTGTTGTTTTGTAATTCATTCGAATAAGGTCAGTTAAATTATTTTTGAAATGTGATAAAGTTTTTAAAAAGAACATACATATATTGTTTCTACCAAACGTCAAATAAACACGTGAATTACCAGTAACAAAATTTTTGGTGGAATGCATTAATATGTGAATTAAAATTAGTCAGTAATTATATTGTTTAAATATGGATGTCTTCATGGATTGTTATTTTGAAGAGATTTTCAAAAAATTAGACAGAGACAGTCTGTTCTGTCGAAGCAAGAGAAGAGAACTAGTTCAATATTTTTGGACTGTCATCGCTGGTTGTGCTAAAGGTAGATTTGTTTTTTTTTTTATATAAGGGTAGCTCGAACAAGACAGAATTAAATTTTTCAGACAAACTTGTATATCGGTCTGCCACCTTATCTAAATCGGGCGACTGAATTTTAATTGTGATATCCCATTAAAAAAATGTCAAGTGTTGTACATTTGATACAGTTTATTTTTTAATATATACGGCTAATGTGAAAGAGATAAATAATGTTTGGTCACAAGGAACGCGTGAGCGAGAAGAGGACGGTGTAGAAAGTACGTGAGGCGAGGGTTGAATGCAACATGAACAGAGGACGTCGTACATGTACGAAGCAAGAGTAGTATGCCAAAAAAGTATACGTACCCTTGCGAAAAAAGAGCATGATGGTAAATTAGTTAAGTTAACTTACCATATCACACTTAGAGGACAGAACGCCACATACATTTAAGAGAAAGTAAAACAAGGTTTTATAAATTTCTGTCGACTTGTTCATGAGCAATTCATCAATTGGTTTGTTTAAGGTTTTGAATTTTTACAATCTGATTTACTTACTGAGGTACTAGTAATTTATAAAATATATTAATATTTTAATATCGGAACATTTTTGTTTATTTTAAAACAACCTACATAATGAGATATTATATCAAGATATAGTAGTAGGTGTATTAGGTAGATAATAATCATCAAATGTTTTATATAATTTGAAGCTGGTTCGGCTTCGTTAATTATAAGATAATTATTTTCAGGGTGAAGATTAACATTCGTGAGGTGAAAATTCTTCCCTAATGCATATACAGGCAAAATATTATGTTTCAGGCCGATTTTGTTTGGTTACTATTTTAGTTTGGCAAATATTTGTCAGTTCATATTTAGTATATTAGATATTAGTTAATTACAATTTATTATAAAGTACATTATCTCTCGACAACGTGTTAAAGTTATTAAAATATTTTATCTAAATAATAATGACAATTTTGAAACCATTAACGGTGACCGCTATCGTCACATATTGGAAAACTTCTCGGTGGCGTAATTGGGCCGATTGGGCCTGAAATACATGTGGTTTCAACAGGATGGTGCCACCTCACACACAGACGAAAAAATTTTGCGATAAATTTTTCTCAACCGCATAATATCAAAAAGTGGTGATATTAACTGGCCTCCTCGATCACTTTATTTGGCGTCTCCCGACTATTTTCTATGGAGGTACTTGAAAGAAAAGATCTACGCTAATAAGCCAATAACAATTCCGATGCTACAGAACAATATTCGAAATAAAATTGCTGAAATAACACGTGAAGTGTGCGAGAATATTATTGAAAATATGGTTAAAAGAGCACGCATTTGTGCCGCTGCCAGAGGCAGCCACTCGGCCGATGTCATATTTCAAATAAATTATATAATCGATAAATAAAAAGCAAATTTAAAAAATCGGTTACATCGGCCTGGAATATAATTTTTACGTTGTATTAAGATTATTTCTATTCAATAAAGGACTTGCTGAAAGTATGCAAAATATAATACATAATTTTCAATGACACCAATAAACAAACGCTATATTAATTTCCAGGGGAAACAGAAGGTGCCGATTACGACTCTTCATGTCGGCATTTTGTCCTTGCTGCTCTTCGTTACCACGAAAATTCCAAGAACGAAAATGGCCAAGTTTGCCTCATGGGAAAGTACCACAATATCCTGTACATTGCCCTGAAGCTGGCCTTCGACTGGAGCCTTCAGGATAACTTTACGGTGGCTAGGCTGCTGGACGAGATCTACAATTGTGAGAAGACCTTCGAAAGGTTATTCTTAGGTGAGAAAACTTTGCCTTGTCTTAATCTTGAACATTACCTTTCAGTATTTAATAAATATGTTTTAATATACCTTTGTAGTCGATAAGAAACGTTTTAAAAACTCGTGAGTCAGAAAGTTGTGATAGTATATCATGTAATATTTAAATGAAATTTGTATACAATTTTTAGTTAATTATGTTGATTTTGTATGGGTGCATTATTTTTAAATTTATATATTTCTAGGTACTAATGAGTTTTTACTAGTTATAACACAATTAAACGTGAAACTAGAAAGACTATAATAATATGATTTAAATATCCTCTTAGACTGTTTTATATTATGATATAATTCCTATAACTGTATTATGTGTATTATAACTTTAAAATTAATTATTTTCCTTTACCTTGTATGGGTTTAGATTATATTTATACATATTGTATTGCACATTAGTATTTTTATTACCTCATTTTATATATTTTCACGTTTACTCGCCTTTTATGTTTCATTTTCTATTTAATTGTGTTTGGCCTCGTATTCAATTAGTTATGTTCGTTGATTTGGTTTTGTTAAATATAATTTGTTTGCCCTAAAACAGGTTTGCCTAGTTGGGCAATGCATTTTAAAATATATGTAACAAACTGTATTTTTTTAGCTGTACAAAACTTGTATATTATGTGTCTAAATAAATAAATAAAAAATATATTTAATTTAATAAATCAAATGATGAAAGTATGACCTGGCTTCGGTGTGCGCACAATTTTCATTTGTACGTTCTAATTCCCGTTGATCGTATCGACAAGATGAGTACAAAATCATCATCATTGGCGCTATAGCCCACTGTGATTCTTGCTCGTCTCCAGGAAATGTTTCCACTCCCAACTACCTCATGCAGTCTGTCTCCAGTTTATTATGCAGTCTACGTTGTTTGACTGTATACCATCCAATTCCCGTAATGGACCTGCCGATACTTCTTCGTCCTTTAGGCTTCTTATGGCGTAATCTATTAGGTTATCGATTATTATCCATTCTTTAACTATCAACGTAGTCGGCGGAGTCGGCCCAATCAATTGGAAATTCTTCAAACAATTAGTATCTACCGACAGCTCGTGGTTATATTATTACGATTCGATTAAAGGCCCGTGTTCACGATGATCTTTCAATGAGATTTTGATCTCAGAGAGTCTGTAAATACAAGGTATCCCAAAATTATTTTTCATAATAAAAATTCTGTAATAAAATAATGTTTATTTTGCATTTAAGAACAGTCCCTAGAATTTTTTTTTTTAAATTATTTTTTCTAAATGTGATCTGTTATTTCGCAGGCACTCTTCTAAATGGGGGGCAAAATTTCCGAGAACTACTCTCTGCCATTTCTTCTCAGATATTTTCGTTCAATTGTTTAGAGAGGGAAGATTTTTACCTTTGATTTAATATTGCCCCATAGGAAAAAGTGCATTGGTGACAAGTCGGGGCTACATGGAGGACAGTTTATGTCATCTCGTCGGCATATCAATTTTCCAGAGAAAATTTCACGAACAATTGGTAAAGACGTACTCCATAGCGACTGAATTCCCAAGGAAGCGGTTAGCGATCGGCATACCCCCCGACCCTCAATCGGTTGTTGCGTTGATGAAGCGAATTAACCAAAATGAAACGTCATTCTATTTCACGAGATTTATGAATCTTCGCTCTATAAGTTTTTCGCGGATTAGAATGACACATACACGCGTACCTTTATCAACTCTCAGAGATCAAAGAGTTTCATTGAGAGATCATCGTGGACTTAGACTATAAGAATCTTCCTCTCAAAAATATCCATTGTCCGTATTTTTGAGTCTGGCATTCTGAGTCGTAGGTCAACGCTGACCTGACTGATGTTATGTAGATATAGGTTGTATCCGATCTGTCTTTTTTAAAATGCCCTTGGAGATTTTAGCAGTAGGTATCTATCGGCTAGAGTGAACATTTACTGATTTCCTGAATATTATTTTGGCGCACAATCTTCCATCTGTACAATGTGTAAAGAATAATCGACCTCGCTAAACTAAAGTAAGAATATATCTGTATAATTCTAATATTAAGTCGACCAATTTTTTGACTAGCATAGGCATGATACATATTACATCTGAATCAAATAATATAACGTCGGTGTAAGTCCAATACCGCGGAAGAACCATTAGTCAAAATGGATGACAAATAAGGACAAAAAAGGGCTTGCTTCTTTAGTGGGGATAATTTATTCGCGGTATTGACTTTAGCCGAGTGCAAGCAGTCAATTGGTTGATTTCAAATTTTGAATCCGCCAATCAATGCGGCATGTGTCGTTCAACTGAAAGCGCTAAAAAACGTATTTTGAAATGATTGGCTCATATACAGTATTGAATTTACATAGATGATACCATCTTTGACACGCTATTTTCTCGCTCGTACTGACTACTGACATAATATATATTATTTTATATTGCAGGTGCGATTTTCGGAACAACAGCGCCACACTTTATCGCCGGCTGGAAGTCTGACTTCAAAGATAAAGAAGAAAACGTTCACGCATTGGTTTACTTTTTGGATCACGCGACGAACGCCGGTCTCGAATACGCCGAGGGTACTACAGTTAGCCGCTTTATCGACGTTCCACTAGAAAGCTGCGGCCGCGCGCCACCAGTCCGCGTCGTGGTGCAAATCGGCGGTTCGGAAATGTTGATGATCTTACTGAGGTTCGGAGCTCGGCTCACAAGCAAAAATCTTACAGATGTCAGTTCTACAAATCCCGTCGAAACTATTTTGGACAAATTGAAAGAATCGAATAGGAAATATCCATACGAATTAGTTAGTTGTCTGAGAATAATGTTGAGGGCGATTCCAACTGTGATACTTACTGTAGATATGAAGGAATACAGAGATTTTAACTACCCTGAAGATTACAACTACCAAAGAAGGACCATTTTGGAGAGATATCCTTTTTTAATGGAGGATCATTTAATTCCCTCGTCAAGATGTGGTCTGAGACCAGCAGAACTGAAGCATTTATGCCGGTGTGCAGTACGAGAACAATTATGGAAAAATTTTCAGTTGCCCTTTGGTATAAGGAAGTTGCCTGTTCCAAACTGTCTGCATAGATACTTGGATCTAGGTGAGGACTAATTCTAATTATGATTTAATCCTTAAGTCATATCTCCAAAATTATGTTCTTTAAGTACACGTACATATGACATCTCAAAAAAGGGAAAAAAAAAATTATATAATGAATGAAGATATATGCATATGCTGATTAAATTTACTTTTAGAAGTCTATGTTAAAGAAATACTACCTTTGTGCGAATGTGGACAAAATAAACATAAAAAAGGCATTTGGCAAAGATGATTAAAAATTACTTGAAAGTAGAAGATATTTTTTAATAAACGAGACATTATTTGTATAACAAAAATATCCGTAATAGTTAAAACTGAGTGAGCAGAATTGAACTAGGTGAAAATGTTAATATTATAGATTTGCTAAGATTACAAATAATAAAAATGATAATAATATTGTACTATGATATGACTGTAGTGTGCTTCTATAAATTTAAAATGCCAATAATTGATCGCGTCTGAGGCTGGTGATAATAAATTAGCAAATAGTATAGAATTTTTTATCATTGTGTAACATAATATTTTTCAATGTCCCCCAGTAAAAATTTTCACAACAACTGCGATTGAAATGTTTCATGTTTTCGCATTTACAGAATTCACAGATATCATCAGATTCACACACTAGCCAGAGCTCTGCCAACAGAACCAATCCCCTAATGGTGTGTGGTGTCAAATTGTCATATAAGTATATAATGCTGATTTTTTTTGTGTTAAGAATTAATGTCAATTGATGTTGATTTATATTTTTGATATATTATGTACTTTATTTATTCATTCTTAATATCAAATTTTAATACTGGTATTTAATTTTATTTGAGAAGTAATTACTCCTTGTGAACTGTATAACAAGCAAATATTAATAAAGATAATAGTTAACATGTATTTTCACATTTTATTTAATTGAATTTTTGAATATTTTTTAAGAACCAGGAAAACATTCATGTAGTGTGTTTTTTCTTTTTGTTAAGTATTCAAAGAATATAAGAAGAATATAACTTTGTTAATTATTTACAATGTGCTTGTCTGGCCTAGTGATAGGACACTCGTCTAATGAGCAAGTGGTCGGAGATTAATCCTCGTCTTGTGTTTTTAAGTAAAGTTGACTACATGGTCAAGATGATATTTTGCCGCTTTCCCTCATCCAGTGTAGACTAAGGTGACCAACCCGTACATAAGTATCGACTAGTATAAAGTATAATAGTTAATTAATTATCAAAGTTGTAGTGAACAGAATTCAGTTATTAGAAAAATACAGAGGAGTAAGATTCTTGCATACTTTAGACGTGTTGTCAGAAAGAACGATGAAAGTTTTGAAAAACTTGCAGAGGATGAACTCTCACAGGATGGATAGACCAAATAAAGGGGGAAATAGGGCTCACTTTAAACATTATAGTCGATCTGGATCGGAAGATCGGGAGGAATGGAGTGTTGTATATGAAATTCCAGGCAGATCAAGAAACCATGACGCTCGATAAAGAAAAAGTTTTCAGAATGTTATCTGGATTATTAAAAATGTTGATCAATTTTCCTTCTGAATGGGTCTTCCACTTAAAATAATATGTCATTCAAAAGGGCATTGTAGACTCACAAAAGTTTAAACAAAATTTGCGATGACAAATTTTGTTCAAACCGATCAGTAAATGAATAGACGTGAAGTAATTTGTGCATATAGAAGAGGTGTTTGGAATATTATTTGCGGGACGAAAAGTATTCTACATTCATTATTTGTAGAAACATAAATCTGATAGCTTATGACACATTCTACTTTTAATTCTAGCAAAATTAACTTTGTGGTAAAAATTCATTATTTTTATTTGTTAACTTTATTTCATTAACCATTAATTGAGTTTAAATACATCTACCTGTTTCGAAAAATACCATTTTCTTCTTCAGGATGTCAATACTAATCAAAAACATATGTTATTTCTTTACTAGAATCTATTTATAAAAAAAAAATTGTTTAAAAATTTTTTCCTAAAAATTGTTCGAGTAAATTCGTATTAAGTAACAATTTGAGTTAGGTACTAAATTAATTTTTTAAATAATTATTGTTTTTTAAAAATAGATTCTGGCAAGGAAACAACATATGTTTTTGATTAGTATTGACATACTGAGGAAGAAAATTGTATTTTTCAAAACCGGCAGATGTATTTAAACTCAATAAGTGGTTAATGAAACAAAGTTAACGAATGAAAATAATAGTAAAAGTATTTACTGTTCGAAAACTAAATCTTTGTGTGAATAATACGTATTTTTTACATAATGCATATTATATTGTCAGCATTTAAATTTTCATTCCAACCGAGTCATATTTTTAAAAAAAGTCGCGGAGCTATTTGATTGCGTAAGTGGTACCAAAGTGGTTACGTGGGTACTGAAATGAAAATATTGAGACAAGGAATTTGTGTTAATATATGTCTATATATTTAGTGGTCAGGGATTGTAGCCAAAACTATATTTGTCAGTATGTACTGACAAAAAGTATCTAGTGGTAACTGGTGTAGAAAAGAGAAAACGTAAATTATTTTGCCTCTATAATTTAGCTGATTTTTTAAATAAAGTTAGATTATTTCTAGTATTTTATATTATGATAACTACAAGTATGTTTAAAAAAATCTTTATAGTGACCTGTACGTGTCTTCAGAGACATTGATGGTTCCTGGTATCCCAGTAGTCTCGCAGCGGCTTGTGAGGTTCACGGTGTTTCCGAACAGGCAGTAGCGGGGCATCCTGTGACCAATAACTCCTGTCACCACCTCCCCAGAATGGATGCCGATAGTTATACCCTGAGAGGATCAGAAATCAATATTTTAATAAAAAAACATAAATAAAATAAGTAAATAGTTAAGGGCGTTCTAACTACTACAGTCGATGAGTCAATCCATACAGGTGTTAAACTGGATGCAAAGACTGTCAATGAAACTTTAACCACCATATCACTATATGATGAAGAAGACTAGTAAAATTCAATGAACTAATTTACAAACATCTGCAGAAATCAATATGTGTGTCCATCTGAGCATTAGTTTAAGTTAATGAATAAATTAAAATTTCGATTAATCAGTCAAATAGATGAACATTGGAAATATTTGACATCCCAATCAAAGCTGCCAATAATAACGGGTATTTAAGTAATTTAAAAAAAAATTGACTTGTACTATTGACATTACTATTAGGCAAATTAACATTGACCAAAATGTCCTTCTAATAAATAGTACATTTTCAATTTGCGGTAATGTGTTACATACATGAGATAAAATTTAAAGGCAATGAAATTAATACACTAATATTAAATAATCCAACTGGTAAATAATATATTGCATAGACATACGAGTACATTCTATATTTACCACTTTGAGGATCTATTTTTTTCTGATGTCTAATAACTGATACATGCTAGGTTACTATTAGCTAGTTCAGAGGTGATCAAAAAACCTTAAAGTCAGTGGTGTAGTGGGGCCGGAACGCCATTCCGGTACCGTTTTCCACGATCAGAACGTGTTCCGGTACGATTTGTTAGGACAAAACAATAGCAACAAAAACATGTATATGTATTTGCATACATTCCAGGAATAGTGGTGTTGCCATGCTAGTTCTTTTTGCGATGTTTTTCCAAGAAAGCTAAAATTCTAAACTGAACCTGAATACACTTTATACGACAATAAATAACAACAGGAATATTTCATCTGAAATGTTAATTCACATTCTATTGTATCGAACCTGAATGAGCTAAAATTGAAAACTTTAATATTCAGTTGATTTGTCATCATCTACATAGTTTTTACAGTCTTGTGCATTTTTATCTTTTTCACTTCAACATTTTTAACTATGTTTTTATATTACTACTATTTGTTTGTGTTCAATCATTTTATCCAATTAAGTAAGGACTTTTTTGTTATTGTTTGTGGATTGATTTTTGTGAGACAGGGTGTATTAATTAATAATATACAAAAACATACCTATGTCCGAGAAAAGAAAACAAACATTATTTTTATTTAGTAGCTGAAGCACCGGGACGCTCCCCATTTAGGGGAGTAACGTTCCGGTACTTCACTACACCACCGCTTAAAGTATCTACCAAGATTTTACAAAACTAACAAGGGCAGCTCTCTGTGTAAGGAGAACGTATATTTAGAAGAGTTGTAAAGATTAACATTCCATTATCAGCAGTCACAAGTTATGTAAATTATTATCATCGTTAGTGCATTAGGGTGATCCTTGAAATGAATGCATTCGTGCAGCATAGTTGTGTCTAAAGTATAAAAAATATGATTATATTTTTTTATATTGTATAATCAAACAATGGAAACATACACGTGTTGCAAACTTACAACAGGAAGTCCATCAATAGTGACTTCTTTAGCAAGGTCCATCATATCCAAGGCAAGGCGGGCTATCCATCTGGCATGGGCTGGGCAAGCCTCTGGTAATCCCGATACTGCCATGTATTTGTCTCCGACCGTCTCCACCTAA
Organism: Eubasilissa regina; assembly: GCA_022840565.1. NCBI lineage: Eukaryota > Metazoa > Arthropoda > Insecta > Trichoptera > Phryganeidae > Eubasilissa > Eubasilissa regina. The sequence goes on from JAINEB010000017.1 coordinate 7,054,677, forward strand.
ACCACACGAAATATCTTCAATTTAGTGTTTATAATTAAGATACATACTTTACTATTAAAACCCTAATTTGTGTAGCTCTGTTGCAGTCAAATAGAAATTAAAATAAGCATTGTTCCAGGTTGAGGGACTTTTCTTTATTAAAAAAATCTTATTACAGTTAAAAGAAGCTTAACATCTAGGAGTTATGTTTATAGAAGTTCTAAAAGTCTATTTTGAACGAGTATTGAGGTTGGCGAAAATAGCTCGCTTGCAACAAAATGGCTATGTAGGTATTTATGACTATTGAAGCAAAAGCAGCAATTACGAGAAAATTATATTAAATTATAGATACTTCGATTGTAGATAAATTGTACATAAAATGTTGGATATCAAATTATTAAATATGTAGCGACCGGAATTCAAATCCACCGCCATCTCAGTCGGCATCGACGCTAGCGACAGCGTTGCCGGTTGCTGCCACAAGCCTGGCTCTGAATTCCCCGCTAGGCACGCTCTCTAGTTTCATCGTCCCACAATGGCAGTCTTGCCGGTTCGCGAGAGCCGAGCGAGACCGCCAACTCGCTTCACATCATTTCATTTTTACATTTATTCATTTCATTTTGTCTTTCTTGTTTTTACTATACTGTCATAATAAAATCTCAAAACGCGCAAACAAACATCTATATTTCATTTAACCACCGATATAACCCCCAAAAATACATATATACATTTGATTATTCTTAGAATTTGCAATGTAGAAAAGATAATCTTCTGATGTGTAGAAGACTTTTGTCAATGAGAGCTCGGTCTACTCCTTAAAAAAGAAATTATTAGTGCTCTTCATTCCATCTCTTGTCTCTCTGCTCAGTACCTTATAGACATCAGGGTTCTTCTTTGGATCCGTCAACACATCAAACGTCGTATAGAGATCATTGAGCATCCTCACGATCTTCATGGCTCCCCTTGGGTCGGTGTTCTGAGAACAGAACCTTGCAAATTCAACCACTCCGCTGAACAGGAGGGTGACGACGTCATAGCGACGCGCTGCTACAGGTCGGCCGTGGCGTAGCTCGGAGGCTACGCTGATTGGCAGCACTGAATACAGCAATCTGAAAGACAGTAAGATATAGAAAACAGTTTGACAATGGGTTAAGTTCTATTGTTTGCTTCCTTGTTTGACAATAACCTTGCATTGCCTTTACTGACTATGCCAATGCAGCCAATGCGATGCATTGGGGCCTACGTTATATAGGCGCCCAAAAGTCCGTCCATACCATAAAATACTTTTTGTATCGATCTTTTCCCGGCTTGAATATGGACTAATAATTTTTGAAATATGTATACCTTAAATAATAAATTTAAAAAATTATTTCTTACATTAGGAAAATATGTGAAAACTTTATTGATGTATTCAATAGTACCTACCTAGCTAATATTATATGTCGGGTTAGGGATCAAACCATCGCCACAAAGTGAAAATTAGCAATGATTTTTTTCAGATTTAAGTGCATATACATGCTTAATGATTGTTTTTTCAGTCAAATTTAATTCCATTATTATTTAATACACATGGTACTTAATATTCACATTTCTCATTTGTGATACCTGTATAGGAAGTCTTTTTTTTCCTTTTGCATCGGGGCTCAATTTTTATAGTTATATCATTGATCGCCTTAATGCAAGAACACCAAACATGTAGTAACATAACTTGGTATGTAACAAAATTTTCATACTAGGAGCTTATATTGATATGATTTACAGTACGGTTTATATAAAAAACTATCTACTTAAAAAAGTAGATACAGTTTATAATTATAACACCGTGTTTGCATTAAATCTTAAAATCATATATTTTTTACCACTTGATACAATCAACACTTCTTCCAGATTAGTCGCAGTTAATAATTATTAATGTAATGTTCATAATAAAAATATGGATTATTGAGTAATTAAGAATGACAAGTGCGTGACATAGATGATCAGACGATTGGCGACTGATTGCAGATGGAATGTGGCTAGACTTGCATGAATATATTTACATAGATGTAAATTATATTTAATCATATAATTAATTATTAGATACCTGTCAGTTTTTTGTTTCTCCGATTCCAATTCCCTGTAAGTGTGCTGCAGCTTGTCGGTGAGCACTTCCAGGTTCCTTGTCAGTTTGTAGTCGGCTTCGAATTGTTCTGACATGAGAACCAGGTCTCTGGTTGCATCGTGCAAGGGGATATCGGAAATATACAGACCGCGTCTGGGGGAGAAATTTGTATACTTATAATAAATAATATTTTCTTTATGGAAAAATAGATGTTTGGACCTGTTTAGACCTTGGGATCTTTATATTGTAAGATTAGAGAAGGTATCTAAATGAAACAAGTTTGGCCAAGAGTTTCTTATTACAAAATAGTAGATTTTAATAAAGTTGGGAATAAATGATTTAGAAACCATGTAATATTTCAAGAAACCATGAGATAAACGATAACATCAATAAAAAGTAAGCTGTAAATACTTTTAAAACTATTGATTTGTCAAAATAAATGTGGTCCTAATTATGGTATGTAATTCAACAGATGGCATTATTCAAAGTGAATGAAATGTATCTGGTCACGGCCAAACTTTTGGTTTTCAGGTTAGTTCTGTTTTCTTTGTTTTTTCTAACAATCTTTCACAAACACAATGTATGAAAGAAATATATGTAAAAATGAAACATGAGTAACATACCTGGTAAGGTCATCTAAATTCATGACACTCGGGTAGCAAAGAAACACCATCAGGTCTGTTTCAGGTATGTAGAGCATTTGACCCTAAAATTGTTACACAATTAATACAAAATTTGGAACTCAAAATCTTGAATTTTGATCAACGTATTTATATTTACAAGCCTAGAGGGTCTTTACAGAATGTACACAATTGTTTTATAATTGTTTTTAAATAAAATTAATAAAGCATATTTCAGATAACAATTTAATACATATATAAAAAATTTCAAAATATTCATAAGCCCAAAACACACATAAATAAGAAATTTATACATTTATATTTGTAAGTCGCTAACACTATGTAACACACTTGTACGTAACACTATATATTTTATTTATGTACAAAATATAAATGACCGCTACCTATCTATACACAAAAATGTTCTCCCATAAAGCAAGCCAGAATTAATAAATAATATTTAAGTGCAATATTAAAATCAATTTTAAATTTGTTTTTTTTTTAAAATAGTAACTAAAATGTGGCTCAAAAAATTTCATTCTAACAAATAAAACAGTTATTAAAGAAATAATGCTACAAGGAAAAACAACATCAATTATGCTTAAGTTGTGAAAGATAAATTATATATGAAAAGGTGGTTACCACTATCCACAGATATTCAAGGTAATGAAAGTGCTGATAGAGTTTGGAAAATAAACATTTTTTGTTGGTTTAATTTAACGATCATTTAGGCAACAATGGCCGAGTTAATATAAAAATTAAAAAACTAATTTGAGCTTTGTAATATAAAAATTATATTACAAAGCATAAATTTGATTAGAAGACTGAGTACTTTTAGAAATATATGTATATGAAACTAAACACATTAATCTGATATTCATATTAATTTGCCATTGCATGCACTCAAGATCCACTGAAATGATCACGAAACATAGTTTGTTAAACAATGGGTAGACTTATTTAAGAAACCTCACAATTAGGTGAACTGAAGAGAACCATTTCAATAACTTTCACCATGAACACAAATTCAGGAAAGTGCCATCTACAATTTAAAACTGTAATTATTTAAAGGTTTCGAACTAACACCCATAAATAACATGATTTAAAATGATGAGATGAAATGAACATTGAATCATAGTAAAAATGTGTGTGATGAGTATGTATAACTATGTACATACCTTCAAACGAAGGGAGGCAAACTCATCTTGTACGTCTTGGACCTTCATCTCTCCGGGTCTGGTCTTTAGGACGTACACGGTGTTAATGTGAGCCAGAATATTCTCGAAGTTCAGGTCCAAATGTGGACGGACCTGCAGAAAAAATATATTAATCTTTTTTTTGACATCACAAAATCTTTTTTCTTTTTGTCATGATGTATATCTATGATATTCATATCATGTTGTACAAATCGTCTTTGTAAGATAATAAGGCTGTTAAAGTGGCATAACGGGTTTTCTAAGATGCCGTGATTCAGATATGTAAATATGACAAACAATTTTTTATCCAATATTATAACTTAAAAGTGAAATATATTTTAAGTGATATTGGATATTGGATATTGGACTATAGAGTTGAAAAATCAAACAGTGATTAGAGTACATGAATTGTTTAGTCTTGCTTTGCTTTTATGGTTGATGTCTTGCATTCTGAGTCTGGGACATCATATGGATTGGTACACCAGCTGGCATTATCAAATAAATTTCTTTATATTGTGTATCTTATTGTATATTAGATGTCTTTGTGATCAAAAAAGGTGTTTGAGATAAAAAGGTTTCATTCCAAGCATACCTCAAGTAGACTTTTTCCATTCCCATTCATCTTTTTGTCACCGTACACACCAATGGCTGACTCGAAACCATCCCTCCGAGTCCCTACCCAACCATTCAAATCACCTGCTAAAATTATTCTTTCATTATTCCTTTTTACATTAATTACATCCCTTACATTTGTCCAAAATTCATCTTTCATTTCATCATTTTCAGCATAACCTACGACTAAAAATACACTCGTAATTCCAATTTTAAAACGGATCCACATAAGCCTAGCACTGACAAGCTCATATTCTCCCATACATTCTATCATTATTTTCGAGAGCAACGCTGCAACACCCTGACACGCCCGGTCCTCCTCTGGGACGCCAGACCATAGTACCAGCGTGTCATTGTGCTCCATCTCTCCTTTTCCTTTCTTCATGCTCTCACTAATGCACAATATATCCAGATTCTTTTCATTCATACCATCACACAGTTCATTCATCTTTCTGTCCATTTCTCCTCTAATATTCCACACATTTACTCTGCACTCCGTCCTCCTCTTCGCGCCACCACAGGAACCCTTAGCAATAAATCATGGTCACAACACAAGACAACAAATAAACATCTACGTACCTGCTCCGAGAGCAACAGTGACATTCTTTCAACGTTTTTATATGTTTCTAGCTTCAAAATCATACAACACAATTAAAACTGACTGGAAATTCAATTTAATCACTAATGATTTACTTTAGATTTACAACATATTCATTATACTTTTTTATTGTCTCTATTTATTTTTTTACATGTATATATCTCTATTCTTATTATTATTATCCTTTCTTTTTCATTTTAATAAATAACACCGCAACAACATGGAAAGAACTATCTACTTTAACACATATGGTAGTCTAGAAAAGTAGCCAGGACAATGCTTTATATATCAGAGGTTGATGCCTACTACATCCCACATAGTAAATTAATAAGTATATTTTGTTATTGTATGTTCACTTCTGATGTATAAAAAATTTATCTCAAACAAATGTTAAATAAATAAATAAAAAATAAAATTCTCTTTTGTACCCTGAGTTATTAATAAACGCAAGACCCTAAAGACACTGAAGGCAGTAAACGTAGATTTTGAAATTAAATTTGATAATTTATATATTTATTTAATTATTTCCATCAACACCCGTGCAGGTTTTTTCATATAAATATAACAAAATTCATTAATTTTCATTATATATAGTTATGATAAAATTAGTGGTTTGTAAAAATAGTTTTTCCGAGATTGGGTGGGTATGAACCGTGTATTGAACATATTAGAATGACCACAAAACATGAACCGTGCCCTCCCTCATGTCTGTATTCACTACGTGTTGAATGGCTCACATATGGCTCTACTACGGCTCATATATAAAAATTGAAAAAGTGCAACATAAATTTCTAAGATTATCAATTTTAAGTTACATATTCCAATAGAAAATATAAGTTACAATTATTTAATTAGTCTACTTCATTTGAAAAGATTAGCCTGGAGAAGAAATGTGAGTGATATAGTATTTCAATATAAAATTATCAACAGCATGTTGGACTGCCATGACTTAACACAAATAGTTTCATGTAAAGTATGGATTCAAACGAGACAACATGAAGTGTTCGTTGTAGGTACACATAGAAATAACTAGGGTGTAAATCGGCTTGATAAGAATTTGAATTTTGTTGACATTTTTTATTGCAGGAGCATACCTGAATTAAAGAAATATTAGTACTTGAACTATACTTAATTTTTGAAATTATGTTATATTTAAATTGTTATATTCAAACTGTATTATTGTTATGTAAAAGCCCACAAGGGCGCTAATAATAATAATAATAATAATAATATTGGATAATTTGTATAGCACAATTTTTGTAAAAACTTTCACCTCAAGGTCGCTTTACACATAAATTGTTTATAGTACTACATTATCTTTGTTTTAAAAATTAAAAATTGTTATTTTAACTTGTGGAAATGATTTTTTGAAAAGGTACGATTTTAGTCTCTTCTTAATATCTTAATATAAAATCTCTGATGCGATGTTTCTTACGACAGTGGGCAAAGAGTTCCACGCTTTTTGGCTTGTCACCGCAAATGCCCATTCACTAAATTCAGACTTCTAACATTCAAATTATCTGGAGTACAAAGCTCTTGAAGATACACATGTGCCATGTTGGGTGTCGCCTTGCATATCAACCAGCACAATTTTAATTCAACTCTTTCAGAAAACCAGAGTCAATGTAGCTCATGTAAAAGGAATGTTATATTAAAGAATTTGGATATTCCATATATTATCTGTGTTGCCGCATTTAGAATGGATTAAGATGGAATATCATTGATGGAAATAAATAAATAATCGGTCATAGATCATAATAGCTTTTGTCTATTTGGGATGACTCGGTACCACGTACACTGATCACGTACGTTGATTGATTTATCAACTTGTTTCTGTTGCAATGAGTCTCGAGATAGGTCTCATCCTAATAATACATTTTAAAGTAATGGTCTGCGCTAACTTCTCTTTTTTGATTTCTAGCATAATTCAGTGTAATGTAAAAGCGTATAAACAAACCGGATGAAGCACGTGTGTGATCTTGCAGTTCTTGGTGGTGACCCTGGGCAGCACGCGCGCCACGGCGCGTCCGACCTGTACGACGCGCAGTCGCCTGTTGAACATCAGGTGGAACGGGAACACCCGGCAAAACGTAGCGGGGCTGACCTTGGGCTCTGAAAAATGCATGTGATGAGAATTAGTAAAAGATTTAATGATTATATTTTGAATAATTATAAAAGCCATAATTTTTTATGTATTGTGCCATTGAACTATTAATGGTTTGTAAATTTAAAAAAAAAATATTTTTTAATAATCAAAAACAACTACACATTAATATGATAATCGTATAATGCTACAATATATTTTTAATATTTATGGCTCGCGTAAAATTTTTCTTGTGCTATCCCTGCTTTATATTATACCTACACACAAATAAAGTGCCAAAATTCAAACATGACAAAAATATTTAAATTATTACATTATGTGGAACGTGACCAATATTTTGAATATTGGATCTAATAAACAAATCTTAGTACAAATATTTTCAAAAACCACGTGGTATATATAATTAATGATTAAAATATAAGTTACCCGAGATAAGAACCTATAAATACTAACGACATCTGTTGGATTTAGTTTTCCACTTGCGGTATCATGTCAGTAATGCGCTAGATGTCAGTAATGTGAATAACATGCCTGGTTCACTAACGTCACGTTTGTATTCTAATACATATAATTAAATTATTGACAACATTCTCCACAATGTATAAGTAATTAAAAAGAGTATTTATTAAACAAGTCTAACCAAACCAATTCTAGGGATTATTATATATAGTATATGGTTAGTAGAAACATCAAATGTCTTATGTTATAGGTCGATTTTTTGGTCATGGCGCACATCACATCACATATTAATAATAATAATCGGTACAAAACAAATTACTGAAGTGCCATGACCAAAAAATCGATCTGTACTGTATAACAAATTTAAACATCTTATAAATTTAAAGAAACATCACTTACAAATCTAAAAATAATATATTACGCGTTAGTACAATCACAATTGTAATACGGTATTATTGGATGGGGAGGAGCATATAAAACTACAATATCACGATTAGAAATTACTCAAAAAATGATGATAAAAATAATTATAAAAAAAACCATCAAAGTGTTCGACATATACAAAAAAAGTCAATAATGCGAATTTTAAAAATTAAAAATAAATAAAATATTAGAAGCAATTTCCCATCTACAAGATTTAGAGATTAATTTGATATTTCAAAACTTAAATATACCACAACCCAAAACCGTTATATTTATCAAGGTATCAAATTATTTAATATTCAGCCCTCACAATTAGAAAAATTACAGACTATCATAAATTTGTATCTGAAATAAAAAAATATGTATACAGACTAGCAGACACAAATTATATACTTCATCTCTATACACGTGTCTCGACTCTCATAGAGAAGAAAAAAAATGTAATAAGAAATATGTGCATATATATATAAATATATATATATATATATATATATATATATAATTATTGATTATGTTTAAAAATGTATTATAACTCATTATATCTTCTAATAAAAAAATTGTAGGTAGTTATGATGATAGCCAATGGCGTAACTACACAGGTCAGGTAAGGGCCCAAAAGTCCGGCTGTGCTCTAAATTACACTTTGTATCGATTATTTTCCCATCGCTAATACAGACTGACAAGTTTTAAAATCTACCATATCAAGACATAGAATTATAAACTTACTATAAACTTACAAACATCTAATATAATATGTATGTCAAATTAGAAAAAGGACCATTGATGCAAAATGAAGAACTCGCCTCGAAAAATGAATGCCTAATAACACTAAATTGCGGGACTCAAAAGTCCAATTTTAATCCATTATTATTACCACTGTATAATTTACTAATATACAATTTTACATCTTATATACAATTAATATATGTACAGGTTTTTTTTTCATTTTGCATTTTTTTTGTAGCGTAAGTAGTACATATGAAAAAATAAAGGTAATTACTTTAGTAGAGAATTACCTATAAAATATTTAAAAGTTGTAATTGTTAATAGGTACGTAAGTATAATGTTAAGTAAGTTATAAAAAGTATAATTTGAAGTTATAAAATATTATTGAAAAAAAGTTATAAAAATATTATTGTCTGTAATATACAATAGTTGGAGACAAAAATGTGTAGGTACTTAAGTTAGCACAAATGACAAATTAGATTCATTTTGCTTTCTACCCACATCAAGCAACCACTTTATTTTTGGTTTAAAGTCATTAATTACTTTAGACCCTTTAAGGTCTGGTGGCAATTTGTTAAATATTCGCGGAGCACAAAATAAAAAAGTTCCTTGAGCGAATTTGTATCCTAAGGCTTTGCTCCTAGTTTACTTTGGATCGGATCGTGGAAGTAAAGTTATTTAAAAAAAAAATAGTTTTAAGATTGCTCTGGTAAATGGTTGTCTTATATCCAAAACTTGGAAGAATTTGAAGAGTTCTTCAGAGTTATGTCTAAATGGCCTCTTGTTTATTACTCTGATGACCCATTTCTGAGCCTTAATTAGAGAATCCATTGAAGTAAGAGCTGCATCGCCCCGTGCACATATTGTGTAACTGATGAGACTCTGACAAAGTGAATAGTAAACCATTTCTAAGTAATATTCATGAAGCTGCGTAAAATTTTGAAAATATAAATTAATTTTCTCACTTTGGAGCTTACTCGATCGATGGCTTTCTTAAATTATTTAACTGAAATATTATAATATTTATAATACTATACAGAACAGGGGCGGCTTGGTTATCAGGCAACTCGGGCAATAACCTGAAATGGGTCGTCGTTTATTTAAATTCATGTTCCCCGTTATTTATACGAATTTAAAAACTCAAGTAGTAAATGAAAGTGGGTGAAATCTTGAATTCTAATTTTTATCCCAGTTCTCTTCAGTTACTTGCTGTCTAAAGAGTTTTACTGATGTAAAAAATATTTTAATAAAAATTATATGTCAATTAGAAAGATATACACGAAAATTTAATTTATTCAAAAAATATTTTTGGTGCTACCGGGATTCGAACCTGAATCCTTTCTCATCAGGGGAAATGCGTTAACCGATTACACTACATCAACATAGTAAGTTGATCATAAATTTTCGATCCAAGTATCAAACTCTTCAGAGATTTCAAAGTACTTAAAATAATAGACATTCAAAAAAAAAAATTATCCAAATTTTTAAAATTAAAAATATATTTAGTATTAGAAGCGAATAATATTCCAAAACTTAAATATATCGCAACCAAAAACCAGTATATTTGCAAGGGCAATTACAAAAATTACAGACAGATCAAATTGATATTTCAAAACTAAAATATACCGCAACCCAAAATCACCATATTTATCAAGGCATCGAATTTTTTAACAATCTCCCCATCACAATTAGAAACATTACAAAATACTATAAATTTGTACCTGAAGTCAAAAAATATGAACACAGACTAACTGAAATATAAATTATCTCGTGTGTACTCCTCTATACACGAGTCTTACTCTCATAGAAAAGAAATAGATGTTAAAAGAAATATATAAAAAAAAAAAAATTATATGCTGTAGTTCTTTCAAATTGATACATTTATTATTCTAAATGTATTCCGCAGAAATTATGTTCACAATGATAATGTGTTCTTTTTAATAAAAAATATTGTTAAAAAACTTTTTTTCTTGTTGAACTCTACAACTTACATTACACACTTTTTAACAACTGACTGTTGCCATTATCACAAACCGAATGAAATAATGTATTTGAATTACGGTGCGTAGTTACGAGAAGGGTGGAAAATATTACCGGGAATATTGTATTATTAATTTTTGTATTACAAGTCTTCACAGTTATATGATTTTTAAGAATTTTAATCATTGTATAATATTTGTTTACGCGCCTTGCTACTTCTATTGGCACCACTGAGTTTCTTGGTTTATAATAATGTACATGCGTGAGTGTGAGTATTGCCGCCCTTTTTTGGAAAGCTAAGAAGACGGTAACCGACAAGAGTCATTCTTTTTACATTCCGTGCTTCGATCAGTCCAGCGGTCCAAATAAACTACCAGTGCGCGCGTCGGTCAGTCGAAATCTAAAGAAGACAACCCAGCTAAAAGAACAACTTCGGACTAGAAAGACAGCAAAAATAAAAAGGTTAGTGCAGTTCATATACATGTGTGCTTATTGCTGATCGTAAACCAGCTATCGAAGGCATTGACATAAACATCATTGTTAATTTTGGAATTACAAGTCTTTACAGTTATATAATTTTTAAGAATTTTAATCAGTGCTTAATGTTCATTTAGAGAATGATTGTTTTCAATGAGAATGATTGGAAAATTCAGAAAAGTTATTATTTAATAAGACACAAGTAATGTCCCATAATTTGAATTTATATCATAGTTTTATAGAACTTATTTACATAATAAGAAATTCTTTGATTTTTAAACTATTCAAAGGTGTTTTGGATTAATTAAAAAAATTATAGGTTTTTTAATTGTTCTAGTATTTCGCATATATTTGATACATAGTAATTTAAAAAAAATTATATGGTAATTGCTTTACATTATGCGGTGAATTCATCCATCCGCAAAGAGCCACGCGCGTACGCGCGCGGGTTTGCGCAAGGCTTCCCGACACTGACTACGCCAGATACCGTGTCGCACCTGTATCGTAGGATTAGTTAAATATAGAATTGAATCTTTATAATCTTACCAAGAAAAAAGAATATTTTTTTAAATGGCGAGTATTATCTATTGAGTCATTTACTTCCAAACCCCTCTATAATCAAAAATGAAAAAAAATGTTGCGTTTGGTTTAAATACTATACCCAAAATAATAACTCAAGTAATAGAACAAACAAAAACAAGTTTATGTTTCGTGTCAAAACCCTTTATAATTGAGTTCTTAATCTCCAAACGACTCGATAATAAAACTTACTATTAGTTATAAGTGGTATTCCAATGGCTTGTACCAAAAAAAAAAAACAAATAATGTGGACGACAAACACCTAAAATACGCGTGTTGAGTTTCAAATACTTCTATAAATGGTATTAAGTGGCAATTAATATTTTAGTTTCTCTACAATATATTTGTATTTTTTTTTGCAATTCCTATAGTATTAATACACACACCGTATCTTCAAAATATCTATTTAAGTATTTAGATGAAAATTCTATTTTTAAACGTATTTTGTGATTTAATAATTCATTACCGCTAATATGTAGGGGTAGGGACCAGACCATTATCTTGTATTCTTTAAATTGCAAGCGCGTGTAAATTACCTTACAAAGTGGAAATATTATATAAGAACATATACTAATTTTATTATTACTATTTAATGAAAAAAATCGCAGTACGATGTAACATTCGAAAATACGCGTGATGACCGAAGGCGACATCTTCCGATGCGAGCAGGCGCGGCCGGTATAGCGAGGTCGGAGGAAGTAGGGGGACTTCGTAGCCAACGCCCGAGCGGTGCGGTGCGTGTCGGCGGAGGCCAAGCGGTGCTCCGCCGAGATCTGAGTATTGGTGTAAAAGATCGAGAAATGCTGACGAATAAGACTGAGTATTATAATCAAGGCAGGACAAGAGATATTTGGGCCTTATTCTGTCCGTGTGTGTCAAGGAAGGAGGGACTAATCGCGTAGTATTATATAGTAGGCAGAATAAGAGATATTTGGGCCTTGTTCTGCTCGTGAATGTCAAGGAAGGAAGGACTCTCCGCGGGAACGAGCGGGAGGCTGCGAGCGAGAATAGAAGCGAGACGAGCACGGTCCTCGCTTTGACGTCAAGATTGGTCCACTGGGATGCCTCCAGTAGACGAGAGATAGATTGGTCCGGCCACGGAGAGATCTGGAATCCTCTACGTGTTACAATGACGAATTTCTCCTGTTTAGTGAATAAAGTGTAAATTATGTGTCTAAAGTGTTATTATTGTCTGAGACCTCCCCCACACATCTGAGATAGGGATTCTGACACCAACCCTTATGTACCCACAGACTGAGTCTAGCTGGTGGCGTTGTGCGCTGGATTCCATCCTCGGATGACAGCCCACGACTTAAAAACTAATATTCAAATGTGTATAAACAATACTTATTTAGGGACCCTTTTTTCATTCTTTGTTGGACACAATTTTCATATTTATGCTACTGGTCTCAAAACTTTCTTTAACAATATAACACAATAGCCCATGGTAACTAACTAAATCCATTCGAGTTCTTAACACTTCACTTATATACTGAACATAATTTATTTAAAAAAATCTGTTACTTAAAGACAAAAAATTCAGCCCTAACCAAGTTACAGAAATACATAAAAATGTCCCAACAAGAGAAGAAAATTTAAATTTGGCGCCATTTTTCCTGTTGTGCTTTGACAGTTAAACTATTATTACTGTTCTATGATAGACAGTTCGTCATTATTAAAAATGGATCGTTATTTGACACAACGCATTTTAATTGTTAAACATTATTTCAAAAATGGTGAAAGTTTGACTGCCACGATCGAAAATTGTGTTCAATTTTTGGTAATCAAAATTTTCCATATGCATTGACTGTGAAGAGAAAAATCGAAAAATTCGAGAAGACTGGGTCGATTACTAATGTAAGACTATCAACACGTGTACGTCCAGGTCATTCAGCAGAAAACATCACGGCTATTCGTCAGAATATGGCTGATAGCCTGGGAACATCCATTCGGCATCGTGCTCAAGAATTGAATATTTCAAGAAATATTTCATGAACGGTTTGGATTATGAAGACATGCGGTTCCAACAGGACGGTACCACTTGCCACACATCACGTGAAACAATGGCACTATTGCACGAGACATTCTCTAGTCGTGTAATCTCCTGTTTGAGCGACTAAAAATGGCCGCTCAGATCGTGCGATTTAACGACTTTGGACTTCTTTCTCTGAAGTCAAAAATACATGTCAACAAGCCTACGATCACCAAAGCCTTGGAGAAAGAGATAAGATGCTGTAACACTGAAATCCAGCAACAGTTATGCCAAACCGTGATTGAAAATTTCTGTGGTTTGTGATGATCTATGGCAAAGGATTGTCGATGGTGCGACATCATCCATGGATGACGCGGGAAGAATCAGTGAAAAAGCGCGCGCGAAGGAGTGTTGACGTTGTGTGGAAAAAGGTATTTGTTAACGGTGAAAAAGGTGACAATAACAAGCTATTTCGGCGTGTAACGATGGCGACAGTAAAAATTGGTGATTTGGTGAGATGTTTTGACGGTGAAGGAGACGTCATTCAGTGGTTGGAGAAATTGGAATTGGTGGCGAGATTGAAGGATATCGGAGATCTCGCAACCGTCATACCGCTATTCTTGGAAGGGTCCGCGTTTGCCGTCTACAGCGAATTGAGAGACGAGGACAAGAAAGATGCTGAGTGCATCAAAAAAGCCCTGCGCGATTCATTCGCTATGAACCCGTTTCAGGCGTACGAGCAGTTGGCCCAGCGAAGGTGGAAAGATGAGCCTGTCGACGTGTATCTCACTGAGCTGAGAAAGTTGGCCAAATTGGCGGGTGTGGTGACGGACCAGTTGCTCAGACGAGCATTTGTTGTGGGATTGCCGGCCACGATATCACGTGAGCTCAGGGCGTTGCCAGGCGTAGAGACGATTGCGCTGTCATCCCTGCTCGAACGGGCGCGGGCGTTGATGGCTGAACTGCACGATCCGGGCGTCGCGGCTGCGGTCGTTAGACAATCAAGTGGGACACCGAGGCAATGTTTCAAGTGTGGTGGGCCACACCTTATGAGATATTGTACTCAAAAAGCTCTGTCGTGTTGGACATGTGGTGAAACAGGACACGTGTCACGTGAATGCCCCACGAAGGAGGGAAACAGGAAAGGAAGAGCTGGTGCGCCGGTAGTTCTTCCTCGTCAACATTAACGGCGCTACCGATTGTGAAGATTTGTGTGGGAGGAAAGTTGGTGCGAGCATTGGTGGATACGGGGTGTTCGAGAACAGTGCTGTCCAGTTCCATTAGGTGTGACGTTCGCAGTGGCGGGAACCGATGCAGGTTGATTAGTGTTGATGGGAGTCAAGTGCCGTGTGTGGGCGAAGCTGTAGTCAGCATTGACGTGATGTGTGGGGCGAAAAATGGTGAGCGAAGGGCCCAATCCAGTGGAGTGTGGGTTAGTTGTGTGGTGGTGAACAAGTTGTTTGATGGCGTGGATGCGATTATTGGGATGGATTTCATAAAAATGTGCGGAGGAGTGACGGTGAATGATGACCAAGTAATTTTTTCGAGTGTACAAACAAATACCTTTTTCCACACAACGTCAACACTCCTTCGCGCGCGCTTTTTCACTGATTCTTCCCGCGTCATCCATGGATGATGTCGCACCATCGACAATCCTTTGCCATAGATCATCACAAACCACACGCCCTCCTGATGTCCTCATCACCAATCAACACTCATAATCATTGAGCCACTGCGGGGGCCGCCGAACCCTGGTTCCCCGTCTTTGTCCTTCGGATTTGTTTGGCACATCATCTTCTGCTGCTATACCTTCATCCAGCTCCACAGCCTCACTGAGCTCCTCATCGTCTGCATCTTCTGATTCGCTTTCTCCACTGTCGTCAAACAGTCGTCTAATGTCCAGCACATGCCTCGGCACACCGTCTATCTCTACGTTGTTGTCACTCACAACCCGAGTGACAATACCAGGCTGCCACCTTGTGGTACACCTTGCATTGGGCGGCTTCAAAACTACAACATCGCCTGGGCGGTACGAGGATTCCTTAGTTTCTTCTAGTTCAGCAGGTGGTACGAGTGGGTGCCGCCACATGTAAGCATGCACAATGTTGGCAGGCGACGTCTCTTCTTGACCCGGGTGGGCAGATGCTAAGTTGTACCAGAATACAGCTTGCAGGGGATCGATCTTGCTCCGTGCCGCAGTCCTCTTTATCGTGCGGTGACGCCTTTCGACTATTCCATTCCCTGACGGACGATAAGCCGCTCTGAACCTCTGGCGAACACCCCACGTGATCCCGTAAAGGGTTTTTGGAATGTTCCTGCAGATCTTACGACGGGAAGAGTGTGGTGCGACGCAAGTTCATTAGCGTTCGGAGCTATGGTGGAAATTGATGGGAAAGTTGTAGAAGATATGTCATGGTTAAGAAAGACCACGGACGTTGGTCATATCAATGTGGCAGAACTTGACTCTGTTGTTAAGGGAATAACGTTGGCATTGAAATGGGGACTAAGAGCTATGGAGTTGATGTCAGATTCCGCAACAGTGGTGGGATGGGTCACGTCTGTTTTGACGAAGGATCACCGGATCAGAGTTTCTGGTATGTCTGAAATGTTAGTCAAAAGGAGGCTTGGACTGATAAAAGAGCTGGTGGACGAATATGGTCTCGAGTTGACCATCACTCTTGTTAAGTCAATCGAAAACAAGGCAGATCCTTTGACAAGAGTTGATCGCAGATGGCACCGAAGTGATGTGGCGGCTGTGGGAGTGGTTGAAAACTCTGATGTGAAACGCTTGCATGAGCAACATCATTTTGGTGTAGACAGGACTCTTCATCTAAACCGACTGGTGAACCCGGACGTTCGGAGAGAGGAAGTGGTGGAATGCGTAAGAAACTGCATACAGTGCCGGACCATAGATCCAGCGCCTGATAGGCACAACTCTGGAGTGTTGAACGTGGAGCGCAATTGGAGTAGGATCGCAGTTGACGCGACGCACTTTGGGAGTAAGTGCTACCTCACTGTCATCGATTGTGGGCCGAGTAGGTTTGCCTTGTGGAAAGAAATTAGAGCCGAGAGCAGTGAAGATGTGGTCCGTAATTTAAAGGAAGTCTTTAGAGAAAGAGGTCCCCCGGACGAAATTTTACTCGATAATAGTAGAGCATTCCGTTCTCTGGCGCTACGAGAATTGTGTAGGGAGTGGGGTGTTCGCCAGAGGTTCAGAGCGGCTTATCGTCCGTCAGGGAATGGAATAGTCGAAAGGCGTCACCGCACGATAAAGAGGACTGCGGCACGGAGCAAGATCGATCCCCTGCAAGCTGTATTCTGGTACAACTTAGCATCTGCCCACCCGGGTCAAGAAGAGACGTCGCCTGCCAACATTGTGCATGCTTACATGTGGCGGCACCCACTCGTACCACCTGCTGAACTAGAAGAAACTAAGGAATCCTCGTACCGCCCAGGCGATGTTGTAGTTTTGAAGCCGCCCAATGCAAGGTGTACCACAAGGTGGCAGCCTGGTATTGTCACTCGGGTTGTGAGTGACAACAACGTAGAGATAGACGGTGTGCCGAGGCATGTGCTGGACATTAGACGACTGTTTGACGACAGTGGAGAAAGCGAATCAGAAGATGCAGACGATGAGGAGCTCAGTGAGGCTGTGGAGCTGGATGAAGGTATAGCAGCAGAAGATGATGTGCCAAACAAATCCGAAGGACAAAGACGGGGAACCAGGGTTCGGCGGCCCCCGCAGTGGCTCAATGATTATGAGTGTTGATTGGTGATGAGGACATCAGGAGGGCGTGTGGTTTGTGATGATCTATGGCAAAGGATTGTCGATGGTGCGACATCATCCATGGATGACGCGGGAAGAATCAGTGAAAAAGCGCGCGCGAAGGAGTGTTGACGTTGTGTGGAAAAAGGTATTTGTTAACGGTGGAAAAGGTGACAATAACAATTTCATTAAAAGAAAGAAAATGTGCCAGCCAAGCCAAGGAGGGGCATTTATTAGATGTGTTGTTCCACACATAATTCTCACATGCCTACTTTACGTTAAATCAAAATTTCGGTATTTTCTCAAAAAAAGAATTGTAAAGAAAAATCTAATAAAAATACGCCAGTTTAATTTAATTACATATTTAAGTATGAGCAAAACGAAAAAGGAGAAGAAATTCAATGTGGTTATTAGCAATTAAGATTTAAAATTTAGACCCTCCAGCGTCTCTTAAGTGCTGTCTTGAATAATCATATAATTCACGAAATATCGTTTTACATACAGATGGAAAATTAATGGAAAATTAAGGTGCAATTCAATTCGAGGCAGACACTCAGGGATCCATTCATCAAAAATACTCCCAAAAGAGGGACAGTGGACGAGACATAAAATTGATTGAGTCACACTTACACGGACAGACTAACGGAGTTGCAAAACACGAGGTATGGAGAGTGAGAGGTAGGCGCGTAGGTGGAGTCCCACCCACGCAGGCCGATCTAACTACCCACCTAAGGCTCTTGTTGGGACTACTGTTTATTTTCAAATATCATCGAGTCAGTACAAAGCAAGTAAACAAGATTGCTAAATATATAAATCAACAAAACAATGCTCTCTGTATTTCATCTGCTACCACAGCACTTCATATAATCCTAGCTCTCAAATTTAGACAAATACTGCAAAACCTATAAGTACGAGTATAATAAATTAATAAGTACCATGAAGAGGCTTAGCAAACACATATATCCAAGTGTTTGCCTTTGGCGATGGTTGATGGAACACTTCATTCCCTAGAAATTGTCGGCAAATATTTAGAGACACCGAGTGAGCTAATGAAGGGTGCTTGTGACAACCCTGCATGTAGAGGCTTTCACAGCAAGCTTTTTAGTAGATGGGCAAACATAAATGGAAGGTCAGAGGTCAAGATGTATGAACTTTATGGCGCCACTTTCGAGTGCTTTCTTTTACATATTTAAAAAATATATTTTTAGATTCTCATTGTACGCAGACAATAATCTCCAATTGTTTAATTTTGTAGTTTTTAAGGAAATCAACATTTATATTGTTTATTTGATCATATTCGACATTAATTATTTTTTTGAATCAGGAGATAATATATTTTAATTAAGTCCTGCTAATATAACGACAGCTAATAGTATAAAAATGTGATCTTTAAATAAGTTCTTGGTTTCAAAAACAAATTTTAAAGAAAATTGACCTTATTTGGATGGTCGATAAAGCGATTGAATCCTCAATAATTAGTGCCAAAGGTCATCTGACTATCAATTAATATCCATATATTATATTAGTATAATTACAATTGTTAATAGTACAAAAATAAGTAAAATATTGGTTTTATTGACATTAATTCAAAATATCGTTACTCAATAAAATAAAAATATTCCATTAAATTTAAAAAAAAATCATTTTTTAAAATTTCTTCCGATTTTTGGTTTTATCTTTGAAGTTATTTTTTTTTTAAATTCATACTATTCAAAACTATCCTAACACAAAAGATTTTATCAGTTCGAAATTATATTTTAACTATTTTATAATTATACTACTAGTTTTATTACAGAATTTTACAAATAACAAGACTTTTCACCAAGACTTTCCTCTTAAATGTCACTGTATAGATATATCCTACATGATACAGGCTCATTTTAAAAGCGAAATTATATTTTACATGGTTAATTAATCGTTCGAAAGTGTAATACATGCACTCGCTTTGGAACCCCGAGGACTATCGCGTATCACGTTATCAGACTTCGTTGTGGTAGTTTTTAGTACCTACTCTTCTCACTTGTCAATTTGCATTTTTATTAATATTTTTTTACAATGTTCCTAAAAAAACGTTTTCTGTAACATGTTAGTCCCCACATTGTCTTAAAATTGTACATTAATATCAATCTAGAACTATCTATCTTTCTATAACATTCTATATTTTTTATAGTGTGGAATCGCGGATCCTCAAGGCAAGGAGACACACGTATTGCGCACGAAAGTCTCTATTCTGCAGAAACTGAAGATCAAGGACAGACTCTCAACATGCAGCCTGAGACAAATCGTTCAATTTATTGAACATCTTACGAGAAGGGAAGATAGCTTGGAGAAGCTTGTTGTGGTGGGCCACGTCAAAGGTCGAAGAGGAAGAAGAAAATACTCCACTAATTAGACTGAACAAGTAGAAAAGGCAACATGAACTTCTCTGGAGATAGGCCTAAGATCTGCAGGATGCCGAGAAAAGTGGAGGAACATAATTAAGAGGGTGAGAGTTCATGGAGATCGCGATCTTCAATCATGAAGAACTGATATGAATGATCTATAATAATAATGTGTTTATTCCAGCGCGTTCGGTTTTTTTTATGAAGACCCGAGTTGCCTTAAAGATAGTATATTTGAGTAACAAAATAATATTTATGTTAAGAAAAGAAAAGCAAAAAAAGATTTTAAAAAAGTTCACACACACACACACATGTATATAAATATAAATACTACATTTTAGTCACGGCTATTATTGTGTCTGTAGCTAGTCTGTAGTCGTTACCATTCTCTGCTCAGAAAGCCAGCTTTCCATGAGAGCGCCACTTGCACCAGAGAGTTGGTGCTGAGCTCCAGCTGCAGCTTTATGCCAGCAACTCGATGTCTTAGATGCGGAACGAATTCATGTATACAGCTTTCGGCAAACATTTTAGATGCACTATAATAACGCGCCAATCCGAACAGTTTTCTATGCAAGTTGTCGTACTGAATTCGGCGACGGTTGTACGTCACTTTTTTGTATTTAGACCAGAGTTTGCAGGTATACATGCTGGTGAAGAACGATTTAAACTGGATCCTCTTCATCTCCTTACTGTATCGGTAGAAACGCCGTGACAGCGTATTTGCACGAACGCTCATCTATCTCCTCTGTCGTTCTATGTCATCATCGTCTTGTCCATCTTTATTAAACTAGCTGATATATTCGACGTTGCATGGGTAGACAATTTTAAGTATAATAAATTTTTTTAGAATCATCTATTTGCAATTTTTCAATCCCCCCCCCCCTCTCCCACGCAGTCCACTAAACAATCATTTAACTTTCAGAAAAATTACTACTGTGGAATATATTAGTAAACTAGCAATTATATTAATTGGTCAATTCTGGTCAATTGATAGTAGATAACATTAGTTTAAATGGGTAAATGTTATCTGTCACTTTATTTGATTGGTCGGCATAGTAAACACGGAAATAATAGTTCCGTTCAAATTATCGTGTAAATATATCTTGTGCGTGTTTGTAATCAAATTAATTGTTGATAAATAAATTTTGTACGCGAAATACACAATAATAACTGTATGTGATAGAGACTTTAGTTAAATATTTCCTTCCACCCACATCACATCCATTCTACGGACGATGCGGGTTATACTGAAGGGAGGTTTCCGATTAGAATAGAATCAATAAAACATACGTAGGTATTTAAGATGAAGGTTGTCATTATCACTGATAAAAAGCGTAAATGGTGAGAGAAATGAAGAATATCTTCTGATCCTGACATTTGGTTATAGCCTGAATGTTAAAAAAAAACATAAATAAAAAATCAGATGAGACTGTATCAATCTATGTCAAAGATCTTTTGGACTGACCAAATTTCAAATAAATAAACTCTAAGACTTACGAATAAGATAATTAAATTTCACAACTCATTATGGCTCATGTATTCGATAATTTCTAAATGAGTCAATGATCTTCGAGTCAGTAAAGATACGTATGTACCGAATGCGTCATTTTAATTCGGGAGCAAAACACATACGACAAATAGCGTTTCGCGCTGAATTCTGTTAAGAAGTTAGAAATTATATATGCTGTGAAATTTCAGAAAGCTGATCAACATCCAAAATTCCAAGATAATGAAATTCCAAATTGCACAACTTGCATATGATAAATTAGCATGCTGCAATTTGAAAATGACAAATAAAAAATAAGAAGATAAATACGGCTTCTACTAGGCTATTCATTAGGTCCAAAACTAACCACAGAAGAAAAATGTGTAATAACCCAATGATTTTATTTTCATCAAAATTTGAAATTGTCCAAGAACATACAATTACTAGATTTTCACCTACAAAGGCACTGTTATTAAACAAATAATACATATCTCATAGAGAAGAAGCTATTTGTTATTATATTTAATGGAAAATATATGGAAGTATGGGTAATTACAGGGCTTACGACCTGTCTTCGGCTGGCTTAAGTGATCACTTTATGTAAATATAACGTTCACCAATTCTCACCCATCAATCTCCATGTCAATCAAATTTTACCCATAATTCCATTAAATATAATAAAAAATAGCAACACGGATAATTTGATGATAATAGAAACGAAAGCAGAAAGCGCATGTTTTGACTGTAAACACAAAAATAAGAAACAATATATCAAACCTTCAAAATTTCCCTATATCTACTGACATTTAAATATATGTATACTATTCATCTAAACTAGATAAAACAGATTATCTTACATAGGCACTGAAATGTACTAGAGTTAAATAAATAAGTTAGAGAGGTACTTACCCAGTGATAGAGTCTCGATTTCCTCTATTTCCGGTGCAGCTACCCTCTCGGGAGCGGAAGTCTCCGTGATCAGGAACTGAACATGATCGCATTCCTCCTTCGTCTTTAGTATCTTAATCTCGACCTCGGTGTTATGGAGCTTGCTCGCCACGGTCTAGATGTAACATGATATTCTCTCAATTATACAAGCTGATTGTATTTATTATTGAAAAAAAAAACGTTATTAAAATTGTATATAATTTAATATTAGTATTATGCATACATTCCGTGCAGTGAATATTTAATTATTTGTGTCGATGTCTCGTATTCATCACAAGGATTATATTTTTTATAAATACATTTTCTGGTAATGAATATAGGAAAAAAATATGGAAAGAAGAGGCAGAGGAGAGAATTATTATGGATACTGATTTGTCACGCAAATAGTCAACAAATATAGCTAGAAAAGATCTAGTCATTTAATTCTAGTTAGGCATAAAATGTCTTGCATAGCAATAATCCTAGACCAGATTCATACTCTAGGTTACCTCTGATGCATGATATATAAGTTTTCTGAAATATGTTTTTATATGCTGATTGATTGAATATGTATTCCTATGGTATTTTATAGTAAAAAATTAAGAATTTTTTATAAGAATATATTAATTCTGTAGCTTTTTGACCACGGCTAACGTGGATTAAATTGATAGTTAAAAAAATATTTAATAGCAAATAATCGCGCTTTTTAGTATAAAATAATGTTTTAAATAGTAATTGAAACCCTTAAGCATGTATTGAAATACTAATTAAATATATTAATTATAATTATATATATGTAAAATAAATTTTATCGAAAAATATTGTTGTTGCGCTACCGTGATTGGGACCTGGATCTCTTTTCCAATCCGGGGAAGGTGCATTACTAACTACGCTATAGCGACAGTATTTTTGACGACAAATTAAAAAAAATGGACGTTCTTTGGAAATGATATACGCCCCGTAATCAATTCGTTTATTGATTAATAGTTTCCAATCTATAAATGCATCATCATCATCATGATTATCGTAGTCGTGATGATAAATCCGCTCATCAGACAGTGTATAACAAATATGTAAATTTACCTTAACTATTCCAATGACAATGTGCTCCAGACCTGGTCTGTCTGAATAGTAATGAAGGATTAGGTCTCCGCCGGGTATTTCTGTGCACCTGAACGATGGAGCCCTCATCCCAGGGTACAAGGTCCCCAGATGGTCATGCAAAGCATCCAAATTCTGAGAATGTTAAAATATTTTTAACCGAGCTAATCATTTTAATGGAAAAAAATAGATGTTTCACTACAATAGAAAGCATAGCATATAAGGTCAAAAATTCTACCGTCAAGTTACTTATTTAGCATAGTATAATTTGTAACGCTTTCTCGATTTTTTTTGATATGATCATGTCCCAGTGGAAACGATATATATTTTCAATAAACAGATTTTTAATTCATATTTTTTATTTATTATCTTAGTTTTATTAACCACAATTGAGTTTAAAAACGGTGTAGGTCACAAATTAAATAATTTGGAATCGTTGGAGATAAATAAAGCATGTAAAAGTAATCAGGAAATTCTAAACAGCCAACTAAATTTAACTACGAGTCCTATTCTAAAATTTTTTCCTAAAAATTATTCGACTAAATTTGTATTGAGCAGTAATTTGAGTTAGGTACTAAATTTATTATTTTTTTAAATAATTGTTTTTTAAAAAATTTTAAAAATAGATTCTAGTGAAGAAACAATGCTATATTTTTAGTTAGTTATGACATCCTGAAGAAGGAAAAGTGTTTTCCGAAACCGGTAGATGTTTTTTAAACTCAATTGTGGTTAATAAAACTAAGATAATAAATAAAAAATATGAATCTTAACTACCAAGTTAATATTGCTAATTTTAAAAGTAGATTTTTAATTTTCTATTTTAAACTAATTTGAAAATATTGCATTTTGCAGTCTTATTTGATGCAATACTGACTTGCAAAAAGTCTCTCGGCGTAGCTCCCAACACTTGGAGGATCTTGTCGTAACCAGAGTCCTGACAGAACTCAAAGAACGTCTTTCCAAACAATTCTAGAATCGTGTCGGCGGGAATTTCTGGAAACAAATTGAATAAATCATTCGTATTTAAGTTTTAAATCAAATCAATATGATAATAAGAGAATTATTTAAAACTTATTCAAACTCACTCAGAAGTTCCACAGCAGCAAATATAAGATTGTACGTGATCTCATCTTCATAAATCTGCCGAACTAAAAACTGTCCTCCTATTTGAACGTCAGCCTTTTTTCTGAAATATTAACATTTTAACATCGTAAAAATATATCTAAATGTTTAAAAATATTGTCTTGTTTAACGGACAATTTTTTTTGTAGAATAATTAAAGCGCAAGTTGACTTTCGTGTTCGTAAGTTGTTTAAACGCTTTCAAGCGACGCAGCGCCATTCAGTTTATGATCTAATTCCTCTTGTGAACTTGAATAATTTTTTTATGTGAAAACTAAGGAATTCCGAATACAAAACAAAGAAAGATAACTGATCCGTGAACTTAAATATTCATGATGTCATTATGTAAACCAATCAAATATTTATATGGTTGATTTTTGTTTTATCGTGTTACTTACTGGTACCATTAATTTGAAGGGTTAATTTAATAAATAAAACAAAAAGATTATTAAATTAAGTAATTTAATAATCTAATAAAATTGCGTAACTCATTTTAGCCTTCCTTGTAGAAACAAATATGCTGTAAGTTAGTGAATATAAAAATATCGAAAAATCAATTTAAAATTTCTTGAAAGATGTTTTTTGATGATTTGAAATGAGCTAAATAAAAGTATAATTTGCTATTCATATTTGGAAAGAAAAGTATAGAAAATATTATATTATAAAATATGCCTAAATTTATACTTTTTTGATTGAAGCTATGTTAATAGCATTTTTACCGAAACCGGGAATTGAGCTACTTCTTTTGATGTCAAAAATGAATTAACTAACTTACACCAGATCGTTTTCCCGCAGGGGTAGGTAGAGTATAACTAATAGTGGTTATAGTCATATCTTCTCTGGCACGCTTGTAGAGTTGATTTATAGTTGAGTTAGAAGCTTCTAATAAGATCGTATTCCAATATATATTTTCTTTACCATTAAACTATCTGTGACTGTTTTTTATTTATATAAAATATCCTACAAATAGTAGTTCTAGAATGTTCATTTTTCACTATATTGTATTAAATTTTTCACGCACGCCATCGATATAAAGCATAATTTATTCAACTAAAAAATAAAGTACATCTCCACTACTGTTAACCGGAATACGAAGATAAACAAATTAAACGATGATGCAGTACTAATGGCGAATAATGAACAAGAACTACAGAATCCGGTGAGAAGAATGTACGATGTATGCAAGAAAAGCGACCTCATGATGAATGTTAACAAGTCCAAAGGTATTCGAGAAGGAGGAAAGCAAGACACCATGCAAAATACTTGTAGGTAATGAATGTTTGGAACAAGTAGATGAGTTTGTGTATTTGGGAAGTATGTTTGATAGAAACGGAAAGGCTGAGAATGATATCGAAAGGAGGGTGACTGCAGGAAATAAAGTAAACGGCGCTTTGAATGGAATTATATCTAACGGGAATTTGTCAACCGAGGCAAGACTAGCGGTGCACAATGGAATCATGGTACCGACACTGATGTATGGAAGTGAGGCCTGAAGCTGGCAGAAAAGGAACGAAAGTAGACTGAATGCAGTGGAAATAAGATCACTTAGACGTATCTGTAGCAAATCTATTTATGACAGAGTAAAGAATGAAGAAATAAGGAAAGAATGTAAAGCTGATGTTAGTATAGTGAGTAAGATTAAAAAAGGATTACTTAGGTGGTTTGGTCATATGGAACGGATAAATGAGGAGAGAATGGTATATGATGCAAGTGTTGATGGGACCAGAAATAGAGGACGTCCGCGGAAGACTTGGCACGACCAGGTAAACCAGATAATAGAGGATGCCTCAACAATCAGCGAGCTTGTATGAGAAGATGTATGAATGTGGATGACGCGAGAATTGTGTGTCAGAACAGAAGAGTGTGGCGCTCTATCCTCTCTGCCTACCCCTGTGGGGAAACGTCGTGATAGTAAGTAAGTAAGTAAGTAAGTAACAAATTAAACAATTACACCAGACAAAAAAATATAAATTTAGGAATAAAAATTTTTAATCATATTTCGTTAAAAATACCAATTATCACATATTCCGAACATTCTATAATATCCGCACCTACAACAATAACATTTTTTATTTATAAGACAGAAATGATAATTGTTGACTATTTGCCAGATGGACTTTCTTTTGTAGATATCATTTTTAGAAAATTGTATTGGCTTACAATTTAAATAATCTCCGAGGTCTATTATAATATATTTTTACACAAGATTATATTTAAATAAATGCATATATTAATATAAAATATTACATGCATGTTTCAACCTAATTTTAAAGTTCAGTTATATATTCGTGTATCATATTTGTAATATAAATATATATTTTGGAGTTACTAACAAAAAATAAATATTTTAAAAATACACGTAAAATTGAATATAATGTTCACGATATGTAAATTAATGAAAAATTATTGAAAGTTTTAATTTTTCATTTATACTATATATTTACTTAGATCAAATTACATGCTGAAAATATTTGCAAGGAATGATTAAATAATTCAATTAGCTTACTTGACTGCTTCCCATGTTTCTTCGCCAAACGTCTTCACCACCAGAAGTTCTAATGCGTAGTTAACAAAACCGTACTGAAATTTTTAAAAATATATATAATATTACTAAATAATCAAAATATAAAGTGATAAAAAAACTAATTAGTAATATTTTTTAATAAATATAACATAACATACAGAACAAAAAAAAGTTAAACACTAATTATATATGTTTAATAAAAATATTTAATTTCTGAACTATATCTAGATAACAATTATGTATAATATTTTAATGAAAACGTAAACAAAATTTTCTTACCATTTTACTTTCTTATTTTTCACAAGTTTCACTATAAAATCGAAAAATTAAAATAATTTTACCTGTAAAAAATAAAAATAAAATATGTCAATACCGTAAATGGTAAACTAATTAATAAAACATTTTTATTTAAGATTTAAAAATAATAAGAAATCATTTCACATAACACTATATATGACAAATATTTTTTTTATATTCTTTCTACAACACATTTGATTTGACAGTTGTGACGTATAAATACGTGAAAACGTGCAATGAACATTTGACAGACGTAGATTCTTCACGGAACGCTGTGCAGGTTGCCTACACTGAGGCGGCCAGGCGCAGACTGGCTGTTGACGTGCGCACGACGAACCGGCAAAGCGCCCCGTACACGGTGTTTCAGAAGAAGCTACGATAATATTAATGACATTTATTTAATTTACTAATATATTTAAAAAAAGTATATAATTAATGGGAGTAGTGATCGAATTACACAATTCACAGAGACAGTTTCTGAATCTGATATATAAAAAAATAAAAACCTGAATTTAAGAGAATATTTATTGCTTTACCTTATTTTTCTCTTTATGTATGTATTGTCACATAGTAATACATAATCTCCACGTGAGTTGGCAGAAAGGATAGAGCCTCATACTCTTCCGTCTTGATCTCTCCATATCCATACTCAAACAACTTTTCACGCATGTTCGTCGATTCTTGAGGTTTCTAATAGAACAATTATTAAGTAATTTTATGATTTACCTGAAAATGTCATCTCATATTTTTCTTATTGTTCTCTTCACATTCATTCGTTCCATATGATATCAGCATTATCTTCACTCCTAATTTATTAATTAATTCTCTACCTTCTTATTTCATTTATGTCAATATAGACACAAAGTGAACTCAATCAAATGAGACATGACTCGCATATATATGTCGGTACTACGTCAATTAGCTGCAATGCACCGCTATATATGTCGGTACTACGTCACTTTCATAGCTGACTCCAGAATATATCCAGTCAGATTCGACGAGTTTGTCTACCCTTGTGATACTCTTCCCGATTTTGTTCATCAAAAAGTTATGCCCAAAATAATTTTTTTTTTCTGTCATTATGACTCAATGTGACCGGAATTTTTTATTTCTTTTGTATGTACTACCAATAAAACAATCTACTTTTACCTGGAACTATTATGGGAGTTGTTACTCTCGTACATCTAGTTGTAACCATGATTTTCGGACATCGATTAATTTTAATTTTAAAAAAAGAGCAAAAAAATTATTAAGGAAAACACATTCTTATTGTGAAGTTGTAATTATTCAGAATATTTTAAATACTAATTAAATGTATTAATAAGAAAGATATTCATATAAAATCAATTTTATCGAAAAATACTATTTTTGCTGCCAGTATTCAAACTTGGAACTCTCTCCAATTCGGGGAAAGTACATTAACCCACAGATTGGATTTCGGTGGCTTTTGGATTATTCAAATATTTATTAAATAGAACGTACACTGGAATAAGTAATAATTCAATAAGCATAGACACAAATTGAAAGCATGTAAACCTGAAATTAGAACCCACATACAGTAATGATAAGCTTTTATAGAAAGAGATTTGTACATTCATTGTGATTATTTATTATTAAGGAAAACACATTCTTATTGTGAAGTTGTAATTATTCAGAACATAGGTCTGTGATATTTTAAATACTAAATTAATGTATTAATTATAAATATATACATATAAAATCAATTTTGTCGAAAAATATTGTTTTAGCGTCACCGGGATTGGCTTTCAAATAATGGAACGACAGGTGTATTAATTTGAAAAATGTAACATATAGTTTCGAAAATTTGTCAAGAAAAATACTGGCGTTATAGCACAAAGGTAGTGCACTTCCCCGGATTGGAAATGAAGATCCAGGTTCGTATCCCAGTGACGCTAAAACAATATTTTTCGACAAAATTGATTTTATATGTATATATTTATAATTAATACATTAATTTAGTATTTAGATTATTTATTATTTTATTAGTAACTATATAATTCTATGTAAAAATCTGTTTGAACTATTAATTAACCATAGGTAGTGGAATAACTATGCGTTACTACCGTAGATAAAGCTTGCCGTGCTTAGGTTTGTGGCAGGATGGCCCACGGAATATGTTACATCCCTTTTCAGCAATATATTTATTTATAAAGCATCCATTTTACCCTTGTTAGTATTACAAACTCTATTTGCTGCATACATAAATACTGGAAAGACAAGAGTATGAATCGACATTGGATACTGGTTTCATGTCTATGATTTTCCGTATACTTGTATATTGGTTCATAACATCTTTAGGTTGTTGGATTCGTTATTAAATTTCTCGCCCGTCACCGGTATTCGTGATTAGCGCGCGCAAAAAATAATCATAATCTACCCTGTAATTTGAGAAGTTTATTAAATATAATACAATAATTAATATTAGCCACCCCCATAATTTGAGATCATTCTTATTTGGGGGTGCACAACTCTATTGTTGCATTTTTTAGTATAAAAAATATATTATATGTGTGTATTTAATTATTTCTTGATAAAAACTCAAGTTTATTAATAATATGAGATATATATAGTTTAAATATATTATTATATATTTCTATTATTACTACATTATACTTATGTACATATATTATTTATTGCAATACATGATTAAATTGTTAGTATTAGGGAAAAATGTATTTGTTAAAGGTGGTAGGAATTTAAAAAAAAATTAAAATTTAAGAAAAAATTTCTCATGTGACAATACAGAAAAATTCTGATTTAACCGTTCAATTAGCCTTGTCCTTAAATGTTAGTAATTTATTATAAAACGAGTGTTTGAATTAAATACCTACATATCATTTAGATTTGCCAGTGTTATTTGTCGAGAATGTAAATATAAATATTTATTTGATATTATATTTGCTTTACCTTTAACTAACGAACTTTTTCATGTACTGTTTTGTATATATATATATATATATATATATATTACAGTGAATGTGTATTACTGGTGAAGTTATATTTTTGTTTACAAGAGTTTATTTAATATATATTCGTTATTTATTTTGTCAAATTGTCAAAACCGGTAGCGAATTTGATTTAACCTAAGTAACAGATGTACATTAAATAAACCCTACAACAAAAAAAATGTCTAGAAATACAAAAAAGTTATATTTTCACTAGTATAAATATAATTTCTCTAATTTGATTGATTTACAATTTGACTGATCAATACCAGTGAAACTATATTTATTCACAAACGAACGATCCGGTGTACGCCGCGAATACGTGTTTGTGTCATTGATGCCATCTGACGTCGAAATATTTAAATCTTCTCTGGTGATGTGTCGCCCTATAACTTATTATGATTATTTTTCTTATAACCTTTAATTTTTAAACATATCGGTAAAATATTATTTTCTACGTATTGATTCAAAAAAACAAAAGTACATTTTTTGTTAGAAATAAGCACTATTTTGATAACTAGACGACTTAATAACTTTGATTGAATACATTTATTGTATTTTAATAGACATAAATACGTATTTTAAGTGAAAATAAAAGCACGCAAATAGACGATTCACAATGATAGTTTAGCGGAGCATAATTTCGATAGGAGAAATATATATTCTTCAGTGAAAATTCATATATGATTTCACTAAAACGCTATTAAAAATTTAACATCACTCGCAATACACATTTACTGTAACACATACACTTATAAGATTCATCTATGTCAATGTTTTTAACTCAATTATTACTTTTTAACATAAATTTTTCACCACAAAATTTCTTCCAAAATGATTATTTACCGATTCACATATGCGATTTTATTTAATAATCAATTACACAATTTTTATTATTTCTGTTTAACCGTTTTAGTGCTAAGCAATTTTGGATACAAACGATCGCAGCGCTTTTGCGACGCGTAGCATTCAAACGGTTAAGGGCCGGTTGTGTCTGGTAGTAACTTTTACTATGGTAACTTTTTACTAACGCTCGTAGTAAAAATCCTTTGCGGGTTGTTTATACATATTGGTAAATCATAGATGGAGATGTCTATAGGTGCGACAAATAATCATGAAATATGCTTTATTTTATGTATAATCTATCGATTTTTTCGCCTAGACGGTCGAAATCTGTCACTTCAGTGATGAAATTTTTTCGTATTATATGTTAATGTATACATTGATATATTAAACAACGAGATTATAATCGGACGAACTATCATCACTGAAATAGCGGGATATTGAATGATTAATTGTCGTATACTGCAATTTTTTAAGTATCAATGTGTCACATGAATTTTAGAACAGCTGTGAGGACTCCACTATATTTAACTTTATATTATACTATAGTAAAAAGTTACTACTGATCATACAACTGGCCCTTGAACGTACAAATAAGTAATTAATTCAGTACACCATAAATGACTCATCGAATCTCATGAACTATTATTCCTTTTTTATAAATTGCGTTCTTTATTTTTATTTGTTAACTTTGTTTCATTAATCACTTATTGAGTTTAAATACATCTACCGGTTTCGAAAATACAATTTTTTTCTACAGGATGTCAATATTAACTAAAAACATATATTATTATTTCTTTATCAGAATCTATTTTTAAAAAACAACAATTATTTGAAAAATAAATTTAGTACATATCTCAAATTTACTCGAATAATTTTTAGAATTTTTTTTAGAATGAAACTCGTAGTTAAAGACAAAGTTAACAAATAAAAATAATGAATTTTAACCACAAAGTTAATATTGATAATTTCAAAAGTATAATTTGTAGTTTCTTTGCTAGTCGTTTAATTTACATCAAAGTGTCGTATTTCGATGAAACTGCATGAAGTGTTCACTTCCATTTCCCTCGATCTTAGATCATGTGGAATGTTGCGTTCTGACCGTTTCGATAGAGACCGTCTCTGTCCTTCTACATTCTGAGGGATCACTCAACGTCTCAAGACTGTCTCTTCGTGTATACGTCCGAAGTACGAGAAAATCCTAATTTAAATATCGATGACAGTATTTCGATGATTTTTAGTTCTTGCAGGACACGAAACAGCATATTTCGGAAACATCTATCATAATACATGTTTTCATCGTATATTGAGCTATAAAGTACACCAGAGATTTAATCAAAATCAGTAGTTGCAGATTTATACTTAGATTACAGGTTGAATTAATTCATTTATTTATTTATTTAAATACATATTTTTGTTATAACGGAGTTGAATATATTATATTATAAAATGGTAATATGTTTATTGTGTAGGATCGAGTAGACTCCACCTCTGATATATACAGCGTTATCCTGGCTACTTTGCTAGACTGAAGTCTGTGTTAAAGTAGCTAGTTTTTTTCGTGCTGTTATTTAAGATTCGAATAAAAATGGATGTTAAATATAAATGTATATATGGAATAAAAGAAAATGAAGTACGAGTGTTGTAGAATTAGTGAATTATTAGTGTAGGAACTGTATAGTGATTATGTTAGAATGTTGGATAGCCATACTTTTGATTGATCTCTACCCGATTGGATCATTTATTGGGTCCATATTTGTGTAATCTTATTGGAAATGAACGATTTCCAGATGGTTCTGAGTGTGTTGTACAGTTTCGAAGCCAAGAACATGTAGAATCTTTGATAAAATGTCGTTGTTGCTCTCGGAACTGGCGTGTAGATGTTCGTTGTTTGTCTTGTGTTGTGTCCATGATTTATTGCTTGGGGTGAGTTGTTGTTATCATGGAAAAATTGGACGAGTCTCAACATATAGATTTGTCTAACGTCTAGAGCATTGTACTCTTTAAATATAAGATCTGATGGAGATCTAAAGGGACGTCCATTTATTACCTTGAGAATTGTCTTTTGTGCTCTTTTAGCGGATAGTAATATTGTTTTTGCTGCTCCTCCCCAAACTAAAATAGCATAATTAATTAAAGAGTGGCAGAGTGCAAAGTACACCGATTTTAAGAGAATGTCAACATTTAGTTTGGTATTTCAGCATCACATTTTCTATATTTTTTTAGATGTATAATTTGGATTGCTGTTCTGCTAATAAACAATCATTCAGTATGGATTGGTGTATAATAAAAATATATTAATACATCTATTTGACAACTATCATATCATTAATACTTCAGAATAGTATAATTGTTGCGTACAGCCACAAAAAACAAGGGTGGTTAGCCGATGATGATTAGATAAGAAGAAATGAAACACAAAAGATATTCAATCTGGGGACGAGAATGCGTTCTCGCTCGCGACGTACTTTCACGATCTCTCAATCCTGTGCGATATAATAATATTAAAAATTGAAATTATCCACTGAAATTGTCAATTGCGTGACAAATTCTTTACTTATTGCTCGTATAACAGTTTGCAACCTACTGCTCATATAATATATTTGCAACCTACTGCGATGTCGATGACATTTGAAGCCTTACAAATAACTGCATACTGAAATGCAGCAAAATCATTTAATGTATTAATATATTATTATGCACTTTTTCTGTTAAGATGTTCGGTGGAAGAAAAATTGAGAAGGAAGAAACGGCGAGCGGTACATTAAAAAAAGGAAGTACCTACATAAAAATGTACGGCATACGTGAAACCAGCGCCGGCGTTACGCACAAGCGGAGCTGGCGCCTCCCTGTGTCGGTCAAATTAAAGGGGCGGCCTAAAAATATATAAAAAATGATAAACAAAAGTTGCAAAACGATTGTGTAATAAAAATAATCCAGGTATAAATTACAATAAATAACATTACAGTTATTTCCTAATAAATCAGTAATTTATAGCCGGCCTTGAGCAAGTTTCAAAATGACGGTCTAACAAAATACCGCCCCTGACGTGTGTGGTACGCGAGCGGCCGATTTAAGATCTAAATAAAATAAAAAAAAATAAAAAAATAATCTTGCCTCTGGCGGTAAAAAGTCTAGCGTCGGCGCTGCGTGAAACTACATCAAACTTCGACAAAATGGTTCACTGGCTCAATAATAACGTTACTTCAGATATCATACGCCCTTAAACTAAACTAATCTGAACATTTATACGATAAGTTTTCGTAATTGAGATTAAACGGGTCTCATGATAATATAGTTCATGATTGTACATCTCTAATTAGTGATGAGGTTGTAACTGTCATTGGTAACTGTATTCGTCAACCGGCGAGAATCGCGGTTCATTTTATAACTATGTTTAACACAGGTTGTATTATGATGAGCTTTCGTAAAGTGCGCTAAGAGAATGATTCATCGCTTCTTCTTTCTTCTTTTTTTTCATCTAGAATCGTGATCTGAGATCGATTCTTCAAAGAACTCCCGCTCTCTTAATTTCTTTCATATTTTTTTATATTTTATACAAACGTTGTGGTAATTAATTTTTATAAATCAAATAATTGTAATTTGTATTCCTTTCTTCCCAATGAACTATGCACACAACACATACAATTTCATGGTTGTGAGTGACTTGGGTTTTATTAAATCCATTTTATCATGTAGTTACTTCAATATTGATTTACTATCACTAATTAATAGTCTCAGATCTGGATATGCGAAAAAGTTGTCAAAAATAACTGCAATTAAATTTTGCTAACTGCTTGGCCCTGCGGGCGGCTAGTGTGGCCCCTTCGCGGCCGGTAGTGCCCGCTACGCGGTCATTAGTGACCGCTTGCTACTAGTCCTTGCAGTCGGCTATTTCGGCCGTTAAGTTAGGAAACGAACAAAAATGACATATAAGAATCGCGAATAGACAATTTCTATGTCAAATAAGATTTCATCCTTGCCATAGACAGCATAGATAAGAAAAAATGACTGATGTCAATATATTTGCCAGTCATCCGGTATAATTTGGCTAAAATATGTTATTTTTTTCTTATTCGTAGTGAAGACAGTCCACATTTCATTTCAAATTGAATATATATAAAAAATTAAAAAATTAAGTAATCTTAACTTAAAAACATTAAAAACACGTTTATTTTTTTCTTACTCGCGTCTCACAGACCTAGCCGTTGAACCAAGCATTATACAGCCATAATGACACTACTTTTAATACATCCAGAAAGACAAAAATCTTCCATTAAACTGTATACATAACACATACACACACACTCACACACACACACACACACACACTACTGTATTAACCATGAAAATATTAATTGTTAAGATTTACTAGTACCTACTGATTTTGTTATGAAAGTTATGTTTCAACAATTTTATTTTAAGAATTCTTCCGAATCATTTTTTTCGCGGCAGATACGAATTCAATTTTTTTTATCAATGCCAGATATAAAATAAATATTAGTATTCTCTATATATTTGAGCGCACAGTGGTAAACTGCATTATTTAATCTCGCCGCCATTGTATGGGAGATTGCGAAGAGTCAATAGAGTATGACGAAATTCTAAAAATAGCACTCTTCATATCTGTCATTTCCCTTTGTCAGTTTTCCTTGAGTACGGTCGTAGAAGCATCAACCTGTCCTCGGTCGACGGAACAACTTCTTCATCGAGCTGTCCACTCCTCTATTCAATATCGAAAACTTGACTTGGTATATGACTTCGCGCTGTTGAGAGACTCTCCAGGCTCGCTCCATACAGCCGGTCAATTTTTATTTACGTATTTATAGAACAAAACAGTCGGCAAAGTTTTAACGTAAAATAGAAGCGACCATACACAAAATTTGTAAAATCAAAATATTTATTTATTTATTTTTAATATAGTGCATACATAAGTATTTTTAAATATGCTCTAACATAAACAAGATCAAAATCGTTTGTTTTTACATATTTGCTAAGTTTAATTTTGAATCTATGTAGTTTCTCCTCCTTTCTTATGTTTTCTAGCATTTCATTAACAATGTTCATCGCATTGTACATCATCGATTTTTGAGATTTAGCCTTCTTCGTCTTTCTTCTTTTCCTCTTGTATGATGTTCGTGCTCATGTTGATTTGCATCAATTTTTCGTATAAATTGACTGAATTGATTTAAATGATTATTTTTTAAATAAATTAAATATATAAACTAATCATGAATATATTTTCCTGCTTTGTTTACGATTGACTCCCAAGATTCTGTTAGTTTTTCGATTCCTCATCTGAGATAAATAGGTCGTCAATCCAATATCGAAAGAGATTCCTCAGAGATTGTCGGATGAATATCTGATGGAGTTGTAGAAAATCCTCCAAGTCGAGCACTTGTTAGTTGTACGCTGACAGGCGTTATCATGCTGAAAAATGATTTAATGCCACCTTCCCGGCAGCCTCAGGCGATGGAGTTACATTCTTCAATTAGTATTTAGTGTTCGATTCATACTTTAACTCTCTGATTAACACAAACTTTCTTAATAAAAAAAAAAAAATTCAAAACGTCTTTAATATAATATGGCATTTAAATGACATTAATTTTAAATTAATTTAAAAATGAAAACAAATAGGCTACGAGCTTACGCATCAACTTTTCTTTTTTTTGGAATTTTAGCTTTAATATCTGGATTTGAATGCAAAAATTCTCCAAACTTTTATATCGTCCTGTCAGATAAAATTTATCACTACTGTTATGCACAAAGAATTGTTCTGTTGTTGGGATAGAATTCTTAAAGACGAATACATGGTGTTTAACGAATAATTTTATTCTTAAAATGTACTTTCATTCTGAAAACATTAATAATAAATACAAAGTTATATTTAAAATTATTAAGGATTTACGTAGTAAGAATAAATTAAAGTTCAAAGGTCATTTAAAAATAATTTAAAATAATTATAAAACGGTCCTTAAACCGAATTTGCGAAATAAATATGAAGCCGTCTCTTTCAAATCATTCCAATAAGAAGCCTTACGGATGACCCAGTATAACACATGTCACCCTTCGAGTTAGAGAGGGATACAGCGCTAACAGTGAGAGAAAATTCGCACGAGTCGGAAAGAGCAGAGTATATGTTTATCGTGGTATGAATCGATTACTATATTCTGTTTATCTACACAAAACGAGTAGTGTATAGTAAAAAATACATTTCCATAGAAAGGAATAAATCGAGTATTGGTACATTTATTTATATAAATATACAACGAATACATTTTCATCACAGGCATCAAAACTTAACACAATATTGATTGCAAACATGAAATTTCTCGTAGAATAAAATAGGTTTGTAGAGTATCCCAAGATACGCCGTTGAATACATAGATGGCAGTATTGTCGACCTTTTAATGGTATATCCAATTAAATAATTAATTTACTCCTGAGGGTAAAAGATTAATCATGGTAAAAGTTTTGCATAAATTATTGTTAACATTTAACATTTGGAATATATAATTAATTCTGCTTTCCGTAGACTTTGTTTCGACACATTTTCTTGTTAGAATATTTGACACGACGCTTCATACCACTCTCTCTCCGGATACTTTCTCACGTATTGACTCACGGATGATCGATTCTTTCACTTCATCTAATTTTGTACCAATACACATCCTTAAATCGAAATAATTCAATAAGAAATAAACAGTATTATGATCATTATAAAACAAATATTTTGAAATTAAATACCCAAAACAACAAAATACGTTCCTGTATTTCGTCTTCTTGATCTTGTCTCCCTAGTTGTGTATACTATACTCCTGTACAGACCCAATTGGGTTTATAAATTTTATTGCCAGATATCTTTGATGGTTTCCTGTTGCTTTGTTCATTTTCCGTAATTTTGATATTATAAAAATCATTTTCACGTCATTTTTTGTAAGTTTTATAGTGTGCTGGAGTTAATGAAAATATAATTTACTATCACATAAATAACGAAAAGTTAAGTCCAGACCTGACAAAATATGGAAAGACCGCGGTATATCCAAGGTCATTGGTATTGTACAATCTATGGTGAATTCTATATTTTTATATGTTGTGGAATTATGGACCCTAAAGGCAAGGGAGAGAAGATGGATTGATTGATATCTTTGAGATGTAGTGTTGGAGAGACATTCTGCACATACCATGAACGGCGAAACGTACAAATGTTCCCATTCTGCAGGAACTGAACATCAAGGATTGACTCTCAATCATTTGCCTGAGACGAAACCTTCAATTTGTTGGGCATCTTGTGAGAAGAGAAGATAGCTTTAGTGGGTCAAGTCGAAAGACGAATAGAAAGAAGAAAATCCCCCATCCGTTGGCCCGACCAAGTGAAAAATGCAACAGGCATATAGGTGATAGCCGTAAGATTTGCAAGATGCCGAGAATAGTGAAGGAGCATATTAAAAAGAAGCCGGGAGTTCACGGAGATCACGATTCCCAGTCATCAGGAACCGACATGGTAATATATATTGTAACGTTACGAATTCAGTCACCTGGGATTGATTTTTCCGTGATCGTGAAATTTGAGAAATGCCAACACTAAAATCACGCGTGTGCGGTCGAGCTCCGAAAACGTTGACAATTGTAGATAAAGAGACGCTTTCTGGTAGTCTTGATCGAGATACTCGATAATTATCAGTGTCGTCCATTGATATAAACAAAGAAAATAATTGTTTTTCCTTCATGGGAGAAAGACTGCCTAATGTAATTATTGCAGATATGTTGGATGGCCAATTTGCTACCCTGCTACTAGGAAGTATTGTACACGATCGATCCACGACCTTCTTTATGTAACGAATAAAAAAATATTGAATATGAACGAATCAGGATGAGATGTTTGACAAATTACCCAATTTTATGGTTACGATATTTGTTTCTGTTTGATTGAATTATAAAAAATTGATCTAGAAGCTCTCATATAACTTAGTATTCTTTTGTTGAACTAATCTAATTACTAATTATTATATTGCTATCAATATTATTTTTTCTAATTAACTCTCCATTAGTTCACAGTGATACTTTAATTATTACTTCACTCACTATGAGTGAAACAATTAAAATGTAAAGATTTCTTTAAAGATCAATTTTTGTTTGTTAAAATTTAACTTATCCTTTTAAATCACATTAATCTGTAATTACACGATTCATGCGATGAAAAACTAATTAATATCTGATATTATTGTTAAGATTATTTTCCATATCGCACAAAACTAATATTTTAACCCATTACTTTATTTTAATGAGATTAACGTTGTTTCTTCACATTTTGAATCTTTCTATTTATATTAGATTTTTGATCGTATAATATTTACGTTAAAGAGAAACAAAATTTCTTTATATTTTTATTTATGAATATACAGCTTCTTTAAACTAAAACCTCTTTCAATGCAGCTCCTAATGTGATCGTTATAAAGTACAAGAGACGGAACTAAATAGTTTCTGTAAGTATGCAATCCTGGTAATGAGGACTCACTGGCTCATGCTCTGTTAGCTGATATATATACATATATAATATAATAAATTGTTTATATAACGTATAATTATTGTTTATATAACGATACTGTTGGCATCGAGATGGAAACTGACCATTTCCTGGTCGTTTCAAGAATACTTTTATTCCAAGGATGGCGGTTCATGAAAAAAACAGTATCGGCGCCATCTAGAATCAAAATTTAGAATCTGCAAATGGATGATGTCAGAGAAAATTTTAAAAAGAAAGTGTGTAAAAAACTGAGTGAGCAAGGAGCAAGTGATCTGAATATAAACAGCGCACGGGAATACATTAAGGTTACTTTATGCGAATCAGCGAAAGAAACCTGTGGCAAAGCTACCTAAGGAAGGAAGAAAGGTGATGCATGGTGGGACGATGTCATAAAGGAACTTGTGAAAAAAAAAGAATGCGTGGCGCTATCTGTTGACAGTAAATGGAGATAATAAACGAGAGCAAAAGACCTGTACAATGCCTATAAGAAAAAAGTTAAATCTGGTGTGAATGGAAAAAAAGAGCGGCTGAAAAGAGAAGAAGGGGTAAAATGACTGAACATTTACAGAATAATACAAAATTCTTCTGGAAGGCGGTTAAAAAATCCCTCATGAATGCTCTCATCACTTAGGCGTATATGTGGCAAATCTATTTATGACAAAGTAAAGAATGAAGAAATAAAGAAAGAATGTAAAGCTGATGTTAGTATAGTGAGTAAGATTAAGAAAGAATCACTTAGGTGGTTTGGTCATATGGAACAGATGAATGAGAAGGAAATGGTAAGAAATATATATGACGCAAGTGTTGATGACACCAGAAATAGAGGACGTCCGCGGAAGACTTGGCACGACCAGATAAACCAGTTAATGGAGAATGGTTCTGTTAGAAACCTCAACAATCGGTGAGCTTGTATGAGAAGATGTATGAATGTGGATGAGGCGAGAATTATGTGTCAGGACAGAAGAGTGTAGCGCTCTATCCTCTCTGCCTACCCCTGTGGGGAAACGGCGTAATGGTAAGTAAGTAAGTATGTAAAGTTTATATAATATGTTTGCGTCACTTTCTGATTAATAGTTATTCTTTAGGGCCACGCGGAAAAAAATTGCGATCGCCATGGCCAACCTCATCTTCTCCCCGTAGTATAAATGTGTATTATATCAAATGCTAACCGTTACAAGTTTTGCTTGGTTGTACTCTAGAAACCTGAAGAAAATATATTCACTCCATCCCGCTCTCCCGGATGTTTGCGTACATCGTTACCTTCTTCTACTTCTTCTTTTAAATAGGCAATCCACCCTTCAAGAGTGATTTGTGTCATTAATCAAGTTAAACACTTAGTTTTATAGAAAAAAGTTATAGAATAGAAAAAAAATATTATAGAATAGAAAATACTATATTACAAGTCAATACTATTGTCCTTTAAAAAAATTGCTATCATATAGATTAAAAGAGGCTAGTTAAGGGGAAAGAAGATGACACAAGTTAACCGGGAGCTGAAAATTACCATTGACGAGACCACTGTAAAGAAAACCTGCGATCCGCAATGGATAGGTAAAAAATACATGGTCAAGGGTTTCCTCCTCGGCACCACACTCATACATTGGGGAATCTATCAAGTTCAATCTGAACAATTAAGAGGCTACCTGGCAATGCCCAATTCTCATTCTAGAGATATCTGATACTGTTCTTTTGGAGACTTTCTTTTTTGAAAACCGGGGATGCGGGGAATGGATCCTTGAATTAATTTAAGACGATTGCCTTTATGATTATTTGGATCCATCCATTATGCAGTCTAGATAGAATTCGTGCGTTTTTTTATCATATTAAGTCTTTCATTCATCGGGATGTGGAATTGATGGGAGAAAACTCCGAAAGAGTGGCCTCCTTGGCTAGTTTATCAGCACATTCATTTCCACTTCGTTATCTTTTAAGCATAAAATAAAGACACCTCCCACCTCCACTACCTAATCGCATATTTTAAATCGATATCTAATTTGAATCCCAAGCCAGGGTAATCTAAAAGTGACGTTATCATTTAAAAATGAAATAATTGTATTTTAATAATTTTTAAAATTTATATTTTATGTAATACCGTGCTTCCTTGATTATAAAACCCATGTTCCTATTTTGGTGTCTCTTAATTCGGGGTGCATCTTATAATCGATGGCGTCTTATAATCGCTGTAAAATTCCGCAGTCGTGATGGATCATCACTGACTACTGGTAGAACTGAGTCGAAAAGTGATTTAGAAAAATCGGACACCGAATCTGAAGAAATTTCAGGCTCTGATTGTGATAGATAGTACATAAATAATACGGATATTTTAAAATATTTTTTATTGTGATTGTTTGCCTTTATCTATATAAAGTTTACATAATGTTTTTATTTTTATTATTGGTAAATTAATCGCGT
Source organism: Eubasilissa regina (assembly GCA_022840565.1). Lineage (NCBI taxonomy): Eukaryota > Metazoa > Arthropoda > Insecta > Trichoptera > Phryganeidae > Eubasilissa > Eubasilissa regina. The sequence continues at coordinate 7,096,854 of JAINEB010000017.1, forward strand.
TATTGCGTTTTATAATAAATGGCATCTGATAATCGAGAAAATACGGTATTCTACATTGCCTGTACATTTTAATTACTTGTGAGGTATTGAATCAAAATCAGATATGTCCAATTTGTATGGTTTTTGAGTTAGGTATGTACAAATATAAAGCAAATTAATGTTCTTAAGACTAGCCTATCGAAATTAGATAACATAATATTACAGAATTTCATACAAAACGCATTTAAAATTATCTTACTTCAATCGCAGACATGTCCAATAGATAATTAATTCAAACACAGATAAATATGTTTTCAGCCAATAGGACGACAGTATTTGGCCATGTGACCTGCGGCTATTAGCCGTGTTTAATATGACTCCAAAGAGACAGGTGTGGTATAATGTTTTTTAGTTTTGCATTTTACTCGAAAACAGGTAAAGTAGATATGTCTGGTTTTGATTCTGGACCCCGAATTTATTTAATCGTACTGTATACATTTATTTATAAATTTAGTTTATCATACGAAGAATACACAAAGACAGCGTTTATGTCATAATAGTTAAGAGACATTCAAAAGTATATTATTAGATAGGAGAAGAATTTTGAGGATAAACAAGAAAGATTAGATTAAAATAGAAGTAAATTTGTGAATACCTTCACATTTAAGTTATCGTTTCATTTTTAGTGTTTATAGTATTTCACATACGTTTGAAATATATTTGAAGTTTTTTCTAGTATTATATTCTATTGAACACAATATATATAAAAAATACTGCCATTTGTAAATTTATATAAAACGCATGAGAAATACTAGAATAATAAAAAAATATCTGTGGAAGCCCTGAATCGTAACCTGATCGTAAAACTAGGCTCTTAACATTCATTAACTATCCCGGTACCGACGTCAGGCGACATGTGACAATAACATTAACTGGAAACCATCGGAAAGAGCAACTTGTGACTACCTTGCACTACATGCACGTAACTTTGTATAACAGTATTTAATAAATCACGCATCAATCATAATTAGTTTATCTTATTTTAACCTGTTCTAGTCTTCCATCAATATTCCTCACACTTCTCGATCATTTTCAAACACGTGAACGCTGTGGAGAAATAGGGCCTTCACACATACAACCTTCTGATCAACACTCTTATAAAAATCATCACTTTTGTTCTCCATATGTCTATTTGAATGTCGATGACAAATTTTGTTCAAACCGATTAGTAAATGAACAGACATGAAGTAAATTGTATATATAGAAGAACGTTAGTTGCGAGATGAGAGACATTTTACACACATTATTTGTAGAAACATAAATCCGATAGTTTATGATACATATATGTAAGAGTAAAAGTATTTACTTTTCAAAAATTAAACCTTTGTATAAACAAGACATGTTTTTTATATTAATACATACAATATTGTCAGCTTTTAAATTTTTGTTTCAATCGAGTCATATATTTAAAAAAAATTGCGGAGCTATTGGATTACGTAAATGGTACCAAAATGCTAACGTGAGTGACACCAAATTGAAAATGTTGAAATAAGAAATTCGCGTCAGTTCATGTCTATATATTTGGTAGTCTGCGGTTGTATAAACATTTTTTTAACGGAAAAAAATTCGGAATATGAATTTTGTAATAAAAAATTACATCTCTGAAAATTTTTCAGTTGCTATTTCAGGAATGCCCGTCAGGCATTTTCGCGTGGAAATGTGTCGCGCGAGTCACAAACACTGAAAAATATCCGCGCCTTTTAGCGAAACGGCTATATCCGGAAATATAGGGTGTCGTTTCCTGAAAATCCGGGTTTCCACGCCACTTCCGGTTCCACCCAGATAGAGTGGCGCCTACACACGCGGGGATATCATGTCCAGATGCATATAACACCACGTGAGCTATATTTAATGGATAAAATTATCAACCTTATTTTTTTTATTTAGGGTAGATTTATTTTTTATGTTGCATTTTAGATTTATTACTTCCGAGAAACGTAAAATATTTAAAATACGTTGTTTTTATGGCTTTTATTACATGCCTATATATTTTGAATTACTTAATGAAATATTTGTATTGTGAAATTTTAATCGATAAAAATGTAAAATGTGACTAGGACTCTTACCTACAACCCAACTTACATCAGCCATAAGGACACAAGGTATTAACTGCGTGCGATAATATACACGCGTTAGCCTGCACCCGAACAGAACGAGCCACTAGTCGTCACTGTATGTTATCGTCTTCTGAGCAGCAACTCCAGAAGCCAAATTCGATTTTAGTTCGCTCACCTAGTGTTGGTCTCGACCTCATAATTTTATTTCAATATATTCAGTGTACATTCCGCGATACAATAGCACACGAAGGTATTGATTGAATATTAGGACAACCATACACTCACACAATTTTAAACCTTTCTGAAATTCTGTGATTCTTTAACACTCACATCACTTCATAAAGGGTGATTAATAAACCAAATCACAATCACATTCAACAAACGAACTTTACAAAGTACAGGTGATTATGTTCCAGGCTGGTGTTGTTTTTTAATAACTAAAGAATGAAACACATTTTTTAATTTGGTTTTTATTTGTCGATTACTTGATTTATTACAATTATGTGTAAAATATGACATCGGCCATGTGGCCGCCTCTGGCAGTGGCACAAATGCATGCTCTTTTAACCATATTTTTCATGACATTCTCGCACACTTCGCGTGTTATTTCAGCAATTTCATTTCGTGTATTGTCCTGTAGCATCGGAATTGTTATTGACTTATTGGCGTAGATCTTTCTTTTCAAGTACCTCCACATAAAACAGTCGGGAGCTGTCAAATCAGGTGATCGAGGAGTCCAGTCAATATCACCATTTTTTGACATTATGCGGCCGGAGAAAATTTCTTCCAAAATTTTAAGCGTAGCTCGGGCTGTGTGTGAGGTGGCACTGTTCTGTTAAAACCACAAGTGTTGCAGGCCCAATCGACCCGATTCTGCTACTATGAAGTTTTCAACACGTGACGATAGCGATCACCATTAATGGTTATAGCATTGCCATTATTATTTAGATAAAATGTTTTAATGACTTCAACACCTTGTTGAGATGTTAGATGCTCCATTATAAATTGTAATCAATGACTCTCTATTTTACCAAATGCGAACTGCGATGGCCTGGAACATAATATTCACCCTGTACAATGCGAGAGAATAAATAATCATTAAGGGATCACATTCTTAGTGTGAAGTTGTAATTATTCAAAACATAGGTGTATGATGTTTTTAACATAAATTAAATGAATTAATTAGAAAGATATACATATTAAATCGATTTCATCGAAAAATATAGTTGTTGCTAAGGGGTACGAACCTGGATCTCTTCTAATCCGGTGAACGTGCATTAACCGATTAAGCTATAGCACCACAGTGCGTGACGACAAATTTTCGAACTTACATGTTACACTTTTCAAATTAATACTTAATACATCTATCGTTCCATTATTTAAAAGCCATCTTCTTTATTCTTACGGAATCTCAAATACCTTTGAGTAATCCGATAGGAGACGGTAGGAACAAGAATATTTTTTGATAAAATTGATTTTATATGTACATATTTTTAATTAATACCTTTAATTAATATTAAGAATAAATAATCACCGACTTTTAAATTAATATTCTCGTAGAAATAAGTAACTACACTAGTTGATACATCCGGCGTTGCATGGGTTGCATCCCTACTTCTGCTTGATATGATCTTCATCATGCTCCCTTGTTGCTATAGCTGTCTCCATCCAGGCACTTTACATCTTCTGCATCGTTTCACATAATTTTTTATTTTTGGATAAGTCATTTATGTGAATAGATGCTGGAACTATAAATATTTTTTACAATATAAACTTCTTTATTTTTTATTAGTAATCAATTACATTTTTCTCTCTCTTTTTTTCCTTTATTTTAAAAGTACATTCCATTGTAGCTCTATTTCTCTTCATCGAGTCCTATTCTTTACTAGGTATTTTGTGTACCATTTTCATCTTCCCTTTTAGCATAGTTTTAAAATTGAAGTTACTGTCTTTTTAAATATATCGGTTAAATTCCAAGAAGTCTATGAATCTCTGGCAAATAATTCTATAATAGTTTAGACTAGATTGGAAAAAAAAGTCTTAGGTATACTGAACTTTAAACATGAATTTACGGTTTTTCTACTTCTTAAAGTTAGACCTTCGGTAGTTCTTTACAAGGACTGTCCACTTAAAATCGATGTTCAATAGAAAACTCAATAAAACTTTTCTCCGTCCTGTTTGAGTACATCTTGAACCAGTAAAGGATCGTTACCTCTGCACTACGGAATCTCTTTGAGATTTTTTTTAATGGTTTTTTTGTTGTCGTTCTTTCAACAAATAAATTAATGCATTTAATTGCAATATATAAATTTGAGTTCGGGAGAAAAAATATTTTTCAAAAGTGCAGTATTGAATATAATTTATTTGTGAGGTTTATTTCATATGTGTAATGTGATACGATTGAAAATATCCATGATAGATTTAGTTTATAGTTTAGTAACGTGTTTATCACACATAATATAATCATATAAAACTCTTTCATAATGCTATCCTAATTATGGATCTTCATTCCAATTTCATTTTTAATATAACCGGGCTTCTAATAACTAACATTCGTCTGTCTTTTATTATAATATGCAGAAAAAAACCGCCAATGACGAAAAATGAATAGTATTTTCGAAATTTAATTATAAATTAAAAATCAACCAATAAATATTATACAATAGTGTAATGTCTGTGGATTGATGATCGAGTGACAGGCGCATGCGCGTTTGACTCAAACGTGTATGTGTGTGTGTTGTGAGCATCAGCGGGCATGTGTAAGAAGGACCGGTAACCGAGTATGGTCTCCTTTCGCTATGCGTCACTTTTCGAATACAAATCTAATATAATTTAAAATATTGTCAGTCGGGAATGAATACTGGATGGATATAAATAAAATAATGTTACTACTCTACTTGAGTTTATTAGCACTACTTGAGTATCGAGAGAAACGGTAACCCTCATCGACAGGTGAAGTATTAAACTAACTACACACAAATACAAGAGACAAGGATTAGGTGGCAGACGTATAAGTAATTAGGTACTGGTAGGTGGAGGGGGAGTTACTGGTGGAGGAGTGATTGTAACGGGTATATTGAGAGGAGAGGAGATGAGTTCACACGTAAAGGGAATAAAATGAATAATTTTGAAAGTTTTGAAATAAATTGAAATACATTTGAACTCGGGTAATTATTTGTTAAATAATATTACATTTTCTAACTCATCTCCTCTCCTCTCAATATTCCCATTACAATCACCCAAGTAGAAAGTAATTCGGTCACATGGTCGCCTCATTTCATTGTTCATTCGACGGTGGTTGATAGAATCCAGAGAAAGTTTTTAAGATTCATTAATTTCAAGTTAAATATACGCTCTGAGGATATCAATTATATTATGATTATCTCTTTGGCCGACCGAAATTATTACGATGATATTTCTATACAGGATCATCAATAGTATCATAGACTGTCCCAAGATTGTTGGTCTGCTTGATTTTCACGCACAATTAAGGTCACAATTCATTGTTCTATTACAGTGGTAATGTCAGAACTCATACATTAGCTAACTCCGCAGCGGAATGAATATGCGGAGGTTGTCGACATTTTTGCTGTAAATTTATCTCTTTATAGGACTACATTATTACATTTCTTTGTGTTTTAAACCAATGGTGGCGGATAAATTGCTTTACTTCACAATTCATACTTATTTATATTTTTAATTTTGATTATAAAAAACATGCTGATATGTAATTTTTTTCTTTGTGTATTTATTGCACTTCTGATGAAATTTTCTATTATTTTACAAATTAAATTAATGCCTGATTAGAGCGTGTATAATAATAATAAATAAATAACCTGGTATTTTGAAAGGTAATGATATTTTATAGGCAACTGTTGTTTGATTGGTATACGACATGGACTGGGTGGGTGAGCGGACGGAGGTAATGAAATTATTGGGTTGTCTGATATGTCTTTGTAGTTTTGTTCAAATTATTTATTACATAATTAATTTTTTAACGAAAATTACAACATTTCAGTCAATGATGTATTCTCTATTATGTGTCAGGACTTCATTCCATTTTTCAATCAATTCTTTCTATAAAAGTCGATTGGTCTGGTATCATCGATGTTGAACATTTTATCATACAACGTTCATATTTAATGTTGAACGTTCATTTCGTGTGCATTTAAATAGAGGACGCTCATCAGTATGAGTCACCGACGTTCAGCGCAATATTCAGAACTCAAACGAATTATTCATAGTCCAGATGGCAGAATGCAAATGGAAAACGAACTTGTGTTACAGGAATTATTCTTCTCAGCGAAGCTCGTACATTTTGAAATAAAATATATATTTTATAAATTTTACCCTATTTTTGTCTCTGCTTTTATTTGTTTAATTAGTGTATCTTTGTTAAGTCTATGCTTTAATTAGTAAAAAAAATGTTTATTCAAAGATATGTAAACAATCTTTCTTTCAGTACAATAGGATCAGATTTTTTATGTAGGTCTATTATTAATGTATATTTTTAATGTTTTTGATCAATCGATATTTTGAAAAAATGTGACGGATAAGACTAGTCAATGTAGATATTATCACAAAATTTTAATCAAAATTTGATTACAACTATTTTGAGTTGTGATGTCCATAAAATGCGTATCCATGTCCTCTATCTTTCATACAAAATAACCATATTATTGTCAGTGCAATGAGGTAGTGGAGCATGTCAGAAACGAGGTATTGTAAGTATGTGTAAAAAAAATCTAGATCACCATGCTTTTTGAATTTTTTCAAAATGTTCAATACTTTCGGAGATATTGACGTTTAAAGTTGGGCTTGTTAAAAAACGGTCGGATCAATATCCACCGTGTGATGTCACATCTCACGTACATACCGGCAAGTACCAATACTAGAATGTTGAGTACCGACTTGTCGACTAGGAAGATGTGACGTCACATCTCTCGTGTGGCATAGACCGATAGTTTTTAAAGCGTGCAACTTGGAACATCTATAACTCTGCCGTATTTCAAGATATCGAAAAAATTCTTTTAGTTTTTTAAATGAGATTTTTCGAAGAATTTTTATAACAAAATAATTCACTATTTCATTCTCGCCACCTTTATCCTGGACACCTTTCAAAAGATGTCTGCATGATTTTCTAGCCACGATCTAAAAAAGTAGGTACATTCAAATCTACCTAAAACACATTCTTATGCAGATCAAATAATCACTACAAAAAAAAAAGTGTGGAGTGATTCAATTTTTCATGATGCCTAGATTGATATGAAGCGTGTGAGGCACGTAGGAAAATATAATAAAGTTAATAATACCAATTAGTAACTTGGAGGACTAGGCGTTGTCGAAGTTAATGTCATTTGAAGAATTGTGTGTAATTCTGAGAAACAAAGACAACGTATGAAAAGAAAAAAATAGTATGAAATTGTTATTGTTTGAATCTCAGATAGAAATTTATTTAATTCAAACTGGATATAATGACCGATGATTTGTAGTCACCCCGTTATGCGAACGTTTGATCAACGCGAACGATTAACACGTATCGACATACCATGTGTGCAGTGTGGATGATTAAAAAGTATGATATATTTACGTAATAATTTTTTTTTCATTTATCAATTTTCGATTTGGCACGCTTTAGGATGATTTGCTTATTTTTTTGTAGCATAAATGGTACATATAAAAAAATAAAGGTGATTCTGTTCTAAAGCAATTACCTGTACAGTTTTTAAAAGTTGTAATTGTTTTGAGGTAAGTAAGTATAATGTTAAGTAAGTTATATGAAAAAAGTGCAATCTGAAGTTATAAAATAGTATTGAAAAAAGTTATAAAAATATTATTGTCTGTCATATACAATAGTTGGAGACAAAAATGTGTAGGTAGTTAGGTTAGCACAAATAACAAATTAGATTCATTTTGCTTTCTACCCACATCAAGCAACCACTTTGTTATTTTTGACTTAAAGTCTATAATCACTTTAGTCGCTTTAATGTCTAGTGGCAATTTGTTAAATATTCGCTGAGCACAAAATAAGAAAGTTCGTTGAGCGAATTTGGTATTAAATTTTGGCACTGAAAAGAATCCTAAGGCTTTGCTCCTAGTTTTCTTTGGATTGGATTGTGGAAGTAAAATTTTTTTTTTTTTAATAGTTTTAAGATTGCTCTGGTAAACAGTTGTCTTATATCCCAAACATGGAAGGATTTAAAGAGTTCTTCAGAGTTATGTCTAAATGGACTCTTAATTACTATGATAACCCATTTCTGAGCCTTAATTAAAGAATTCATTGAAGTAAAAGTTGCACCGCCCCATGCACATATTACGTAACCGATGATTCATATTAATATTATCACATCTTACATATTTTCACTTAGATTTACCTTGTATATGCTTACATTTTATTTATCATATTGTATTACACATTACACATGTCAGTTAATTGATGGTCATGGAATAAAGTGTACATATAGCAGTGTGGTTTGGAACATTAGTTGCGGGACGAGGGGTATTCTACACACATTATTTGTGGAAACATGTATTCGATAGTTTATAACACATTTATACAACAATTAAAGTATTTACTCTTCGATAATTAAATATTTGTGTAAACAAGACGTATTTTTTACATTAATGCATATTATATTGTTAGCGCTGGAATTTCTGTTCCAATCGATTCATGTATTTTAAAAAAAGTCTCGGAGCTATTCGGTTGCGTAGGTAGTACCAAAACGATCACATGGGTGACAAAATGCAAATATTGAAACAAGGAATTCGCGTTAGTTCATGTCTATATATTTGTTAGTCTGTGGTACATTAGAATTTTTATTCTCTGATTTTATATACTATCACTTTTACCTTGCGTTGTATATATATATATATATATATATATATATATATATATATATACTTTCATTTTGTATTAAAATTGTGTTTTGCCTAGTATTTGATGAGCTTATTTGATTTTGCGAAATATGATTTGTTTGTTTTAACTTAATTTAAATGACCATCACGCGGTTTCCCAGCAGGAATAGGCAGAGAGGATAGAGCGCCACATTTTTCTGACCTGGCACAAAGTTCTCGCCTTATCCACATTCATACATCTTTTCATACAAGCTCGCTAATTATTGAGGCTTCTAACAGAATCATCCTCCAGTGTCTGGTTTACTTCAAGTCTTTCGCGGAAGTCTTCTATTTATGGTATCATCGACAATTTGTTTGCCAATTTACCCTAAAACAGGTTTGCCTATTTAAAAAAATCTATATGTTACAAACCGTTTTTTAACTATATAATATATATTAGATGTGTCTAAGAAAATAAAATAAAATAAATTACTAACGCAAGAATATTTTTAGCTATCTGTTTTTAGCTAAAGTACACAAAAAGGCTATTTTGCAAGTGTTATAACTGCATAAATTCGTTTGAGAACGTTCTTTATTCGAATCCAGTACATACGAGTACGCGTACCATTCCCGTAGAGACTGTCGGGCACCACAGACCTCCACACCTGTCTGTCTGACACATCCCTAGCTATTTTCACAGCATGGTCGCTAAGGGACTTGCTCTTTACATGGTTCACATCTCCCACGGGGAAAATAATGCAAATAAATTCTATACAAAACACTGTCAAGACTTAAATTTCATAAAAAAAAAATATATTTTTATACAAATTAAATTAGTTAACAAGAAAATATACAGAAAAAATCTATTTATCAAAAAATATTTTAGTTGCTATGGTGATCCGAACCTGAAAATTTTCCTATTCAGTTAAACGCGTTATTCTGTTTCGTCATATAAGTTTATGACAAATTATTGAACATATCGCACACCTAGATCAAAAATAAGACAACTCAAAAAGTCATTTTTCTATAGACAAAAAATAAAAACATTTTTCTCCATTTTTTGTTACTAAAGTTATGTAACTAAATAACATTTAAGTTGTAAATATATTCTAGAATGACATTATTTGAGAACTGGGGGTATGTTAGTTGCGTGTATGATGGAGTATCGGAATACAATAATAGCTAAAATTATTGTTTTTTTAAGTTATCTTAGTTTTGATCTACGAGTGCGATATATTCTATAGCTCTTTTAAATTGATACGAATTAAAAATCTTATATGGCAACTTCAACGCTGTATTAATATACACTGCGACGCGACTAGTGGCGTGCAGTAGGTATAGATTTAGGTTATGCTATTGCCAATGATATTATACCATCATATATAACAATATATATTGTACATAGGATTATGAACTTCAAATTTAACAACGTCTTTAGACAAAATAAATCCGTCGTTTATAATACCCTACCATTTATTTATTTGTAATTATTGTCATTAATTGTGATCGCTGTAGTCACATGTTGGAAAACTTATTGGTGGCCGAATCAGGTCGATTGGGTCTACAACATATATGGTTTTAACAGGTCGGTATCATCTCACACACAGCCCGAGTTACGTTTGAAATTTTGCGAGTTAATTTTTCCTAGCTGCATAATATCAAAGGTGATGATGTCCACTGGCCTCCTCGATCGCCTGATTTGACGGCTCCCGAATATTTTCTGTGGAGGTACTTGAAAGAAAAGGGTCGTCAATAAGCCAACAACAATTGCGATGCTACATGACCATATTCAAAATGAGACAAAATGAGAGGCGGCCACTTGGCCAATGTCATATTTAATAATTTAAATAAACCAAACAATCGATAAATAAAAACAAAATTTAATTTATTACTTATTTAAATTTCTACTTATTTAAAAACAACATAGGCCTGGTATCAACATTCACATTGTATTGCGCGTCTATGTGTGTTGTACGTACTATCCACTGGGAAGAAAAAATCATTTATTATTGACAATTTAAAATTTAATTTGTTAAAAAAACAGTTGCTTAATATTGTACTATGTGCAGGAAGGTACTTGGTTTATGTATATATATATATATATATTTTTTTTTTTCAAATTTTTAGGTAGGTATTGCGCGTAGTTATTTATTTATAAATACGTTATTTATTTACCTATAGGCTGTTAAAGGACATATTTTATGTACGTACATGTATACGAAATAAAATACGTAGTTACCATGGTAACGTACAAGTACGACGTATTTGTTTGTTTACTTTTTCGTCACGTAATGTTTTTAAATTACGAAATTAGAGAAGATACGAAGTATTATATACCTGGGTTGTAATATAAAAGAATGATGGGATCCTTTTGTTGAAATCAAACGTACGCCGTATTGAGCAAACTCGTGCAACCTTTATCCGCATGAAAAAAATGTTCTGCAGTCGTGATCTCAATCTTAGATTACGAAGGCAAATGGTCAGATGCTATGTGTTCTCGATTTTATTTTATAGAATGGAGGCATGGAAATTTACCGAATAAATTATAAGGCAACTTGAAGCATTTGAGATGTGGATCTATAGAAGAATGTAAAATCTAAAAATAAGCTGGATGGATAGAGTTGTGAGTGAAGATGTTATGGTTCGAATGATTTAAGGAAAATAAGTAAAAATCCGAAAACTTCAATATCTCGGAAACATACAGAGACATCTGGAGAAGTACGAGATCTTGCGCCTCATAATGCAGGGAAAGATTGATGGAGGTTGGGGCTCTGGAAGAAAGAGAACAACATGGCTGAAGAACCATAAGCAATGGTCTGGCCAGTCTACTGATGATTGCAAACGTTTGTTGAACGGAAAGGGAACAAGAAAATGAAGAAGACATTTATTTGGTAATGTACAAACGACTTGGCTCGCGCTCCCCCCACACTTGGCACATGTCGCACCACCCTTGCATACAATATGTTTTTCTGGTTTGCCCCGCCCCATCTCGTATACAGATTGTTGTTTATTATTTTGTATCTTCACACATCGTCCGAATTTTATTTTAAATTCAGACAGCGTTCTTTTGTTTTGTGGAAATATTTCTTCCTCCACAAAGATACAAATAATCCGCTTTTAGTATCCAACATAATATTCTAACATTCTATAAAAAAATATGCATTTTTTAACGCGCCTTTGCAACGTTGTTTCTTGGTACCGTATACCCAAAAATACATATTTTTATACTTATAAAAATTTTACAAAAAAGTCCTAACGAAGATACGTTAGTATCGAAGCTGATTGACGTAAAAATAATTCACAGTGGTTTATACAAAGTTAAATTTAGGAACAATTTTTAATTACGTCTCACTATTAACGCTACAAACATTAATAATAAAAAATATACACATTCTTTATTTATTCATTGCACATTATACTTTAAAATGTTTCGCTTTTTTGTTTCTTTTTCTAAAGCTAGTTTCATGACACACTTTAAACGAAAAGCCTCCAAAAAACAAAAGGTTGGCACTTTAGATTAGTGATGTTCTAAACTTCAAGCTCAACCGAGGCACTAAACCTCGACGGACCGACTAATAACAAAGTTGAATTAACTTTTCGTTGCGGTATGGGGCATCTCCGTTACCCTAGATGCAAATATCTTGTAATTCTATAATTAAATAAAATAATATTTTTGTTCGTGCCATATTCATTAGTACAATTAACCGGTTAGAATGGGGCATTAAAATGTTATCGCAGACAATTAAAAATAAACATACCAATTTTAATATATTTTCTCTCTAATGATCTTTTTATTTTTTTACAGTCTGATGATGTTTCATGGTCGTAGTTACAAAGAAGCGTTATGATACATCACCTCCGCGATTCACAGCCTATCTTTTGCAGGTTTGTTTTGATATTATCAGCCCATCTATATCGTGGTATTCCTCTCGATTTCAACCTTGTTGATTTGTATATAATGTATTTGCATGTTACGCAACTGCTCTCGCCACATGTCCTGCCCACTGCGGTCTACTTGCTTTAATCTTCCTCACGATATCTGGGGCATGTATACCGTTCCAGAAGTTTTAAGTGCTTTAATATATTATATTCTTCATTTATCCACGGCAGATATCCAACCAGCATCACCATAAGTATTTCTCTATCTGGTATGATAAACGACGATATATTTATTTCACAGAACACCCAATTTTGTCTTAAAAAACGACTGAACTGGCCCTGCTTCGGATCTCATTAAAATTCATGAACAGCCAATTTTGATCCCACTGAAATCCTGAATCAAGACACGGCCCAACGGTTCCATTTAACAATTGAAAAGATTTCCTTCGTCGCAGGCGTCGGGAGCCCTTACTAGCTGATGTATTCGAGTGCTTAAATCTCGAGTTTATCTTATTTTCACACCGTTTTCGAGATGTTTAAAAAGCACTCAACCGGCAATGCTGTGCTCCCGCACCCTGAATATATATCCCGAAAGCACAACACGTGACACAATTGAAAAAAATGCGCCACTACTTAACAGTATTCAAGATAACGGTGGGCGATTCCAAGCTGATCCTAAAAATGATTGAGTTTCTAAAAATATACGTCTAAAAATACACAGGGTTATCCAATAAGCGTGATTGACCCTTAAAAATGAATAAAAAATTTAAAAACCAAGTATGATATTATTAGGAGTACACATTTTTATTGTGAAGTTGTAATTATTCAGAACATAGTTCTGTGATATTTTAAATAGATGCCTCTTTCAAATAATGGAACGATTAAATGTATTAATTTCAAAAAGGTAACATAAAGGTTCGAAAATTTGTCGCTAAAAATATTGTCGCTGTAGCATAGTTGGATAATGCACCTTCCCCGGTTTGAAAAGAGATCCAGGTTCGAATTCCGGTGGCGTAACAACAATATTTTTCGATAAAGTTTATTTTATATGTATATCTTTCTAATTAATGTATTTAATTCATATTTAAAGTATGATATTAATGATTTTATTATATTTGAAAGATCATTCGATGGCATTAATAATTGAATATAATTTCATTAAACAAATAATAGTTATCTCATAGAGACGAAACTATTTTTATTATATTTAATGGAAAGATTTGGAAGTATCGATAATTGTACGGCTTACGACCTATCTTCGGTCGGCTTAAGTGATCACTTTTTATATATATATAACGTTCAGATACATTCGAATCATCCGGGTTCGAATACCGGTAGTGCAACAACAATATTTTTCGATAAAATTGATCTATCTAATTATTGCATTTAATTAGTATTTAAAATATTGCAGATTTATGTTCTGAATAATTACAACTTCACAATAAGAATAACAAGATAATGAAAGTTAAAACTTTTAGATGTAGTTAAATATTTCTGGATCGCGAGCGAAGACAAATTGAGATATATAAATTCAGAAAAGACGGTTATACATTCTTCACAGATTCTTCAACAGTCTGTCAAGTCGTGGAACACCACCGATAAGAATTCGGCGAGGCAATCGTTCACACTGACGGCTGAATAAAAATGTTATTACTTCACTGGAGTGCGCGTCGTGTTTGTAGGCCCGAACCTCGCGCCGTATGGAGCCGACCCACTTGCTCGATCCACATTAAATCGGCGGCATTGTCATGTTGTTAGCGGAAATACTGTGAAAGCAAATGGTGCTAGACGCTGTTTGCCAGTTGGACTTAAAATATATAAATATATATGTTAAAGGAGTGTAGTCGATATGATGCTGTTTATATATTATACACAGTTAACATGCTCGTACAAAATTGTATTAAAATTACATATGAGAAAATAAAACACTTGCTTTTCATTCTACTCGTTTAATTTACATGAGACGCGTTTCGCCTTGTAAGGGCATTGTATTGCACAACAATGAGGGCGGACCCACCGCTTATTTCGGTCCTACTTATTCGTCGCACGGCCGAAATTTTTTAATGTTACTAGGTAGTTGTTCGATAGCGCCCAGAATATTGACAGGACGATACCGCACGGCTGCCAAAACAAGATTTGCCCTCATTGTCTCCGGTCGACTCGCTTTATTAGCAAATAAATAAATTATATTTACAATACACAACATTATGATGAAATAAAATAATATAATTAACGAGATCGGGGAGCAGAGGGCAGAAGTGAAGAGGCACTCCCTTCCGCCTTCCGGGAAACAAAACGACACAAAAATAAAACATATAAGAGACTCACCCTCCACGCACCACTGCCGGCAGATTTGACCCACAAAACCAGTACATCGCAGATCATATTTGGGCAGAAGGTAGAAAAAAAAAAATAATAAAAGTCGCCATATAATTTAAAGGTGTGATTTTTTGGCATCGGCGTGATGCCAAAAAACCCGTGGGATAGATTTCAGGAAAACAAATACGTCTTAGTAAAACGTCACAGCGGTGGCCTATTGCTGTGTAGGTACTTGTGAATATGACTGTATGTATTATTATGTACCTGAATTAAAACAGAGTATTCTGCTGGCGGAAGCCATTCTCGATTTTGCCGTGTAATATTGAACATCTTTAGTGTTTCATTTCTTTCAACCTCATAATCATCATCATAACGCCGGTTGAGAGATCTAGCAATTTAACTCAACAACTTGTATTTATAACAATAATAGGGGACAGCTATATAGTAGGCGAAACGCGTCTCAAGTAAATTAAACGAGTAGAATCGAAAAACAAGTGGTTTATTTCCACACATGTGATTATGTTCTATAGTTCTACAAATTTACATCGGAAACAGTAAATAGATATTAAAATTGATTGAATACATTTAAAAATGTTCTTACGTTTTCATGGCCGTTCAGAATCTTCTGTGTATAGTTTTCTGGACTAATCTGCCGTGTTCCATTGCAGAGTCAGATATACATAGAAAATTAGCCCAGAAAACTATACACAAATGAATACATTTATGTCACTACTTAGTACTTCTCTACTTTGAGTTAACCGCTCCCCCCCCCCCGGATGTACATAAATTTAATTGTTTTGTAAGATATTAAGTAGTAATTAATAAGTTTTTGCGTTTTTTTTTGTGCTCAAAATTCTCACTTCCTTTTTTAATTTTTATCACAGACCACCAAATGTATATATAGACATGAACTAACGTCAAATCATTTTGGTATCAAATAGCTCCGCAACTTTGTTTTAAAATATGACTCGATTGTAACGAAAATTTAAACGCTGACAATATAATATGCATTAATGTAAAAAATACGTCTTTAATTTTCGAAGAGTAAATACTTTTATTGTTGTATAAATGTGTCATAATTTATCGGATTTATATTTCCACAATGAATTTTTGTATACTTTATTTCATATCTATTCATTTACCGATCTGTGGATTTTTATGGATTTTAAATTCATCATTACCACTATGGCTCTATAAGCCCTGGTGGGTCCTTGTCTATTAATTTTAATCATAAATTAACTCTACTGAGAACACAACCAGAGGGTGTGAAATATATAGAAGTCACCTTTCTCAGAAAAGTTTCTGGTACGAATCTCAGTCTCAGTAATAAAACTACTTGTACTCACTACAAGCATTTTTAAAAGATTGGAAGGGTTGTAAAATGCTAATCTTGGGAAGGTACTTCACGCTAGAACAAGTAAACTAAGGATACAGGATCAGGACGAATAAATAAATAAACGACAGATGTACAAATGTACGTTTAAAATTTAAGTTTAGATTTTAATTTACAAGAATAAATTAATATAAATTAAATGTATTGATTTGAAAGTTATACATATAAAATCAATTTATCGAAAAAATATTGTTGTTCCTACCGGGATTCGAACCTGGATTTCTTCTTATGCATTAACCGATTATGCTACACTAACACAGTAAGTTGACGACTAATTTTCGAAGTCATATACTGCACTTTTAAATTGATACACCTGTCGCTCCATTATTTGAAAGCCATCTTCTTTATATTTACTACATTACATTTTATTTGTATTAAAAATATCCAAGACCTATGTTTTGAAAAACACAATTAATTTGTTATTATAATTATACCAGATATTTATTAAAATCATTAACATTTTTTGTTACTATAACACCACCCAACGTCTGCGTTTCCTTATCCTAGAAGGGTCGAGGGACTAAATACTCGACAAGGCGCTTCCATCGTTCCCTGTCTTGTGCTATTTCGATACTAGTTAACCAGCCAATGCGTAATCGTTTTTGTTCTGTATCACAACTTAGTCTGGAGTGATTCGCCGACTGCTGAGTTGTCATTGGTTAAGTCATATGGAAAGTATGAGCGATGAGAGACTAGCAAAGAAAATACATGGATGTGAATGTTGCAGGCAACAGGAATAGAGAGCATCCGCGAAGAATCTGGCATGACTAGATAAACCGATTAGAGGATATTTATTTTTATTAAGGAGAACACATTCATATTGTGATTTAATTATTCAGAACATAGGTCTGTGATATTTTAAATACTAATTAGATGTATTAATTAGAAAGATATACATATTATATCAGTTTTTTCAAAAAATGTACTTATTATTTGAGATTTCTTTCAAATGGCTTTTAAATAATGGAACGATAGATGTATTAATTTGAAAAGTGCAACATATAGGTTCGAATAGTCGCTGTAGCATAGTTGGATAATGCACCTTCCTCGGTTTGGAAAGAGATCCAGGTTCGTATCCCGGTAGCGCAACAGCAATATTTTTCGATAAAATTGATTTTATATGTATATCTTTCTGATTAATACATCTAATTCTTAATTAATAAAGATAAATAAATATTTAAAATATTTATTTTTCTTTATTACTTAAGTCATCATTGATCACTTAATATAGTAAAATATTTATTTCCCATAACAAATCAGCCTCTTTTTAGCTCTGTTTTCTTTCTAAAGAATTTTAAGTCAGACAATCTGACTACATGGGTCACTAAATATGTATATTTACGGAATACCATCTGTCAGATTTGCTATTCACTTTAAGAATTTAATTCTTATCAGCAAAATGACTATGATGGAATTTTTTACTCGATAAATTTGATTAAAGATTTAAAACACAGGCAACTGTAGATTATTGGTAAAACGATGACAAACTGAAGCCAGTGCTTGAGGTGGTGTACTTTATTTAAAAAAAAATTGAATAAAAATCTGATTGCGTCGTTCTAAATTCAAGAAGCATAAAACCGAACGCTGCAGCATCGTTTGGATGAGAATAATGCAAATTTGAAAGCAGGGTTATCCCAATATCTACTTGTACGATGTAGATGTAGTAAGGGGTGTCCTATAATTTTATTTATTATTATTATTAATTTTAAATACTAAATTAATGTATTAATTATAAATATATACATATAAAATCAATTTTGTCGAAAAATATTGTTTTAGCGTCACCGGGATACGAACCTGGATCTTCATTTCCAATCCGGTTCGTATCCCGGTGACGCAAAAACAATATTTTTCGACAAAATTGATTTTATATGTATATATTTATAATTAATACATTAATTTAGTATTTAAAATATCACAGACCTATGTTCTGAATAATTACAACTTCACAATAAGAATGTGTTTTCCTTAATATTATTAATTTTATTTTATTATTGTTCAACATTTTTATTCGATATTAAAATATAAATTAATGAAATATATTCGATATAAAGCTTTAGCTTTATTTTTTTTTACATTAAAAAGAACTGTACAATTTTAATTTTAATTCTGATGATAGTATTATAAAAATGATTGAATATTGAAAAAAAAAATTTTTTTTGGGAAAAAAATGTGATCTCGGTACCCGCTATGCAAGATGTATAGCCGTTTACTTTTTATTGACTTATAATGATTTACATTTAAATACATATATAAGTAGGTATATTTATTTATTTTATTTTTATCATATTTATTTTTTTAAATCGCAAAAAAAAAACGGTACTTGTATATTACAAATATTTATTTGTAAAAAATAGGCATCGGTAAATGTTTTCAAAGTAAAATTTTTTCGAATTTTTGAAGTGACAAAAAATACGTTTAAATATCACAATTTCACATCATGAATTTATCATTTCATTATCATTATCATTTATCAATTAATATATATTTGGCATGTGTCAAGAAATGTCATCAGAAAAGGCTATTATTTAATATTTGTTCTCAAAACAATAATATTTTTAAAAATTTATTTTATTGTCATTTTTAATCTAGTATTTAATTTATTGAGTTTATGGTAATATATAATTAATAATACAGATAATTTTAATCACGTAAATAACTCATATTTGAAATCTAAATTGTTTTAAGATTCTTATAAAATTAGCAATAATAAATAAAGCTTTGTGATTAAAATTCATATTTTTATTTATTATCTTTGTTTTATTAACCACTTAATTGAGTTTACATACATCTACCGGTTTCGAAAAATACCATTTTCTTCTTCAGGATGTCATAACTAACTAAAAACGTATATTATTGTTTCTTTACCAGAATCTATTTTTAAAAAAAAACAATTATTTAAAAAATTAATTTAGTGTCTAACTCAAATTTTATTATTATAATTTATTTTAGGAAAAAATTTTAGAATGGGACTCATAGTTAAATTGAGTTGGTTGTTTATAATTTTTTGATTAGTTTTATATGCTCTATTTATCTCCGACGATTCCAAATTATTTAATTTGTGACAACACCGTTTATATACAA
Source organism: Eubasilissa regina (assembly GCA_022840565.1). NCBI lineage: Eukaryota > Metazoa > Arthropoda > Insecta > Trichoptera > Phryganeidae > Eubasilissa > Eubasilissa regina. Next base: position 7,116,459 of record JAINEB010000017.1, read on the forward strand.
AATTGACAATCCCAATTTTTTATCAAAACCATGACCATTTTGTATCAAATGATTAGAAAAATCTGAAAACCCACTATTGTTCAAACATCTCAAATGCTCCCTTACTCTTATATTAAAATTTCTACCCATTTTACGAATATAAAATGCAGCACAATCCTTGCAACTAAGTTTGTAGACACCAGTATTGTTAAAGTTATCATCTTTGTCTTTAGAATTTATGGGTAAATTTCCTATAATATTATTTGTATAATATATTTAAACTCAATTTAGTGGTTAATAAAACAAAGATAATAAATAAAAATACATATTTTAAGATAACACAAAAAATGTGTAAGATGTATGAAAGTTTATCCAAATTTAATAAAATAGATATAATAATTAATTATGGCATCTCCTAACGGGTTTTACTCAAAGGTATTTGAGATTCAATATAAAGTTGATTGCTTCAAAAATAGAATTATAGATGTATCAATTGGAATATGAGTTCAAAATTTATCAAAATGGTGAACACGCTTCCTCGGATTGGAAGAATCCCGGTGACATCAAAATATTTTTTCGACCGATAGATTTTTTCTGTGTACCTTTCAAGTTGATTCATTTAACATGTATCTAAAATATTAATCACCTAAATATTATAAATAAAAATGTATATAATTAAGTTAAATGTAACGAAAAATAACCAGTTGTAGGACTTGAAATAATGAAATATTTGATAATCTATCAAAATGCAGGGAAAAATAATATATTAATGAAAAATAATAAAGAATTTTGGGATGCCCGATATTATGACGTTTTTAATTTTATATGATTTGTTACCCGATGCTGAAATAATATATTTGCACAAGATGTGCAACGATTTATCGCAAAATTGTCTTTGTCTGAACAAAGAAAGTAAGAATGCAAGTTTGATCAAAATGCAGTCTCGACAAAAACACTTAGTTTTTAGTCCATCCCCAGTCAAGAACAAACTAGAAACAGAGGGATGAAAGTGGGATAAGTTTAGTTATCTCTGTTTTATTTGTTGGCCATCATTTGTGTTTGATGCCCTTATGGACTGGCCGTCTACTTGGGGTAGGTAATGTATTATACGTATATTTTATGAGCCGTCACCCTGCACGTGAACACATTAAAACAATATCCGTCTCTGGTGCATTGGTGATTGGTCACTTTGGTTTGGACCCTATATGTTTGATAGGTGAGTCCTTATACGACCTTGTTTATGGGCGCATGCAGGGTCACCACATAAACATTGAAATTATATTAATTCTGATACTTTCACAAGTAATTTTTAATTATCTTCTACATATAAGAAAACTATAAGTTCGCAATGACTACGAATAAGTCAGTGAATGATAACCCACCACTTACCTAGGACCAATTTATGAGTAAAAGCTTCCATATCTGTCCTTCACATTCACCGCCAGGTTGGCATTTTTTAACACTACATGACAACCATGCTATGCCGCAATGCCGCATAGCGGTAATGCAATATGGCATGTCTGCCAACCATAGACCATTCCTTATAGTGCAGTAAACAATATGTATTCTATAAAACAACATAAATACACAAAATACAATAGATAAAATAGAGGCAATTGGGACAGTAAATGGCAGTTCCCGAGTTCTTCACACATTTCTTAAAGAGGGAAAAAATAAAATAATACACAAAAACAAAAAAGTTTCCTTCCGACAAAGTGAAGCCAGGACCGGCAGATACTAAACCTTAGGTTTTTAGGGCAAAAACGGGAATGAAGGATGGCTCTCCTCCTTTTTCTAAACACCTGATCGTCTCAAAATCTTTCATCGAGGCACTCACACACTTACAAACACTCGGAAAAATCCGAAATTTCTTCGTTTCTCATCAGGTCATCGCTCCAAATCGGATGATGACCTGCCATATTTAATCTCGCAAGCATATTCTCCTTAGCATCCCTCATAATCTCACACACCCAAGGTTTAAGAATATGTCAGTGACTTTATCTTTCTGCGATCTCTCATCTCATGAAATGGAAGAACTGCTCCATCTTAAGAAATATAAAAGTCCGATTGGTTAAACCATGGTATTATTTAAAGGCTTATTTTGAGCTGAAACATGGATTTCAAGAAGCAAAAAAAAAACATGCTAGACTCCTTAAGAGATGCTGTATGTTGTACAACATGGACTGCAACCGAACGAATTCTGTTCATCAGGAATTCTGTACACATCTTACTAGAAGATATGGAGTCAACTTAGAGATATTGTTGATCACTAGAAGTGTATAAAAATGAAGAGCTAAAAGTCGATCCTCAACAAGATTGACTCATCAACAACGAGAAATAACCAGAGAATCGTATTTCGTACTAAACAAGGCCAAGAATAGCAAAAAGTGAGTGGAGAGAAAGTAATATAAAATACTTTTGAAATTAGCAAAATTAACTTTGTGGTTAAAATTAATATTTTTATTTGCTAACTTTGTTTTATTAACCACTTATTAACGAGTAATTATTCGAGTAAATTTGAGTTAGGTACTAAATTATTTTTTTAAATAATTGTTTTTTTTTTTTTAAATAGATTCTGGTAAAGAAACAATAATATATGTTTTTACTTAGTTTTGACATTCTGAAGAAGAAATTGGTATTTTTCGAAACCGGTAGACGTATTTAAACTCAATAAGTGGTTAGTAAAACAAAGTTAACAAATAAAAATATAATGTAAAATATATAGTGAACGAATCAGTTTTGCAGGGCAGAGTATGAATTAAATGAGGTGGGTACAGAGAGAATTTAATTATTTTAATTTTCATTATTTCGTTGTAAAGATTCAAAAATAAAAATAATTTTGACTTAACACATAGATTCCTTCATGGATCTTGTTGATGGAAAATAACGTTTGGAGTCTCGCGGTGGATATAAAATGTCATTAGTGGACCGCACTAGATATTATACTTTATACCATCCGTATCCATATATTTTTCCTTACCGTAGAGCATGTAGTTAAATGTACATAAAGTAACATTTACCCGATGAAGATGAATTTATGTAAAATATACTGATATAAAAAACCTTATATTTTGATTTTCCTTGATCATAGTTATTCATACATAAATGATTTTCTCTTTATTATATAATTATAATTATAAGTTTTTTGAAAAAATTTATTTAATTTTTTTGAGTTGTTTTTATTTTCTCATTGTTTTTTCGTACGACTTGTAAACAAATATAATTAAGTAAACATAATCATAAGTAGTAATAAAATACAAGGAAATAATGTAAACTCATGAGTTAATAATAAAAAAAAACATAATCATAATTAAATAGGCATGAGATTATAATACACATTGAATGTAGCAACAAAAATTATAGTAATGATCTCACCATTCATAGGTTTAGACAAGAAATTGGCGATGTTAAGGTATAGATTGCATCACTATTACTCTATTACACTGGATTATTGGTATAGTTTATGTATTTTGCTTTAATAACAATTGCTTTGAGATATTTTATATGACATATATTCATCAGCAGTTCTTTAGAGTACAGAGGGATCAACGTTCTGTAGGTTGTAGAGTTTTTTAATATGCCTGTCATGCAAATAGATATTGCACTCAAATAATAGGTTTGCTCTTATAAGTTAAAAATATTAAAGGAAAATTAGTTTTAGTTCATATTTAAGAAAGTACACGATTTTGTGCCACGAAATAGTTTTATATGTATACCAGAAAAATCTAGCATTGCATAGAAAAATAAATTCCTTCTCACGGAGCGATACTCTCTGAGCGATCCGTTACAGTTAAATCACTTCTCCATGCAAATTTCAGTTTCCTATACGACGACAATCAATAACTAACTACCCCCTCAGATCTTCAGATTTATTTTAAAGATATACTAAAGATTTTTTCAAAAAATTAGAAATTTATATCTTGTGTTATTCAGTTTTAATTCAACAACCTATTTATTTAGTGTATTAAAAACTGTAAAGTGTTGTGCAAGGATAAAAGTGCGTAGCGTTATATCCTCTCTGCCTACACCTGTTAAGAAACAGCGTGATGGTAAGAAACTTATTTATTTATGACATAAATGAAAAATTAAAATTCAACAATATATTCAAAATAAAGTGAAATGATCGCTAAACTATAAACACAAAAAATAATGTTTTTTTTAATTAAACCATATTGAAAAGCAACCCTTATTTTTAGCAATGTTGGTATTATTATACTAAAACAATATCGGTAAATTTTAGATTGAGAATACGAAAAATTTTCCTTTTATATTATTCAGCTCTGTTGTCGTATTAATAATAATAGTAATATTATTGAGGAGAACACATTCTTATTGTGAAGTTGTAATTATTCAAAACATAGATCTGTGATATTTTAAATACTAATTAAATGTTTTAATTATAAATATACATACAAATAAAATCAATTTAAAAAAAAATATTGTTGTTACCGAGATTCGAACTAAGATCTCATCCAATCCGGGGAACGTGCATTATCCGATTATGCTATACCAACACAGTGGATTGACGACAAATTTTCGTACCTACTCGTATGTGTTATACTTTTCAAATTCATACATCTATCGTTTCATTATTTAAAAGCCATCTAATGTGTTCTCCTTTATAATACGAGTATATAAGTTGTATCAATGTGTCCAAAATTTGAAAAAAAATGAATTGTTAATTCTGGCGTCTCCTATAGGTGTACTCTAAGGCATTTGAGATTCCGTAAAAAATAAAGTAAGTGACTTTCAAATAATGGAAAGATAGATGTATTAATTTGAAAAGTGTGACATATAGGTTTAGATAATGCACGTTCCCCGGATTGGAAGAGATCGATTCTAGATTGATTTTATATGTATATCTTTCTAATTAATACATTTAATTTGTATTCGATAATAACATTGAATAATTTTTGTATCGTCATTTACGTAAAAAATTTCCCCTTGAGTGCGTTATACACGTACGTTTGGTCCTATACGATATTTGTATTTAAAATTATAAATTGTTATTTGAACTAATTAATTTTGCTATTAATATTATTTTGCGTATATGAATGTAATGTAATATGCCAATGGATGCCGACAAAGCAACTGCATTTAATTCATGTCATATATTCAATTAGCTCAAACGATATTGATATCGTATTGTTAATGGAAATACATAAAATTAATCGAGTTTATTCCTTTGCGCACTGTAATGTCGCTATCGCACTATCGCACTGCTAGTTGGCACTGGTCCATCGCCTGGTTAATCGAAACGAATTTAGTCCTATGGAATGGTACGATTTCTCGCTTGAATATCATTCCGTTAATGCAGTGGAGTGACATCTAAAATTTGGTTCCGATACTCATAGCATTTTAAGATACAGAGTGCTTTAATCCAATAATAAAATAATAATAAAATTAGTACCGTTAATTAACATGACGGTTACTTTGTGGTGTAATATAATTATTTAAATTAAGGAGAACACATTCTTATCGTGAATTTGTAATTATTCATAACACAGGTCTGTGATGTTTTCAGTACTAATTTAATGTATTAATTATAAATAACAAATGTGTTAATTTAAAAAAGCGTAACATATGGGTTCGAAAATTTGTCATGAAAAATAATGGCGCTGTAACACAATTGGTAGTGTACATCCCCGGATTGGAAATAGAGATCCAGGTTCGAATCCCGGTAGCGCGAAAACAATATTTTTCGACAAAATTGATTTTATATGTATATATTTATAATTAATACATTAAATTAGTATTTAAAATTATTAAAATTTTTGCAACAAATTGCAATTAATAACGAATATAATCGCGCGTTAATTGATAAAATGCTAAAATAAAAAATAATAAAAAACTCACGGAAAAATATTTGTATTCAGGACATAAAACTAAACCCACCGAAAATGCTTATTGGCCAAAAATATTGTATACTGGTCTAATTTCTCATAAAATTTCTAATAGTTTTCCTTTGCATATAAAACCCGCGATTTACAATAACAACATCGGCCAAATTCTACTCAATTCAAAAACAAAAATTTACATACTATTAAATAGCGGAATATCTATATGACATAATTTGTAGAGATTTTGATTAAAAATATATACATCAAAACCGCCAGAAATCTAAATATGAATATAAAGGAACCTCGACGCTGCCTAAAAAATAATAACTTCTTCGAATTTCTAACCACTTAATTGAAACAAACCACTCTTTCGATAGTCATAGATTAAAACGTCTTTACTCGATACTTTATAAAGGATTAATAATGAACAATTTGGAAACCGTTGAAATCCAAGATAATTTAAATTTGGAGAAAATATTGATTAACAATATAACTTTCCTTAACACTTCACCATTACTGTCCATATTCCCGTTAACGACCGAAATCTCCCCCCTCTTCTCAAGCCACGCCTAATTGCCCGAATAGACACATTACTGTATGTAGTTTAATTATCACCTGATGATGAGAGTGACTGTACCTCTCGATACTAGTAATGAAAATAACCCAACGTGTATGTAATACAACGTTTTGTTGTGGAAATAAAAATAATAAAATTTGTATTTTGGAATTTACAGGTGAAGTAGTGTGCGTGGAATCTAAAGGTTGAAGTGGAGAATAATAATACGTCTCCGTGTCGAGTTATCATATATGTGTAGGTGTTGCGAAGTGTATTATGTGAGATGTAAGCAGGTAGCGGGGATGTTAATATTAAACGCTACTTACGGTTGCACCGAGTTTATTTTACAAGTTACAATCGAACCTAACTAACTAGTATACGATGAAATAGAATATATACGGATAGTATACGATGAGAGCAGGTTGTTGAGATCTGTCGGTAGAAAAAGTGAATGAGGCGATTGCCACGTGTGATGCTCAGCGCCCCCTGGGTAAATTCACGGGGGTCGTCACCAAGCACCGCGTTACCGGACGCAATCAGCACAGTTCGATAGTATGTTTATGTAACAACTTTTGAATATATACTCGTAACTATACTATATATCGTAGCACATACATTGGTCTAGTTAAAACGACAGTGAACATTATGTACATATTACCTATTACTGTATAAGAATATTTAAAAAAAAATGAGCGATACATCCCTAATTCTATCAAATTAAAATGATATATTTACAGAAAGATGATATTATTATTTTGATTGGGAATTCGTAAGATTATAATAATTACAAATCAAAATATTCCATACTTACCGAACGAATATTTTGAATAGTGGAGCGTGATTAAGATTGTCGCAGACAACGGCAACGACAATTATCATCATTGCACTCAGAAAATAACTATCAGGAATAGAGATAACATGGGAAAATATTTTAATTCTAAATCATCGGAGCCGCAATACGAAATAAAATTCAAAGCACGTGCAAGAAATGAGACCGTGAGACCGTTATATGTGCTTATATTATTCAGCCAGGTTCGCAGTATTGCGCGGATACAGAATACTGTTTTTAACGTTGCGTATGGTCGTACGTATTTTGATATAATTTTCCATATACTAAGGAATATTATAAGTAATGCATTGAAAATATTGCAAGATTTTTTAATTGTATTTCTTTTATTCTTATAAAATTTGTAACATCGCATATTTTACTATTGTTACATTTTACAACTGCGCTAATGGGTAGATATACGAGCATGTAGCGCATAATTGCAAAACTCTCGATTTGTGATAATTTTTAAATAGAGATGCGTACACGGAATACATACATCAATATTCTTACTATTTTCAAACTAAGTTTAACGCTTATACTATGAAAATAGGACAAACTTGTTGGTGTCCTGGAATGAGGCGCAAACACCTGTCTACTAGATCACTAGGCCAGCGTCTTAATCACTACACCAACATGCTTTAAGTAAGAGTTAAATATGTAGTTTTGTAGATTTTTCGTCGGGTACATGCAGAATACATAGTTTTTCGCAAAAGCCACTTAAATCCATTGATATTGCATGTTCTAAATCAGGGTTAGTTCCAAAATACCCCAAAGCAGAGTAAAAGTTGCTATTCCCCCTAAAATGAAATTAGCCATTCACAATGCTTGTGATCTAAAATCTAGTATGGCTGCCAGAACGATATGTACAGAAAAAAAAATATATTAAAGAATTGTCTCTTTAAAAGTGCTCATGTAAAAACAAACATTTTGTACATTTGCTTTCAAAGTATACGTATTCATCCATAATTCAAAAACACATAAAATTTTTTTGGGGTGTTTTGGAATTAGGCTCTACATATTTATTTATGTACATTTTCTTTATCAGCATTGCAAGTTCTCTAATATATCTTCATTGGACTATCTGCAAGGGTCTGTATAAAATCTGTTTAATTAGAAAATAAATTCCCAAGTGTCGGCAACACTACGCGATCGCAATTCCGTTGTGAATTTAAATTCATCCCTTCCACGACATAAAACGTGATAGATTATAGCAAACATTTGTTTTATGTTTTTAGGCCAGATTCTGAATCACTGTGGAAAAATAAAAGACATGAAGGGATGAAACCCTAAAGGCTTTGCTGAATCCGCAGAGGCTTTTCAGAACGATAAAAGATTGTGTAAGCTAACAATGCGGATGTAAACGCACGACTGTGACAACAGGTCAACAAGTATAATGTTATATAACCCATTAATATAACGGTTTGTTACAAATAACAATGCTGATTTAAAAGTGTAGGGGTTGTTCTATTGTATTAAATTAAAAGTCATAACATTGGATATGGTATTACGTTATCGTCTGAGAGAAAAATAAATATAAAATAAACAATGAATGGGTCGATTATGCAGAGCATGGTAAGAATAAATAGTGTTTTGTACATGAAACAAGAAAATAAGGGTGGTTTGTCGATCTCAGCTCCTCTCAACCGGCGATGATGATGATAATGGGGTCGAAAGAAATGGAACACAAAAGATGTTCAACATAAGCACACTATGACGACAAAATGGAGAATGCCTGCCGCAGCAAAATACTCCTGTTTTTATTCAAATTCATAATAATACATACAGTCATTTGCAAGTATATATGTAAAACGGAGACAGCCCGCCGCTTGAGACGTTCTTCTAAGATGTCTTTATTTTCATAAATCTAGCACCGCGCCGTTGACTACATTTTGAAATTATTAACACGTGTCTTTCACGAGCAGGCGCCATATTAATTCATAATATGGCGCCTGCTCGGCGAGAAATTTCTGTGCGATAAAAAGAGTATTAAATTATTTACTATTTCCGAAGTAAGTTTGCGGAACTCTATAATCACTACAAACCACTAAATAAATAGACGGAAATTTCTTGTCCCAAATTTTTATTGTCACCCACGTGATCACTTTGGTGTCACTCAAGCAATGAAAGAGTTTCTTGACTCGATTGAAATGAAAATTTAAGCCCTGATATTATAATATGCATTAATATAAAAATTTCGTCTTGTTCAGGCAAAGATTTAATTTTCGAAGAGTAAATACATTTACTGTTGCATAATTTATGTTTCTACCGAGAATGTGTAGAATGCCTCTCGTTCCACTACTTTAAAAAAAAAAAATTCTTAACATATTACATATACAAGAACTCCTATATATGCTCTAATGTAAACAAAATTAAAGTCTTTTCGTTTTTTTTAACATATCTTTTTCATATCTGGTCAGTTTCACTTTAAATCTATTCAATTTCCCTTTTTTTCTTATGTATGCATTTCATTAAAAATCTTTATCGTACTATACATCATCGATTTCTGAGATTTGGCCTTCTTCCTGAATGGCAGTCCCAGTCTATCCCTATCTCACATACGATGCTCGTGCTCATGTTGATTCGCGTTAATTTTTCGTACAAATTCTTTTATTATTATTATTATTTATTATAATTATTAAAAAAAGATTTTATAAATAAATACCGTTTTATTAAAATATATTTTCTGCTTAAAGGTCATTCAGATCTTTCTTTCTAATGTTCCAAACCGCCCTCCTACATGTGGACTTTATTTCATGTCTATTCATTTACTGGTCTGTGGTTGCGCTAAACTAAGCAGGGAAAAACGGCAACAAAGAGTGTTTGAAGATTGGTTGATTGATCAATAAGTATTGGTACAAAACAGTGGAAGATGGAAGAGCCTTGTCGAGTATTAGGGCCCCAGACCCTATTATAATAAGGAGATGAAAATGATGATGTTAACATTAAAATAATAGTTATAATGTATATAAATATATATATATATATATATATATATATATATATATATATATATATATATATATATATATGTATCACATGTAAATATCTGACAGTTATAGTAATTAGTTAATTTTTTTAATTTAACCCTCGTGGCCAAGAATCAAATATTTAATAACTAATTACAGTTACTTTGTTTCGATCACTGACAGCTGTTACAAATCACCATTTCCTAACGCTATTTATTAGGTCGTAAACTAGGACAAAGCGCACTATTATTAGGCTGCGTGTACATGGATGAAACATTGCTCTCAACTCTCTTAGATTTGTTGATAAAGCGATTTGCATCAGTTGGTCCTTCTGTTTTGCGTAAAAATACAATACACAAATAATGACAGTTCACTTCACACTAAATTTTCACCGCTCGTCTCGAGAGTACAGTTAGACCCGTGTGAACTGATGGAATTTTTGCTTGGTCAGGGACGGATTATGGTATAAAGGGCCTATCTCACTGGACATTTTGCGGGCACCATGATAATATCACACTACAAAGTGAACCACAAACAGCAACACTGACATAAAGGTGATGTTTCAATAATAACAGGTTTCCGAGCTGACAAAAACCGAGTGTAGATGAAGTTATGAATAATTGACAGTAGCTGAGCATAATCGGAACTGCCAGTATTTTTGGAGCTTAAACTTATCACGACGGCTTATCTCGAAAGTTGGGTAAATAACAATATAAAGTTAAACGTGAGGTATGTATGATACATTACAGATTGTATTTTGTACGCAAAATACAATGACGCATATTTACCTATAAATCTCTGAGACGTGAGAGATCAAAGTCAAATCAATGTGCACGCACCTTAAAAGTCTAAAAATTGCAATCAAGATTCTGAAAAATGTAGACATTAATCGAAATTTCTTAATAAGACACGAATGGTCGAGTTAGAATAATGTGAAGAAACTGAAGAATGCTGGAACGATGTTCTAAATGTTTCATCTTGTTACTGAGTTAAATAAAAACGTAATGTGTATGTCGAGACTGTCAATTAGTATAGTAACTTTTCTTAGTTGACCAGTATTATTATTATTAATAATAATGTGTTTATTCCAGCGTGATCAGGTTTTTTTTAACCCGATTCGCCATAAAGATAATACATATTATGTTGTACATTAAGGTTATAAAATAAATATAATGCTATGAACAATAATGCTCAAGGAAAATAAAAAAAAAGTTAATAAAAAGTAAAAAGTTCATACATATATACACAAAATATAAATATTAGATATATAACTACTTCAGTCACGGCCATTGTATATGTAGCTATTCTGTAGGCGCTGCCATTCTCTGGTCAGGAAAGCAGCTTTTCATAAGAGCGCCGCTCGCACCAGAGAGTTGGTGCTGAGCTCCAGCCGCAGTTTTACGCCAGCAACTCGTGTCTCAAAGCGGAACGAACCCATGTATACCGTCTTCGGTAAACATTGTAGATGCACTGCAATAACGCGCCAATCCAAACAGTATTCTGTATGAGTTGTTGTACTAAATTAAGCGACAGTTGTTGTATTTAGACCAGAGTTTGCAGGTATACATGCTGGTGAAGAACGATTTTAACAGGATGCTCTTCACTTCCTTACTGCATCTGTAAAAACGACGTGACAGCAAATTTGCACGAACGCTCAACTGTCTCCTCTGCCGTTCTATATCATCATCGTCTTGTCCATCTTCATTGAATATATGGCCATATTGAATATATAATACTTTATTTTGAACGTTCAACGTATTGCCAACTTCATCAGTCAGCTGTGTTGATGGCTTTTCAAAATAGCCGGCTACAAAAAAAAACTAACCCACCCTTCTTCATTAAGAAGAAATGCAACCATTATCAGTACTGCAACATAAAGCTTCGAAAAAAATAGATATACTCGGATCAGTGTAATACTGAAAGATCTTAATACGATGACTTTAAACAGATGTTATGGTTTTTATTTTGAAAATTCTCACTAAACAAATACAGAATTAAAAAAAAAATCTAAGGCAAATCAACATGAGTACGAACGTCATACAAGAGGAAGAGTTAGAATGAGACTGCTATTCAGGAAATAGGTTAAATCTCAGAAATCAATGAAATGCCAGATGAATACTGGCAGATCCGATTGTGCTCGGCTGCCGTTTTTGTCGTGTCAGCTCGAGATCTCTAGACTGATCTGTTATTAAAATTTTAATTCACTTTGTTGACCTTAACCATTATTAACCCGTGCACTTCTGTACGGTAGTTTTACATATCTTATCCATTTTCTTCAATTGACAATATGTCATTTAAATTTTATTTTCATCTTTTACAGCGTTTATAATTTCTTAACTATTAAAAGGTGAATTCTGTAATATATTATTGCCTTAATTGTCTTAAAATGTTTTTATAATTGTGAGGTTAAGTATCAAAGTGTGACATCTACAGTTTTAGACAAAATGAGTTATGAATGTTGTTTTGGAGATTATTAAATTTAGATTAAGCCTATGAAATCATAATATTATAAATCCTTACGAATGTGAAATATTTTGAATTGTAAAAAATGAAAAATACACTTTGATACACAACTTCATAATTGTACCCTAATGTCATAGAATGACTATGTATCATGGTCAACTATAATAATCTATACATTAAAAATTAAAAATAAAATTGATAAAACATGCCTGTTTTTGATGCTCTTCATTGTTTACGTTCTGTAGTAATTTATTAATTTTGGGGCCCAGAAAATGTCCAGTGAAACAGACCCCTGCACCATAAATCCGTTCCTGTTGAGATGAAAGAAAAAGATAAAACATTTGCTCTCAAGTTTTCGACTTGAGGTCACTAAAAATGTCGTAATTGAAACCGACGATATGTAAGAATTAAAATGACCTCTTCCAACATTCACAGAGTGACCTTTTGTGGTACGTCATGCATGCACAAGCACTGTGGCATCTAAGTATTAAAAAGGTTCTTCTGTCTTTTATAACAGGGTGCACTTTGACAGTATAATGAAATGTCAATAATGCAGCATAAAAAGCTATTCATATCAGCGAGGTGGGGTAGCTATATAATAGTTTTACCATCAACCCAACCTACCCCATACGCTACTTGTCTTTTCTACAGTAATATAAGAATATTATTTTATGGAAAAAGTTAAATTTTAACTGCACGAAAGGAGAAGAAATTACGAATAAAATCTAAGTTAAGATATTTTATCATTGAATATTAATGTTCTTTCTCTTTACTTTACCGTGTAAAAAATAATGATTAATGAATATTGTCGGTTTTAGCAAAATATTTTACCTACACACACACATCTCCTTGCTCGCCCTCTACCTCAACTCTAATTTCCACCTCCCCATCCTTTTTCTCCCCTGTTTTAATCTTCTTTTATTACGTGTATATCTTAACATGTAAAATTAATGCACTTTTGTTTGATGATGCTTTATATTTGCCAGTTATATAATGAAAATCATGATATTATTTCAATATTATTGTGCTTAAATATCTGTTTATGTGAATACCTTCGATAGCTGGTTCCCAGGTTTCCGATCGACAATAAGGACATACATGAATACCGCACTAAACTTTTTACTTGATGATTTTCAGGTCTGATTTTGTTGTTATTATGGCTGAGTAGATTTCGACAGACCTAAGTGCGCACTCCTGACGATCGGTTTATTTGGACCTCTGTACTGGTCGAAGCACGGGATGTAATTGATCCGCCTGTCATTTACTGTCCTTTTGAATCCTTCGAAAAAAGGCGGCAATACTCACATACACACATGCACAATATTATCAAACAGGAAACCCAGTGGCGCCAATCAGAGTAACAAGGCGCGTAAACAATATCTTTGTGACTTTTTGTATTTGCTATATGTTATGTTAGTGTATTATAAACTTTATACTGTTAAAATCTCTTAATTAATTAAATTAAATTAAAATTTAAAGTATTTTGTAAATAAACATATAACGTTTATTTGTAATTACATTATAATATATTGTGGGAGTAAAGACTGGCGTTCTACCCTCTCACCGGATAGTCAGTAGTGAAAACAAGATCTGCAGGTTCTTTACCTTAGAAACACATACCCATATAATAATAATAACACTACCTCTGTAAGTGAAGAAAATAAACTATGGTTAATAGTGAACATTATATTAATATAATAGATAACCACTAAGAAATTTCGGAAAATTTTAAAAGTGGTTTAATAATAATTATTATTAATGTGTTAAATTCACTTTTAGTCCGTACGATAACACACCGCGCGTGGTGTGTTATTGTTTTATATCGACGATTGTTTTACACCACCGATACCATGTGTCAAGTGCGTTGTTGCATCTGTTGTCTGGCGTGAAGCGGTCATATAACTTTGTTTCTTTCTCGCTTAGATAGTGCTCACGCACACGTTGACGTGTATCGGTACATGACACATTATTGAAGTGCCATGACCAAAAAATCGACCTGTAAGTAATACTTTTTCAAAAGTGAATCTTCTATGCAATTTGTTGTAGATTTTCTTTATTAGTATTTTTTCATTTATAATTTGGTCACTTGGTGGTTAAAATACAAACGTGACCTATGAGCCGATAATATTTTATGGATGCGAAACAAGAAATGGCGAAGAATGAAAAGAATCCAAAATACATTAGAGGAGTGGACATGGAAATCAGTAGCACTAATGAACTCTGGAAGATCTTCAAGTAGTCGAACATTGCAGCTATAAAGCGGAGAAGATTTAGAAGAGGTAGCCACGTTGTCAGATGGAATGACTCTTGAATATGTACTGCGAAATATGTTTGAGACGCCAACGAGATAATGTACACAAAAATGCAATGTGGCTGAAAATCCGCAGCTGGAGGAAGGCAGATCAAGACAGAGAGATGTAAGAAATTGAAATCCATGTTAAGTGCATTTTACATGCTAAGGTTATGCACCTTTCAGGCCACACTGTATTCACTGTACTTTGTGACTCACGGTGTCGACTCGGTTATCGGTTATGGAGTGAGTAGCTATGGACTAACATATAAAACATATACTGATAAAATTAAACAGTTACAATTAAGATTTTTTTAATTTATAGTAGATAATAAAACGAAGTGTTTGTATAAAGATAATTATAGTAAATGATTTACAATATGCAAAATTTTACCAATTGAGAAAAAGTAACATATCCTGTAATATTCGAAGAGTTGATAAATAATGTAAATATTACTGACCCTCACCATAGCTATATGAAATATACTACTGACCCACACCATAGTTATTCTACCAGATCATTAGGTCGAACCATGAGAGTACTGATCGCGAATAATGTGTACGGTGAGAGAACGAGAGAATGTGTTGTTCAAAGAATGTTTAATAAAATCAATAAAGACTTGAAACATTTTGAAAAATAATGAGACCCCAGTGACCACCCTAAATAAAATATAAAGTGAACGAATACATTCCTATCAAATTTTTTGTTTCCTTTGTTATATTTCGTATATATTAAATGTTGATAAAAACTCAACAACTACTATGTAAAAGGCAATCCTTGCCATAAAAGTGTTATATGGTTAATGTTTATAAGTATATATAATAATGTTGAAATGAAATATATCTGGAGAGGGAATACGTAGTCTAAATTGCACATGTTGATTTGTCTCAATCTTTCTTATAAATTCTGCCAATATTTTTAGTGATCATTTAAAAATCAACATCTTAAATAGCATGGATTGTAATATTACTTTATTTATTTATTTATTGTATTATTATTATTATTTATTGTATTGAAATTATACATTTCGTATACAGTATGAATATTATGTTCTAGGTTGATTTTATTTGGCTGCCATTTTGGTTGCGCTAATATTTGTCAGTTAAAATTTGGTAGTAGTCGATAATCTGTAATTACTATTTATTTTGGAGCATCCAATGTCTTAAAAATCTGTATCTAATGTCTTAAATAAAGCCATTAAAACATTTTATCTAAATAATAATGGTAATTATTATTTAGATTATTATTTGAGTAGCTTGTTGGTGTGGTGGTTAAGACGCTGGCCTGTTGATCTAGTGGTCGGTGGTTCGCGCCTCGTTCCAGGACTCCAGCAAGTTAGTCCTATTTTCATAGCACAAGCGTTTAGCTTAGTTTGAAAATAGTAAGAATGTTGATGTGACATGTATTCCGTGTACGCAAATCTATTTAAAAAAAATGCTGTAACGGTGCGGTGATCGTTATCGTCATGTGTTGGAAAACTTATTGGTCCCTAAATTGGGTTGATTGGGTCTGTAATATATGTAGTTCCAACAGGACGGTGCCACATCACACACAGCCCAAGCTACGCTTGAAATTTTGCGCGGAATTTTTCCCGGCTGCATAATGTCAAAAAGTGGTGATATCGAATGGCCTCCTCGATCACCTGGTTTAACGGTTCCCGAATATTTTCTGTAAAGTACTTGTAAAGGAAAGTACGTCAATAAATCAACAACATTTCCGTTGCTACAGGACAATATTCGAAATGAATTTGCTGAAAACATACGCGAAGTGTCCGAGAATGTTATGTAAAATATGGTTCAAAGAGAACACATACTAAATAAATAAACAAAATAAAATCAAATTAAAAATTGTGTTTCGTTTTCTGCTTATTTAAAAATAATATCGGCCTGGAACATAATATTCACCCTGTACTATACACATTTCTATTTACATAATATAATACTTATTTCAAAACTGTTATGGAGTTAAATTAATTATTACTAAAAGAGAACACATTATTATTTTGAAGTTGTATTCAGAAAATAGGTCTGTGATTTTTTAATACAAATTATATGCATTAATTAGAAAGACATACATATAAAATCAATTTTATCGAAAAATATTCTTGTTGCTACCGGGATTCGAACCTGGATCTCTTTCAAATAATGGAACGATAGATGTATTCATTTGAAAAGTGTAACATGTAGGTTTTAAATTCTGTGTTGGTATAGCATAATCGTTTAACGCACGTTCCCCGGGTTGGAAAAGATCCAGGTTCGTATCTCGGTAGTGCAACAACAATTTTATATGCATATCTTTCTAATTAACACATTTAATTTGTATTAAATGAATTGATTTAAATTAGAGAAATCACACCTACAATAAAATGACAATAATTATAAATAGTGCTACATGGTAGTGTATTGAGTAAAAAAAACTTGACAAACAAAAAAAATATTTGTCTAAAACGCGTTGTCTCCATGACGTGCAAAACCATTAAAATAAAATGGTGTGCTGAACCAAGTCTACTTTTGAAGATATATCCCGTATTTAGCAGAATATAACGTAAGTAATGATACGGATGGGATATAAAACCAGACCCAAATTTCCGGTCCAAACCACAGGGTAATTGGACCACACGTGTTTCCAATCGGACATTGGAGGATTTGGGTTATGTAGATTTCAAAAAGGATAAAAAAAAACATTGTGTTAATATGTGTTTTTGAATAAATCATTTCCATTCTCTTGTATTTTACCCTCTCTCATGGAGATTGTATACTAACAATATTGTGATAAGAAAACATGTTTTGGAAAAAATATATTTATCAGGGTAAATATTTATTCAATAACAATTGATTCCATAAATATATTTAAATAAAGAAAATATCGGTGAATTGTAAAACATTTTCGGTAGGGGACTTTTAATAAATATACAATTTATGAAGCGTACTGATAACATATGCACAAGTCATTACATTATGTATATACATATATACAAGTTGTCCCAAAAGTCTTTTTAATAATACGAATTCTGTAATAAAATAATGGATTGTTTTAATGAAAAAATGTTTATTTTACATTTTGTGTGCAGTCTCGGGAAATTTATTTCTTAAAAATTATGTTTTATAAATATAATTTATTATTTTGGTGGCACTCTTCTAAACGGGAGGCAAAATTTCTGAGAACTGCTCGTCACGTATTTTCCGTGATCGAGAGAGTTAGGGTTGTTACTTTTTTTTTAAGGTAGCCACCCCCATAGGAAAAAGTCCATTGATATCAAGTTAGGGTTACGTGAAGGCCAGTTTATGTCATCTCTTCGAGATATCATTTTTACAGGAAAATTTTCACAAACAACTGGCGAGGACACGCTCCATAGCGACTGAATCCCCAAAGATGCAGCTAGTGATTGGCATGCCTCGCGCCACTCTACCGCTTGTTACGTTGGTGCAGCGATTGAACCAAAATTTAATGAAAAGTTCATTTCAATACAAAAATTCTGCATCGAGTTTTCAAGGCTATACTGGCGCGTGTCTCTAGTTTAGGTAAAAATTTGCACCCTTATTAGAAGGTTCACCATCACTACTAATGTACCCTTCATTAGGTGTTATGATTAATTACAGACTTAAAATACCGTGTAGAAAATATATGTTTTTGAAAATATACATTTTTCATATAGCCAGTATGGTAGAGAACATCCGACGAATTGAGTTTAAGGATGATTTCGATAAATATTACTTATTGCAGAAGGTCTCGTGACTCAACACTAAAAAAACATTAGTGCACCATAACTACACAGATCCCGAAATAATCATCTGCTAAAAAGTTCACATTTATATAATTATACGGATATAACAAATTTTGTGAACACTCAACTTAATCGATAGTTATGGAATTTTTAATACAGTAATAACCCGAAGTTACGCGATAAGTGATACGGACGAAAATCGCTTAACTCGAATTCGCGTAAGTCGGGGTACAACTTTGCATATAAATACATACATTTTTGTTTAATTGGGACCAAGGACTAACAAAAAAAATAGTTTAGAAGAAAAATATTTAATAAAATTGCAGTTCTTTATTATTTTTATTTATTAATACTAAATATTAAAAAAAATAAACGATTTACATACAAATGTCCAAGGATTGAGCATTTTTCACTACTCCAAGAATTCTTTCTGGATCTATTATTATTGTTCTTACTGTGGATTCCGGTAGCTCAAACTTCTTTGTTAATTTAAAAATTTTCAATCTGTTACCAAAATCTATGATAATTTTACGTTTACATTCCAAAGATATCGTTTTCCTTTTCTTACTAGTTGCAGGAGAATCAGATTTACTTCGTTTAGACGACATAGTTTTTTTAAGGGTTTAGAAAACGTATAACAAATCAATCTTAACTTTCATCGAATCGTAATCGTGCACATAGTCTACTCGAAACACATCCAATGCGTATCACAGTAAGATAAACACTGAATATAGCGGGCGGCAGTCTAACGGCAGTGTTGTCAACGGCCAACGTCTATCGGCAGTGTCGTCAAACGAACCGCGTAACTCTGAGTTCGCGTAAGTCGGGGTATTACTGTATTTACATAATGTGTTCATCATATAATACTACGAAGGCAAGCGCGTGAAATATTATTCATCGTATATAAGGTCATGTCTAATGAAGCTGACAATGGGGTTGGCGATTTGAAAAAAGTTCAAAGACGAGATGCGGAAGCTGCTGGAATTTAAGTGCGTTTGTTGCAAAAAAATTTAAAGGATAAACGGACAATGGACACGACTTCTGAAGCAAACTTCTGAAGCAAACATTTTCTACACGTGGAAAAAAGTAATGAAAAAATCTCTTTAACACATGTAGATAATTTCAGTAAACTATTTATGATTTCCATTTATTGTACAAACAAAACAAAAAATGCTAAAAAACCCATTAATTTTACTGAAATTAGAGAATTGTTGTGTTTAAATGTAAATGCCTTAATGTATATTAATATTTTTATTGCGATATTTTTGTGTTTAAATGTTAATGGGTATTAATAGGTTAATAACTAATTTTAAATGTTTTATTTTATAATATTTTTGCAGTAAAATGTAAATAACTAGAATTTCATTATTTTATTTATTGTACCATTATGTTAATAACTTAATTTCTAATGTTATTTTTATAATATTATTGTTGCGGTTAAATGTATCTGATTTAATTTTCACCATTCTTTATATTATAATCCATTATTTATAAATTCCTAACATTAAATTTTAAATTTTTTGAAATTTTCATGTGAAAGGCCATTTTAAATTATATTTAAAATAAAAACACTGTTTACTTTTACTAATTTGTTTTATTGGAATATTTTCAGCAACAAAAGTAAGAATCGTTTTTTCATCTCCTTTAAAATGTTATATTTTCATATAAGAAGACCCCTTTTCGATATGTTTATACTAGTGAAAATATAACTTCACTGATAATGCACTTTCAATGTAACAGGTATACCAACTAAAGAAATAACTGAATTCTTTCAACAGTATCATCAACATGACAGGAATGGAGACGAATTTTACACCGAATGTCAAATACTTCAAGGGTCTATGGTGCTCAGCAGCGAGCAGATGAAGAAGAAGTCTATGATTTCTCCAGGATTATTCACAGCAGGTTAATAACATTAAAAAATAATTGTTTTATTAACTATTATTTCATTAATCATAGACATTACTTTAGGGGTGGGGGTGTAACTAGATCCACAGCGCTTGTCCTTAGAGCAATAGAAGTCCGCAAGAAGACTGTCGGTGACAGCTGACGAAGTTCTACGGCTGGTTTTACTCGCAATGTCGGAACTCTGATAATGGAACTTAGACAAGTTTCAAGTGTGGCTGCACTTGAGTAATATTGAACGATAATGTAATATAAACTTATTATTTTTAAATGTTAACTTTGTTTTATTAACCACTTAATGAATTAAAAATGCATCTGCCGGTTTCGAAAAATATCATTTTCTTCTTTAGAATGTCATTAACTAATCAAAAACATATTTTATCGTTTCATTAACAGAATCTATTATTAAAAAATATAAATTATTAAAAAAATAAATTTAGTACCTAACTTAAATTGTTACTTGGTGATACAAAATTACTAAAATAAATTAAGCGTGCAAAATTAATCACAAAATTATTATTTTATTATTAATTTAATAAGTCCCATTCTAGATTAGTAGATTGTGCGAAGTTCTGCATGCGAAGATGCATAAAAGTTAGTAAAAAAATAAATTCCACTCGGGAGAGTGAACAGCTGATCCATGTTGCACGGAGTCCTTATTCTGTTTCTTAACAGAATGACATTTTAAAGGTTTTAAACTTGGCTTAGAGCTGATCGAAGTATTTACTTCCTCATTTATTAATTCGCAAATTTGATTGTTCTTTGCGTTCGAGGATAATGCATTTTTATTATGATAGATTAATTTTCCTTAAATACGTCGGTTCATAAATCTATGTAAAATGTAGCGTATAGTATATTATGTATTACATAATATCATGGAAACAGCATAATCTAAGTTTTTACCTACTGAACGCCACTAAATCTAGGTATATACTATTTTATTTTATTTATTATCTTAGTTTAATAACCACAATTGAGTTTAAAAAACATCTACCGGTTTCGGAAAACACCTTTTCCTTCTTCAGGATATGTCAAAACTAACTAAAAATATAGCATTGTTTTTCTATTTATCCAGAATCTATTTTTAAATTTTTTAAAAAATTTTTTTTAAAAAAAAAAAAAAACAATTATTTAAAAAGTAAATTTAGTACCTAACTCAAATTGCTGCTCAATACAAATTTTTTTTTTATACATAAATAACTTTTCGAAACAAATATCTAAACACCTACCACGAGATATTAGACCAGCATTTTACACAAATAATAGTATAGGAAATTTACTCATAAATTCTAAGGACAAGGATGATAAATTTAACAATTCTGGCGTCTATAAACTTAGTTGTAAGGATTGTGCTGCATTTTATGTTGGTAAAACGGGTAGAAATTTTAATATAAGAGTAAAGGAGCATTTGAGATGTTTGAACAATAGTGGGTTTTCAGAATTTGCTAATCATTTGATAGAAAATAGTCATGGTTTTGATAAAAAATTGGGATTGCCAATTTTGCATATAAACGGTGTAGGTCACAAATTAAATAATTTGGAATCGTTGGAGATAAATAAAGCATGTAAAAGTAATCAGGAAATTCTAAACAGCCAACTAAATTTAACTACGAGTCCTATTCTAAAATTTTTTCCTAAAAATTATTCGACTAAATTTGTATTGAGCAGCAATTTGAGTTAGGTTAGGTTAGGTTAGGTTACTTTTTAAATAATTGTTGTTTTTTTTTTTTTAAAAAATTTAAAAAAAAATTTAAAAATAGATTCTGGATAAATAGAAAAACAATGCTATATTTTTAGTTAGTTTTGACATATCCTGAAGAAGGAAAAGGTGTTTTCCGAAACCGGTAGATGTTTTTTAAACTCAATTGTGGTTATTAAACTAAGATAATAAATAAAAAAAAATATGAATCTTAACCACCAAGTTAATATTGCTAATTTTAAAAGTATTATATACTATTTTGTTAATTCAGATTTTTTATAGGTTTCGTATAGGTACACTGGGACATGAAAAAACACATTTTAAATTTCGCACATGTGTGTTGAGGAACATGTGTTGTGGAGACTAGCAAGTAAGTCCTTTTTTTATACCACAAGCTCTTTAGTTTTTTAAAAAAGTAAGAATATTGATGTGTCACGTAGTCTGTGTTCTCCTTTTTATTAAAAAAAATAAATTATTCCGTCTATTGAAGTGCTGCGGTAAAAATATTCTTAGAATGAAGAATACGTTTACAGGTTTTTTAAAAGTGATCTCGTTAATAGCAAATTTCAACTCCTGGTTAACTTGTGTCATCTTCTTTCCTTTTACTCGCCAGATTTTATCTACATAATAGCAAATTTTTTGAACGATAATAATATTGATTAGTAATATAATATTTTCTATTCTATAATATTATTGTACTTTTTTCTATAAAATAAAGTTTTAACTTGATTTATGGCACAAATCACCCTTGAAAGGTGGATTACCTATGTAAAAGAAGAAGTAAACGTTCATTCCTATCTACAATGGACTAAAGGGTTGAATGGTAGATGCAAATCATAAATAAAAACATTACATATAATCAATAATAACAAGAATTAATTCAACCCTTAAGCCTGCATCACTTCATTACTATACTTAGTATTATTTTCTAACTGGAGTGCACCGTGCCATGCCGGAACTCTTATTTACTAATTTACCCTCAGGCAATTTTCTCCAACAAAATGTATGTATGAGATGTAAACTAATAATGAAGATCCACAAATGTTTAAACACAGTAATAAGACGAAATGTGAGATGAAAGTGAAAGTAAATACTAGAGAAGTAGGAGGGCGTGGATAAAGGGTAGTGGGAAGGATGGAATTAGAGTTAAGGCGGAAGAAAGTAATTAGATTAGTATATAAGTAAAATAATTGAGTGTTTTATAGACGATTCAGTGATGATATTGAGTTACATATAGTCCAAGAAAGATTTTTTATTGTGATAAAGTTAATATTATAATTACATTTCGGTTGAATTATCATTACGTGATTAATATGAAGGGTGAATCAAGGAATTATCGGCAAAAGAGGTTCTATTTCTGGTTATATGGAAATGTTCGATTTGTCAGATTAGTCGAGATGGAACGAGTAGAAAGATTAGTTTTAGCTGACTGCATCAGTCAATATCTTGCATTAATTTAAAAATGAAAATATGATCAGCGTGTGATCTTCGATGTCCCAGGGCTGTGAAAGTTTGCTGTTTCTAGGTATTATCGTATTTTTATTAATACTTTAATCTCAAAACATTCATGAAATATGAAATAGGTAAGTACTTTGAATGCTATCACCTGTTTTTTTAAGAATCAACACACCCCCCTCTGTCATATCACAGACTATATTTATAGTTGAGAAATGGTAAAATATTTTCCCAATGAATTATACTTCCCAAAACACAATTTTTTTATTTATTATAATTATTATTTTTAGGATTGTCGAAGTGAAAGATATTTATAACGTCAACTAACTAACCAACTTACCATCACGCCGTTTCTCCGCGGGGGTAGGCAAAGAGGATAGAGCGCCACACTCGTCTGTCCTGAAACATAGTTCTCGCCTCATCCACATTCATACATGTTCTCATACAAGCTCGCCAATTATTGAAGCTTCTAACAGGACCATCCTCCAGTATCCAGTTTACCTGGTCGTGTCAAGTCTTCCGCGGATGTCCTCTATTTTTGATGTCATCAACACTTGCGTTGTTAATATCTTCCTTATCAGTCTCTCTTCAATCATCCGTTCCATATGACCAAACCACCTTATTGATCCTTTCTTAATCTTACTCACTATAATGAGATCAGCTTTACATTCTACCCTTATTTCTTCATTCTTACTCTGTCATAAATGGATCTGTGACACATACGCCTAAGAGATCTCATTTCCACTGCATTCAGTCTACTTTTGTTCCTCTTCTGTCAGCTCCAGGCCTCACTTCCATACATCCGTGTCTATACCAGGACTTCATTATGTATCACTAGTTTTGCCTCTGTTAGAAAGTTCCCATTAGCAATAATTCCATTCAAAGCGCCGTTCAATTTAAACTTTATAACGTCAAAAGAATTCAAGTAACTTAATTTGACCTACAATAACAACTACAAGAGAAGGATTTAAAATGGCACGTCATTCTATCTATATCCAGAACCCTGAAAATTCTGAGTCACGACTGATACTATCAGTAAAGTTGCGTAACATTACACCGTGTACGTTAGTTGTATTACGAATACGTTACGTCTTAAAGTTGCCCGTTTAATCATGTTTCCTGTGAACAGAGGCTTTATACTGGAGGTTAATAGGACGTGAGATTTTAACAAATCTGTATCTAATATAATACATATTTAAAATAATGAATTGAAAGGAAATTTCCATACTCGTTCGATAGAACAAAGAAACGTACAAAATTTTTGAATTTATATTATAAATGATACATTTTATTATTTAGTCAAATACATGATTGAATTAATACAATACTTATTAATTATACGTATTAGTGAAAATAACAATTTGTAATTTAAAAAATAAAGATAGTCGTAGAACTATAAAGTTGAGGTGAAAGTTTTTACGAAAATGGCACAATACAAATTATCCATTATTATTATAAAGATGAAAATTCATAACCATTATTATTGTTTGCGCGTATTATATATATAATTAGATTGGTAGCCCTGATTTTTGTGTTGGTGGTATGCTTGTTTGGCGGTAATATGACAGCAGTTATCCAGCCACCATCGGAATTGGATCGTTATTAATAAACGCTATAGGAAGTTTTCAGCGAGCACGCGAGAAATTCACGGAAACCGGCCAAGAGCCGTACATCAGGAATCAGTATAGAATCAGTTAGCAGTCCAGATTGCATCTGGGAGCTTGGCCGACTAGGCTAGTGGTGACACGTCTCACTAGTGAGACATGGTCATACATATATAATCAATAGAAAACTCAAGATCTGGATTTATCGTTATGGAACGTACAATGATGTTGTTAGTGGAGACACAAACTTTGCTCTAACTCAATTGGATTATTTAAATACAAGTAGACTTTAAAAATTTTGCTTCCAGGTGGCGCGTTTATACCCGAAACAATAACGATACTTAGATATTTAATTCATTTTCAACCTTGAAAAATAGTTCTTTTTCAAAATATAGCCAGTGGCGGCGCAGCGGCCACAATTAGTGGCGTTTTTTTCTGATAGATATGTGTGGTGTACTTGTAATTGATACATGTATGATTTGTAATAAATAAGAAGTATGCCTTCAGCCGAGCTTATGTATTCGCGCATGTAGGAGTGGTGAGGGGGTGTCCAACGAATATAAGAAGGAAGACGCGCGCCAAAGGCTGTCTCTTTTTATTTTCCTTCGGCACCACACTCGTAGCTCCAATTCTGTATTTATTGAATATTATTTTGTTTTGTGTGATAAATTATCGCCATTTAATTATGTGCATTTACTTCTTCAAGAACCTGGACAATAAACGTCACACAGTTCGGCCGAATAAACTGACGAACTTAAAGACACTACAACTGGCGTAGTCGGGTTAAAGACTACAATTGGCGCAGAACACCACAGTATGTATATGGATTATACAGCATGCTTAAAAATATGAATTAAATATATAAATTAGAAAGATATACATATAAAATCAATTTTATCGAAAAATATTATTGTTGCGCCACCGGGATTCGAATCTGGATCTCTTTCCTTACCGGGGAAGGTGCATTATCCAACTATGCTAGATACGATATTTTTAGCGACAAATTTTCGAACCTATACTTTACCTTTTTGATATTAATACATTTAATCGTTCCGTTATTTGAAAGAGTAATCTACCTTATTTTTAAGGAATCTCAAATACCTTTAAAATAAGGTAGACGGGAAGGTGCATTATCCAACTATGCTACAGTGACGATATTTTAGCGACAAATTTTCGAACCTATATGTTACCTTTTTGCTATTAATACATTTAATCGTTCCATTATTCAAAAGAGCCATCTACCTTATTTTTAAAGGTATTTGAGTTTCCGTAAAAATAAGGTTGTAATTACAACTTCACAATAAGAATATGTTCTCCTAGTAATAATGTTGTATCAGTGTGTTCAAAATTTAATAAAAATGAATTGTTAATTCTGGAGTCTCCTATCGGACTACTCAAAGGTATTTTAGATTCTGTAAAAATATGGTAGATGGCTCTTTAAAATAATGGAACTATTAAATGTATTAATATCAAAAAAGTAACATATAGGTTCGAAAATTTGTCGCTAAAATATCGTCGCTGTAGCATAGTTGGATAATGCACCTTCCCGTCTACCTTATTTTAAAGGTATTTGAGATTCCTTAAAAATATGGTAGATGGCTCTTTAAAATAATGGAACTATTAAATGTATTAATATCAAAAAAGTAACATATAGGTTTGAAAATTTGTCGCTAAAATATCGTCGCTATAGCAAAGTTGGATAATGCACCTTCTACTGTTTGGAAATAGATCCAGGTTCGAATCCCAGTGGCGCAACAACAATACTTTTCGATAAAATTGATTTTATATGTATATCTTTCTAATTTATATATTTAATTCATATTTAAAATATCACAGACATATGTTCCGAATAATTACAATTTCCCAAAAAGAATATGTTCTCCTAACTATATTTCCTTTCAAACAATAACTCACACCTAGCAATAAACTATGGTTACAACTCAAAACAACAAATAAACCTTAGTATTACATTAATATTTCACTTTACATTTGCAATACATTTCTCTCTACTTACTTTTTAATTAAATAATAGAACGAAAAATATTGGCTACTTTAATACTAACGGCAGTCCAGAAAATTAACCAGAATAATGCTGTATATGTCGTGCTGCATCCCACATAATAAACTACGAGTATTATACTTAATAGCAACATAATTGTAATAATTTAGTTTACGTTTATCGTGTTATATGATAATATTTTATATTAACCTCTGTTGAAATGAAAACATGTAAATTAGTAAAGTTTAATAAAATTAAAAGTCACATGTCTATGCAGGGAAAGAAATAATTGAAAAATAAGGCAGCAGAGGTGTAGGTAAAAAGAGGGTATCTTGGTTGCATAACCTTAAAAAGTGGTTCAAGATGTACTTCGATAGAAGACGTTACATGATGAAAAATAAGAGCTCAATAATAAAAATAAATAAGAAGAACATTGGATGGAATGCACACGAATGATTAAATATGATTATAAAAAGTCAAATAACAAAATTTTATGTTTTGTTTGAAGAACTCGAATCCGGTACTTTATCTTGTCGTGTGAAGGCATTACCAATTATACAATGTAACCTTATACCCTATTACAGTGCTTTTTAGCTCTGGCGGATCAAGCGCCAGAAAGCATTGCCGCCTACCAGTTCAGTCTGAGTGTGGTGCCGGATGTTTTGTCAGATAGGAGGGAATTGAACAGTAAATGAAAACACGACCAATTTCGCGTATAAAATTATAACTAAAGAAACTTATTTGTTCGACGCAAAATTGATATACTTGAACCGATAAAATATAATACATAAAAGTAGATTTATGATACATTGTCAACTAAAATTCTTGCGTAGATACGATAGAATTCACACTCATACTTTACGATTATCTTCACGGAAGGTAGTGCTAGTGAATCGGGGCCTTCCTGATTTACCACATCAAGATGCCATATCGTTGCAAAGATCCGCCTCTCGTTGCGTCCCATGTCCAAAGTGTATCTCCTACCAGCTTCACTCATTTGCCATCAGGGGACCATTCATTGCGTCCGATTGGCGAGATATTGCAATGCTACGACTACATGGTTACTGCGCACATTTAAATTATAATAACTCTTGTGGCCAATGTTTATTAATTGAAGAAAAATACTGTATCAAGTACCTAGGAATTATAATAAATAATAAATTCAAATGGAAAGAACATATTACTAATCTTACAAACAAAATAAGAAACATCTTATCGACTCAGAAACATTTTATCACTTACAAATTTTAAAATAATATATTACGTGTTTGTACATTCACATTTGCAATACGGTATTATTGGATGGGGAGGAGCTTGTAAAACTTCAATACCACAATTAGAAATCACTCAAAAAATAATAATAATTATTATTCTAAAAAATATACTATTCAAGTATACAACTCTTCACAGACTTCCAAGTACTAAAAATAATAGGCATGCACACAAAAAAATCAATAACCCAAATTTAAAAAATTAAAAATCAATTAAATTTTAAAAGCGAATTCCGATCTACAAGATTTAGTGACCAAATTGATATTCCAAAATTAAAATATACCGTAACCCAAAATCACTATATTTATCAAGGCATCAAATTTTTTAACAATCTCCCCATCATAATTAGAAAAATTACAAACTGCTGTAATTTGTCTTGGAAGTAAAAAAAATATGTACACAGACTAACTGAATTACAAATTCTCGTATATACTCCACTATACACGAGTTTTACTCTCATAGAGAAAAAATAACTGTATAAAGAAATATATAACCTATTGATTATTTTTAAAATGTATTATATTTTCTAATATTAAAATATTTTTTTTTAATGCGGTGTCCACAGGGGCGTGATTTGTTAAGTGACAACCTTTAAGTCGAATTTTGGACTACATTAGTTGCCTTAATTTTTAGGGAGACATCTAATTTTTCTGATTTAAAGCAATTATATTTTTATTTGCAATGAATCTTAAAAACCTTTGAATTACGTGAGATATAACCGAACGATTGATAAAATTGGAAATAGTATTGAGTATTTAGTATCAGTAATAATGCCAAAAGTAATTCAATAAATTATTGGCGAGAACCCACGGAAAATAAATTCGTTCAAGCTGTGGAATTCCTTCATACAAGAAATTAATTTAGAAATTCTTTTAATATAGGAAACTTTTCGAATCCCAGCAGTTATATGAGTTAAGATGTAAAAGTTGGTTCCGCTTACTTGATTTGCGATAGAAATATGAGATTTCTGGTGCAAATATTATTATTTAACTTTGAAAATAAAATGCACGTTGACAGAATCGTTTTCAGATATAAATAAACGGAGCGTAACACGAGAAAATAATTTATTAAGAAATTTAATCAAACTTGCAGAAAGCAATCAGTTTGCTGAATACTTTTTATAGGTAGTGTGTTCGCGGCCAATGGTGGCCGTTACACGGCCAGTACATCCGTGAAACTATTTATAATTTTTAAAATGAAAACTTATTTTTTATTAGGAGAACACATTCTTATTGCGAAGTTGTAATTAGAACATAGGTCTGTCATATTTTAAATATATTAATTAGAATGATATACATATAAAATTAACTTTATCGAAAAATATTGTTGTTGCGCCATCGGGATTCGAACATGGATCTCTTTCCAAACCGGGGAAGGTGCATTATCCAACTATACTATAGTGACGATATTTTTAGCGACAAATTTTCGAACCTACATGTTACCTTTTTGATATTAATACATTTAATCGCTCCATTATTTTAAAGAGCCATCTACCTTATTTTTAAGGAATCTCAAATAATTTTGAGTAATCTGATAGCAGACGCCAGAATCATCAATTCATTTTTATTAAATTTTTGGACATATTGATGCAACATTATTATTAGAAGAACACATTCTTATTGTGAAGTTGGAATTACAACCTTATTTTTAAGGAATCTCAAATACCATTACTGACATCCTTGACACTTTTATTAACTACTTTCTTGCTATTATTAACTATCCAGTGGATTGACTAACTAAAGAAAATCTATAATAAATATATATATATATTTTATAAAAGTATAAAAAAATACTTTGATTTGCTTTGTCACACTAAAATATGAATTTTTGATCCTCAAATTAATTTTGATGATTTAAATAGTGACTTTTTCATAAAAAAATGACAAATCTTTTTTATATATTATCTATTTGAATAGGTATGAATTATTTTATAAGAAATTACTTAATGTATACTGATTCGGTTTTTCTTAATAGCATAGTAAAATACGGCTGACAACATTATTTTTTATTCCGTTGGCATCATTGGATCAGATAAAGAAACGTCTCTTTGTTTTGCTCAACAGTCGCCATTAATTTTTCTCCATTACGCGCTTACTATTTTATTTTTGTCTACAAGGTATGTTTTTTTTTATCAGTAGTTAAAATTCATTTGGATTCAAACGATAGGATCTAAATGAACAAATTGCACAAATCTCCGGGTTGCGTTCCGCGGAATGGAGTACGACAATTCTGGTCGTAAATCGGAATTATTGCAGGATAGTGGAGAGAAACAAAAAACCTCGGTACAGTATGAGGTCGGTGAGGGGATAGGGGTTCTAGTCGAAGAATCAGTGATCTCGGGAACCGGGATTCGGGAGGACTGTTCACCTTAACTTGTATATGACGGCTCCGTAATTCCCGCAGTCGCCGCTGAGATCACACAGTGACACGCGGATGAGCCGATCTCCGATCTCAATTAAATACGGCGGTATCACAAGTTCTCCCACGGCACATAAACAACAAACAATACGTGATTAAAACACAATATCACAAAATACAGTGCTAGTGCACTGGAGCTGAAAGTCCACACTGCGAATGCTATCGTGATACTGAGATCGAACAAATATCGGTTAAGTTGACGTCAAGATCACAATTCACACTGAAAAGACAAGCATTAAGAAATATATAGATGGACATTTGGATACGAAAATGTGTCAATAACATGGGTCGCGACCGATTCGAAAAGACACGCCAAAAGGGTGTTTATGAATTCGAAACATCATTATTACTAAAGATTTTCTGTAAATAAGTTGTGGTTTTGGTTACGATGCTTGTGAGTGTATTATGTCAAAATGAGGTTGCGATATCAAAAGGTTGTACAATAGCGTGAGTGGACATGTGAACCAATATATTTCACCCATTCAGTCACACGCTCGTTTGACTAATAACACGGAGTGTGCGTGGGTTTTTACGTATGTGTGGCCCGAGCAGGATAAACAATAAATACTACTTACAGTTGTCACGAGTTTATTGATGCTTGGAACACAGTTACATTTAAAAGTATACAACGTGAAGCGTTTGCTAGTGAACTTATCAAGGAGTCGACGGCGAGAGAAGTGCGTGTACTGGCCGTCTTCGCGAATAAGTTCTAGGATTTGGTATAGCTAAATAAAATACTAGGTACTTTTTAAATTAGCAATATTAACTTTGTGGTTAATATTGCTAATTTAAAAATTGTCATGGTTTTGATAAAAAATTGGGATTGTCAATTTTGCATATAAACGGTGTTGGTCACAAATTAACTAATTTGGAATCGTTGGAGATAAATAAAACATGTAAAACTAATCAGGAAATTGTAAACAGCCAACTAAATTTAACTACGAGTCCCATTCTAAAAATTTTTCCTAAAAATTATTCGACTAAATTTGTATTGAGCAGCAATTTGAGTTGGGTACTAAATTTATTTTTTAAATAATTGTTGTTTTTTTTTTAAAATTTTAAAAATAGATTCTGATGAAGAAACAATGCTATATATTTTTAGTTAATTATGACATCCTGAAGAAGAAAATGGTATTTTTCGAAACCGGTAGATGTATTTAAACTCAATTTAGTGGTTAATAAAACAAAGATAATAAATAAAAAATAAAGTACTGGGTTATTCAAAATGATTGAATCAATTTTATACAGCTATATTTCCTGAATTATACGTTGCATGTGAATGATCTGTATAGCAATTGATAGAGGAGATCCGAACGTTTTGAATCCCACTGCTCGATTGGTCCATAGTTGCGCAAGCGGCCGCTAGGCTCGCGCCGCAGTTATTTCGCGTCAGTCCATTATTTTGAATAACGCTGTACATTAAGGTTTTTACTTCTCATTCTTGTCGATGTCGATAGACCGTTGTTGTTTCACCGCTGTTAGAGCCAGTTTATAAATAAATATTCAATAACAGCCTGACGCCATCTAGCGTAATTAATCTGCAATATTGCATAAAATGTGGAATTTTTATCATTGCAAATGAGAGTCCCAGCTTTCCGATAACTCCTCTCATGACCACTTAATTGACCGCTCATCTATCATCGGATATGGAAGTTTTGACAGATTTTGAGCAATTAGCGGAAAATTGAGCCGTAAATCATTGGAAATTGGTGACCCCACGCAAGGTTTCGCGTGCCGACCCCCGAGGATGTAAGCAATTATGAAAGAAGATAACAACCATGATTCATATTATCTTTTGTTTTAAAAATACCATAAAACCTATTTTTAGTCTCAGTAAATAATTTATTATTACCGAATATCCTAATGGCACAAACGTGATAAATGAAAACAATTCTAAACTTAATTTTTTTAAAAGAGTATGATGCATTTTTACGATTATAAAATATTTTCTTTAATGCTTTGAATTATGTATATTATTTATTCCACATATTTTGATCATTCGTAATCATCAACACTTAATATTTTAGTGTTAGACATATTATACTGTCTTTGGTGCATTGTATATTTATTTATTTATTTCCATCAACGCTCTTGTAGGCTTTTACATAACAATAATAATTTATTTAATTTAAATATTATATACAAGTACAGTTTAATTATAGGTATATAACATAATTTTAAAAACTAAGTACGAGTACCGTTGTCTTATATTCCCAGTGTAGCGCGTGCGAAATGGTTTACTTCATCTGTTGACTCACCACATGCAACGTTAGAGACATTCACATAATGTGGCCATCTCGTATTGAGTGAATTAAATGTTCAAGACAATAGATCAGCCCGCCGACTGTGAGGTACGGTCCGTGATTTGTTTCTTGAATGCACGAAACATGAGATCAGCTGATATTAATTGCTAAGTGTATCCTGTTTTGTCCTGATTTGGTGCCAAGTGATTTCCATCTGTTCTGTCATCTGAAGCGGTTCCTCGATCGCTATTGATAACCATGATGAACTCAAAGACTGAGTACAGACATTGTTCTCATTTCAGTCGGCGTCGTTCTACGACGTGACTATTATGAGTGCTATAAAAATAATATTGCTTTACTTTAAAAAAAAATCCAGTACTTACTTAAAAAACGAGCATTGTATAATTCAAGTACAAATATTTCTTCAATACAAGTATGCTCCTGCAAGGAAAAGTATTAACGATGTTCAACTTGTTACCAAGTCGATGTATCCGTATTATTGGTGAGATTATTTCTATGGATACCTACAAATGTGAGGCCCAGAGTCAAAAGCAAACATGTCTACTTTACCTATTTTCGAGTAAAATGCAAAAAAACCATTGTACACACATTTGGGATCATATTGAACATGACCAATAACCACAGGTCACATGACCATATGTAGTATTATTGGCTGAAAACATTTTTGTCTGGGTTTGAATTAATTATCTATTGGACATATTCGCGATCGATGTAACGAGCAAATTTTAAATGCGTTTTTATATGAAATTCAGCAATATTTGTCTAATTTCGATAGGCTAGTTAGTCTTGTAGACATTAATTTGCTTTATATTTGTATATACTTAACTCAAAAACCATAAAAACTGGACATTTCTGATTTTGATTCTATACATTTGTGTGTTATATGTTTACATGGTATGAAGTCACGGACCATAAAAAATACCAATTGATATGGTGCTGGATATACATGTTGCGTTCCACGGTTAGCGAGATACTCAAATGTCCAAATTCTACAGGAACTGAACATCGAAGACAGATTCTCAAACATTGGTCTATGACGAATCTATAAATTTTTGGACAACTCGCGAGAATTAATGATATGATAGGTTTGTTGTGGCAGACCACGTCGAGAAATGAAGAGAGATAGGAAGATCCTCCATCCGGTGGACCAACCGAGTGGAAAAAGCAACAGGTACTTCTTTGGTGAGAGCCCTAAGAAGAGCATAGTCAAGAGGTCGGGTTTTACGAAGATCATGATCGTCAGTCATGAGGGAACTAATGGATGATGGACATATGCCTCTCCCTTTCATCTCCACATTCTATCTCGTACTAAGTGTATCTATTGAGTATACGTAACATATTTAATATCATAAGGCAATTTCGTTAATCTATCCGTGTTGTGTGACTTAATTCATTCTGTGTCTCGTCTACTGTCCCTCTTTTGGGAGTATTTTTGATGAATGAATCCCTGAGTGTCTGCCTTGAACTACTGCACCTTAATTTTCCATCAATTTTCTAGAATAAGGACACGAAGATGATGATGAATTATCTTTTATGTGCTATATGAATATATTGTGAATAAAACACAGATCCAATATATTTAAAAAAATCAATTTTTAATTTTTTGTATTATTTTTAAATTCTACTAAATAAAATATGTAATTAATTGTTTACATTGATTAGTAGAAATTGATTGTATGCTGTTAAGGTGATGTCAGTATATTGAGTAAGATTAAGAAAAGGATCACTTAGGTGTGTTGGTCATACGGAATGGATGAATGAGGAGAGAATGGTATGAAAGATATATGACGCAAGTGTTGATGGCACCAGAAATAGAGGACGTCTGCGGAAGACTTGGCGCGACCAGGTAAACCAGATAATGAAGGATGTTCTTTTAGAAGCCTCAACAATCGATGAGCTTGTATGAATGTGGATGAGGCGAGAATTGTGTGTCAGGACAGAGGAGTGTGGCGCTTTATCCTCTTTGCCTACCCCCACGAAGAAAGTAAGTAAGTAGAATATAAGACCTATAATTCATATGGAGGATATTTAATTAATTTAATACACATTTCATATATCTTTTTGTGAGAAATGTAGCAACCCTGTTCCTATTCCTTGACCGCAATATTATTTATTTTATTTTTCTTCCTTAAAAAAACTCAAAATATTGTGTTTCAAATTATATCATGTTTCACATTTTAGGCACTTATTTATTAAATACTTAACAAAGTAAATAAGGTATGAAAACAATTTATTTGAAAGGCCATATAATTGGTTTTTTGTTACTCTCTATGTATTATCTCTAGAAGATATAAAATTAAAATGCGTGTTAGTTTCCATTTGTCAACAGACTTTTGTATCATGCTGTAGTAACAGGGTGACGACCTGCTGAAACAGAATCTTTGAAATCGTTTATAAGCGACGAAATGTTAATTAATATGTTCTGTAATATTTTTAATACATATTTAATGAATCAATTAGAAATACACACAGAAAAAACTAATTTATCGAAAAATATTTCGTTGCAACCGGGATATGAACCCGGAACTTTTCCTAACCGGGGAAACGCGTTACCATTTTTTTTTTTTTTTAAATAAAGATGCGTACACGGAATACATGTCACATCAATATTCTTACTATTTTCAAACTAAGCTAAATGCTTGTGCTATGAAAATAGGACTAACTTGCTGGTGTCCTGGAACGAAGCGCGAACTCCGGACCACTAGATCACTAGGCCAACGTCTTGACCACTACACCAACAAGCTCCTCAAAGTATTGTCCTCAATTGGCTGAGGAACATTCCTGAATGAACCGGAATCGCGTGTAGGATCTTTTCGGTAGGGTGGTCCTAGGGTAACACGGGATCACTAACTCGGTATAGTAATAGTAGATGATGAGCTTGCTGTCCTTGATTTAACTGATCTGATTTCGTACCGTGTTCCCGCTCGTATCAACCATACCACTTGGGAACGAGTTCAGTCGTGTTGATAATGTCTTTAGTTAGTAATATTGCTAACAGTTTATTAAAACTATAGTACAATTAAAAATGGTATTATTATTATTTTTTTCTTTTAACGTTTTAGCAGTTAGTTAAAAATGTGTTATAAGAAGGTAGTAGTGTGTTATTTGCTGTGCATATATATTTAATAAATAAAAAAAGTCTTGGTCTTAAATTGAATAATTTAGAATCACGTAAAGCGTACAAATATAATCAAAATATTACATCATAACCAACTAAATTTAATCACAAGTCATATACTAAACATTTTTACCAATAATTTTGGATCATTAATTACATTTAAAAAAAATTGGTTGTCTGTAAAGTCGGTTTACGGACAATAGTTTAACGTGACAACGTCATAAGAAAACATTGATGAAATGATTGCATACTTTTATGAATAAAATGGAATCATTTTTATTGAATTATCATTATTTTGTATGGATACGAAGAAGGAGTGAAATGAAATCTACAATTTTTTATTGATATATTTTATTCGCACTCATTAATTCAAATATGTTTATTACTTTGATGAACAGTTTATTTACAAGTAACAATGTGCTTTTAGCAATTTATTTACAACTTTTATACATTTTAAAGGTATATTTGTTATACGTTAATCGGATTTTTAATATGCAAGAATTAATTACCTTTATTGCCGCAATTGTTGTTGTAATATAAACAATGAAAACCACATTAACATTTCACTTCACTTTATAAACAGTTGTAAACAGATCACGTGTAGGTACTGTAGGTGTATAAGTTGTGTGCTGCCGCTGTCTCTTTTCTACTCAGACGCATCGACCAATCGAGTGGAAGAGAGATAGATGCGGCACAATCCGAACGGTAGGCCGATCGCGCGATAAACGGGACAAACGGGACAATGAGTCATGTTTTTTCGTTTGTGCAGCAGGCGTTCATCGATTTATAAGACGTTGTCACGTCAAAAAAAAAGATTTATTAACATTAGAATAATTTGATAAAGTTTTTTGACACCCTGATGAAGGAATTTGTAACCGATTGGTGTATAAAAGTAGGTTGAAAATACACTTAATAAATAATTCGATATTAAAACGAATAACCACAATGTAAAGTTTGCGTTAAATATTAAAAATAAATAATGTACTAATATTTTTTTTAAATTTCAGGCCAACCTGTAAGACTAAATCAGACAATGTTAAATTTAATGTTATGACGTTTTTTATTGAGTTATGGTTCCACGTTAATTGGAGAGAAGTGCGTTAATAAATATTTGTGTGTACATCCCTGATAAATTTCACTTTACCTGCGTGTTAAAAAAATTTTTTCGTCAAATTTCCATTCATTATCTTCAATTTTCTGGGCTCTCTTTAGAATTTTTTATTTAATAAGCTAAATTGAATTATGCAGTTCATCTGAGAGAAGGTTAGACTTTTCAATTTGCGATTCTTGAAAGAACGAGGAAAGAAGACGTACTAGGTAATCTGATGAAACTTTATATTAAATTTCTGATGAAAATTACTTATTTTCTTCCGAGCGACTTTAAAAATTCAGTTCAATTATGTTGTGAGGTAATTTTATATCTTTAAAATTAATTTAAACTGGACGTTATTGAATTAAGGAAAAATACCTATCTACATTAGCGGTGAGCTAAACTATTATTTTAATTGTGATTGTGAGATTTGTATTCGATTGTATTTATTGTCGGTGACCGATTATTTTTAATTCGGCGTGCAATCACCGGTATAGGTCGACTTTTGATCATGGCACTTCAAGGATGTGTTGTGATGTGATTAAACACCATATAGGCAACATATTCATCAGTGGTCGACTGTACAGTTCCGTGAGTTAATAATCGATCTGTAAACTTTAAATTAAACTACCAACTATTAAATCGTAGTTACAGATCATCATTACAAAGTACACAATTATAGTTAATAATTTACAACTGTATATTTCTCTCTCTCTCCCTCTCGCTCTCTTAATCGATATGCTTATATTTAAGCATCATGATCCTTTACCCTGATTCCACAGCACGAACTGATTACCTCCACCCTTTGCGATCCTAGGCCTTGTTCGGTGCGACATGTACCGAGGTCATATCTTCTTAAATTATAATATTATGTATTACAGATTTATGCTATGATATGCATTTTATTTATTCATTTATTCTTAATGTATTGAATACATAAGTATGTTTATATATTCTCTAATATTTCATTTTGAATTTTCCTTTCTTATATGTTCTGATATTTCATTAAAAATCTTCATCGCACTGTACATTATCGATTTTTGAAGTTAAGCCTTCTTAACTTCAGAAATGTTGAATGGCAGTCTCAGTTTATAATTTCCACTTTTATAATGTTCGTGCTCATGTTGATTTGCATCAATTTTTATTATAAATTTTGCCGATATTGTTTTATTGAGAATTTTATAAATCATAATCAAAATCATCACATTTTATAAATAAATACTATAACATATTTTCTTATTAAGGAGAACATATTCTTATTGTGAAGTTGTAATTATTCAGAACAGACGGTCTGTGACGTTTTAAATACTAATTAAATGTATTAATTATAAAGTTATACATGCTAACAATATAAATAGCTTTCAAATAATGGAACGATAGATGTATTAATTTGAAAAAAGTGTAATATATAGGTTCAAAAATTTGTGATCAAAGGTACTGGCGCTGTACCTTATTTGGTAATGCACCTTCCCCGGATTAGAAATAGAGATTCAGGTTCGAATTCCGGTTGCACAAAAACAATATTTTTCATATTTTTTTTTTATTATCTTTGTTTTATTAACCACTGAATTGAGTTTAAATACATCTACCGGTTTCGAAAAATACCATTTTCTTCTTCAGGATGTCATAACTAACCAAAAATATATAGCATTGTTTCTTCATCAGAATCTATTTTTAAAATTTTTTTTAAATTTAAAAAAAAAACAATTATTTAAAAAATAAATTTAGTACCTAACTCAAATTGCTGCTCAATACAAATTTAGTCGAATAATTTCTAGGAAAAAATTTTAGAATAGGACTCGTAGTTAAATTTAGTTGGCTGTTTACAATTTCCTGATTACATTTACATGTTTTTACATGATTAGTTTTACATGTTACATGATTAGTTTTACATGCTTTATTAATCTCAAACGATTCCAAATTATTTAATTTGTGACCAACACCGTTTATATGCAAAATTGACAATCCCAATTTTTTATCAAAACCATGATTATTTTCTATCAAATGATTAGAAAATTCTGAAAACCCACTTGTTCAAATATTATATTATATTACAATTTTTACCCGTTTTACCAATATAAAATGCAGTAAAATCCTTGCAACTAAGTTTATAGACGCCAGAATTGTTAAATTTATCATCTTTGTCTTTAGAATTTATGAGTAAATTTCCTATACTATTATTTGTATAAAATGCCGGTCTAATGTTTCGTGGTAGGTGTTTAGATATTTGTTTCGAAAAGTTATTTATGTATAAAATCCTGCACCAATTATCATGATATGATGTATTTAAACTCAATTCAAGTGGTTAATAAAACAAAGATAATAAATAAAAAATATGAATTTTAACCACAAAGTTGATATTGCTAATTTTAAAAGTACAATATTTTTCGATAAAATTAATTTTATATGTATATCTTTATAATTAATAAATTTAATAAGTATATATTTTCTGCTTAAAGGTCATCATTCTCAGATCATTCACCATTGCACTGATCCGAGTATATCTATTTTTTCTGAGTATTATTTTTGAAGCTTTATTTTGTAACAATGACAATTGTTGCATTTCTTCTTTATTAGCCAAAAACAAAATGCTGTTGCAGTAGGATGTGAGGAATAATAACAGAGTTGTAATATCGTAATAATTTTAACAACAACAAGCCAATTTACTACTATTTTATGGAACAAGCCAATTTACTACTATTTTATGGTTGTGAAATCTGAACGATTAATCAGAGATTGAGAAATAGATTAGAAACATTTAATACATGGTGCTGGAGAAGGTAGGAAAGAATAAGCTAGATCATGACAATTGTGAATGAAAAGAGCATGCACAAAAGGTATAGATAGGTATAGATAGTACACATTCTTATAGCCCAGGTCTATGGATGAGACACGATGAGATAAATCACAGTATCATATATAGGTACTGGTAAGACTTTGATCTGGATATAAACTCAGAGATAAGATTTAGATTGGTAGAATGAGACAACAACTTAACCCGGTATTCGATTTGCCAGAGACTCAATACGTGCACATACATCACAAAGATACCTACTTTTTTTAAATTAAAAAGAAAAACATTTATGTAGTAAGATTGCAAATTCAGAACAAAGTTTTGTGGTATTTTTAATACAAATTAAATAATTAAACGAATCATTTAGAAAGATACACAGAAAAATATATTTATCGAAAAAATATTGGGTTGCCACCAGGATTTGAACCTGGATCTTTTTCTATTCGAAGAAATGCGTTAACGTTGAAACATGTTTCTCCTGATAGGAAAATGTCCAGGTTTGAATTAAATATATATATTTCTTACTGATTAATTTAATTCCATTCACTTTTATTTATTTAAATAATGTGGACAAATAAAAGGCCTTAAATTACAAACATTTATTGTATTTTAACCGGTACTGGAGAGATTCAAATTCAAAATTCACCCAATGGAGTATCAATGATTGAACGTACAATAGTCGTAAAAAGGGACGTGATATAGCTTATATCTAGACTTGGTGCGTACGAGATAGATAACAAAAGTTGAGAGTTGTCTCTAAGGAATCTCATGTGAGCAAAATCCATATCTCAGTGATAATATCGAGTCAAAAATCACATGCGTGGACGTGGGCCAATAGACACAATTGATACTTCATAAATTTAAATTCCAGATAAAAATATGAACACCAAATAACAAAGCAACATCTACAGATAACTTCTGGATATTATTTAGAATAAACATGCACCGATAAGAAAAGAGTTCTATAAAATGAAAGGTCAAATAAATGGAACAAGAATGAAATTAAAAAGATGTATCAATTTGAAATGACTGCAACATATATGTTCGAAAATCTGTCAACTATTTATAAGGCTGACATAGCGTAATTGGATATCGCACTTTCCCAGATAGGAAGAGACTCTGGTTCAAATCCCGGTGGTAGATAAAATATTTTTCGAAAAATTGAGTTTATCTGTTTATCTAATTGGTGTAATTAATTTGCATTGAAAGAAGAATAAGTTATAATATGTGAAGTATGTTATAATTGTTTAGCTGGAACTATTTGCATATGGACTAAAGTGTACAAAATTAACTCGTATAATATCTATATTTTTATTTATTAACTTTGTTTTATTAACCACTTAATTGAGTTTAAATACATCTACCGGTTTCGAAAATACCATTTTCTATATATAACATCCTGAAGAAGAAAATGGTATTTTTCAAAACCGACAAATAAAACAAAGTTAACAAATAAAAATATGAATTTTAACCACAAAGTTAATTTTGCTAATTTCAAAACGTATTATATCTATTGCGCAGAAATTACAGCTACGCATGATTGTACGGAGTGCAAGCGCGATTTGTTTAGTACTGAAAGACTATACATAAATAAATATAGTATTTTTGAAATGTGAAAATTGAATTTGAAAATTAGTAATTGCAAATCTGTCTTTTTTCATATAAAACAGTTTTTATAACTCTAAATATTTCTCCAGTAATTTGTCTTGCTAAATTTGTACTAAAAAAAGTTAATTTGTAAAAACAAATTAGTATTCCTCTAGTTGTAAGAGTTGGAGATAAACCCAACGTACACCGACACAACAAAATGGAAGATTTTTTAAAATAATTTTTATTTAAAATCCACGAAGAATTGTGTAATTTCTCAGCTTTTCACAATGTTCAGGACCGCTTGTGTAGAATTTTGGGTTATTATGCCACTTTTATCTGATCTTGTAGAATATATTATGTTTTCATTGCAATTCCTGAAGCAAGCAAGTTAAGATCTGTGATTAATGAAAACCTTTTTGACGTCTGGGAAAATTTTGTCGGCTACAAAGCATGTTGGCTCAAGTATTTCTTGCGAGCAAATATTAAATTTTTAACTAATTAAATTTAAATTCATTCTGTTCACAGATACCAATTGTTGAAACAATATTAACTTTATCTCGTGTATTGCAAGTGGGCTATTTTTAGAAGATTACAGATTTTTGACAGATCATTAATGAAGTTACGATAGAAAATTATTTAAATCTTAATATGTCTAAAAAAATATTTAATTTTCTCGACCTGAAATAAATCCA
The DNA here is from genome assembly GCA_022840565.1 of Eubasilissa regina. Lineage (NCBI taxonomy): Eukaryota > Metazoa > Arthropoda > Insecta > Trichoptera > Phryganeidae > Eubasilissa > Eubasilissa regina. The sequence continues at coordinate 7,159,007 of JAINEB010000017.1, forward strand.
TCAGTTTTTTGGTTATCTTATATTTTGTAAAAGCTTACTGTAGTGGGCCACATTGAAGGAGGAAGAGGAAGTGGTAGATCCCCCCACCCATTGGACCGACAATCTTTAATATTTTCTTATGCTTTACGCACGAGCAAGTTGAGTTAAGAGTTAAATATTATTGCGAACATTACTCTATTTTAAAACATGTGAAATATCTCCTTTAAGTAAGAAAATAGTTATTGGTAGGCACATGATATAGGATGTTCATTTAAATGGATTAGCTAAAAGATTGCGAAAATTAATTTGTATATTTAGAATAGTTAGAAATATTCTGAATAAAAGAAATGAAAACTGTGTACTATGTTTTGTGTCAATCCATCTTGAACTATAGTATTGATAGTTGGGGAAATGCATAAGGTGTACACATATACCAAGTAAGCACCGTCGTGACTTTTTGTATCCTTCAGAGCCATTTTTTAGGGAATTTCAGGTTTTGGATATAAGACAATTCACGCTGAATATTCTAACTAGCTTTCAGAGGAAAATAGCGCTCAATCTGTGAATATTAAAAGATATTATCCCACAAGAGCAAATATACTTAAAATAGTTCCAAGAGTAAAAACTACTTTTGGTCTATTCACCTTTCAAGCTCCCAGAATATACAATCAAATTGGAAATAAAATTAGAACTTTAATTGACATTAAGGCTCTTAAAAGGAATGTTTCAAATTGGTAGTTGAAATTAGAAAGAGATTATATAATGAAATAATTCTTATAACTGCATTTTGTGTATTTTAATTTTGCATATTTTCATTTACCTTATATGTGCTTACATTACATACTATATTGCACATCGGTATTTTTTTTCTCTCTTTTTCAAACATATATTTTTAAATATATTCACGTTTAATTGCCTTGCACGTTACGTAATTGAATTTATTATGTTTTCCCATCAATGAGTTTTGGTTTTGTAAAATGTATTTGTTTACCAATTTGCCCTAAAATATGCGTGCCTAGTTGAGCAATGCATTTTAAAATCTGTGCAAAATATATTTAAAAAACTATCATTTTTTTGCAGCTGTACAAATGTTATATATACGTCTAAATAAATAAAAAAAATAAAATTCTACAGCATTTTAAACATAAAATAAATATATATACACCCTTCTCAATACATATTTTTGGTATGACGGGCACAGTCTAACCACAATTATAGGTAACATAGAGATACGTATATAAATGAAAATTATATTTTCATAATGAAATAAATTCTAGATACCAAGTTCATACGCACCATTAAAAGCCATGCTGACATTAAAAGAAATCGATTGAGGCTTGCAGGCTCACGTTTCACCGCTTCCGGTAATATACTAAATGCTTCAAAGCCGTTTCATTCCGATTAAATGAATTCAAAAGCGCCATGTACGTCATCCGAGAACAGTTTTACCATAAATACCACATCGTGACCTCAGAACAATGACGTATCATCTGATATTTAGTGCTAATTTGAGTTATTGCGTGAAAAGGGTTCCAAATGCATTATTCTTTATTTATTCCATACACACCGACTCCATTTAACGGATATTAAAAGAAATAATAAGAGCTGAATGTTCTAACTGCATCAGTTATTTATTTCAATTTAAGGATCATTATTGTTAATTTACATTGTTTTATTTTATTTCTAATATACCTTCTGTCACAACAGTCATTGATAATACTAAAAATAAGTAAAGACCTTAAAACTGATCATATTTACATAATCAAAACAAAATATATATGTTGAAATTCAACGAACACTTTTCAGTGTTAGTGTCAGATGGAATCTTGTTATTCTGGGGGGTTGATTTTTGTATAAAAATTCTGACAATTGTTATCTCATTTAAACTGTGTAACAAACATATCTAATATTCTGGTATTATAATATCCAATATTGTCACCAAGTCACGTGTAGACTATTGTAACAGCATCTGTGCTGGCCTGCCAATGTTTCAGCTGGATAGATTACAATCCATTTAAATGGAGGCAGCACGGAGAATATTTAGGGTTTCCGAATTCTCTCATATAACATCCCTTTTACATCACCTACATTGGCTCCGATTCCCTGAAAGAGTTGAATTTAAATTGTGCTGGTTAATGTACAAGGCACACAACATGGCGCCTCTGTATCTTTAAAAACTTTGTATCTCAGACAATTTGAATGGTAGACACCTCTACTTTAGCCTCAGGAAGAGTTGTAGAATCGACCAACCGTTTCCAGATGTTTAAATTTAGTGAACAGGTATTTGCGGTGGCAGGCCCAGGAACGTGGAACTCTTTGCCCTTCATCATAAGACACTAACGGTGCATTTATTTAAGAAGAAAATAAAAATGAATTTTCAAAAAGTCATTTTCATGAGTGAAAAAAACAATTTTTAGTAGAACTGTAAACAGTTTATGTGTAAAGCGCCATTGAGATGAAAGTTTTTACGAAAATGGCGCTATACAAATTATCCATTATTATTATTATTATTATTATTATAACGATAAATAATTTTAGATTTTTGTAGCACCTGTAATATTATTTAAAACAATTACTGTTGACAATTACAATTACAAGCTGGAAATCAGGAATGAGTGTTCTTTATAACTTTAAATTATAATGCAACATTTTTGTAAAAATTTATACTCATAGGGTCTTCCAAATAAATTTAAAAATGAATATTTAAAACTTTGATGAATGCTAGTTTGATTTAAATGTTAGATGAAACCTTGTTGTTCCAAGGTCACAATACGTCTAGACTATTCACGGATGTTGTAAATGTCAGTGTGTGCGGAAAGCAGCTTGTATTATATTACATAAAATGTTTACGTTGGTGTAGGCCTTATACTAAAATTGTATTCACATACATTTAGGCTTTCATTCGTTCAAAGTTAGTCAGATAACACCAGAAAAATTGTTGGGCAAAATTATAATTAAAAAGGAAAATTATAATTGAGTGGGAGCTGTACCAGATTGTGAAAATATAAAAATATTTTAATTTTTTTAAGGAGATCACATTCTATTCCATATTCTTATTGTGGAGTTGCAATTTAACAGAACAAGATGGCTTTCAAATAATGGAACGATAGATGTATCAGTTTGAAAGTGTAACATATAAGTTCGATAACTTGTAGTCGACTTACTGTGTTGGTGTAGAATAATCGGTTAATGCATTTTCCTGGAGAGGAAGAGATCCAAGTTTGAATCCCGGTAGCAGCAATAATATTTATTCGATAAATTGATTTTTTGTATATCTTTCTAATTAATACATTTAATTTGTATTAAATCTATAAATATGTGTAAAAATGAGAGGCGTGCATTCAACATTGGACGAAGATCGGTAGAAGAAGATTAAAAGTTAAAAATTACTTTAAAATGATTTTAGTAGTTAAAAAATCTGAAATAATATAGTACGTCTATCTTAGGACTGTTAAAAGCCTACATCTAAAAATTTCACATAAATGATATTTTTTAAGCTACGTGTGTGTTAGTTCTCCGATTATTAACAAACATATGTTCATTACTATGAACATATGTTACATATTTTCAAACATATAGGGTGTTTTTTTAGAGATATAGAACTTTAAAATGAAATAAAACACGTACAAATCGTGGTATTGGCTTCATTAAAAATATAATTTTATCCCATTAGTGTTTAAATATAATTTCGCGCATATAGGCATCGCAGCTGATTTGAATAAAGCGCAATTTGGAAGTCCAATATTCGACCACTTTTTGGAGCGGCTGGGACGTATATCGGCAATAACCCGACGAATGGCTTCCAAGTTGTCTATTGTTACTGGTTTATCAGCGTAGACTAGTAACTTCACATATCTCCACGAAAAATAATCCTAAGGTGTTAAATCACATGATTTTGGAAGTCAATTACGCGAAATTATGCGTTCATCGAATGTTTCCTTCGATAAATTGATTGTGGTGCATGCTATATGATATGTTGCGCCATCTTGTTGAAACCATAGCTCTTCCACATTAATGCACAATGCACAATGATAGTCACGCGGCTTCAATTCTTGCACGTTCGTAAACCAAGATCTTTCCGCAAAATCTTTCAAATAGTGGATGGATACAGCTCCGATTGCTGAGCACGATGGCGAATTGACTAATTTGGGTCATCCTCAATACAATGCTTCACTATAGCAACAGCTTCTTCGTTGCGCACTGTACGACGTCTTAACGATCCATGATTATTCGAATTACTTGCTCGGATGGACGATTATGCCACCGTAAAATGGACGTAGCGCACGGTAAGTTTCACGAACTAAACCACGATTTTAGAAATAAATTTCCACAATTTGCAAGCGTTGTTGTTCTGGCGTAAGTCTACTAATGGTGAAACGCCAAACCAAACTGAGCACAAATCAGCTATCAGCTGTCCAATCGGCTGTCGCTGGAAAAAAGTAATGCCAATTCGAAAAACAAATCTCTAAAAAAACATCCTTTATTTAACTTGATATTTATAATGTTTATATTATTAAAATAATTGGTGCAATACTCTTTAAAAATACATGTTTTTTTTTAAATACACAGTAGGTACTCATATAAAGATATAATAATTATATTTTTGCCAGTTTAATACGAGGTTAAATATTACATACAAGTTATATAGTCTCGCAGATTAATAATTTAGAAATATTAGAGATTAGAAAAAGTGTAAATATTAAATCAAATATAATTAATAATCAGAAAAAAATTGTAAACAATCCCCAATTGAATATTTTTCCTCTTGACCATTCTTCCCCTTTTAATGATCATGTAATTCTCTAATTAACTCCTCCCACTCCAATTTTGGTATGCCCGCCCACCCCCACTCTTCCATCGTCCTAACTCTCACCCAATGTTAATCTTCCAACATTAGTTTATAACTAGGAAGAGAACATTGTTCTGGAAGCATGTAGATCTTACATCTAATAAAGTGATCTAAACAAAGTTATTTGACTTTAATTAATTAATTATGTCGTCACAAAGTAAAGACTTCTAAAGAACTATTCTTTGAAGAAAAAAAACAAATAATACTAATGAGTGAGTACGTCTATTTCAATAATAAAAACATTCATGTTTAGTACGTCTGATGTATCAATACAACTATTATTGTAAGAACAAAAGGTCATACATTAAGTCCACGGGGATTATTTTTATATTGACGTAAAGAGGGATCAGTTCCATCGAAACCGATGAACTTTAACCTTTAGCATACCGTGATATAAACGACCCCCACGCAGCCATGATGCCATTTTGTGTTACCGTAAGAAATTAAAGTTTTTTTATCATTTTACATGACAAAAACGCTTATATTGGTTTAAATGGTTTTAAAATTGTTAATACCATAAATTTACTCATTTAATATTGAGCATTGAATGTGAAAAAAGGATAAATATAATAATATAATTAGGATCATTCATCAAGTCCTATACAATATCGACCTATATCAATATAAGGTCGACCATCAAATATTAATTGACAAGTTGATAAAAATAGGAATCCACGGAAACCTACTAAGATGGCTTATCTTCTACATCAGCAACAGAAACCAAGCGGTGGTCGTCGGCAGTTTTATGTTAGATTGGGCGCGCATCTCTTCCGGAGTTCCTCAAGGGAGTTTTCTAGGTCCATTATTATTCATAATCTATATTAACGATTTAGATTATGAATAATAACACATGCTTTTAATTTGCCAACATGCCAGATTACATATATTGCGAGATTAGAACGAATACAAAATAGGTTTATTCGACATCTGAATGTTAGATCTAATCTATCATTCGGTTCCTATTTAGATGCAGCAAACTTCCACAATATGAAAACCCTAGAAAATCGACGTTCACGTGCTGACCTAATACTTATCTTCAAACTACTGCAAGGCCACATTGATTGTCCCAGCCAATTGAAGTTAATATCTCTCCATGTGCCATCTAGATCAACCCGGCAATTCGTACTCTTCCACATTCCCAGAAATATAACATCTTACATACAAAATTCATTCATTCACCGGTCATGCAAATAAATACCATAATGAGAAATTTACAGAAATTGACTTGTTCAAAATTAGCCTTACTAAGCTCAAAGGGTTCTTCTTATGAATCGCCGCAATTTAAACTTTGGCCATTCACTATACCTATAAAAACTCATATTGCTCTCCCTCTACCGCAACTTTAGTTGCAACCTCCCCACGCTTCTCTTTCTTTTATCTAAACATACTTTGTATCCAAATATTTTTTTGTGGATTTTATTTATTAGTATCGCATATTAAATAATTATTATGTTTATTACAATATGTTTTCACTGTCAAAATCCTTTAATAAAAAAAATTAAAAAATATGACCTTCCTTCCTATCTTTCTTGATTTAATTACTGAGAAAGAGACATTTATATTCGTATGTTCGTTATTCTTTTTACCGTAAAATTAATATATGATCTCTTTCGGTCTTACCAAAAACAGCATTTTTACCAACGAAAAATAATAATTTTTGTATGATTCCCTTTGCTTAATTGATTTTTCACTAGTCATTCCTAAACGCAAAATTTCCTTAGGAATAACAAAGATATGAATTTTATTTTGCGTGTATTTACCGAAATATTACAGGTTTAATTGAGGGACGGTTGACCTGCATTTCAGCATGGTTTAGGAAGGGTTAAAATATAAACTATGCCATGGCTATTTAAAATTTACTTGTTCTTTATTGGCTACATTTTTCTTCTTATTATGAACACCATAAACCGCACGGCATAAATATTCATGGAGAGACTTAAGGACGTGAAGATAATTGAAAAACTGTTTTTCTTGAAAAATATTTTCACTTTTCGCCGATGGCGGCTTTTTTTTAATTCGGTGGGTGAACATTTTCTAATGCATGCATCAAAAACTGCCATGTCACACTTTTTTATCGAATGACCTGAAAAGTATACGTGAAAACTTCATGAATAATTCAGATTTTGCCTAGTTTTGAGGCGAGCCTCTGAGTAAATTATGATAACTTTGTAGCGCTCGAACTTTGTCAAGTCGAAAATTGTTACCAGTTACTTTTTATACAGCAGTGATTCCCGAAGGTGTAGGCATGTGAAGCGACCGCCGTTAATTTTTCTGTCACAGTTACCTCAGACATAAATATCTCGTTAAATCCTTATGAGATCTGAAACATAACAAGAGCAAGCTTAACTTTTAACTATTTTAATTTAATTAATTAATTATGCTATTGATTAATAGTTAAATTTAATATTCGTAGTTTAAATAAACATGCAAAATTGTTTATTTCATTGTATTGTGATGGTACTGCATGCACCCCGCAGACATGGCCGTATAAGGACTCAACGAATTGACCTATAAACAGATGCCAATACATCATGACGGATGTATCCTAGGAGTAAGCCAAGCACTTCTCCGCAGACCGTTCTTTCATCTACATCTCAAGCGAGCCACTCAAGTCTTAAACTTTATATGCACGATCAACTTTATACTCGTACTGTCATTGTAAATCGTTCCGCAATAAACGTCAACTTTTGTGAGTTCTCTTTTATTTAAATACCTTGCTCTAGATACAACATACATAATCACACACGCACATTCATATACACTGCGAGATGCATCAACACGCGTAAGACTAGAAAAGAGTTAGAGCCTCAGTCTCACCATGCACAAAGCCTTCTTATACGATCACATAATTAAGATCCTCACGAGTCAATAAAAGTCGATAACCTCAATCCCTACAGTATGTATATTAATTATAATTAATAAATAAATCAAATTAAATGAACCAACTAATAAAATTATACAAAAAAAAAAGATTGATACCGGTACCATGATTAATTTAAATTGTATTAAAACTATATTCTAAAAATGCAACTACACAAAATAGTGTTCTTAATAAATAAATAATTATTTATTTTAAGCACTATGTGTTTTTTATATTCACGAACTAGTTAAGAAATGCCCTTTCCTTTATCAAGTTAAATGCATAATCACAAAGTGTTGGCATTAAATATTATTATTAACTAAATTATCTTACTCTTACTTATTATCATTATCGGTTCTATAATCTGAAATGGGTCCTGGCCCTCCTTAAAAATTAACCCCCCACCCCCCTTCGGTCGTGCACTGAGCAACTTCTCGCCAATGACAACTATTGCCAAGAATAAGTTTTTATTTATATCGTCTTGCTACCTTATTTTGAGTCTACAGGTTTATTACTGAGCAGCCATTTCGAGAGTTGCGCATTATTTATACACTTTACATATATTTCAACTTACTGTATTAAAGAAAAAAATTAAAAAGTATTTATATATTTTTTTATAAAATTACAAAAATCGATTCCGGTCTGTGATGACTTGAATATTGGACTTTTACCAAGGTTTTGGAGAATTGTAAATTGAGGCCTGGAACGTCAGGATTCCAGTTTAGTGATTACCAATTTTGAGAATGCTTAAATAAACAGCACTTTATATAATAAGAGAGTTCACAAGATAAGCAACTATCCCCACTATCAAAAAGTCCCTTCCATTCGTCGTTTTCAGTCCGCCTGGTGTGGGTGATCTCTGTGGCCCGTTCGCCATATGCTACTAGTGACTCTGGTATCACGGTTAAACCAGGTACGCAGCACGGCTCACTGATATCGCTGTCTACACGCCACATGGTCAATAAGCATGCACTTAATGTCTTCCAAGAAGAATGTTACTCCACATTCTTCACAGTTGGAAGAATTCAGTAGCAGGTTATGTGTCACAGATGAACAGTACTCGATCACACAAGGATATCCTGGATAATAGGCCAGACGGTCGCAGAACGATCGATAGGCCGAAACATCGCTGGTTAGATTATGTCACCAATGATACTTGGTGAGCAGACGGATGGATGAATACTAGCGTCATAGATGTAGATAGAGAGGATAAAATAGATTTTTGGATGTATGAGAAAGTATTAAAATATATTTTATTTACAATATATACTAAACCTTAACGCTGCAGTGAGCCGCTTAAAAAATAAACAAATAAATATAAAAATATTGCGTTAACTACACTGATCGACAGCTCTTAATTCGATGATACTTAACTTAAATGTGCGCAAATCCGCTGTACGCTATATATAACATTCACAATTGTCGAATCCGCTGTACGCAATTGTACATTTACGAATTTCCTTACAAAATGTTTCAATACAAATAATATTATTTTGAAAACCTGTTCATTTATAAGATATACAAATTTATACAAACCATATTAATTTAACATCAACCGGTTTTGTACCATCGTTCGGTACTATTGTAATATCTTCGCCAGGACGAATTTGTAATCATATCGTAACTTCAATAGGATATTTAGTTATTTCAGTTTGTTATTTATAAAATACATAACTGATAAACTAAAAAAATATATCTAAAACAATTTAAATGAATCAATTAGAAAGAAAGACAGAAAAAATCTATGCATCGAAAATATATTAAGTAAGCGTCAGATTACGTACTCGAAACTATTCCTATCCGGCGTTTCCATTTCACCATTTACCATTTACGTTTTTAACAAATTTAGAACTTACATTGTATAATCTTAATAAATGATGCATCTGTTATTCTATTATAAAAAGTCATTTATTTTATATTCCAATGAATTCCCGAAACCTTTGAGTAATACATACTCAAAGGTATTTGAGATTCTGTAAAAATAATGTAGATGGCTTTCAAATAATGGAACGACAGGTGTATTAATTTGAAAAATGTAACATATAGTTTCGAAAATTTGTCAAGAAAAATACTGGCGTTATAGCACAAAGGTAGTGCACTTCCCCGGATTGGAAATGAAGATCCAGGTTCGAATCCCGGTGACGCTAAAACAATATTTTTCGACAAAATTGATTTTATATGTATATATTTATAATTAATACATTAATTTAGTATTTTAAATATCACAGACCTATGTTCTGAATAATTACAACTTCACAATAAGAATGTGTTTTCCTTAATAATACATACTAGGTGATAGTAATACATACATCAGTAATAAGTCAATCCATTATATTAAATTTGGAAATTGTTCTATATATATATATATGTGTGTGTGTATAATTTCAAAACATAGTATAATTAATTATAATTTTTAATGTAATTTTTTTGCACAATATTTAGCTAATCAGAAAACATCAAAACACACCAAATTGCATAATCTACTGGGTTTAAATTTGGGATGTTCGGTGGTCACATGCCTTGGTCGATGAAATCACGACGAATAAAGTTGATAAGATCTGGCTGTGTGAGATGGAGCCCCGTCCTGCTGTAATGTCCAGTTATGCTGTAATATCTAGCTTTACTCCAGCCTTTGTTTTGAAACTCTTTGATCATTTTCCTTGCTCCCCAACGTTTTTCAATTCGCAAATTTTTGATCAGAATACGGTCTTCTGCAGTGATTTTTGTCATTCTGGGCAACAATTTGAAAAAACCAAATATAAACAATGGGAAAATTAATAAATAAATAATAAAAGATGGCGACCGGAAATTATCGAAATAAAACGTAATAAAGGTAAATGGGTGAGTAAGTAAATTAGTAAACTATTTAAGCTATTGTTGATATAATTTAACTAATTTAGATATAATTATGTCACTTTTTACGAAATATTCTCACTTTTTTTTGGCCATCATGTATGTATATATAATTGAAAACACATTTTATTGTGAAGTTAAAATTTCAGAACATACTTCGGTGTTATTAAAACAAATTAAATAAATCAATTACAAATACCTATACATAATTAATTAATTTTATTTATATCTGCTATGAGAACTTTTTTCTTCATTGGGGTGATAAATTTTAATTTAATAAACCTAAAAACGTTAAATATTACAAGAAAAATTTGTATACCAAAAAATATTTGGTTATCATCTGATAAAAACGTGATTTTTTTCTACATATCGTTCTAATCGATTCTTTTAATTTATTTTAGTATCACAGAACTATGTTCAGAAATTATAGCGTCACGATAAAATGTACTTTCGTAAACAATTACATTTAATGCTATAAAGGTTAGAAATATTTTTTTAAATAGTTGACTTGACTCTGTAAAGATAATGACCATGAGTCGACGCATTTCACGCTATTGGTCCAGCGACACAAAAGATCCATCAAACTCTCCAAAATTATTTGGTCTGGATCGGATAACAAGCTTCTTCGCCTTTCACTAAGACCTTCGGATTAGTTTATCTGTCGCACTTAGATCTCTGATATCATCTGTGCTGCTGCCGTCCTGTAATGTCTTAGGTCGTCAAGCAGACACTGAACTCCACTCCTTGTACTCTGCCAATATCTTTTCAGACTATCTAATCAACGAAGATACGATGGGTAACCTTCTACAACTATTCACAAAAATAATTAATTTTCAAGTTAGGGGTGGTTATCTTAAACGAACAATAGGAAAGATTGTATTATAAAATCACACTTATTTGTCTAGCTTGTTTGACTTGGTCGAGTGGTTAGGACGAACGTTGGTGCCACCGAAGGTCGAAAATTCAATTCTGCTAGCGGTCATCCATGTTGTGTGTTTAAGCTTCACTGAAGATACCATTTAAAGGTCAAATGGTTAACATCATCTGATAAGATATTATTTAAAAGATGGGCATGGGATAAAACAATGGAACTTATAATGAATATGAATCATTTTCAAACGCATCAAGGATAATCAGAACATGTCAGATAATATGATTTTTTCATATTATTTGGAATTCGCGTCGAAATTCGAATCTATTTCCATTGAATCGTAAATCTGAATCCATTGAATCGTATTAAACTTTTAGAATTGTTTAATAATATATTTCATGATAAATATTAATTACCACTCAGTAATTTATTATTTATTGTACATTCATTGAATTTATTAATAGAGCATTCGAATTTAATTTGGAATATTTTAGGATATTTCGGTTTATATTTCTATGACAACCACCTTTAGAACTGAAATGACTGACTGTCGCGTGGTATATATATATATATATATATATATATACATACTGAATATTGAGTTTCAGGTTGATGTTGTTTTTAAATAACTAGGAAATGAAACACATTTTTAAAAGTTGGTTTTTATTTGTCGATTAATTGATTTATTACAATTATGTGTGGAATATGACATAGGAATATGTGGTCGCCTCGGCACAATTGCACGCTCTTTTGACCATATTTTTCACGACACTCTCGCACACTTCGCGTATTATTTCACCAATTTCATTTCGAATATTGTCCTGCAGCACCGGAACTGTTGTTGGCTAATTAGCGTAGGCCAATCGATATCACCGTATTGAAGTCATTAAAATATTTTATCATTATATGGAGCATGTAATGCCTAAATGCTACATAATAAATTGTAATCAACCCTACGAACTGACAAATATCTGTCGAACCAAAACGGCGGCCAAACAAAATCGGCCTGGAACATAATATTCACCCATTATATATATAAAACACTTCACAAGTCATCAGATGATACTTAACAGTACATGTAAAAGACAGAAAATTGACGTACCTTGAAAATGCCCCAAGCAGAGCCATTTTCAATGCCTCAAAGATCTGTATTTACATTGACTGTATTTACATTTCACTTCAAGGAAATTGAATGAACACCTAGTGTCCTTACAGGAGAGCACTATTTCAAACAAAAGTTGAGAGCTCTATTGAAATGTTCGGTATTACTCTTTTGGATCAGCTTACACACCAGAGATTTTATTAAAATCAGAAAAAATGTGGTACAAAAAAACCTTGGTGTACTATACAAAGCCTGCAGCTACTTTTATCCATTTTGAGTACCTGGGTGCCATAAGCTTGCCGTATTATTTTAGGGATGAATAATTTTTGAATACAGATTGAAAATTCTCAACCGGTTCAGAGATTAAAATAAAGATAAAAGATTTTATCACTTAGGTGTAGTGTATTGTATGAAGAATCTTTTATAACAATGTTGTTAACACATACCATTAAATGAATAAACATTAAATAGAGTTTTTACACTGTAATGGTCGGAAGGAAAATGATGCGATCGGGATCAAATTTCGCACACTTGACCGCAGTCAAATCAATTACAAGCACGCGTGCGCAGAAGGTAGTATGACATCCTTGAAAGTATGTAATAGTGAAAGTGTAGATAGTTTTTGACTCGCCCTCGTAGTAACATCAAAATTCCCTAACTCTGACAATACATCATTGCTATCTCCAAGCGTTTTTACACCAAACTCCATAAACACCAGAGACCGGTAAATGAATAAATATGAAATAAGGATATACATATTGGAGAGAGGTTCTGAGAGGTAATCGAGACGTATTTTTCACACTAATGCATATTATATTGTCAGCGTTTAAATTTTCGTTCCAATCGAGTCATATATTTAAAAAAAATTGTGGAGCTATTTGAATGCGTAAGTGGTACCAAAATTATCACGCGAATGACACCAAAATTAAAATATTGAAACAAGAGATTTTCGTTAGTTCATGTCTATATATTTGGTAATCGTGGTTGTCAAGCATTTGGAAGCAAATCTATATAAAATGTACTCCTTCTTAAGGGTACGCTTTCACGAATTATTCATATTTTCGTGTTTTTGCGGGGTTTTTATTATTCATTTATATCAGAAGAAATAGACTAGATTTTACTTTTTTTTTTAAATATGTCTTAGATTGGACTTTACACTGATATAAAACTAATAAACTGAATCTTGTTTGCCATAATTAAGACAATACAAGCATTATAAAAAAGACCGCAACCATTAGATGCATTAATATGGCAAATTATTACATAAATGAAATATATTTTCTGATAATTTTAAAGTTAAGATTGCGGAGACAAATCTCAATTGAGACAAATTAACAAAATGTTAAAAATGAATAGATTTATAACCATTTAATTAGCAGGACATATACATTTTGGACGTTTTGAAATAACTTTGTTTATACAATTTCTCCGATTTCAAACTAAATAAATGAAAGCTCGCCCTTATCAGGTCTTTTCATGTTAACCCCGTGTTTTAAATTTAACCTATTTTATCTGGGTGTTTGGTTATTGGAATTGATTTCAATTGGTGTACATGAAAAGTACGCTCGTTTTTGGCTTCACACAGACATCCGCAAAAATAGCTCAAGTCAAGGAAGTATTCTGTTTTTATTAAGGGTGGGGTGATCAAGGGATGTGTAAAATTAAAAGGTCATACAAAATATGGTATAAAATTTCAGTAGAACTTGGCCACAATATTATATTAGTATTATACGCTAAGAAAATGAAAAAGCTAATTTTGCCCAGTTTTTCATAGAAATCTTTTTTTACCTTTGTATAAAATATTAATCTTACCTGTCTTTGAAAATGTACTCGTAAAATGACAAGATATGAAATTTTGAGTAGATTATTATTTTCATTAAAGAATATAATTTTTTTAAATATCAACGAAACGCGATGCATGCATTACTTTTAATGCTGATTGAATCTCCATATTTATAATGATTAAAAAAGTCTGTATATAATTCAAGAACGGCTAAACGTTTTCATGGGCATAATTAACATTTTTTTTTTTTTTTGAATTTTTCAGAATTTGCTAATCATTTGATAGAAAATAGTCATGGTTTTGATAAAAAATTGGGATTGTCAATTTTGCATATAAATGGTGTAGGTCACAAATTAAATAATTTGGAATCGTTGGAGATAAGTAAAGCATGTAAAAGTAATCAGGAAATTCTAAACAGCCAACTAAATTTAACTACGAGTCCTATTCTAAAATTTTTTCCTAAAAATTATTCGACTAAATTTGTATTGAGCAGCAATTTGAGTTAGGTACTAAATTTACTTTTTAAATAATTGTTGTTTTTTTTTTTCTTTAAAAAAAAAATTTTTTTTTAAATTTAAAAATAGATTCTGGATAAATAGAAAAACAATGCTATATTTTTAGTTAGTTTTGACATATCCTGAAGAAGGAAAAGGTGTTTTCCGAAACCGGTAGATGTTTTTTAAACTCAATTGTGGTTATTAAACTAAGATAATAAATAAAAAAAATATGAATCTTAACCACCAAGTTAATATTGCTAATTTTAAAAGTATAATTAACATTTCCTAAAATGGTTTTAAGCTATTAAAGTAAGTTTTATTACTCATTTCATTAGCTGTGAACATGTTGCGCAAGTCTGAAAAAAATAATGGCTGTGTTACATTAAAATCGAAGACTTTTCGATACGGTGGACTGTCCAAATCTCTGCTCTGTATATGAAAATCTGGAAAGACAAGAATTAACATTGTTTACATACAGTTCGTAGTAATTTTAGCTAATCGAATATAACTTCAAATTTATTATATAACAACGAGGGTTCGAGCCTCGTTCTACAAGGTCATCAAATTGGTCCTTTTTTTAACATAACACAAGTGTTTGGCTTAGTTTGGAAATGCAATACGTTATTTGAAAAAAATCTAGTGTTCAAAACCCGCCCTACGATGACAAGCGCAAAAGACGAAATAATTCGTAATATAAAAGTAACTAAGTTGTTCACTAGTTTATTCAAATTCTGTGTGAATATCTGAAATGATTATATAATCATAATTTGTATTTAAATAAAAATATTTTTTATAAAGAACACATTATTATTTGTGACATTGTTATTTTTTTAGAACAGAGTTCTGTGATATTTAATACAAATTAAATGCATTAATTAGAAATATATGCTTACAGATAAACTCAATTTATTTAAGCTGCCGCCGGGATATGAACTAGAATCTTTTCCTATCTGGGTGGCAACTAAAAAAATACATAATTAATTACATTTTTGATGAATTTAATTTGTGTTACTTACATTGTAGTACAGGAGCATCACACTGCTCTTAATAACCAATTTCTGTTAATAGAAATTCGCTTGTTTATTTTTTAATTATATTATCAAAATAAAATGGTATGAAATTCTCCAATTTTTGTATTTCTAAAGAAATTGATACTTTTTTCCGAGATAATGTAATGTCACCTTTCCATCAAATTTCCATTAGCATGACAGACAGAATCACATAGGTATATTAATTATTATTAGATATTTCATTGAAAATTGCGTAGGTATATTATTTTACATCTCGTGAATGTGGTTAAATTTTTTTACCTTGTTTTGGTTATAAGAATTTTAAGCCAGTTTACCAGAATTGTTTATAATATATACATGTATATATATGTGTATACATGTAACAAACCATTTGGAAAAATAGTTTTATTGTTTACGTGTTCTTCTATAAAACCACAGTCGATATGTAATTCATTTCTTTCACTTACAACTTCTAAACTTGGCCGATGTCCAAATGCCAAACTGACAGTTACATTAAAAAGAATACAAAAACTTTTAAAGATATTCTCGTTTTTGCCAACTATATACATCAACAAATATTTTTTAGGAAGATTTTTATCAATTCTGTACATATGTACATTTTTTTTTCATAAAAACTATTATGAAGTTGTAATTTTCAAACAAATTACATTAATCAATTATATCTACAGATATACAGACAAAATCTATCGACCGAAAAAATATTTCGTAATTCGTATATATTTAGAAGATTTTCCAAATTAAATAAAATTAAATATATTAATTAGAAATATATACATATTAAATCAATTATATCGAAAAATATTGTTGCTGCGCCACCGGGATTTGATCCTGGATCTCTTTTCAAACCGGGGAAGTTGCATTACCCAACTATGCTACAGCGACGATATTTTTCAGCGACAAATTTTCGAACCTATATATAATCTTTTTTATATTAATACATTTAATCGTTCCATTATTTGGAAGACCATCTACCTTATTTTTACGGAATCTCAAATACTTTTGAGTAATTTGATAACGTATACCAGAATTATCAATTCATTTTTATTAAATTTTGGACACATTGATACAACTTTATTATACCGTCGCTGTACGAGTAATTGGATAATGCACCTTCCCCGGTTTGGAAAGAGATCCGGGTTCGAATCCCGGTGGTGCAATAACAATATTTTTCGATAAAATTGATTTTATATGTATATATTTCTAATTAATATATTTAATTCATATTTAAAATATCACAGACCTATGTTCTGAATAATTAGAACTTCACAATAAGAATGTGTTCTAATAATTGAATAAAATTGATTGATTAATACTTTCATCCCCTGGTGTGTATCATTCGTTGGTTTTTGCGATTTATTGCAAATATATAAACGGTAGTGGTGGAAGAGCACCCCCAGGTGCCAGAAATAAAGGAACAGGAAAAAAGGATTCACTGAAATTCGCCTCTCTTCGGTCTATCGATTATCTTCAGATGCAGTGGACTGTATGGAATTATATCACTATCTCGCCAAGGTCGACAAATAGACAATCGTTCCGATTAACTAACCGCTTGCTAGCAGCGGCGGAGGGAAGGTGGGAGGCACTGAATATTAGTTCGTTCAAGGTATACCATACATAAGTATAAGTCCTAAACGGCAAGAGGCTGCAGTGCATTCCAGCAAAAAAGCTGTGCATAACTAAAAATTCTGGGAAATAAATACAAATTTAAAAAATGGATTAAAATTAACGAAAACATTATTTTGCAATTAGTGCCATCTGTGTATCAGTAGAGACTTTAATTGCTTAGTTCTAAACACTCACCGCTGTACTCATGGCGCTCTTTTTTTATTCGCCTCAACGTACTATTAACATTACTCAAGTCGTAAATGGCTATTTACTGAATTGAAAATTCTTTTCGGTTGATAAGTTTTGTGTGGAGTCGTTACATATGTTGTTTTTAACATAATAAAATTAGAAAGGGTTACAACTGCGTGCAAATCATTGAAATGTCTACTTCATCTTTTACTAATTCTAGAATTTTACCATCTTACTGTTTTTAACCTGTTGATTTCATGATTGTTCTTTAAATTTGGTGCATGGATTGGTTTTTGATTTGAGAATAACAAAAAGTAATTTGTAGAACAATTTCCTACGTCAACCTTTAATAAAAATAATTATTTTCTTTATTTATCACGTGAAGTATTTTCAAACAGTAAATGAATCATGTTCAGTCATATAAAGTAATTTTTTATACGGGTAAGAAAGTATTATTTTACATTAAAACTTAAACTTTAAAAACACTATTAACAGTACTATAAAATTATAAATAAATACATGATAGGGACGTATAAACGACGGATTTATTTTGTCCAAAGACGTTGGTTAAACAAAACCACATATATTATATACGATTGTATAATATCATTGGTAAAATCATAACCTTAATCTATACCTACTGTGCGCCACTACTTTTAACATCAACATAAATCATTTGAGATATGTAACTTCAAACGACTTTTAAAAATATCCTAGATTGATAGTCGCTAATGACAATGTTATGATGTGTATGGGAATGGAAAATGGAATTCTGAAATTTAAGTATTTTGATAGTATCCTGAGATATACAGAAAAAGACAAGAAGCAGAATATGCCCTGGAAGACTGAAGAATCTGAAGCAATAGTTCAAGACGTCTATGGATTTTAGTTGTTTCGAGCTGGTGCAAATAAAATAATTATTGCCAATATGACGATGACTGAAAACTTAAAAAAAAATACAATGATTGAAGAAATGATAAATAAATGATATGATAAGAGCATATAAAACTTCAATGTCACAATTAGAAATCACTCAAAAAATGGTAATAAAAATTATTCTAAAAAAAAAAGACTCTCCAAGTAAACAACTTTTCATAGATTTTAAAGTTCCAAAAATAATAGACATATACCAAAAAAATTAAATAATTCAAATTTTCAAAATTAAAAATCAATTAAATTTTAGAAGCGAATTCCGATCTACAAGATAAAGAGATCAAAGTGATATCCCAAAACTAAAATATACCGTAACTCAAAATCAATATATTTATCAAGGTATCAAATTTTTTAACAATCTCCTCATCACAATTAAAAAAATTACGGACTAAACTGAAGTAAAAAAATATGTAACTAACTGAAATATAAATTAACTCAAATATACTCCTTCTCTATACATGAGTCTTACTCTCATAGAGAAGAAGCAAATGTTAAAAAAAAAATATATATCCACTAATTATTGAAATTGTATTATATTTTTAATATTAATAAAAAAAGAAAAAAAAAATAGACTCTCGAATTTGTCGTATACTTAACTGGTTAACATGGCGTGACGCACTTCTCCGGCAAGGAAAAGTTCCGGGATCGTAGCCCGATGATAACCAAATATATTGTCCACATATTTTTTTATTTATCTTTCTGATCGATTCATCTCATTTGTTTTAAATATTATATAATTTTTCCAAAATCGCAACTACAGAATGAAATGTGTTTTCATTCAAATATATTTTTTTAAAGGCTTCTTGGGATTCGAAAGTCCATAATCGCAGCCACTATAGAGCGCCACTGTTATTCTGACATTGCCGTTGTGCTTCAGTCTACCGGACACAGCCTACAGTCTTAACATTGTTTACCCCCATCTACTTTTTGGCCTTCTTGTTAGCTTTGTGCATGGAATGGAACTCATCTACTCTTGCTACATATCCCGCTCACTGCAGTCTTCATCTTCCTCTGGATATCTGGGAAATCTTACTATTCCTAAAGTTTCAAGTTCTTTGATTATAGCTCGTGTCCGCAGACGAAATTTCTCTCGAAGGAGAGTTCAGTGCGAAGTAATCTGCGAATTATCATATTATTTGTATGTGGTTTTCTCGACGCATCCAGTACATATCTACCTTTATTGATATTCAGATATTAATAATAGTATTATGGGCCATGAATATTCCTACCACCGATAAAGCGGTTAAAATAATTGATAAAATATACCTACACATAATATAAATGGTTAATACTTTTAAAATTAGCAATATTAACTTGGTGGTTAAGATTCATATTTCTACACTAAATTTTTTGGATCTAACATTGATTAAAAATAATAATAAAATTGAGTTCAAAATTTTTAGAAAACCAACTTTTACAGATACTATCATACACAATGAATCTAATCATCCATTATCACATAAACATTCAGGGTTCCACTCCATGATACATCGTTTAGTCAATATTCCTATGTCAACATCCAATTTCAATATTGAATTGAATACAATTAAAAAAATAGCAGTTAATAATGGTATAATACATGTTTGATAGACACTATTTTAAAAAATAAATTAAAAGAATATAATAATCAGTTTTTATATAAATCACAGATAAAACATAATGATAATAATGATAATTGGCGTAGGATTTTATACATAAATAACTTTTCGAAACAAATATCTAAACACCTACCACGAGACATTAGACCAGCATTTTACACAAATAATAGTATAGGAAATTTACTCATAAATTCTAAAGACAAAGATGATAAATTTAACAATTCTGGCATCTATAAACTTAGTTGCAAGGATTGTGCTGCATTTTATGTTGGTAAAACGGGTAGAAATTTTAATATAAGAGTAAAGGAGCATTTGAGATGTTTGAACAATAGTGGGTTTTCAGAATTTGCTAATCATTTGATAGAAAATAATCATGGTTTTGATAAAAAATTGGGATTGTCAATTTTGCATATAAACGGTGTAGGTCACAAATTAAATAATTTGGAATCGTTGGAGATAAATAAAGCATGTAAAAGTAATCAGGAAATTCTAAACAGCCAACTAAATTTAACTACGAGTCCTATTCTAAAATTTTTTCCTAAAAATTATTCGACTAAATTTGTATTGAGCAGTAATTTGAGTTAGGTACTAAATTAATTTTTTAAATAATTGTTGTTTTTTAAAAAAATTAAAAATAGATTCTGGTGAAGAAACAATACTATATTTTTAGTACTAACTATATGACATCCTGAAGAAGGCAAAGTGTTTTCCGAAACCGGTAGATGTTTTTTAAACTCAATTGTGGTTAATAAAACTAAGATAATAAATAAAAAATATAAATGGTTAATATTACAGTACATATAACATGTACAAACATTTAATAACAAAGCACAGATACATAACAAAAATTATACCGATAATTCTCCATAATGTTAATCGAATCAATTAATTAATATCTAAAATGTCAATAGCCGAAGCCTTTGATTTTACTGCCGGAGGCAAAATTTGATATAATATTTGTTTACGTAAATGCCTTCGGTAGCTGGTTCTCAGGTTTCCGATTAACAATAAGCACACATAGATATATGAACTGTACCAACGTTTTATTTTTGCTAACTTTCTAGTTGTTGTTCTTTTAGCTGGGTTGTCTTCTTTAGATTCGACCGAGCGAAGCGCGCGCTGGTGGTTTATTTGGACCGCTCGACTGGTCGAAGCACGGGATGTAAAAATAATGACGCCTGTCGGTCACCGTCTTCTTAACTTTTCGTAAAAAGAGCAGCAATAATCAAACACACACATGTACATTATTATAAAACTAAAAACCCAATCGAAGTAACAAGGCGCGTAAAGACTATTAACATACAAACATTTGCTAGCAGCTGAAGTGCACAAACCACAAAACAATTAAAATTGTATTTTCAATCAACAATTTCGTGAGAACCAATAAATACAAATGTACATATATTTTAAGGTTATCATTTAAAAGGTCAGCATAATATTGGTCACCACTAAAATGTTTTCTGCCGGCAAATATAGTCAGCTGAGCCGCCACCTGTGGTTATTAGGCAGCTCTAAAGTTATCCTTACTTAACTTGACCTAACCTAATCTCCTAACCGATCATAACATAACTGAACTACGTAATGAGCCTGATATTGTTTCATTGCCAACAAAAACATAGTATGATGTCGAAATAATTTAATAGCTGTATTTGTTCACTAATCAATTAATTACTTCTGTTTTCTTAACACTAATTGATGATCTCTGAACTTTCACTCTATATAAAACCATGAATTTTATTATACGTCAATCGGTTTCGCTTAGCTCAAGCTTCGTCAAGACGTATTTAAAACTAACAATAAATACAAAAAGAGTGCACTTATGTATACATAAAGAGCGAGATATAAAATAAAATTACATGTGAAAGAAATAGAGACAGAATACATATACAGTTAGATAGAATATCAAGGGAGCAGAATATAAAATATGCGAAAGAGAGAAACAGAATACATTGTAATGTACACGACGTCCACTGATTCACTCAAGGTAATGCAAAAGACACGTGGATCCGATGTACAGAATTCGCCATACAGTCTCCCATCCACTTCCGTAGTCATTCTCAAGGAAAATAAATAAATTTATAGTGTAAGATGTTACAACAATATAATTAGTTAAGTTTTCACCATACACACATTGAATAATAAATAGAAAAAAGTTAACGTCGTCGTAGTAATACGCAACAAAATAATTTTACAATAGCGTTTACGTCAACAAAGGAGTAAAACGAATTAGCTCCATCAGAACTACAGCGTAGCATTAAAATTAAGTATGAGATGTGGAAATGAAAATGATAAATTTCTACCTCATCGAAATTATTAAACTAGGAATTCAATTTTATAACAGAAAAACAATAAATTCTGCTTTCCAAGGGTAATCCACAATTTATAGTAGGTTTTTAATAGTTTTGAGTCACCATGTCGAATTTAATTGGTAAGTACTTCCACGCCAAATGTCACAAAACTCAGTTTCATTCTTACTTATTGGCGTAGTTCACGATGAAGTATAGAAATATTATTTCTCTATATTGTGCAGATCAGGTTGAGCAGATGGGAATCAAATCGTATCCTCCGTTGTACTTGGGTTCATGAGTAATTCTTCACGATGATAGTATTGTCATCACATATTCAGGTCATGTGATGACAGTTAAATCAAAAAATACGCCTCCGTTTTTTGGGGGTCAACTGAGGAAGAGATTTTACTTTTTGTAACACACAAATATAATAACATAAACACTTATATGATACGGCACAGCGTAACACAGATGCCTATTACAACCAATTATTCTCACCCTTCCTTTTTAAATTTGAAATCACATTTTGTAATAGTTGATTTCACGAGACGTCTATACCCTCTCCCCGTCCGTTACCGGAAAATGCCATAGACAAAATTCTCTTCAGCGGTGTAGTGTTGCTATTCGAGACGGCAACTCAAAAGAAATCTACCGGCGGGTAGGTACTATAACGTGACGTTATAACATATACAGTTAAGACGGAAGATTAAGGGAGGGGAAAATACAGTGTTGATAGATTTTCAATTGATTTTAATGGAAACATACCTAATATGTGGCTAATGGATAAATTAATTTTATTATTAAGAATTGTCGTAGCACTATTTAATGCCTTTTTTATTTCGAGGAGTTCTAAATTATCCAACCAGAGGCCAAGCCCGTTTTTATGGAGGATATCGACTCCTTAAACTCATTAAAACAATGTTTTTTTTTTCAATAATATTGTTGGAAAATTCTGAGAAACTATGTTCTTTGACACGAATATTGTCATTACGTACAGTGTTACTTATATAGAATTCTAATATGTCAAACCACAAAAGAAAAAAAAAGAAGATTTTATTTTTACTATGTTCATTATGCTTCATATTCTTGTATAAACTTTTTCTCTAGGTTAGAAATATACCTATAGTGTGTGTTTTTTTTTATTATTTTTATAAATATTAAAAAGTTTATTTTATATAAATATTTTTTTGTAATATTTTATCGTTGTAAACCTTAGTCCTAAATATGAGAAATCTCTCTCTTACGAGAATAATTTTGTACTTGAGTAACGTTTTTTTTAATTAAAAGATCGAGTAACAAGAAGGCACCTTTAATATCTTCGGACGAGTGTATCCGGATCAATGCATTGTTATTTTACATCATACGTAGCGTAGACATGGACTCTTACAAAGTAGACTATATCAAGATTGTCTGTTACACAAAGAGCTTTGAAACTGGCTATATTAGGTATTTCATTAACAGATCAAAAGACCGATGTATAAATAAGACAAAAACAACATTGTCCAGACTACCTTCGAGTGAGGGTTATGGAATGATGAGA
This sequence comes from Eubasilissa regina, assembly GCA_022840565.1. Taxonomy (NCBI): domain Eukaryota; kingdom Metazoa; phylum Arthropoda; class Insecta; order Trichoptera; family Phryganeidae; genus Eubasilissa; species Eubasilissa regina. Next base: position 7,182,985 of record JAINEB010000017.1, read on the forward strand.
TGGACCTGGAAGATCTAAGTGACTTATCATGCATACTCATACAGGACTATTCGATTGGCTTTTGACGAAATCCAGTATCGAACGAATTTAGAAAATGTTTTAAGAAAATAAATGAATTACGAAAATGTCTGTAATTGTTGTAATTTAGGAATGGAAAATAATAATAAGAATGTCTAGAAATTATGTTTTATTAATGAAGACGAATTATGAAATTGTTTGGAAAGAATGTCCTATGAAAGAAGACGAATTATGAAAATGTCTGTAAATAATGTCTTATGAAAATATATCTTAAGAATAGAAAAGTGTAATAAAAATGCCTGCAAATTATGTCTTTCATAAAAGAATACGATTACGAAAATGTCTGGAAATAATCTTTTATGAAAATACCTGGAAACTATGTCTAAGAATGGAAAAGTATAATGATTGGAAATTATGTCTTATGAAAGAAGACGAATTATGAAAATGTATGGAAATAATATCTTATGAAAGAAAATTAATTTTGAAAATAGTTGGAAATTACGTTACATAAGTGGAAATGAATACCGAAAATGTTTGTAAATTATATTTTAAGAATGGAAAAGTATTGTAAAAATGTATGAAAATCTTGTATTGTCAAAGAAGACGAAATAGGAAAAGAACTAGAAATTATATCTTAAGAATGGAAAAATGTAATAAAAATGCCTGCAAATTATGTCTTTCATAAAAGAATACGATTATGAAAATGTCTGAAAATAATTTCTTATAAAAATATCTTGAAACTATGTCTAAGAATGGAAAAGTATAATAATTGGAAATTATGTCTTATGAAAGAAGACGAATTATGAAAATGTATGGAAATAATATCTTATGAAAGAGAATTAATTTTGAAAATAGTTGGAAATTACGTTACACAAGTGGAAATGAATACCGAAAATGTTTGTAAATTATATTTTAAGAATGGAAAAGTATTGTAAAAATGTATGAAAATCTTGTATTGTCAAAGAAGACGAAATAGGAAAATATCTAGAAATCTCATGAAAGGAAATGAATTATGAAAATATCTGGATGTTAAGCTCAGCGATGATTAACATGTTTTGAGGAGAAATAAGTACAGATAGCTTACACTATAACCAATTAACTTAAGAGATCTTTTAGTGTAATTAACATGGTTAACACAAAGATATTTGCATGGTTGAATTATAAATTTAAATACCTGGTAGGAATAAATTAAGCAAATCAGATAAGCCCCAGTACAGTAGGATTAAAAGTGAAGTATGCACATTTTGATATGCGGGGATAAAACAACGCGGCCACATGAAAGCTCGCTTTGTCATCGGCGCGGCGTCGGGAGTTCTCCGCTGTACTTTAATTTCGAATTTTACAAAATAGCTTTGTGATCCATTCAAATATTGTATTGTCAGAGGCTTTTTCATCACCATGGCTAGTTTTTCAAACCATTTTTTGATGCAAAGTTTTACCGAAATCAACCAAATATGATATAATACAATAGTAGTGTTTGATCTTTACAACGGATTCGTGGATCGTCGGTCGTCGTGCGCGTGTCTGAACCAGTCTAATCGCACCGTTATGTAGACATCACGGTACTGTTCTAGTACTTACCTGCTTTCCCTTATACTCAAAGCACGACCTTTTTTCTCTATGTATTATCTATGACTTTGAACAGTTGATATTTTGCTATCGAGCTCATCAGACTGGAAGTTAACGTTTTTCTATGGAGTGCGTTAGATCGTTATGTTAACAAGTTAGTATCTTGCTGTGTGGGGTCGATGAAATCGATTGAAAAAATCGATTGAAAATTGATTTTTTCGCTATTCGAACTGTTAAACAATTGACATTTAAGCGTGTAAGATTGAACTGTTCACCATACTGTTGAGATTGGGCACATTTTCCTTGAACATTTTAGACTCGTAATTAAGTCAGGTATTTACCCATAAAATATTGTGAACTAGGTCTGTTACACCCTGTATATCACGGATAAGATGTGTATCACCTGAATTTGAAATCTGAAATAATTGTTTGGCCGGAAAATTCAATATCGTAATTTGTAATTAATATAACCTTACCCATTGTTAGGTTTGTTACTGTTCAAGACGCGCTTCTTAATACGCGTGTACAAAATTGTTTCCCTTGAAAAGCAAACAGAATTGCTTTTATTACGCAAGCAATAACCAAATTAATTATATGTGTCATATCAATACATTTCTACCTTCAAACCCTATTCCGCTTGAGAAGAGACACTTTTGGTTATAACGGAATTGAACATTAAACAATTTCTAGGAATATTAATTGCCAAATAATCAGCTGTTTCATAGTCTTAATTAATTTGATCGATATCACGAGATGTAAGTAAATGTAAAATATTTGTTAAATGTAATATGTTACACTGAAGTTGAGCGAATACGTATTTTAGAACTTTAATAATTGAATATATTTGTATGTACATTGAAAATGCTTACACAAAGGAATATACCCTAATTAAAGCCGGGTTTTTTAATATTGTCTATTCTATCATTTTTCATGCCTTATTAATTCAACGTATGTCGGTTACTATCAATTTAGCTCTACAGTAGATCGACCAAACCACTGCCGAATGTTCTCCTTCTTCTAGAGCCCCGACTACCAGTAATATTTCCCTGCAATATGACGTACAAGATCTGAATCTTCTCTCAATTTTTCATAACATGTCAGAGAAATTTTATTTTTAAATATTTTTGTTATTTTCAATAATACAGTATAATATGTAATAAGTTTTTTTGGATTCTTATCGTTTTAAATAATTATTTTTCATTATCAAGAAAGACATATTATTATTGTGAAGTTACAGTTTTTTCAAAAAATAATTTTGTTGTATTTTAAAACAAATTAAATGTATCAATTAGAAAGATGTATCTACAAGAAAATTCAATTTATCTAAAAAATATTTTTGTTGCTACTGGAATTCGAACCTGGAACTCTTCCAAACTAAGAACGTGCATTATCCGATTATGCTATACCAACACAGTGAAATGACGACAAATTTTCGGATCTTCAAATTAATACATCTATCGTTCCATTATTTGAAAGCCATCTAATGTGTTTACCTTAATAATATGTAAGTTGTATCAATGTGTTCAAAATTTAATAATTTTTTACGATAGATTGAATTTTCCTGTATATCTTTCTCATTGATAGATTTAATTTATATTAAAAATATTTTTCAATATTTATCCAAACGTGCATTATCCGATTATGCTATACCAACACAATGAATTGACGACAAATTTTCGGATCTTCAAATTAATACATCTATCGTTCCATTATTTGAAAGCCATCTAATGTGTTTACCTTATAATATATAAATTATATCAATGTGTTCAAAATTTAATAAATTTTTACGATTGATTAAATTTTCCTGTATATCTTTCTCATTGATAGATTTAATTTATATTAAAAATATTTTTCAATATTTATCCGAATCATAACATCTTCGTTCGTAACTTTATGTATTCAGATTATTTTATAGAACCACATCTCAAACATCGCTCTTTTCCACGATAATCTCTCAATGAGACATTCATCTATGAGTGTCGATAAAGGTACGTATGAACTGGATGCGTCATTCCAATCCGCCTGAAAAATGATTTAAACATTTTCTTGTGAACTTGCAATATCAGAACATAATTCTATGGTATTTTTAATACAGAATATAATAGATATACAGAAAAGCGATCAAACATTTTTTTGATAAATATATTTTTTCTGCATATCTTTCCAATTGATTAATTCAATTTGTAATAAAAATTTATTTGTGCTGAACTCTGTACAGTCCACTATACGCACTCGAGTCTCCGAGAGAAATCTCATTAATGAACACGATCCATAACGCCCGTATCACAGTTCCATAGTGCAGCAAGGATATTTATTTATTTATTCTTAAAACAGTGCAAAACATATGAAAATTTATATATGCTCTAATATAAATACGATTAAAATGTTTCTTTTTACTAAAACTTATCTTGTAAATTTTGAATAGTTCTCCTTTTTTATATCATCTGGCATTTCTTTATCTTTATCGCACTGTACATCATCGATTTCTGAGATTAAGCCTTTTTTCTGAATGTCACTCTCAGTCTATCTTTTCCTCTTATATAATGTTCGTGTTTACGTTGATTTGCATCAATTTTTTATAAGTTCTGCCGACATTTTTTTAGCAAGGATTTGAAAAATAAGTACCATAACATTGAAATATATTTTCTGCTTAAAGGTTCTCGTATATCTAATTTTTTACTGAATATTACTCGCAAAGCTTTATTTTGCAGTACTGATAATTGTTGCATTTCTTCTTCATTAGCCAAAAACAAAATACTGCTACAGTATTTGATGTGAGTAATAATAACAGAGCTGTATACTATTTTACAAGACTCAGTAGGTTTTAATGAATCTTCTGATCGATCTGATGAGGGCGATAGAATGGCTGGCATCCTACAGAAATTTATTTACATTTGAAAGAAAATTTATTATTACATTAGATCTCACACGAAGAAACATAGAATCAAATCCAACATAATGTATAATATCGTGAATCTATTCTGATTTAATTAATATTAACACCGTTAAATTACAATAATTATTTTGTTTTAAGTACTGCTGGAGTGATTCAAAGTCACCCAACTGATAAACAATTACATTTGACGAGCATAAAGCTAGACATAAGACGAATAATCTATGAGACATGCATGTGAAAGTCATGAGTTGTCTGAAAATAATCTCATTGGAGCAAAATCCATACCACGGTTTGCCTAAAAATGCCTAAATCTATTTTTAGATGAAATAGTTTATATACATATACATACTTACACGAATATTTTTTTTTGCACCAGTTTTGTACCAGCCATTAAACGTATCCCAATACAATAAATGTAACCGGTTTTGATAGATCTCAAATGGGATTTTTATTTTCATGAATATTAATATTTCGAATTGACTCAGTACCGCGAGTTATAGCAGAGCTAGTATAGAGTTATTTTTGTATTCTGAACAACCTCAACCGAACTGTCCTAAAATATTTTCAGACATCGCGCGACACACTATTTATAAAATAATATTTATAAACTCGCTTTGAAATTCTTGACCGTATAGGTAGATACTGCGGTTGAACTCTAGACGGATTCATTATTTTACGTGACGTCATCAGAGGGCATTTGAACGTTATAATCCGTTTTTAAACTTTTCATTGGCCAGTCGAGGATTAATCTATTATCATCACGTGACTTGGAATCATAAATGTTTGTATGAAATTAAATAATTAAGGCATTAATTAGATATTTAAATCGTTCATTAAACCGTTATTTAATCAGTTATTGAAACCCTTATTCAAACTGTTATTTTGACTGTGATTATGTTCGATTGTAACGATGATTGGTAACTGATTATTCGCAATTCTTCGAGTAATGACTGGTACACTATGAAAGTATACCTCCAACAATTATCAAACATCGTTAAATCTCAGTTGCCAATCATCATCACAATCACAGTCACATAATGGTTTACCATCACTAACATATATACGAGTATTCTTAACATAAGTTAACTTAATATAGTTAAAACAAATGAGATAATTCAGTATGTTAAAACACACAAAATAAATCTAGCCATAGAAAAAATACTCGAATCCATAACTTTCTATACCGGTAGGCTATTTACCGATTACGACTTTTTTTTCCGTTGGAAGCGACCATCTTTTTAATTGCATTTTCGGTTGAGACTATATTTTTTCGATATATATATTGTGACATTTCGAAAATACGTGCCAAGACCGAGGGCGCCATCTATCGACGCGAGCAGGCGCGGTCGGTGCAGAGAGAGGTCGGAGGAAGGTAGAAGAGGACTTCATGGCGAGCGCCCGGACTGAGCGGTGCGTGTGGCGGGCGCCAAGCGGCGTTCCGCCGAGATTAGAGCATTAGCGAAGGAGATCGAGAAATGGAAGAGAATTTATCGCAACAAGGACTGTAAAACGCGATGAATACGAGAGATGAGGCCTTGATTCACCCGCGTGATGTATGGATCGTCTAGCTGGGATTCGTGTGGAAATTACCGGCGAGCGACCGTATTCCTATTTGGACCTGCTCAAGATGGCGTGCATTCGAAGATCATCGATGGCGAGATGGAATACTGGTCCGAGCGCACGGCATCCGAAAGACAACCGTGACCCATTACTAATGAATATGGAGAGCATCATGGAAACTGGAATTCTTAAAAGTGTCTCCTCGTCAGTTGGGGAAGTGCGAACTTTGGTAGAAAAAAATATTTTTTATAGAAGATCTGGAACTCTCTACGTGCTTCCAATGTCGAATTTCTCATATTTATAGTGATTAAAGTGTAATTAATGTGTTGGAAACGAGTGTTATTATTGCCTGAGACCTCCCCCACACATCTGAGATAGGTATTCCGACACCAACCCTTATTGACCCACAGACTGAGTATAGCTGGTGGCGTGGTGCGCTGGCATACCATCCTCTGGTGACAGCGCACGGCATAACAATATATATATATATATATATATATATATATATATATATACACTTTTTACATCTTTCTATGTGGATCGAGTATTTTTAATTATAAGAAAATTATGTAATGAAAAATCGCAACATCGCAAATAGAAAGTGATTTCATAGTTAGTTAATTTTTACTTATATTATCTCTAAAGCTCATATAGGTCATGGAAAAGTGCATAACCTCTCTATAGACATCTCTGTTTTGAGCTGCAGTCCTCTAGCGGGGGTTTTGTAACCGTATTGCGTCTTTGCATATATTATCTTGAGCATCTTCGGAACCACGTTCGAATCTTCGAGAATGTAACGGTATAATTTGAAATTTTCACATCTAGCAAGTTGTCCTGCCATCTCAATATTCAGAGTAGCCATAATGTATAGCTACTTGAACATCTCGAAGAGTTCATCGATGAATAGTATGCATACGCCATTAACGATTTTGAGTCTGAAAATCTTTTGGTAAATTATATTTTATATTGGTTTGCTCTTTCTTATTTCTCCATAAAGCTCCAGGTTTCACATTAGTATCAATCAATCGATCATTATTGTATCTAAAACTTGTGTGTTAAGGTCTCCATCCATTGATCTCTATTATATGCTGTTTCTATCTAGTCCTGGATTTCTAAGACACGTGGGAAGGTTGTGCGTGTGTTCAATAATAAAAATATCTTTTTGAGTTAACCTTTTCCATACCGTGATGTAAAACACCAATATGCAGCCATGCTGCCATCTCGTATTACCGTAAGAAATTTTTAAGAAGAAAGCTTTTATTAATTTAAATGGCAATAAAAATAATAATTCTATAAACTTACTCTAAATATTGAGCGTCAATTACGAAAATAGGATCAATATCCTAATAGAATTCGGAGCATTTTTCAAGTCTTATAGAAGACTACCTTTTTTCTTATCTCCCTTCATTAAATTAGTGAGAAAGAGAGATCATATATTCGTCTTTTTGTTATTTTTATTGTGAAATTATATACCATATCTATTGTCTTACCAGAAATGGTACTTTTTCTAGCATATTAATTTTACAACTGGCTGAGTTGAAAAATAATTATTTTTGTAGGATTCATTTTACACAACTGGTTTTTCACTAATCAATTCTAAGCATAAATATTATCCTTAGAATTAACTAAAATATGAATCTTATGTACCGAAATATTACAGTTTTAGACCTATGTTACTGCATGGTTTTGGAAGGGTTAACCGGAAGCAAAGTAAATTAAGGTTTAGTACAAGGTTACATAGAGCGAGCGTATCGTATGTGAAAGATGGATGCGCGAGTGCGGTGTGGTCACCCTGAGTGCGACTTGGCTTTCCTGGGGATAATGGGTGTAGGATTCATATTTCAGTGTTTTGACTAGCTGGTTATCTTGTCACTCCACCTTAGCTTTGGCCCTCCCAAGTTTTGCACCCCATTGGTAATGTGATCAGCAATGACTGCTGTCCGATCATCTATTCCGCATGACTCAAGAGTTCACATCAGTATACAATTGGTTTATGGAAGTCTATCGCAATTATTACAGCCGTCATCCATAGCCATCATTACCGCAGATGACCTTCAAAGTATCTCACAGTTATCGGTGCGTAAAAGCAGAGATCGTAATAGTCGCAAAAACACGCCCGATACCGACGTCATAATAACTGTGTGACTTCTGAGCGACATTTCCAGGAAACGCTCCTCCATGTAGTAATTTTTTTACGGATATTGATATTGTTACTCTGTAACTGTGATTAACAATAAATTTGTGTCAAGTGTAAGTACAGTTTACCTTTCTTAACCTACTATGGACACACACACACACATCGCGATTATCATCAACTATGATCACGTTAACATTGGGTAATTATTGGGGTAACTATTATACATCACCAAATTCTGATTGATGAATGAATTCACTGAATGTATATATCACTTTATTTCCAACAAGATGGTCTTTATTTAAATATCTTTAAAAAAAAATCCATTTTATAATATATGTGTATTATTAATGATTTATTTATATGTATTCATATATACATTCAACAACGTAGTATAAAAAATATTTATTGTAAATTCAAGATCTTTCTTATTTGGGGGATGCATAACTCATAAAAATTATTATGAGTGATGCATCCCCCAAATAAGAAAGATCTTGAATTATGGGGGTGGTTATTGACATTTATATAAAACAAGATCAAGATCTATATTTTGACTCATTCTCTGCGGTGATGGGTTAAATCTGACCCGGAAGTTTGTAAAAATTTGAATGCTGTTTCCTTACTAGATAGTCTTTAATTAAATATTTAAAAATAATTTGAGATACAAATAAATGTTATCTGACGAGATTCAAATGAGTTATTGACAAAAATGTGAAAAAAACGCTCAAAAACTAGTCTAAGACATGTAAGAAACATATATTGTCAACATTTTGAGCATACGACGGGTTGACAAAGGATACCAGGTATGCGTCCATGTATTGTTAGCCAGTTCAATTGTTGTGCAGATTTATATTGTTATTTGTTTTGATTTATTTTCGTCTGGCAGCCCTTAACTATTTGAGGGGCGTAGCGCCTACAATAAGTTTTATGACCCTTCCTTAGGGTTTTCAATATTGTTGTTGCTAATTATCAGTAGATGTTTGTATTTTGACTGTGAAGGACATCTATTAATGCGTACAATTACGTACGTTATTCGTAATATTTTTTAATTTTTAACTTATTTTTTTTAGCAGAAACATTATAGCACATCACGCGATTTCATTATATCATGTATAAAATGAAATATTTTTAAAAAATCTCCCATAAAACGGTTAAAAAACTGAAAACTTGAGGTGGGTCTGAAATGACCCACCACCGCTGGACGTGTTTCGTATTGACCCACGTAAATGTTAGTAAGTGTTAAAATAATACACTTGATTTTTTTAATTTCATAAATAATTCATCTGTTATAGGCATATACATACATCCAACATTAATTCACAAAACACGCTTTCATAACTGCATCCTATTATACACCATAGGTTTAATGATTAATTTTCACATACGAAATTTTATTAATCTTCATTACGTTGAACGAAGTATACAATATTTTTATCCCTTAATAGTATACGAAGAAGGTAATTATACACGAAGCAATTAATTTATATATATATATATATATATATATATATATGATATAAGAAACAATAAAGATATATATTCTGTAACACCTAATTCCGAAAACCCTTAAAACGGATTTCAGTTAATTTGAGTTAAATATGCAGTTTTGTAGATTATTTTATTAACTACATTCAGAACACATTGTTTTTCGTAAAAGCCACTTAAATCCATTGATATTGCAAGTTACCCCAAAGCAGACAGAGTATAGGTAGCTATTCCCTCTAAAATGAAATCAGCCAATCACAATGTATGTTAATGATTACGTGATCTAAAATCCAGTATGGCTGCCAGAATGATAAGGTAAGAAAAAAAAGTTACATTATAGAATTGTCCTTTAAAAAATGTTGATGTAAACAGTTTATACATTTGCTTTCATCCATAACTCAAAAACACATATAGTCGTTTTAGAGAATGTTTAGAATTAGGCGTTACATATGTTTATATAAAAGGATTCACTGAATTAATAATAAAATCTTAGATGTTAATCAATTTAGTGAGTTTTTCATAAAAATACCTTTAGATAAAGACGTTCATAAACTTTTTAAAGAACGTTACGTTTTAGATACGAGTATCTATTAGATATAAACATATATATGTACGTGATATCTTAAAATACATTTATATCATAAAAAACATTTATATAAATACATCCTCACATAAAGAAATCACTATCTTGTGCAAAAAACCAACAATTCGTTGTTGTTTTGGCATTAGCCTATACGTAAGACTAAAAGGCTTAACCAAAGCTTAAAATACTTTTCAACTAAAAAAAGTACCATACATAAAACCTCCTGAAATAAGAGATATAAATATCTCAACTAAAAAAAACGATATGAAAAAACACAAGAATGTTATTTATAAATTAATATTTTAAGGACAAGTGTAGTTTGATAAATATATGATAATAAAATGCAGGGATATAGTTATCGTGCTTCATTTATATATATACTTACTTACTTACTTACTTACCATCACGCCCTTTCCTGTGGGGGTAGGCAGAGAGGATAGAGCGCCACACTCTTCTGTCCTGACACACAATTCTCGCCTCATCCACATTCATACATCTTGTCATACAAGCTTGCCGATTGTTGAGGCTTCTCACAGAACCATCCTCCATTATCTGGTTTATCTGGTCGTGCCAAGTCTTTCGTGGAGGTCCTCTATTTCTGGTTCCATCAACACTTGCGTCATATATCTTTCTTACCATTCTCTCCTCATTCATCCTTTCCATATGACCAAACCACCTAAGGGATCCTTTCTTAATCTTACTCACTATATATATATATATATCCAGTAAAACACGTAATATACGCGTTATACTTGACTGGTACAGGCAAATCGGAGCGTGTATATGATAAAACTGTCAGGTGTCTTTACCTATACTGGCGACCTGATAAACAGTTTAAAATTCATATCTTCTACCTGTGGATATATGCTAACTTCAGGTAAACGTGAGCGTGCGTAATCTTCATCTTCTCATACAAGCTCGCCGGTTGCTGAGGCTTCTGACAGAACCATCATCCAATATCTGGTCTACCTGGTCATGCCAAGTCTTCCGCGGACGTCCTCTATTTCTGATGCCATCAACACTTGCGTCGTACATCTTTCTTATCATTGTCTCCTCATTCATCCGTTTCATATGACCAAACAACTTAAGTGATCCCTTTTTAATCTTACTTTATATTCTTTCCTTATATCCTCATTTTTTACTTTGCCATAAATAGATTTGCCACATATACGCCTAAGTGATCCCATTTCCACTGCATTCAGTCTACTTTCGTTCTACTTCTGCCATCTCCAGAATTCACTTCCGTACATCAGTGTCTGCATCAGGAATCCTTTGTGTACCGCTAGTTTTACCTCGATTGACAAATTCCTGTTAGATATAATTCCATTCAAAGCGCCGTTCCCTTTATTCCCTGCAGTCACCCTCCTTTCGATATCTTTCCCAGCCTTTCCGTTTCTATTAAACATTCTTCCCAAATACACAAACTCGTCTACTTGTTCCAAATATTCATTATCTACAAGTATTTGGCACGTTGTCTTGCTTTCCTTCTTCTCGAATACCATCACTTTTAACTTGTTAACATTCATAATAAGGTCGTTTTCCTTGCATACATCGTACATTCTAATCACTAGACTCTGTAGTTCTAGTTCATTATTCGCCATGACGTGACTGTATTGACTTATTCTTTACATCACTTTTGTCGCGGATTTCTTTCTGTCTTTTGTACGATGACGAGAATATCTACTAGCGCTGGCGCATCTTCGTAGCTGCACAGTTGACTGAGAGATTGTCAGGTGTACCGCTGCGTGTATGGCCGGTCTTAAAGTTTGATAATATTTCAGTTGAACTGGAGTGTGGAGTATTTACGTACAGTAGATGAAATTATTTTACTCTTATGTGGCTATCTGTCGTGCAGTGATATACAAAAGTCACTGCCATTCTAGTTCAAAATAGTGACATTGATATTGTCAAAAAAACATGCAAAAAACGGGAAACGAATGTCAACATTGACAAAGAGAACTGATGTATTCTTCACGCGGTAGAAGAAGGGTTGCCGTTCCGTCGGTAGTCTCAATGTACAGCGAAATAATACAAGTGATTGAAATATATCTCGGAGTAACCGACTCAACTGGCGCACGCACATCTCTCAGACTCTGACAAAAGCCTGACTCCGATCGATACTTTACTTTTCGTTTTAAATTCAACCAGCAGGCTATTTATGAAAAATAAGTTACTGGTGTATACTTTCACAGTTCTGTTCATACTGACATTCGCATCCGTTACCTGGAGTAGGGCCAACATTAACTATATAAAACGATTCAACGACATAACGATAGATACTTAAAAAAAACCCGTGGTTCGTTCACAATACTAGGAGGGCAAGTCAAAAATTAACTACATTTGTCGTTCTAAAATTTATTTACTGATTTTACGGAAGCCGAGTTCGTCTTGAACGATCTAATTGGCAGAACCATGACCGATATTCAAAGAAGACGGTAACTCACCGATGGTAGCTCGCCTACTCGCTAAAACCATCTCCCGAGTTTATTGAATTTTGTCGTCCGTGATGGAGGTTGAAGAGAATTTTACTCCCTCTTCGTGCGTCACACTCGCCCGGCCACATTTAAACTTCTCGATCAACAAAAAAACACTTATATAAAGAATTGTCTTCGTATTATGATAAAAATCTATGATGAATTCAGCCCTTTCACACCCTCCAACTAGAGAAATCGGATCACTTCTCGTCATTCGTCCTTAGTGCAAATTACTAGCGGAGCGGACATGCTTACACTGTAATAGCTGGAAGGCAAATTACGCTATCGGAATCAAATTTCGCACACTTGACCGCAGTCATACTAACTCTAAGTACGCATGCGCAGAAGATAGTATGACAACCTTGAATGTGTGTTATAGTAAAAGTGAAACATTACAATCCCTAAACTCCGACAAAACATCATTGCTATCTCCAATCGTTTTTACTCCAAACTCCTTAAACACCATAGACTAGTAAATGGATAGACATGAAATAAAGTGTATATACAGGAGAAATGTTCGGAACATTCTATATTCTACACACATTTTTTGTGAAAACATAAATCTGATAATTTATGACACATTTATGCAACTGTAAAAGTATTTACTCTTCGAAAGTTAAATCTTTGTGTTAGCAAGACGTATTTTGTACATTAATGCATATTATATTGTCAGTGTTTAAATTTTCTTTCCAATCGAGTCACATATTTAAAAAAAGCCACGGAACTATTTGATGACGTACGTAAGTGGTACCAAAGAGATTATATGGGTCCAACAAATTGAAAATATTGAAACAAGGAATTTGCGTTAGTTCATGTCTATATATTTGGTAATCTGTGATAATTACTCAAATATCTATATCAAATACTTCCTTTCTCTACTTCTATACAGTTATCCCTATGAGTGGCAATCACCATTAAATTATAAAATTGTATAATGAATCCTCTAAGTTTAGTCAATACACTTAAAAAATTGTTTATACAATAATGAAACATATTAGAGGAATGGAAGAATAATATCAGAAGTACTTAGCCCTGAACATTATTTTATTAATAGTATTCAGTTACATACTACTACGAAAACCGAACACAAAATTTCAAGCATTGCATTTAGATTTTATATAGGAAAAAACAATTTTACTTGAAGCAACATTAGGGCCTGTTGTGTGATCAGTGGTAACTTTTGAATATGGTAAAAAAGTTACAAATGTAATTTTTTTTTTTTTTTGCGAAAACGCATTATTAGATCGTTAGTAAAAAAAAAATTGACTTCTCGAAAGTACATCCCGTAGTAAACTAATTTTACTTTCCGATATCCAATGGTAAAAATGTGAATCGATTGTTAAACATGGCGGACTCTTCACAGCTGTTTCAAAAGTCATCTGTCACATAGACACTGAAAGTTGCAATACACGACAATTAATCATTTAACATCCCGCTATTTTAGTAATGAGAGTTCGTCCGATGATGATGTCGTTATTTAATATATATTATTAGCATGTAATTCGAAAAAAATTCGTAAACGAATTGACAGGTCTCGAACGCAGTGGCGAATAAAACATATTTCATGATTATTCGCCTTACCACACTGAGATTGTCTTTTATCAGTAGTAAATTTGAAGTTACAACAACCCGCAAAGGATTTTTACCACGGGCATTAATAAAAAATTACCACGGTAAAAAAATACAGCTGATCATACGACCGGCTCTTAATTTTATTTACTACAAAATATATCGCCTCTATGCGTTAACATACTGATGATCTACCAAGTAATTGAAAACAGAATGTTGTGGAAGGTGAATATTTTACTCCATTGTCACGTGCACCCCAAGCATTGGCCAAAGACACAGTTAAGGGTAAATAAGGGATAAATAGGGTAAAATACAAAGATCCCAGAGGATTGTGACAACAAATGGGCAACGCCAAACAAAGAACAAACCTTCGCAGGTATTAGAGAAACCTTTTTAGTTTTCCCTAATGAGTTACTCCACCGCCAAGGAATACCATAAATACGAGGGATCTTTTGAATTTCGAGTTTGACGTATTTAAGTCGCCCTCGGGGTTGATCATACTAGAGCGATGTATAAAAAATATATCGAAAATATATTGGGAAAATCACATCACAAAAACTTACATACATTTAGTACTTTATCACGTAGCCTATTTGACGAAAATACACTAAAGGCACGAAACGTTCACGAGCATCGAAAACTTTTTAAAGGGTTGTACAATAAATAAGGGTAGAAATTATTTTAAAAGATATCGGTACCAAATAATATAATAATTCCTCTAATAAAATGCTATATGAAAAATCATTTTCTTTGAAAATCAACTAATTGATTTGATTTTTTTTTGTGATTGATTTAACACACTCGATCATATATCGAGAATTCTAACCTCGTTTGAGAACATAATTAGTGTTCCTATTATTCTGATAAATAAATAATGAACGTAGTTATCCAGAGAGCAGTCAGTCCATAAAAAAAATTGCTTTATGAAAATTTTGTTGGTTGCATCATGTAAATTTAAAAAATAATATTTAATAATACTATTTTAAAAATCTAAAATACTTAATTAATTTTATAAAAATGTCAAAAAAATAAAAAATAAATTTAAAAAAAAACGTTGCGTAGATTTGATTAAATACATTTTTCACAAAAGTCCTTTTATCTCAGTTTTCTATATATCTACGTTGAAATATAATATTGATTATTATCTGGTAATTAGTATTAAGTTTTATTTACTAATATCAGTTATTACTGAGTGTAATTGTATTCATTCATAAAGAGCATAAAAGACAATTCTTAGGATAATAAATTGTCGTCTTTTTAGATATCCAACAGATATTTTATTTAAAGAGTACAGCGCCCTAGACATAAAACATGTTGAGACTCGTCCAATATTTCAATGTTAACAACAACTCACCTCAATCAATAAATGATGGACACAACACAGACAAACAACGAACATCTACACGCCAGTTTCGAGAGCAAAAACGACATTTTATCAAAGATTTTATATGTTCTTAGCTACGAAACTGTACAACACACTTAGCACCAACTGGAAATCGTTCACTTCCAATAATATTACACAAATATGGTCCCATTATATGATCTAATTGGATAGAGATCGATCAGAAGCATCGGTATCCAACATTCTAACATAATCATTATACAGTGTCTACACTAATAATTCACTAATTCTACAACAATCTACTACATTTTTTTTTCTCTATTTTCATTTTTATTCCTGTCGAATCTTTATCTCTCTTTAATTAAATTACAGTACATAAAATGGCTACTTTAACACACACGGCAGTCTAGCAAAGTAGCCAGGACAATGCGTCATATATCAGAGATGGAGTCTACTACATCCCACACAATAAATTACAAGTATATACTTAATTGCATCTTATGTTTATTATGTTATAATATATTCACATGTTACAACAAAAACATGTATATCAATAAAGTCTAATAATAAATAAATGTTTTTCATATTTTTAATGTTAAAGATAGTATAAAAATCACTATTTTCATATCATCCTGCAACAATAAAATGATTCCAAAGATGTGATGAGATATGTTGATAGAATTTCTTACTACCTATGAGCTTGGTTTAAATTCCATCAAATAGGATTTTCGTCTCAATATACGAACAGAAAACAGTTTCGTTATTCTGAAAAAGATAGATGTTTACATAACTTTATTTTAGCTCTTTTCGTTTACATATTATTTTATTTTCTATCATTTGTATGGAGGTTAAGCATATTTTTATCAGCCAGTTTACATTAAAAATATATTCTGTTCCTTTACATAATTTATTTGTATAAATTTAGGTGAATTTACTGGAAAATAAATTGTGTGTAATAAATAAATATATTTTCTCCCATGTTTTCTTCATTATTTATTTATACATTAATTCTCATATTTTTCATTTATAAAAGTGTTTTGTGTTCACAAATTAATTCATCAAAAGGCAGGTTTCCCATTCATAATTTGATAAAAGGTGTGCTATTAAAAATAATTGAGTTCTTTGTTATCTAATCATTTGTTTATTGAGAACTTAATTCGTTATTAAACGATGTATAAATACTCAATATTTTAGAAATTACTTTGATTGGTGATAATAATTTGAGTGTTCTTTATATCATATTTTTTTTAATTATTGAAATTACCATCATCAGCGAATGTAAACATTTCTTTAAAAAACTATTTTAATTATAATTACAATATTTTTTGATCAAAAGAGTGCTTACAATGATTGAAGTAATATTTTTTTTTTAAAGAAACCAAAAAAGGCGATGTGACTTGACATTATAATAAAATATTTAGTTTTAAACTACTTTATTATGCACATATTGTGCCACGTAGGATCACCCTCACAAGAGCTATGTCGGTATGCGGCCCTGAAAAAAGCCCCTTTTTAGAGCGGCCCTGAAAATAACCTTTTTGTAGTCTGTTTAAACATGTGAATCATTTAATTAGAGAAAGAGTAAATAATAATGTGGGGCAGTCGCTCGCGAATAGATTGATAGCATAGTATCACCATTATTTTGTATACTTGTATTTTTTGGTTTTCAATATTAATGAATAAATAATTTCGGTGCGATCACCCAAACCTGAAATATATGAGGCATCTCAGGCAAATATGATAATAAAATAATAAAGTGCGATGCCTCTAACTATAAAAATGTTTTTTTTTTATGGAATAATATGCAGACTGAAAGTGGTATCTGCCGACTCGGGTGATGCGACGCCCGAATGGTCGCTTGGTTCCCTCTTTCATCGCCAGGCGGCGGATGCGGTGGGCCGATTTGGGGTAGGATTAGGACTGTAAGTTTGCTCTCATTGGTCCGGCGCAAGATGGGGCTAGCGCGGCTGGGCTCCCTGGGTTAACTATGAATAAACCGTCTGCGGCCGTAAAAGAGCATTCTCGCCGTCGCGCTCCTCGAGTGAACACGCAAGTATTTTTATTTCTCTACTTCGCTTTGACCCTGCTTCTACTCTGGATCTTCTGACCTGGATTCAACTACTGGCTGCTACACTAGACGTCGATTTTGGACCAGATTGGACCCTGCGCACCGCTACACAGAGAGTGAACTGGCAAACCATTCCAACAAAAGCAGTTTCCCTGTTCGGAACACATACAGTAAACTAAACTTCGTCGTATTTTATTTAACAAATAAATTTCTTTATAGCGGTTCTCCAACTGTTTATTTTAATCACCCAAATCCCAAGTGACGCAAAATTTTGTACATAAATAATTTTTCTACATTAAGTAGGTACATCTAAACTCGCGAAAGAGATAAAGCCAGCTTTCTATACTAATAATAATTTAGACAAATTTTTAACTAACTGTAAAGACGAAGAAGATAAACTAAGCCACTTTGGCATCTATAAACTTATGTGCAATGATTGTCCAGCTTTCTATATTGTCAAAAAACCGAGAAAAGTAAATATTAGAATAAAAGAAAACATTAGATGCTTTACAAATATAGATTTTTCAGAATTTACAGAACACTTGAATAATTATAACCATACTTTTAATAAGAATAAAAATGGAATACATTTACACCTTAACAATTTAGAAGCATTAAAAAATAATAAATCAATCAATAAATAATCCAATAGTTCGATATTGAAGATGTTCTCATGTAATCCCTACCCTTCTCTCCCATCCCCTACCTAATACTCTGTCCCACTCTGATATGCTGCTGCTGTCTTAACCTTTCTTAACCTCCTGTTTAAATATCTGTACTTAGGTTAGTCTATATACTATATTGTCCTGAAGAATGTAGGGTCCAACTGAAACTAGTTGACTTTAGTATATGTGCATAGTAAAGTAGTTTAAAACTAAAGATTATATTATTTAAATATTTTTTTGATAAACAGATTTTTCTGTATTTATATTTGATTCGTGTAATTTATAGTATAGTAAGTAAGATACCACAGAACTACGTTCTGAAAATGTAACCTGACAACAAAAATTTGTTCTTATTAAAAATATAATATAACTAATTCATCACCATAATAATAAATGACCACCAGAAGGCGAGGCATTATCAAAGATAAATTTTATTATCAAAAATAATTTCTGAGCAAAAATTGATTTATTATTGACCTTAATTGGGTTACCTAACTTCTATATATTTATGCTTATTATGATGATCAAGGTTTTTCATTTTGCAAGTAATCAAGCTAATGGTCACATGATGAGCTAATTTTGAGGGCATCTATGACTTAAATAATGCTGCACAACTTTTAGTGTTCAAGTATTATATTAGAAAAACTACATTTTTGAGGATCTAATCACTATTAACATAATTTCATAAATGTATGTTCGGTTAAGTAAAAGTCATTTTAAACATCCTTAAAAACATTCTTGCACAAACTATTGATAAGGTAAACATAAATTGTCCGTCGTATAGTTTAAAAGGTCGCTTGTCTGATTTGTTTATACGAAAACATAACATTTTCTCGGTTTACATAATTTAGACCCGAGCCGTGTGAACGGGTTTCCTGCAAAACATCGGACCCTTTATATATGCCTTATTAAATCATGACAAAAAAAAAAAATTTAGATACACATACATAACCTAAAAGATCCAAAAGTAAAAGGGTCAATAAAAATAGAAAAATCATTTGAGAAAATTGATTTCAATTTAAAAAGGATTTTACCAGAAACAGACCCTTTTTTAAACTTAATACTTCAATATTTTTCCATTAATAAAAAATAGCTTCGTCTCTATAAGATATTTATTATTTGTTTAATGAGTCTCTTTGTATGTATGTGAAAATCCAGTAATTGTATGTTCTTGGACGTATTAAAATATTACTAGATGCTATTTTGGTCACCAACAACATCTAAACTAAGTATAATGTACAGATAAAAGTACAAAACCCTTTCAAGACCAGTGATAATGTACGGATTAGACACCTGCACCCTTAACTTGAAACTTGTCGTATTTTACGTCGACTTATTAAAATTGCAGCGTAAAAATCTCAAAAATTTGAAAGAAAACAAAGATAGTAAATAAAAAAACAAAGATAATAAATATAAAATAAAAAATGAAAATTTGCCTGCGATAATCTCGAAATTTGCGAGCTCTGTGATGAGTCTGACGTCATCAAATTTATTAAATTCCAATGTTTTCAAAGGATAAATGAATTGGATGCAAGAGTTTTAATTTAACCTAATCTAATATTTCAGAATCCAGAAGACTTTATTAGCTTGATGGGATCTAGAGAGACCTTCATGCATTCGAAGAGAAATATTGGCAATTGAAAACCCTGAGTAGAATGAAGGAATTCCCTTGAGCCGACCATGGTTGTAGTGTCTGATCGACTAGAATCTGATTACCGCGTCGCTATCAACTTTCCTGAAGTAATTTGTCTGCTGCATCTTAGGCCATATATATTTATCTAAAGCTTAAATAACTCCCCTAGAATGTGTTTCAGGTTAGTTCAATAATAAAAATTAAGTAATTATACACAATTATTTTATATTAATTATTAATTTTATGTTTTCATAATTGTATTTATATACTCATTTATTTTTAATATAGTGCATACATTAGTATTTTTATATATGCTCTAATATGAATAAGATCATAATCTTTCCTTTTTACTAAAACATATCTGTCACAGTGCTTAGTTTTATTTAAAATCTATTATTTTCTCCCCCTTTCTTATGTTTTCTGGCATTTCATTAAAAATCTTCATCGCACTGTGCATCATCGATTTCTGAGATTTTTCCTTTTTTCTGAATCCCAGCCTCAGTCTATCTTTTTCTCTTGTATGATGTTCGTGCTCATGTTGATTTGCATCAATTTTTCGTATAAATTCTGCCAATACTTTATTAGTAAGGATTTTATAAATAAATACTATTATATTGAAATATATCTTCTTGTATTGCACTGATTCGAGTATATCTATTTTTTTTTTAGTATAACGAAGGCGTCGTTCTACAACGAAGGTGTACAAAAATTGGTAACTATGCTGAGAAGTTGTTTAAGGCATTCGAAGAAAATAAATTATTGTAAAAATTATGCTGTTCCTTTAAAAAAAAAATCCGGTACTTACCTAAAAAACGCACCTCGTACATATTACGCTACAAAGATTAGAAACAATATTTTAAGACTCAGAATTTTTAATTTTTTTATATCATACAGAGCATTAATAGTTCAATGAAAAAAAACATAAAAAATTATGGTGTGTATAATAATTAATAATATAGTCATTAAACCTTTTATAAACGCTCATCACGTACGTTTATTATAGTGCGATTACCCACCGCAGCCTGCATTATAGTTATTAAACCTTTGAGAATATCATTCCGTTTCCAATTCCAGTCCAATGAACTTTTTAATATTTTCCGTTCCATTATTATAATTCAGAAGGCAAGTACTGTTTATTTTTGTTATTTCTATTAACATGTGAATGCAAATATTGTTTGGAAAACAGGTCGACAATCTAATAATTATGTTGTGTAGATGCATAATATTCGGAATTTATGAGTATACAAATATTCACTAAGGGTTGGGTTAACAAACACAACCTTCAAATATGGCTTAAACCAGGTGACTACGAGAAAATAACACATATTTCGTTTTATTTAATTTAAAATTACATCATTATTATCAGTCGATACGCTGGATGAAAATCTTCCTGTAAATTTGTCAGTATTTTTATTTATCTGTTGATTTTAGCCATGTCACTTCCACTGCTCATAATAATCAACCATTTAATTAAATTTGTTATCTTACTTCCAACATATATTCTATCTAATGGAACCTAATGGCTACTTACCTCGGAACAGGTACTCTGTATGTATCTAGCTAGGTAGATAGCGGCCAACAGGCTTGCATGTAAATGGAATGTAGTATTAATACTTGTACTTTCTGGTGTATTGGTTACTTTAAGGATTTCTATATTAATGCAAGTTTTAAAAATAAACGCCGATTTATCAGCACTGAAAATGAATTGATACCATTTAAGAACATTATTAGCGTCCTGAAATATGACTAGCTTTTTAGCAGTGATTTTTAGATACTTTCTTTTCATACAATGTTTTATTTACGATGGAGTGGTTACGCGGTCATTAAAAGTCTCACTGTGTTTATTATTATTTTATGTTTTCGAACAAGAACTTTGAACATTGAAATAATTAATTGAAATGGACTTTGAACAATGAAATAAATAATTGTGTTCAATAAAATGTAAAAAATGTTCATTAAAAAAATTAATGCCACTTAAAAATGTAACAAATATATACGAAAAATGACCTATTTATTGTATCTAATATGACAGTTTTAGTTATTCTAGTATTTTGCATATATTTGATACAATTTAAAGCGTTATTAATTTTTTTAGTACACTGTATCATATCACGTTCCATTGAAAACAATCTATAAAAATATTAATGCTACTTAAAAATATATCAAATGTATGTAAAAAATACGTATTTGTTAGTTATGATACTTTATGTAGGGGCGGTCGGGTTTTTACGAGATCCTAAAATCGTTCCTTTTTTTCGTGAGATCCTAAAACTGCGACCGAAACACCCTGTGTTTGGTTTTTAATAACTTGGTCTAATTGTCCCACAGGACGTATAATAAATTACACCCTCGAGCGCGATTTTACTAAACATATCATTTTCCACCGAGGGTGTGTCTATAGTTTAGAACGGAAATTTAATACAATACGGTTTTTTCATTAACATACATAACCCATACACACTCACACAAATTGTATAGTTTTTTATTTAATTTTTATATAATATGTATATACGTACATTTATACTTTTGTTTGACTTGCACTTGATAAATTATAAATATATTCATAATTTCAGGGCGTCCAAAAGCTACATAATTAATGTTATAAAATTATTTTTTTAATTTTGTACTCAGTGTGTTTAAATTATCTAAGGTTATTTAAAAAATTATTCAATTTATTTATTTTTGTCACATGATGGTTTTCAAATGAGTACGTGCCGTAGTTTCTTGTGAATCTTATTGTCACGCCACGTTGTTTCAGGTTAGAGGGGTAACCATATTCATATGGACAGAAGCTCGATCAGAATTTTTTTTATCCAAATATTTATCGCACATTTGAAATGACTGGACTTTTTAATGCTTAAATATATTTTTAGGGAGTGAATTATATAATCGTATGTATTTGGAGCTGAAGAGGGTAACGCATATAGTAGTAGTAGTAAGAGAATTTGTAACTCGGTTTTGTTATAGAGAACCCATTAATGTTGATTGATTTTGCATTAATATCAATTAATAGTAGTGCCATCCCTGAACGATAATACCCTGTATTATTTAACTGATTATTGCAATTTTGAAATGCCATGATTTGATTGAATCGTTCGAGTTTCAAAAAGCCTCCAACACTCAGTTATATAATCCCTTACAAAACGATGACTAATTAACTGATGTGATATAATGTAATCAATCTTTTTATGTAAAATGTAATAAGATTATTTGTTCGTACATATGTAGTAGGTACCGATATTGCAATAATATTTTTTACTGTAAATCTGTGATGTTCTTATTTGTACAAGAATATCATTATTTTGATGGAGAATTTATAATAAATACAAATTAAAATAATCGATATTGAAAAATGATGCACGTTGTATTAGTTCCCGAACGGTACACAACGTAAACATTTAAATTCGTAAGGTACCGTTCAATTCACATTTGTATTTTATTTTTAGAATAAGGTAGTCACGTTGTGGTTAGACTTCTTTCGTTTTTTGATAATAAAGCATATTTAAACAATAAATAAAATTATCATGTTTATTATTAAATTCGTAAAATGCATCACAACAGCCTCGTGTATTCAGGATAGAAATGGCAAGTACACAATTTCTTAAATGTCTCTCTCTTTTTCGGTCGGTGTGCTCGTGATTAAGTTTTGTGTTCTCTAGACTGCTTTAATAACACGAACAGCTTGTCTCTATACTTGATGATTCTGAGCCTTGTTTAATAGTGATAGCAAACCGTTATGAAACTGTGATTATGACAATGATTGGTAACAGAGATTTAACGGTGATTATTAACTAGGATTTAACTGTTGCATATTTAATTTCTAGTGAACCAGTTATTGCTCAAAGAATTATGAATAATCAGTTATAAATCATCGTTATGATCGAACAGAATCCCAGTCAAAACACCATTCAAACAATGGTTTAAATAACGCTGTAGATTACGTTTTAAATA
The DNA here is from genome assembly GCA_022840565.1 of Eubasilissa regina. Lineage (NCBI taxonomy): Eukaryota > Metazoa > Arthropoda > Insecta > Trichoptera > Phryganeidae > Eubasilissa > Eubasilissa regina. Next base: position 7,206,932 of record JAINEB010000017.1, read on the forward strand.
ACTGTTATAATAACCGTGTAAACAACGTGGTGGAAATATTGGAAGATAGGAGCCACTTACTTTTTCGGTCTGCTTGATGCTGGATACTGATTCAATTGTTTATCGTCTTTCCAACCATAAGACAAGCGGCGCAGAATGTGTAAACACTATTAACACTCACGTAATAAGGATTGTTTGTATATATTAGCGGAATTAAATATATATTTAATAATTAACATTAGCGGTAGTAAAACGAATTAGAGTGAAAGCAGATTAGCCCGTATACAGTTCTAAGTACACACTGAACTCATTGCAGCTCGAGAGTGTTGATTGCAGTGACCTTTTTCCTTCTTTCTCGTGCTCAAGGAAGAGGTTAGGAAAAGAAAGAGAAGGAGATACTAGATTTAAATTTTGATAATCGCGCATAGACGATATGCGTGTATGAGTGCGTTAAACGGGGCTAACACAACGGTTTAAAAAACGTCGTAGATAACGCGTCAAATAACGGTTAAAATAACAGAGTAAGGAACTGTTTAAATAATTGTTTAAAAACATCTTAAATAACGGTTTAACTATCACTATTCTTTTGTGCGACGTGTAGTTCCGGTCACGTATCGGACATGATTTGTTCATTTTGTTGATCGACCTCGTCTCGTGGTATTCCACATGAACCATAAATACTGATATAAGTAATATTTACTTATCAGTATCACAGCCTGTAAAAATAATTTTAAAAATGTAAATCGCTAAAAATATTGATTTCCCCCTCAAGGCAGATGGTTTTTAGAGCTGAAATTTGCATAAATACCAAGCACAACGATCCGTACGACTTTTTGACAACTGGGCGTGTGGGAAGAACGACAAATGTCTATTGTTATTTCGTAATGAATTCTCTTTAAACTGTCTCCGTATTTCGTCAAGAGCCTTTTTCTGGAGATATTTCAACATGAACCTTCAATAATTTCCAGCCAAAAGCAATTACTCCTAGTGAACTTTTATAAATTTCAAGTATTCATTTCTCTTCAATTCATTTTCGCAAAGTAATTATCATTATCTTTATTACATTATAGTTGGACTCGTAGAGGGCTTCACGCGCGTAGTTAATTAGATTTTTAAATGTTTTTGGAAGAGGACCTAGCAAAACTTTGTTAACTGTTTAAATTAATATAAACAGAATGGTTTCCGTACACTCATAGTTCTCCTAAAGTTCTTAATATAATACCCTAATAAAAGTTATTGAGGTTTCCACAACTACAAATAAATTTACATATTTAATTATTAGCAGAAAGCAATCAGAAAGATTGTTTGCTTTCAGGCCCTGCAGCGGCTTTCTAATGGTGGTCTGTTTTTCAATGTTGAAAATATTATTAATCATAAATAAACATAACCTAACTTAACCAATTAACACACACGGATACTCAATCATAGTATAAATTTTTCTTTTATGTCTTGCTCTCGACGAGAGCAGTTGTGATCATGGAACTGCGACTAATTATTTACGTTGTCATCTATTCCGGTTTGCAGCTTTTCGTGTGCATTTTGCATCAAAGTTTTAACCAGGTCGGTCCGTCGGTGTCAGAATGGAATTACACAGAAAACAATTATGCTTGATAAATTTACATAAGAAATACATAAGATACATAAAAAATAACTTATACACACAATGAGTTTCTTATTGCAGTAATTTCACATTTTCTAGTAATAGTAATATACAATCAAATATCAAAAGCGAACTAAAAGAAGAAATTAAATTTAAATACATTACATCAAACAAAAAAATACATTAAAATAAGCTATGCAATGTAAGAAATTTAATTACATAATTAGGGTCGCAATTTTGTACAATATTTGAAATAAGTCGTTTTATACTAATTTTATTGTAAATATTTAAAAAAAAAAGGTTTATTTTTAACATATATAATATTTGAACATTTTTGGACATAATTAGGGTCGCTATTTTGTACAATATTTGAAATAAGTCGTTTTAAACTAATTTAATTGTAAACATTTAAAAAAAATAATTTATTTTTAATATCCTATAATATATAATATTTGAACATTTTTGGTTCCGCTTTTGACATTTTATATTTACAGGGCGATAGGCATTCTACACACACATATCTAACGAAACATAAATCTGATTAATCTGAAAAGTATTTACTCTTCGAAAATTAAATCACTGTGTAAAGAGGACGTATTTTTACATCAAAATAATTCTACGTTTGGGTATAGGAAAAAATGTATTTTTTTTTGCACTTTGCTTATTTAAATAGTTCCGTGATGACGCAGCCGACTGTATTAAATTTCATCTTTTTAAAGTGGTAAAGGTTGTGTGTGGCAAGCAGTATAATTCTATTGTTTATTATAAAATGTCGGTCTAGTCGATATAAAGTAGTTACAGTATCATAAACAGTAAATAATTTTGTGATGACGCGGTGGCCGATATGTATTTTTTCTTAAAATTTTCAATTAATAATGTATCAAATCTCGAGAATCTGAATTGTCGAGACCAGAATATTTTTTCTTGTTTACCAATTTTTATGAAATGATTCTCATTGTATTGTGTGATATATATACTAATATGTAGATAGATATTTCTTCTATTGTATTACACTTTATACTACACATTATTATTGTGAAGTTGTAATTATTCATAACATAGGTCTGTGATGTTTTAAATACTAATTTAATGTATTAATTATAAATATATTCCGGTAGCGCAAAAATAATATTTTTCGACAAAATTGATTTTATATGTATATGTTTAAAATTAATACATTAAATTACATTATTTTCAATTGCAAACATCACGTACAGTGGTTAAATTTTAGCTTAACGTTATATAAATGGTTATATACGGATACTTTGCACGGTGCCCTAGTGCCAATATCCAACAATAAAAAAAATAATTAAATAAATAAATCGAATTTTTCGAATAAATAAAAAAACTATATTTTACATAAAAATGATTACACAGCAACCATCATAGTTGTGGTGGTCATGGCGGTTTTAAATCAGGTTGGCGCGCATCTCTTCCGGAGCACCTCAAGGGAGTTTTCTAGGTCCACTACTATTTATAACCTATATTAATGATATACACAATGCTTTCAATTTGCCAATTCTTTCTTCTCTATGCGGATGGTATGAATAATTTTCCTAAAATGAGCTCCCTAGATGACTGCCATAAGATCCAAAATGATATAACCCGCGCACTGCAGGTTGAACAAACTCATCCTGAATGCTAAAAAATGTTTTCAAATAACATGCTCGAGAAAATTTAATGACAGTAATTTTACCTACACAATAGACAGCACTCACACAACTAGAAATAAAAGTCATGTTAAAGATCTAGGAATAATCCTCAATAGTAAACTTCTTTTCAAAAATCACATTGATCAAATTACCTCCAAGACCTACAATGTTAGGATTCATACTTCGAATCTGCAAATACTTCCAAAATCCATTCTGTTTCAAAATACTGTATTACACATTCGTTCGTAGTCACTTAGAGTACGCATCTAAAATCTGGAACCCACGGCAAATGACATATATTGAGAGATTAGAACGAATACAAAATAGGTTTTATCGATATCTTAATGTTAGGTCTATCTATCATTCAAATCCTATTTAGATGCAAGAAACTTCCACAATATGAAAACCCTAGAACAGGTGCTGACCAAATACTTTTCTTCAAACTACTGTAAGGTCATATTGACTGTCCCAACCAATTAGAATTAATATTTCTCCACATACCATCTAGATCGACCCGACAATCCGTACTCTTCCACATTCGTAGAAGTAGAATATCTTACATACAAAATTCATTCATTCACCGGTCATGCGAATACCATGATGAGAAATTGACTTTTTCAACATTAGCCTTACAACGCTTAAAGGTTTTATTTTTATGAACCACCACAATCTCAATTTTAACCAATTATTCTACCTATAAATACATATTGCTCTCCTTTCATCGCAACAATAGTTGCAACCTCCCTACTTTTTCTCCCTCTTTTTTTTATTTTATTTATCTTCTGTACCTATTTCTGTGGACTTTCATAAATAGTATCACATGTTAAATATTTATTATGTTAGTTATATTAAGTTTGCACTGTCTAAATACTTTAATAAAATAAATTAAAGCTTATTTGAAATTTATGTGAATCAGGATTGAAGTTTTTGAGTTATGTAAGGGCCGGTTGTGTGACCAGTAGTAACTTTTACTTTAGTAAAAAAGTAACTAAAGTAATAAATAACTAAAGTAAATAAAGTAATAAGTTACCATAGTAAAAGTTTACTACTGATCACACAATCAGCCCTAAGCGTTGTTCCTAGGGGTATCAACAGTGGTAAGTTAGTTTTGCACCGTGGGAGAAAGTATGGCTAGCGATATCCTTGAATACTCTTATCCTTAAATACAGATAGACGAGTCTCGTATTTGAAAACAAAAAAGAATTTTGTTCAGGATTCTCTTTACCACAAGAGAGAATTGTAAATCTACTGTCTGGGGAATAGTAAACATGTATCATATTGTGTAAAAAAAATTTGAATATGTAATTCTTAGGCACTGATGAAATAAAACTTCTTAACCTCAGAAAGCGCTATTATTACTTCAAGAAAGCAGAGTACACTAAAATATAGGTATTTTTATATAATCAATTTTTTCACAATAGTACCATTAAATTTGGTACTAAAATCTTTCAAATATTGTATAAAATGATGATCCTAACTTTGCAGTTCATACATTCATTAATAATTAACTAATAAATATTTTTTAAACATTTAGTAATGTATGAACAAGGGGGTGCAGAAATATGAGATGTAGGAATGGTTGAAGAAATTTAGTAGAGGGACAGAATTAAGTAAAAGTGGGGCTTAAGAATAAACCAGAGCCAGAAAACACGAGCCACCTGTGAAATGTTCCTTAGGGTATCTGGACTTTCTTCACTGGAGTCACAAGTCTTCTGGCTTCAGAACACATACTTCTTTGTTCCGCATGAAGTAATCTTGAACACATACTTCAGTGATAGCGCGAAATGTCATGCAACAAGAACTATAGCAAAATGTAATAATTTCGGCACGCACGGTACCGAGAAACTTAACACACACAGTACACTCTCTATCAATTTATTTCTCCCTCATGGCAGGACGATAATTCACGCAGATTTCATAGCCTATCACTTAAACAATAACTTTCATATTAAACTTCAACTTTTAAATGAACCAAAAAACCATAGTGAACACTACAGAAAAAAGTCGTATTCTGGGTATAGAGGAAAGGGTAGTGAATGGGTAATAGACAGGAATTATATTTACATGTTCACGTGCACGCGAGACGACGATTGGTGATCCATACACCATATAGATTTTCACTATCTCCTTACCTTAACAAAAGTCTGACAAGGAGACAGATTCATTCGTTAAATTCAGTAACGCAAATGTAAATATAAATAATCTCAATCTAAACTAAAGTAAGAATGTTATAAATTTTTTTTTTCTCTAGACAAAAATATTCTAAAATAAAATACGAGGAAGGGAGTTTGAAATAATACTAAAATACAGGTAATAAAAATTACAATAATGCAATAAAAAAATTATGTTCTGTATATAATAATTTTTATGAATCTTTGATCTGTTTCCTTCGTGCTAACCCCCGATAACCAGTTCTTGAGATGGTATTTGAGATTGTCCGTCGAGAATTGTTTTATATTTTTCAACAAGATGTTTTAAGCTTTAGGGGACAGAAACATATGATAAGATTGAGCAAAGATCGTTCTCATTTTGGGTTTTACGGTGAGCCTAGTTTCTTTTGCTCTAGTAGCATAATTATACGGTGGGTATTGGTGAAGCTCTTTGTTATAGTGAAAATAAAAGATCAGTATTTTTACATAGAGCTAAGTAAGCGTAAGCCCTATAATGCCCAAGACTTCCATACTTCTCATATAAAAATAATAGCTTCGTCTCCGTGATACATCTTAATCTTGGTGACAACCCCCAAGGGGATAAAACCCAGTAATTAGTTTCTACAATGATTTGGACATACTCAAAATATTGCAATATTAATGAAGTTGTGAATTTGTGCACTGCTGCCATTTTGAAACAAGATGGTAAACAAACGTCGAAAAGTCGAGATATTAACAAAATCAATTTTCCAAAAGTTTTTTATTAAAATCTGATCTATGGAAAATTGTGTCCACAAAATCTGTTATATCCTGTATTGGGAAGGGTTGTATTTTAATGACATTTTGTATATTTTGCTTTAAAGTACTTCTCAATTTAGGGATAAACAAAAATCTCCTTAATATTAAATACTTACCTATCCAGGCTCTAGTTTGTAATGGTTGGCTAACCTGTTTCAATGTACACCACAGTGTTATTTATACCTTGAAACATATGATCTTATAACTTAAAACACATTTAATTATTTTAAATGTAAGGATAGGTTTTCATTGAAAAAATGTATGTATTTTGTGAAAACATAACATACATAAAATAAATAATTAGGCAAATCATATACCAACTTAAAAATATTATTAAAAATTAAAAAAGACGCAAGTAGTAGATAACTATGTGTATATTGAAACTGAAGAGGTATAATTTTAAAAAATTTTCGAGAATAACTTTGCGAAAGTCCATTGTAATTAACTTTCAGAAAAATGAATTAATTAATAAAATAAAACACAATGTGTACTTTACACTATTCACACTTAAAAATATTCTTCGGCAGCTTTTCTAAAGGACGGTTTGTTTTTCGAATTGACAACACTTTTTCCAGCGACAGCCTAATTTGTGCTCAGTTTGGTTTTCCATTTTACCATGACTTACGCCAGAACAACGCTTACAAATTGCGCACATTCATTTCGAAAATCGTGGTTCAGTTTGCGAAACTTACCGTGTGCTACGTCCATTTTACGGTCGACATAATTCTTCATCCGAGCAAGTAATTCGAATAACCATGGATCGTTTTCGCACCACGTATAATACGCCTGCGCAGAGACGTCGTACAGTGCGCACCGAAGAAAATGTTGCTGCAGTGGAGCTAAGTATTGAAGAAGACCCGAATGAATCGATTCGCCATCGAGAGTTCTATAGAGCCATGATTACTGACTTTTTCATTTCTCAATTGAATGGCTTTAATGTGGAAGAGCTGTGGTTTCAACAAAACCGCGCAACATGCCATACAGGGTGCGCCACAATTAATTCATTGAAGGAAACATTCGATGAGCGCGTAATGGACCTGTGAATTAGTCTCGTAAATCGTGTGATTTAATACTTTTGGATTACTTTTTTAGAGATATGTAAAGTCGCTAATCTACGCCGATAAACTAGAGACGATAGATGACTTGGAAGTCAACATTCATCGAGTCATTGTCGATATACGACCGCAGCTGCTCTAAAAAGTGTTCGAAAATTGGACTTCCAGATTGTGATTTATTCGAGCCAACCGCAGCGTCTATATGCGCAAAATTATATTTAAATTCTAATGACATAGAATTATCTTTCCAATAAAACTAATGCAATGGCCTTTACCACGATTTGTATGTATTTTATTTCATTTGAAAGTTCCATACCTCTAAAAATACACCCTTTATATTTCATTCCATCTTTTACTGCCTGGATGGCAAAAGTTAACATAGTTCCATCAATAATGGGCCGTTTATTTCCACATTTACTTTGTGGTATTTTATATTCTATAAAGGTAAGGAAATAAAATTTTAAATATACGTAGTAAGACAATTTAAATTTAGTTGTATTTGAAACAAATTGCATGTACGTACCACGCTTTGGACTGTTTCATGGCACTATAACCTATCACATTGTAAAAAAAAATATCCTAAATTTGAAGTTAGGTTTGAAAATAAAACACAATATGCAATACAAAGTAAGGCATATGTTTGAATGTTTAAATAAATAAAAATGTAATAAAATATTCAAAACAGATTCTTATTGTGAAGTTGTAATTATTCAGATCATAGGTCTGTGATATTTTAAATATTAATTAAATGTATTAATTAGAAATATATTCATATATAATCAATTTTATCAAAAAATGTGCTGTTGTTGCTACTGGAATTTGAACTGGGATCTCTTTCTAATTCTAAATATTTGTTCCAAATGTGGTTTATTTGAATTTCTTTCAAGGTAAAAGGTATTATGGGTACAAAACCTTCCTCAACTTTTTAAGGAGGGTAGATTTGAAGTTCGAGGAAAGTGCATTGTAATTTTCCGGATACTGTATCGTTAGACCTTTTGTAATAAGTATAATAGTATTTGTGTCAAAATTTAAAAAAAATATATATATATATTTTTGTTATGAACACATTTTTGTTATGAAGTTGCATTTTCATACAAATTAAATGAATCAACTAGAAAGATGTACAGAAAAAATCTATTTATTTAAAAAATATTTAGTTGCTACCGAGATTCGACCTCTCCCATCCCAAAAGATGGATTTTTTCTGTATATCTTTCTAGTTGATTAATTTAATTTGAATTAAAATAAAAATTAGCTATCAACAGTTATGACACGGAACTATTTTTAATATCATTGGGATGGATCCACAGGAATCTTAAAATGGGAATTGCAAACACAAAAAATTTGCATAATTGTTGGAATATTGATTACATCAAGTTTGCGAGATATCTTTCTTTGTATGTCGCTTCACGTTCCCACAAGACAGACATCAAAGCGGTGCGAGTTCACCAGCTGGGAGGTTACCACATCCCTCGATGATTTAGGGGAATGGTTTTTTGTTAAACTACCCCTATGGAATTTCCGCTCGCGCTGGATCCAATTGTTACGGCAGAAAAATAGCTGAAACTTCAACGTTCTGGCTGTCGGTAATCCCTCCGCAAGAAAGTTCCATAAAAGATTTCCAGTCAAACTTATAGAATATTTCTACATGTCTTTGTGCTTTTGTCGGGAAATTTATTCGCAAAGTCTGCCTTATTTTGGTATTATTCCTCTCATTGTGTCATATTTAGGCTACTGCTTAGTTGAAATATTTTTAAATTGAAGATATAGTCGAACGTGGTTGTAACGAGATAACGGCTGTAACGAAGCCCCAATTATTTAATTTGACACGTATTTTCGTAGAATTGCTCACGGTTATAACGAATGTGCTTTAATGTTTGAATGTGGAATGCTGCAAATATACGTAATTGCTAAAGTAATCCCAAATTCTTTGAATAAACCAATATTTAAATGTGGCTTAATCTTTATGATTGCATCGGATTACGGCCTAGTTAATTATAATCCTAACAGTAGGATTAAAATTTGGATTAGAGAGATGGGTCGATCTGTTATTGGGACACTCTACCAAACATAGCGTCAACTCGAATTCCGTTTACCAGATAATATTAAGGTATTCAATTATTCAAGTATGATATGTATATTTGTGGTAGAGTGTATTCGACGAGTCATCAATTATTATTTTATATATTTGTTTTTTATGTACTTGCATTAAATTAAGTGTTAATTGTAAACTTTTCCTATTTCAACACAGTTTTCTAGCAAATCAGTCTGAGTAAAACTAAAACCTAATTAAATGTAAAAAATGTGTAGCACTTAAATAAATAAATAAATCTAAGAGAGTAATAATAAGCTCTTAAAATTCACGGGCTTAAAAGTTCAACAGTTCATTCTGACTATCTATCATCCAGTCGTGTATTATTACTTTGTAAATTTTAAGAAAATATAGAAACGATGACTTGGAATATAAAAAAATTTAATCACGTTTAAGCAGTATAACAGTAAATTCAATACAATTATTTTTATACCAAATGAGAACGAGATCTCACAGCGGGACTGATATTAATTTATATTCGTCTTTCTCAGAAAATACAATTTATTGTATCTCCAACACGATGAGGCCCTGTAATAAAATCCAATTAACTTGCAAATTTCAAATCTTGTCACTAATTCAATCCTCGCTTTCTCGAATCTATTTGTTTCAAATTATTTATACGCCTTTTACGTTTAAAGGTGTTTGTATCGGATACCTACCTACAACGAGTGTACACTACTAGCTGATTGAATTTTATTAGCGAACAGTTTATTAAATTGTAAATACGCGTATTTTTAACATTTTACTGTTATTTTTTTTTTGGATTCCAAGAAATGGTAATTTGTTTTTTCAACGAGTTTGAAAATGTTTAAAAGAATTAAATTCTTAACGATTTAAGATAATGAAAAATGTTAAGATGTACCAACAACAGTAAGATCGAAGGTTGTATGTAATTTTCAATATTTAATTTAATCAGCAGGAGTGCTTGTTACTAAACCGGGAAGAATTCTATTATACAATAATATAACATAACGTAATCAATTCGTAATGAAATATTTTGGTAGTGACAAGTCCAGTGCGTTTAATAACCGAAAGGTGACTCTAACCGGGCTTTTTTGGCAGTACTTGACGACAGATATTTAGAAAAATAAATTTACAAGATTTATATCACTGGTACTTGCATAGCATAATATAGTACATGATTATGCAAATTATGTTGTGTGAAAATTATGAAAATAATTCCAATTATATAAAACAGCACGTTGATAAAATTAGCAGCCGATAAGAGTCAGAATCTACTCTCACAGAGATAAATGCATTCATTTTGATCTAGAAGATAATAAATAAACAAGTCTATTATCAGAATTTTGAAAACTGGAACATTTTAATGTTGCTGTATTATACATAATTATTATATTTAAATTATTACATTTTCACGAATGTAAATTGTACGTATTTTGCGCTCGAGTTTTAAACATCAGTTTATAATAAAACATTATTAAAAGAGGATAAAAATAATGCAAAAAAAACCCTAAACAGGAAAAAAAATAAAAAATCTTCATCAAAAAACACATTCTACAATAACTCAAATTAAAATCATTAATGAATAATTTAAAAAAATAATCATGGAATTACCATATATTCGTGTTTATTTCAACATAAATATATTTGATCTGCATCGAATCGAGCGATCTAATATTTTTAGGCATATTATGAATTGATTATTATTATGAAAATTATATTAAAATTGTAACAATTTTTAATGAAATTTTAATAAGAGTAGGTATATTTTTATTCAGTGGTATCACGGTATTGCACTTAAAAATGTTACAAAAAATGGGAAATAGGAAACGTCAAATATTATTCTTAATATTTAATTTGATTTAAAAAAATATTATCCCTTGTTAAATTTATTGCACGCTGGTATTCATAAAGAGCTTAATATCGTTTTGAACGACTACATTGTATCCATAAGTGGTAAGAGGTCGAGGTTCTATAGGGATATTTTAATTTAATTTATTTAACAATATATTTAGAATATTTGCTTAAGCCAGAAAAGCTTATTATATACATGTGTCTGAGTGTCTGATATGAACAACGCAAAGTGTGCGGCGCCACTATTGGCAATCTTTTATGACACCTAACGCTATCCAACGTATGGCCACCAGGGCATGTGAAACGATGTACCGTTGGTCAACCGCGTGGAGGTGGGAATGGGAGACCAGACCTGGCGTATTTTTAACGGAAGTTACAGATTGTATATATTGGTCTACGAAATCACTTTCCCACACGTTTGGTTTATTCACTGATACGCGCAACAAATATAGCGAACAGTTATTTTTCACTTCTTCGGTATTTAAAATGTCAATAACTGTGAACGCTATGTTGCATTTCTTCGCAAACTGAATACTAGCCCATGTTGGTCTATTGTTACGATTGAAGATGTGAAACACAACTACGTCAAATCGCAGTGCGTCTATTATTGATTCATTTTTCCTTATGTTTACGAGTATATTCTTGTAAATTGAACCCATTTATTTGACTGAATAAATGTTTCTACTGCACTGTACGGACAGTGAACGGTCTTTGGTTGGCAGCCACGCTGTGTTACATTGCCGCAGCACTGCGGCATAGCATGGTTGCCAAGTTGTGTTAAAAAATGTCCACCTGGCGGTGAATATGAAGGACTTATATGGTAGCATAAAGTACATAAAATGATCCTTAGTAAGATCACCATTCGCTGCACCAAATTGTGACTATGAGATTAATAACAAACTAAAAAATCAGCGCAATATTTGATGTTCAATAAATAAAAATAAAAATTATTTAGTACAAATTAAATGTATCTATAAAAAATATATACAGATAAATAAATTTATGGAAAAAATATTTTCATTGCCCGCCCGGATTTCAACCAGGAATCCTTTTTATCCGGGGAAGTGCGCTGACCTATTACACCATGTCAACATTGTCATTGAACATTTAATTTGTATTAAAAATATCATAGAACTATTTATGTTCTGAAAAACTGCAACTTCACAATAATAATGTGCTCTCCTTAATAAAATTATTTAGGTAAATGATTTCAAAGTAAAATGATTAATTCTGTAAGTATTTGATCAATATGGTTAGTTTATCAAGATAAAGGGTGCATGACGAGGTTGACGAAGTCGGAACGAATAATTAATTATTATTCTAGAATGAATGGAAGTCTGGTTATTGTTCCTGAAAAACGAGTGAATTTCCCAATTGGCATTGCGAATAACAACTGGAATGTCGTAAATCGCCACGCCAGTTAAACTTTATCCACCACTACCTTCCCAGGCTATAAAAACGACCCGTGATCAGACTGTTCAGCCAACCGAGGCTGAGGAGGCTCGGTAAAATCATCCCTGTACACGGATAATAAACCCACGAAGAAGAAAATCAATAACAGAGTGTATGGATTTTATCTAACATCTACCCCAACAGAGTTGCAGTAATCTCAGGGGTTTATTTATAAATAACGACGACATGTTCGTAAAATTTGAAAAAATAAGGTATCCTCATTTTGGACAATTTATTTTTAAGAAAATGCTGGCTTTAGTTTTCTTTTTAGAACTCTTACACACATGTCAAATTTAATTTTATTGAAGACACATTTTTATTGTAGAGTTACAATATCAAAACATAATTCTGTGATATTTTAATACACATATGAATCGATTAGAAAGATATACAAAAAAAAAATTATTTATCGAAAAAATATTTCAGTAGTTAATCAAATATTTTATATATTTATATTAGCAAAAAATATATATGACACAAGTGTTGATGGCACCAAAAGTAGAGGATTTTTGCGGGAGATTTCGCGCTGAGGCGAGAATTGTGTGTCAGGACAGAAAAGTGTGACGCTCTATCGTCTCTGCCTACCTCCTTAGAGAAACGGCGTGATGATAAGTTAGTTAATTAGTTTATAATTTTTTTTGTACTTACTTACTTACTTATTTACCATCACGCCGTTTCCCCGTGGGGGTAGGCAGAGAGGATAGAGCGCCACACTCTTCTGTCCTGACACACAATTCTCGCCTCATCCACATTCATACATCTTGTCATACAAGCTCGCCGATTATTGAGGCTTCTAACAGAACCATCCTCCATTATCTGGTTTACCTGATCGTGCCAAGTCTTCCGCGGACGTCCTCTATTTCTGGTTCCATCAACACTTGCGTCATATATCTTTCTTACCATTCTCTCCTCATTCATCCTTTCCATATGACCAAACCACCTAAGGGATCCTTTCTTAATCTTACTCACTATACTAACATCAGCTTTGCATTCTTTCCTTATTTCTTCATTCTTTACTCTGTCATAAATAGATTTCCTACAAATACGTCTAAGTGATCTCATTTCCACTGCATTCAGTCTGCTTTCGTTCCTTTTCTACCAGCTTCAGGCCTCACTTCCATACGTCAGTGTCGGTACCATGATTCCATTGTGCACCGCTAGTCTTGCCTCGGTTGACAAATTCCCGTTAGATATAATTCCATTCAAAGCGCCGTTCACTTTATTTCCTGCAGTCACCCTCCTTTCGATATCATTCTCAGCCATTCCGTTTCTATCAAACATACTTCCCAAATATACAAACTCATCTACTTGTTCCAAACATTCATTACCTACAAATATTTTGCATGGTGTCTTGCTTTCCTCCTTCTCGAATACCATCACTTTCGACTTGTTAACATTCATCATGAGGTCGCTTCCCTTGCATACATCGTACATTCTACTCACCAGAGTCTGTAGTTCTTGTTCATTATTCGCCATTAGTACTGCATCATCGATGTACAATAAACAGCATACAATCAAATCGCCCATTTTTGCTCCTACATTCATACATTTTAGTTCTTTCACACATTTATCCATATACAAGTTGAACAGCCATGGAGACATTACACAACCCTGCTTGACACCCTTTGTAATGTCAAACCATGGTGTGAGTGCTCCATTGATTCTTACACACGCAGAACTTCCTTCGTATAGAGATGCGATTGCGCGTATAAGTTTACTATTCACCACGTAATCAGAGAGTACTTTCCATAACTTTTATCTTATAACTCTATCATATGCTTTCTGTAGATCTACGAAGGCATAAAAAAGTTTTAGGTTTTTCGCCAAAAACTTTTCCGTCATCACTTGTAGAGAAAAGATCTGATTTTTTTGTACATTTTTCTAATTGAATCATTTAATTTTAACGTGATATTTTCCAATATAAAAAATCATATTTATAAAAATTTACATCATATTTATACAATTTACATATTTGAAACTTGAAAGCCTAATTAATATCTCAGTTTTATGTAAATGTCAGATGACACCATGTTGTTTCAAGGGCATATCAACCTTATTTTTCTATGTCAGCCGTGTGATTTTATGGTGAATTTTAACTTTTTTATATTTCTTTCTATTTTAAAAAAAATAATCTCATTTAAAACTAGAAAGTATTTTCGAAGAATTTTTAAGATATCATTAGTTGGACTCTGATTTATCCACAAAATAAATGTAAACATTTTATTTAATTTTGGTTGTGTTAATTTCTATAGTATTATCAAAGAAAACTTTATACGTAGAGATATAATCAATTCGTTTGAAAAGGAAATAGAAAGCGAACGACTGGAAAACAAAGCGGAGATAAAGAAAATGTGGAAAGAGAATAAGGTGATTGGGGTTACAAAGAATAAATATCAGATAATTTAATAACTAACTTTTTTACTATTGACCAAGGTTGTTGTGACTAGCCTGCAAGAATACTATATATCAGTTTTAGACAGATCTGAGTTAGAAATGCCACAACGTTTTATATCTTCTTGAGCATCGACTTATATTACCTATTGGAAAGTTGGCGGGTTATCGGGAGATAAAAGACAGGATGGCACTTACTTGTGGGTCTCCGATCTCTGGAAGCTGGTTCTTTTCTCCCTGGTCCACTAATTCACAAGCGACGCAGAATTATGTCACGCACTTGATGACACTCGCGTTAAAAAAGTAATTGAATTGAATATATTAGCGGTAGTAAAAAATTATAAATTAGCGGTAATTAAGGTTAGCGGTTGTAAGCGTATTTACAGCGACGGCAACGTACCGTGTTCGGTTTCAAAAGCGGAGTAGTTCGTTCAGGCGTAGCAAGCAGACTGCAGGAATCTTCTTTCTCCTTCGTACCTAGGGACTAGGATTGGACAAGAGTAAAAGAGACAGGATATATTTCTGTAATCCAATGAGACATGCGCGCGTATACATGCGTAGTACATTTAATGGCGCTAACACCTATATTAAACTAACCAACTTAATAACCATCACACCGTTTCCGCGCGGGTGTAGGCAGAGAGAATAGAGCGCCACGCTTTTCTGTCTCGATACACAGTTCTCGCCTCATTCACATTCATACATCTTGTCATACAAGCTCGCTGATTGATTATTAAGGCTTCCAACAAGACCATCCTCCAGTATATAGTTTATCTGGTCGTGCCAAGTATTCCGTGGACGTACTTCTGGTGGCATCAACACTTGTATCGTATATCTTTCTTACCATTCTATCCTCATTCATCCATTCCATATGACTAAACCACTTTAGTGATCCTTTCTTAATCTTACTCACTATGCTAAGATCAGTTCTACATTATTTTCTTATTTCTTTATTCTTTACTCATTCATACATGGATCTACCTTACATACGCCTTAGCAGACTCATTTCTACTACATTCAATCTTCTTTTGTCCTTCTTCTGCCAGCTCCATACATCAGTATCGGTACCAGGACCCCATTGTGTACTGCTAGTTTGGCCCATTAGCTATAATTCCATTCAAAGCGCCATTTACTTTGTTTCCTGTGACTGTCTTCAGTGACTCCCCTTTCGATTTCTTTCTCAGCCCAAACATCCATATTAATTAAAATGTTATGACCAACGGTCTGTCTATCTATCAACTATTCATTAAAACCGATAAACCGGGTTGTTTCGGGGGGTGTTTCAATTAAATAATTAAAAAGAAACTTTGTTTTTAAAAAACGAGTGAACACAAATAATCTTCTAATGATTATGTGTCAACATCGTGTGTTAGCGCCGTTTAAAATTAACTAAATTTTATTAGGTTTTTGGCATTTGACTTATTGCCTCATGCATATATTTAATTCGAGGTTTACTAAATTTTAACCTGTGTATCTCCTTTCCTTTCTTTTCTCACCTATCCTTAAGCACAAAGAAGAAATAAGATGTTGCAGTGCTTAAAGTCTTCAAACTGCAGCAAGTTCAGTACGCTTGGAACTTTTGTACGGATAACTACCATCGCTTCACTCCGCTTTACTTCGCTAACGCTTATTATTTATCTTACCTTAATTCCGCTTATATATAATAATCCTTTTCGCGAGTGTTAGTGTACACGCCGCAACGCATGTCCTCGTGGTGGAGAGGAATCTATCAATAAACGAGCATCCGGCAAACGAAAAGTAAGTGCCTTCCTTTCTTCCTCATATTTCATGGTATTACTTATGTAATTAAAATATTTAGCTAAATACCGTGTACGTACTGAATTCACAAATATTATATAATATTTTTTATTAATTATCTTAGTTTTATTAACTACAATTGTGTTTAAAAAACATCTACCGGTTTCGGAAAACACTTTTCCTTCTTCAGGATGTCATAACTAACTAAAAATTTTTTCCTAAAAATTATTCAACTAAATTTATATTGAGCAGTAATTTGAGGTAGGTACTAAATTTATTTTTTTAAATAATTGTTGTTTTTTAAAAAATTTAAAAATAGATTCTGGTGAAGAAACAATACTATATTTTTAGTTAGTTATGACATCCTGAAGAAGGAAAAGTGTTTTCCGAAACCGGTAGATGTTTTTTAAACTCAATTGTGGTTAATAAAACTAAGATAATAAATAAAAAATATGAATCTTAACCACCAAGTTAATATTGCTAATTTTAAAAGTATTATTATATAATATTTTAATTTTTGAACATGCCAGTATTGTGGCTTTTCGATAATGTGTATTTCTAAAAAGTGTATAAACATATTTGCAAAATCAACTTTGTGGTTAAAATCTGCTTTCTATATTGGTAAGACAGGATGAAATTTTCAAGGAGTACTTGAGATGTTTGAATAATAATGGTTTTTCAGAAATTTCCAATCAATTGTCAGAAAATGATCATACTTTTGATAAAAATTTGGGATTTTCTGTTTTACATATAAACAATGTTGGTCTTAAATTAAACAATTTAGAAACATTAGTAATAAATTAAGCATGTTAAACTAACCAAAATATTATAAACAACCGACTAAATTTAAACCACAAGTCCCATTCTAAATTTTTTTCCTAAAAATTATTCTGTATTATCTGGTAATAATTTAAGTTAAGTACTAAATTTATATTAAAATAATTATTGTTTTTTTTGAAAAAAAATTAAAAAATATATGTATTTTTTAAAAATAGATTTTGTTAAAAAAACAATATAACATATGTTTTTGATTAGTTCATGACATCCTGAAGAAGGAAATTATATCTTTCAAAACCGTAAATGTATTTTATTCATTTAGTGGTCAATAAAACAAAGTTAACAATCTAAAAAATGTATAAGCATATGTTTCATATTTATAGTGACTGAATAAAATATGAAGTCATCATAGTATGGCGTATTCGTTTTGTTACATATTTTCCTGAGCACTCCAGTACTCTAGTCTCCGGATTAAAAATCTTTATTTGTCATTAAAGACTAAACAATTTTATTTACGTAAATTCTCATATTTTAAAAGCTGTATGTACGAATTGACAAATTTTATAACCGTAACATTTTATAAATTTTATGGCATAGTGAACAGATATTTTACGATATTGTAAAAGGGGTTCGAATTCTGCGAATTCCATTTTGGAGTAATTGATGAAACGATACAAATAGTATATTCTGGTGAAAAACTGAATTGGTTCGTGTTCCATCTGATGTTAAATGGTTTTATACATAAATATGTATTTATTATACAATTTATATATTATTTACAATACATTAAAGATTACATGAATACAATTAACTTATAAAAATAAAAAATATTCATCGCATGATTCATAAAATTCTAATACATTTTTGTGTTTGATAATTACGAGCTGCGCAAAAGCACCAAAATATTAGTCTATCGTGCTATAGTATTAACCACACCACTATATGGATGCTAATCATGGGTGTTATATTGCCGCAACCTAAAGTTCCTCGATAAATATCACAACAGATGCTTGAGGAAGATCTTAGGGACTCTCTAATTAGGGACCTCTAATGGGACGAGCGCAGAATAAACTTAAATGTCCTGGAAGAGGTAAACATTCCCAGTATTTGGTGCAATATTTTGGTCTGAGCTGTGTTTAGATTGAGACCTAATTGTTTGAAGGCATCTGAAAACGTTGTTAATCTTCCCTGTACGAAGTTCAACAAAATTACTAGCACTCCGAACAAGGGGATGAAAAGATCCCAAGAACGTGTCCTTTCATAAAGGCTTTTTTAAACAAAAGTGTGTTTTTAAGGGCATGGGAATAATTATTATACGAATGAATTTTGATATATTGTATATACAATATATCATGTATATGTATTGTTAGATTTTGAGAAAAAGGGTGAGTATCGTTTTCTCGCTTGCACGTATTCGTGCGAGGGCCTTCAATTTCTCGAGCGAAACACCTGATACGTATTCACCCTACACGTTCCGACACAGTTCCGACTACAGTTTCATTAATTGCCATATTTACATTTTTATCGTAAATACTTAGTTTGTATTAAAACATTATAAAAATATATATTCTATATCCATCGATTTAATATTACACTAAGAATGAGCTGAATTACTCTATTAATTACTGAGTTATCTAGATAACTGTTGATTTGGGGTATTTAGGATCCCCCGATTCGATAAAGCTTTAAAGTAGATCATAGTCTGGATTAAGGCCTGTTGAAAGTCTTTCTCAGGTTTCTTAGTCTCAGCATAGTCATAATAATAATTCAATTATGAGGGAGGAGTATGATATCTATGGTGCGAGAGCAGGTCAAAGGTCGGTACGAATGAGTGTACGAAAGAGATAAATGGAGTTACGCCACTGGCGGTGAGTCTCTGAATCGCGATCCGGGTTACATGTAGTAATTATCTTGTAGTTATATTGTATGTCAGCGTCGAGAATAAATAATATTGTTATCGTGTACTCAACACGCACTCGAGAATCATTTTCAAGAACAGCGGCATATTGCTGATCACAAAGTGTCACTACACAGACGCTGTAATACGCTATATGAACATGAACAAATATTTCGGTTAACATGTGATCATGCGGTTATGTACATGTTAACTGGTTTACACAATATGTTGCTATGCAACAATACGATTCTCGATCTAATGTTGTCTTGTACAATGCGTACAATTATTACAGAAAATTTGAATTCACTGAATATATTGCCTATTTCGTCTCGCAAACAGTCGGAACATTTTGCTGTAATGGCTTTGTAACCGTCATCGATAACTTTGAACGACACTTCAAAAAACGTTTTATTTTTATTCAATTGCTAAACAAACGATAAAGTGTTCCCCGGAGCAAAAGCTTTTCAAAATGGCGATATACTTTAGAAAGTCTTGTTCAGAGCAAACCTTTAAAAAAAAATCTTTGACGCTTTGAAATTTAAGCATTTAATGTTAAGGGAATCTTAAACATACAGGGTAAATATTATGTTGCAGACTGATGTTGTTTTTAAATAACTAGGAAATGCAACATACTTTGTTAATTTGGTTTTAATTTATCAATTATTTTTAGGAGAACACATTCTTATTGTGAAGTTGTAATTATTCAGAACATAGGTCTGTGATATTTTAAATATGAATTAAATATATTAATTAGAAAGATATACATATAAAATTTAATAAAAATGAATTGATAATTCTGGCGTCTGCTATCAGATTACTCAAAGGTATTTGAGATTCTGTAAAAATAAGGTAGATATGGCTCTTTCAAATAATAGAACAATTAAATATATTAATATCAAAAAGGTAACATAAAGGTTCGAAAATTTGTCGCTAAAAATATTGTCGCTGTAACATAGTTGAATAATGCACCTTTCTCGGTTAGGAAAGAGATCCAGGTTCGAATTCCTGTGGCGCAATAACAATATTTTTCGATAAAATTGATTTTATATGTATATTTTTCTAATTAATATATTTAATTCATATTTATCAATTATTTAGTTAATTACAATTATATATAGAATACAAGATTAGGTAATTGACCACCTCTGGCAGAGGTACAAATACGTGCTCTTTTAACCATATTTTCATAACATTTTCGCACACTTCGCGTGTTATTTCAGCAATTTCATTTCGAATATTATTCTGTAGCGTCAGAATTATTGTTAGCTTATTGGTGTAGACGTTTTCATTCAAGTACTCTTAGAGAAAATAGTAGGAAGCCGTCAAATCATGTGATCGAGGAGCCAAGTCGAAATCACAATTTTTTGAGGCCAAAATGCAGCCGAGAAAAATTTCTTGCAAAATTCGCTTAATCGACCTATTTCGAAAGCCAATAAGATTTCCAACATATGACGATAGCAATCAACATTAATGCCATTACCATTATTATTTAGACAAAATATTTTAATGATTTCGACATGTTGTTGAGGCGTTCGATGTTCCATAATAAATTATAATCAACTACTCTCTACGACTAACTACCAAATGAAAATTGATAAATGTATACCAAACTAAAACGATGGCCAAATAAAATTGGCTCTGAATATAATATTCATCCTGTACCTCAATCGAACATTAATCGCTTAATAATGAGAGGTAAAGGAGTGCTGGTACCAACACTAATATATGAAAATTAAACCTGAAAGTAACAAATAGAAAAGGAAAATAGGCAATGTTGTGGAAATGCGGTCACTCAGAAGCGTGCGTTGAAAATCTATATACGATAGCAATTTAACCCTTTCTACCCCGAATTATTAAACGAAAGAGCCTAGTATCTGTATATTTTTTGTAAAATAAGCAAATTGTGGTGAAAAAAAATCTAAGTACTTATATAAATATTTTTAATAATAATTTGTGGTACTTCTATTGTAATTATAGACTGACCTTACATGATCTACGAAAAAAATATAGCATAGTATAAAACATATGAAAGAAATATTCTAAAACATTAAAAGAATAGTTGAAAATTTAAGAAGAAAAAAATGTGGTCAAAATAACTAAATATTAATATTTTTTATTTATTATCTTTGTTTTATTAACCACTTGAATTGAGTTTAAATTCGGTTTCGAAAAATACCATTTTCTTCCTCAGGATGTCAATTAGATGTATTTAAACTCAATTCAAGTGGTTAATAAAACAAAGATAATAAATAAAAAATATGAATTTTAACCACAAAGTTAATATTGCTAATTTTAAAAGTAAATATTAATAATCATAAGGAATACAAGCGCGTCAAACGCAACCTTGTAACAATGCGCAACTACATTTCACCCACCGCAGTATTGACAACTATACATACTACTATTAATGTAAGTAGTAGAATGTATAATTCGAGTAGACAATAATTTACGTAGACTTAGTAGTATCGTCGGAGAATTGACACCGCAGTAAGACAGATATATCACTAGATAAAGATGATGGTACTTTAAAGTGCCGTCGGTATAGAAAAGGTTAACCTTTTAACTGCCAACGGTATTTGAAATAGAAGACACCACATAGGGTAAAGTTGACAGTTCGCAGCTTTTGATATATAATCTATGAAAAGCTGAGAACCGTAATCCACAATTGGCAAAATGATAAATGTGTAATGTCAAGTGTAAATGAAGTGTTTACAAGGTTAAAAAGTGCTTATTATCACGCTAGTGACAAAGTTTGGCGTGTTAATTCGCTCATGACATTTAAAAGGTTAATAGTTAACAAATGTAGAACGAATGTGGATCTATTGTATATTCGACAGAGTTAAAAAAGGTGGGAAGATTTAATCAACGCTATGTTTATTCGGTGTACACTAGTACCCCAGTAAAATTTGTCACGAAAACTGAGTTAGAAATAAGGCGTTAAAATATTTTAAGACTTCTCGCTTTTACCTTTTTGAAATCAAATATATTTTGGAGGCACTGCGTATCGATTCCGGTATTTCTTACATGCTATGCAAATTCTATACGTTGATTATTCGTGTTAGAATTTAATACATTGATGCTAATCTTAACATTTATATATTTATTTATTTATTTATTAGATGACATACATATTTTTGTTCTAACAGAGATGAATACATAATAAACATAAGACATAATTAATACTCATAGTTATAATTAGCAATTAATTGCTTAATAAAGCTAGAAATTTAATAATAAAATATATAATAGCGCTTCGTCGCCATTGGATCTGGATATGTTATCTAGCGAGATGACAGTACAGAATAGCAAATAATAAATATTACTATTTGTTATCGAACTTTCCGCATTATGCAATATATGTCACTGATTAAGATATCCTATTCGCTAAAGATTGTAAGTGATTTTTATTACCTGTCCATACTATTTTATTTCTTTATGTTCACTATATCCTTCATATTTATGCTTTTAATATTATTCTGATGATAATAATATCATTTTAAGATAGCTCTAGGTATTTACAATGTACTATTTTACTATAATATTTTGTTTACACTGCGTGGTGCAGTGTTAAAAGAATATAATATGGGATTTCCGTATTGATATATTGATTTTACGGAAACCCTGGCCACCATTGACGCCCATATAGCCCAGATAGCCTATTTATTTTCTGCTAGTAAAATATTATTATATAAATTAACAATTTTTTGTTTTCTTCCTTGTATTGTAAAGTTGTATATAAACATATTTTTTATTGCGTGCCAATTGTTTGAAATCTCTACTCTAGATGGTATCTGAGTAGTATAAAATAAATAAAAGTGTTCTATATTTCATTCACCGGTCATGTAAATACCATAATGAGAAATTAATTTTTTCAACACTAGCTTAAAGAGTTATTTTTATGAACCATCATAAACTCAATTTTTGCCAATTATTCTATCTATAAACACATATTGCTCTCCCTTTACCGCAAAAATAGTTGTAATCTCCCCATCCTTACTCCCACTTTTTTCCTTTTTACGAGTATTTATCTTCTGCACCTAAACATACTTATATACCTAAACATTTCTGTGGATTTTCGTAAACAGTATCACATTTTAAATATTTATTATGTTGTTTTACACTGAAAAAATCCCTCAGTAAAATAAAGTTATTATAAAAATTAGCAACGTGTGCATGAAGTACACGACACATCAATATTTTCAAATTGAGTTAAGAGCTTGTGCCAAGAAAATAACGCTAACTTGGTGATCTCCTGGGACAACTCTCAAACCATCGGCCACTTCATAACTAGGTTAGTGTCCTACCGCTGGATAAACAAGCACGTTTATATTGTATAAGTACGCTTACCTCAGCTCGTTCCGTAATGTCTTCATTATTCACAATCTTGAAATACACATTCATCTTAACGATCGCATTTCTACTGCGTTTCACTGCTTCATCACTTCCAAGCCTAGCTGGCAGAGATTTTGAATAGATACGGAATAAAGCTCAAATATATCAATCACACCGCGTATTTTAGTAAGTGAAGTAGTAAAAGAAAATTGGTGACGAGGGACTACGTTATTTTTTTCTTACGTCTACGTGATATGAATAAAACATTTATTCCGACAGATACGTAATTTATGAGAGTAGTAAACCGGAAAGAATATTCAAGATGATTTACCATAGAAATTACAATACAAACAAAAAAATTAAAATTTTTTATAATTATGCAAGATATTTTATCTCACAACTTCACCTCGACAGATTTAAAAAATATATTTTTAGAAGTTTTAATCATTTTTCTCGAAATAACATCATCTCTAAAAAATGCTTCGGCAATTAAAAAAAATACCATCATTTGATAACTGGCTAATATTTAAATATGCCTTTTTTCAGAATAACGATGTTAAAATATGAAATCCTCCACACACAAGACTAAATAGAATTCAATAAATCTGTTAATAATATTTATAAAATAATTTATATATACTTCTAATAATTATTATTTATCCCATAAACAATGCGGTATTTTTATAATTGATTTATTTTTCAAAATTATGATAAAAGTTATTTTTTTAATCTAAAATTAGTAAATAATCATTTTTTACAATACTCTTTTATCTTTTTGGTAGACATGCGAGGGCGTCTTTCAAAATTTATTTATTTGTGATACTCCTTCAGTACTGTTTTGACCTCGTCTACAGAGTTCATATTTTTTCCATCCAAATGATTTTGAAGACTGGAATAAATGATAATCAGATAGGCCAATCTCCTGCAAATATGGTGGGTAGGGCATCGTTTCCAAAAAAGGTTAATTCCTAAGACGAGATAACAAAGAAGAGCACACATTCACTCTCTGCACGCGACTAGACTATGAAAGTTTGTGTGGTACCCATCGACCCAATTTTTAATGACACTTGGGTATCTATGAATGGTTAAACGACCAAATCTATGCTTCTCTGCTAGTTAAAATAAGATTTCGTACTTTCAGGGTTTGCAGGACGTCCTCATCGAGCTTTGCAGATTTTTCAGGACGAGGCTCGTCTTCTAGGCTATAGTTTCCGACTCAGAATTTATGGAACCACCGTCGGCACATGCTTACATGCAAGTAAAATATGTCAAATATGCTCCTTTGTCGCTTCCATTATAGCTTTGAAAAAATAACTGTTATCGTTAAAATTGAACTGTACTCTTAAAAACTTGTACTAGTTATTTTACCTGATACAGGTTTTTTATGGTATGGTTAGGTTAGTTTAGGTAATCACCTCCCTTCAACTTTTAGTTCATATAATTCAAAAAACCGCATTATTTATGGGATGACCCAATATTTTTCATACTTCTATATAACAGATAATAAAATGTGCACGAATAATATACTTTTTTTTTCAGTATAAAAATTAAAGACTAGTTTCGTGTATTATTTTTTTTACCAAATATTGTGAAAAAAAACGTTACGTAATGCCTCCAGAAAAGATTACATTTGTTTTTCAGAAACTATAGATACCATGTATTTGTATATGATATACCTTGAATGAACTAATGTTCAGTGCCTCCCACCGTTCTTTCCCTCCCTCGCTGCTAGCTAGCGGTTAGTCGATCGGTGACCTTTAATTGAAATATGGTTGAGAGACCCAGAAGAAGCGGAATTAATTTATTAAATAAATTTATTTCTGGCACCTAAGGTGTGACTGCATCACCAGTAAAACTAACTTTAAAATAAGAATTTCTACCATTTAAGATTTAAGAAGATAATATTAAATACTAAAAATAGTACTATTTGTGTATACGAGTGAATGTAATATAAAAGTAAATAAATATTCTAATGTATAAAAAATATGGAAGTTTACATCACTATTCGTTTACACATACCACATTGCTACAAGCTATTCAGATACAAGATCATGTCATCCTTGTCTATAGATAAATTTTTCTAATGTAAATTTTGCAGTTCTGCCCGCAAAGTCTTTCACATTATCCGCTCATCTACCTAGTGGTCTAGTCCCTTCCATCCTTTCCTTCCTGGAAATTCCTATGATTTAGTTACTCGAGACTTGGCCAGTCCATATATCTCAGTCTCTGGTGTGTGAGAGAAAGTAAAAATGACATGAATTTTTTAAAAAAGCTATTTTACATGTAAAAGTTTTCCCGATAAATTTTACTGAGCTCCCCACAACATCACAAAAACTTCGTTAAAAAAACGTTCTGAAAAAACATAATATTTTATGGTGAAATACACATCAGACATTTGCACACAGCCCAAGGCTATTTATGTTTAAACCGACATTCGATAACATTCTAGCCCTGAGGCATAAATATGTCAATTATTAAACGAACCTTTTATAACCCTTGTTTACAACGTTAGCCATTTCACGTAAATTTGTTTATTTCTGAAAAATATTGTTACTCTTACATAAATATGTACAGTCACATTTTGGTGACGTAAATTAATATGTATTATCAAAACATACAAAAAAAGAATCTATTATATAAATTTTTATATAAATGTCTTCGATAGTTGGTTCCCAGGTTTTCGATTAACACTAAGCACACATATGATATATGAACTGCACTAACCTTTTTAATTTTGCTCTTTCAGCGCTAATCATTAAAAATTTGACACGATTATCAAATCCGAACCCAATACAATGTTTTAAATATAGTACGATGGATTCAGTCTCGCTTGACTCACTTGCAATGATGACAACATTCCAGAGTTCCTTGGAGTTGGTACCGAGGAACAGCGATGTGGCGCGTTATAATTACACAATCGTTTTAAGTATGGCACCGTTGACAACGCACAGCACACACATAATTTTGAGACATAATTACATACAATTTTGTCTACAATTATTATCACTAAGGGTCGATACAGTTTAATATGGCAACCTTACAAAAAACCGCAAGACGCGGTCAAAATTCAAAACAACACAACCGGAATTCAACCGAGGGTCGAATAATCCTCCAATTTCAAATACAATACGAATTGGTTGTCAAGGAAAACATATTTCGCTTATCAAGTCACAACGAAAAATTGTTTACCTTAGAACACAGCGCGTCGAAGTCGATCCTAATTTTCATAGACAGTTGCAACGGAATGTCTCATGCGTCACGTCGATACGCCAACTGACAAAATTTATGATGAGAGCTCTTTCGAAAATGCAACAATAAAAACAAACAATAAGTTTTTAATGAAAACACAATATTACTGTAAACTTACAGAATAAGAACAAAGTGCTGTGGTATTTTTACTACAAATTAAATTAATTAATTAGAAAGATAAACAGAAAAAAAAACTATTTATCGAAAAAATAATTGGCTGCTACCGGGATTCGAGTCTGGACCTAGACATTAGTTCCTAATTAGTTACCCACTACTTATATTTCTATAGTTTTGTTTTTCTATGCTTAAATTTTTAATTTTGGTTTACACTGTTTCCTGAAGAAGACACCATGTATCGAAACATGTTTATTTGTTAATAAATAATGGCTTAAACAAAATGTTTTATCTTATTATTTGGTCAATGAAAAATGTAAAAGGGTTATGTAATCATTATTCATATTAGAACGTCTTATTGTTAAGATCAAATTATTATATACTAAAAATATTCACGTGTTATTTTATTCAGGTACCACGAAAGGATTTAAACGACGAAAAAAAATCATAAACTTCTCCTATATTTAGAAATAACTTTATAGGAGGGCTGGTGATAGCTATCTCTTTGTCCTCAGAATATGGTACATTATTTATTCATACTGAAAAGAAAAATATAATGTTTATAGCAACTATAACTTTAATTCATATCTAAACAAAAATATGATAATACATTTAAAAAATAGAACGTGTTGAAGTATAAAATATTTTTTCTTTTGTACGCAAGTGCGGCTCATATTTATAGCAGAGATATTTTTTTCTTTAGTAAATATTATAATATAAAAATACTAGCAGAAAGCAATCGATGAATCCAATATTTTAAAGGAAATTAACATTTCACTTTAATGAAATGTATCAACTTTCTTATGTTTATGCAAAAAGATATTGTTATTTTAATAATACAAAATAATATAATATTAAATGTCTCACAGAGACGAAGCTATTACTTTTATATGAGAAGTATAGAAGTCTTGGGCATTACAGGGCTTACCTGTCATCTGCTGGCTTAAGTGATCACTTTGCACAATGTAACGTTTACCTATTTACCCACGCTACCACATTTATAAAATTTTTGGAATTTGTATATATTAAATCAAGATGGAACATTTCACTTATTTATTACCAAACTTCCAAAAATTTGATAGATGTGGTAACGTTGGTAAATAGGTGAACGTTACATAGTGTAAAGTGATCACTTAAGCCAGCCGATGACAGGTCGTAAGCCCTGTAATGTCCAAGAATTACATAATTCTCATATAAAAATAATAGATTCGTCTCTGTGAGACATCTATATCTTGATGACAATCCCCCAGGGGATAAAACCCAGTAATTAGTTCCTACAAAGATTTAGACATACTCAAAATATTGTATAATATAATATTTTAAGAAGTTGGAGTGATAATTCTCGCTGAGAGTTCCGACCGAAGAATCATGGAGAAGTCTACATCCAGTGGTGGATTGAAAATGGTATTTATACAATTTTTTTTTCACAAATCCGAATTCATAACTAATAAATATAAACCAAAAAAACGTGAGATTATAAAAAAAACACTTCAGTTATGAGTTAAACCTGCGAAAATTTTCGTATTATATCTTTTAAATGCGTTAATACAGGAATACATATACACTTTATATTAATATTTTACGAACGCCACGCTTTGTACAACATAAAAATATAATTTATTCTCTATCGTACATAAGCAATTGTGCACTCGGTCAAAATAAGACAGCTGTGTGAAACGATGTGCAGGCAAAATTCAACATGATACTATAATTGCAGCGTTTTATATTTTCTGCTTGACATAACGTAAACGGCAATTAGATATCAAATAACAAACCTGTAAATTACTTTCGTTGCGATAACGAATAATAGATAGAAAGACAACATTTATAAATACTTAATTGTTCTTGAGACACTTTTGTATACATCTATTTTTAATCTTCCTTCCCTAGTGAATAATCACCCTTAATTGAACAAATATTCGAGAGTGGATTATTATTTATTTTACGTGACGTGACTCAAATTAAAATATCCATCAACTAATGACGAATTAATGTTTGTTTCATCACAATTAAGGGAACATATAACAGTTAATATTTTACTTGATTAATACCCAAGATAGATACAGATTAATTGAATTAATCCCCTTACACTCACTTTAATCCAATTCGTAATTAGTTCCTCGGTGAGTGATTATGTGATATTTGATAATTAAACTAATTCATTTGTGAAATTATTGATTGTAAAGTCAACAACAGAGTAACTAATAAATTTAAATAATAAAAAATAAAGCAGAATTAACTAATCCGTGTACTAAAATCTCTCGTATTCTACGGAAGTAGTGCTAGAGGTTCACAAATGAATTTATTCTTCAAGAATTGAGACAGCAACAGTACTGTATATCAGTTTTTAAAAAAGTTGATAGATATATGGAGAGTTTCGGGCACTTAATATATCATTCGGTGCCCGAGAAGATGTACAACGTTTTGGACATTCATAGCTCAGATCTGTCCAAAACTGATATACATTGTTATTGCAGAGATGGTATCAATCAATGATTACCGGAAGACTTTCGATAATATGCAAGAAAATTATCTTTGTACTTTAGAAATTTGTAAGAAATACAAATAATCAGTAACCCAATCATCATTAGCAATCACCTACAATCGAAAACAACTAAATTTATATAATAAATCGAATCAACGTCAGTGACTGAGATAGGTAGAGCGGTAGATTAATTGCAAGGATAAATTTATAATATTTTTGATACATTCTTTGCTTCGAAATATATATTATATATGTAAATGAATACCATTCAATCTCATTACGACAACTCATTTATCACCGGTATTTATATCTCGTATCTCCAAGGGAACGGGGAACGATGTATGTTTAGAGGAGGTAGCAGATAGCGAGGCCTCGCAAGATTAACCTTGATGTCGCAGTAACGACGGAACGGATACGGGCAATTAGTGGAGCGTATAAAAGCCTACGTTGCAAATTACAGCCTTTTATGTAGCACTGTTCGAGAAAAGATAAAGGATTCAATTTTAATATTCAAAGAAACTGGAAAATCTATTAAATTATTCAAAGTGCATTTTAGATACATGTAAAATGTACACGTTACATCGATATTCTTACCATTATATTGTTCTGGAAATGACTTTAACCATCAAATTGAATCAAAAGTTAGAGTTTATTAAACTGAACCTAAGAGTTATTAAGACCGGACCTTAAGAATAACCAGAAAAAAATAAACTGGTGAGAACTCTTATCTTCCCATTCTTTCTGTAATTAATGTTATTTCTTACTTGACATATTTACATCATCTGTTCAAGAATTTGAATATTTTTTATAATAATTCAAATTTTACTTAAAATGTTCCGATGTTATTAAACTTTACACTGTTAAAATCTCCCAATTAATAAATAAATAAGTATTTCACATTTCTGAAAACCAATAGACAGATGTGATAATATTTATGCAACTACATAGACAGTATTTAAAAGACGTCTATAAAATTAGTCGTCTAGCTATGAGACTATGAAATCTTGTAAAATATAGTACAATATTCAAAATTAAATGTTATGTTCGTTTCATATTAAATGTCGATTTGTCATATTAAATATCAATTGAGCAAGCTCGAGCGACAAATTTTCCGAATAAATAAAATATTAAAATAAGTATTGTTTAAATGTCACAATTAGAAATCACTCAAAAAATCATAATAACAATTATTCTAAAAAAAAAAGACTATCCAAGTAAACAACTTTCTCTATACACGAGTCTCTATGAGAGTAAGTCTGTGTACACATTTTTTTCAGTGGATAGATATATATATATATATATATATATATCACTGATTATTGAAATTGTATTATATTTTTAATATTAATAAAAAAAGGAAAAAATAATAATTGTGCAGCTATGATACGATGCTGCGTGTTTCGTGTACTCTTATACAAAATAAAACCGTGGACTCTCACTGAAACTTTTGAAATGTAGACCTGTACGACTATATAAACTAAATGTATATAGTCACAAACGATAGTTTGATTCAGACGAAAGAAAAAATAAATTCTTAAAACAGTGAAGTCAATTTTTTTAAAGGTTTTTGACCATATTATGAGTCACGTAGTAAAATATCACATGCTGAATCCTAACATTCACGGGAAAACTACTAACATGAGAGACCCCACAAAACGGAGAACATTCTAGCTGGAGAATTTATGACAACATCGCCAACAAGATTGCTAACATTCGTTGAAAGGACGTGCAGTAAAAAGGAGAAATTGAAGATTTACCTACGAGAAATAAAAAAACATAACTTTTATTTAATTTGTGTTATGTCGATTTAATAAAAATTAATGTCATACCAAATCTAATCAACAGAGATGGATTGGTGATCTGAGACCTGCTAGGGAAATTTTCAAGACAATCAGCCCAATTTTAAAACCATTTTAAAAAAATGTTTACAGATAATATTTTTAAATACAATTAAATAACATTGTTAAAAGATGAATTTGAGAATTTTGTAACATAATGTGAAAAAAATATTTTCCTTCTTTTACAAAATTATTTTTCTTTTTAATACCACACTTGTTCGGTAATTTGATCGATAGTTGCGTCATTACTAATATCATTCAATATGTATCTCTTTATTGACATTAACATAAAAGCTTCTAGTCTACTGTTACTGACAGTATTTCTCAATTTATTTTTTTCCCGGAACTACATACTCAGTACTGTATGAACGTACATTATTTTAGAAAGACAAATGTATTTTGCAAGATGTAATATAATTCAGAGCTTATTTGAAACCTTTTTTTAGCTGTAATCTATTTTTTATTTATTATATTTGTTTTATTAACCACGTAATTGAGTTTAAATACATCTACCGGTTTCGAAAAATAACATTTTCTTCTTCAGGATGTCATAACTAACTAAAAACATATATTGTTGTTTCTTCACCAGAATGTATTTAAAAAAGAACAACAATTATTTAAAAAATAAATTTAGTACCTAACTCAAATTGTTACTTAATACAAATTTAGTTGAATAATTTTTGGGAAAAAATTTTAGAATGGGACTCGTAGTAAAATTTTGTTGGTTGTTTATAATTTTTGATTAGTTTCACATGCGATATTTATCTCCAACGATTTCCAATTATTTAATTTGTTACCAACACCGTTTATATGCAAAATTGACAATCCCAATTTTTTATCAAAACCGTGGACATTTTCTATCAAATGATTAGAAAATTCTGAAAACCCACTATTGTTCAAACACCTCAAATGCTTCCTTACTCTTATATTAAAATTTCTACTCGTTTTACTAATATAAAATGCAGCACAATTCTTGCAACTAAGTTTATAAACACCAGAATTGTTAAATTTATCATCTTTGTCTTTAGAATTTATGAGTAAATTTCCTATACTATTATTTGTATAAAATGCCGGTCTAATGTTTAATATTGCTAATTTTAAAAGTTTAATCTATTTATTAAACAAAAAGTAGAATCGAAGTAATCGATCATAACTTATGGTCAACAGGAGGGGGAGATGTTGCAATTAAAAAAAACAATACAAAATTCAAAAACTATTATCAAAGTAAGCTTTAAAATACCTTACAGACGTGCAACTAAAAAGTTTTTAAACTACTTATAGGGGGTGGATATCTGTTCAATATACGATCACCCAAAAGGCTTCACAAAGGTGGACAGGACAATTCCAGAGGCATTAAATTAGATACAAAGCCCAGTCGTCTCCCTGAAACATATCAGCATGCAAAGAAGACGATGATAAAAAGTTTTCGATGAATATATACTACGCTGACTTACTGTCACTATCTAAAGAATAAAATAAAATAAATATTAACCTCTCCAACACGATACAATGCAATAAATAAAATAATACGATATTTTTCTACAATCCTTATACACACAACACAACAGAAGACAATTTTTAATTATATTTTATTTGAAAACGAAATACATGGTACTATAAATAAGTGTAACTCCAGGTAAATAGATTGCGACATGACTCCCTGTAAATACTATTACAACTACGCACAAAAGCGTATAAATTAATTATGAATAATAAAATAAAAATATATAAAGTTTATTTTTTAGCTAAACCAATAATAAATAAGATAAAATATAAGTACTTGTATTACAATGAATATAATGCGAGAGGTTTATTTCAAAGAATGAATAATAGGCTATGCAAAAAAATGTAAGGGTGTACACATGCTACAACGAGGGCGGTAATGAAGGGCGGTCAGTATTAATTGATAATAATAATGGGCTTGTTCCAGCGTGATCGGGTGTTTTTTTATGATGACCTGATTCGCGATAAAACATTGTTATTTGCACTTTGCATGAAAAGAAGATGAAACTAACCGTATCGACTACCAGTATATATCTTTAAAGTCTTGCACGTACGAAGTAATCAAAAAGTTGAAAGTTATATTTAAAAAACATTATAAACTCTTAAAATACACTATCTACTAAATTCTTTACAAATGCATATCTATTTTGTGTAAATATTCTGATTTCTGTGAAAAAAACATTAGACAAAACATTTTAAAAAAGAGGAAAATTGTTTGCACACACCCTATAATGAGCCACGAGTGGTAGATACCGACATACCAGCGAAGTAAAATATATAGTTGGAGCCCCTACAGTAGTCTTCAGTCGCTCCGCGCGTTCGCTGCAGTGCGGAGCTACGCCGCGTTCGCTACGGCCGCTACGATCGCGCTTCTCGCTAACGAATTCTCACGCTCTTGCGGGCGGAACTTTGAATCTTGCGCGAAGTGAAATGGGCCATGTGATGAAACTTTTCCGGTTTGGTTTCTCGAGTTTGCGGGGTTGACGTATCGGTAATGATCATCTAAATTGGAGTTTAGTTTTATGGGTAGTGAACATCGCTGCGATTAAAGGCGTGCAAGATTAATGTGAGTATTTCTTTACCGTACTTGAATTCATTTTAATTTTTTTAAATAAAACTCATTTTTTAAATTTCATATATTTTTAAATTAGCGAGACAAACGTTTACTTTAAAAACTGATTTACTTAACAATAATAATCAGGGAGGTACATACCAAACAATTTAACATATTTTCAATGCAATTGCTTCACAGGCTTGGGGATGATTCACGTAGATATATTCCAATGTTGAATTCTTAAATATAAGTCTACTTGTTTTTAACACAATGGTATAATTGATTAGATATTAAGATGGTATAATATTTTTTTTGAAAATTTTTACTCTTCTTAGTGATTTAAGTGTACATATTTTTATATTATATATATGCTTATATATTCTACTGTTTTTAAAATTTATTTTTATGTAAAGCTGCATATCTAGGTATTTATGTTGTATAAGTAAAAAAACGGTGAATATGTAAATAAATAAATAAAAAATATATATTATTCAATTTAAAATTAGTAGAATATTAATATATCATAAAATACCAATATTCGTATTTACAACAAATCAACCTAATTAATAATTAAAATATTTATCAAATCCATTATTTTACAATTATGACCATTATTATGAAAATGGTACAAGTCAAGAAATTGCGAAAAAATGTGTTCATCAATTATTTTAAATTAATATAATATGATGCAAATTGTCCGCTAGTATTTATTTAGATAAAAGAGTAAGTAATTTCAACCTTAAATTTTTCATTTCTTTATAAGCCACATGCGATGTTTGTATGTTGAAATAAATTATAAATCTAGTAGATAAAATAAATTTTGAAACATTGTGTTGTGTAATATAAAAATATTGTTTAATCAATTAAAAACGCAAACCTTTTAATATATCGAAACTAAAGAAACATGACTTAGACCACCTTCGTTATAATTGGTACTTAAATATTATAAAATACAAATATTCCCATATATTTATAACACATA
This sequence comes from Eubasilissa regina, assembly GCA_022840565.1. Classification (NCBI taxonomy): domain Eukaryota; kingdom Metazoa; phylum Arthropoda; class Insecta; order Trichoptera; family Phryganeidae; genus Eubasilissa; species Eubasilissa regina. The sequence goes on from JAINEB010000017.1 coordinate 7,241,904, forward strand.
ATCGTAATTAATAATTAAAATATTTATCGAATCCATTATTTTCAATTAAAACGTTCTTAATTATCTGATAAAGTAGTAAAATAATTCGTCCTTAATAATAAATATCTTAAGAGAAAGAGAACATCGTCTATAAATTGAATTTAATATTATTAATTTTATATTTACTTTGAAGTATAATTATAAAGATGCTTACGTTCTCACGAATTGTTAATTATTTTATAAACATTTTTGGCGTGTTTGTTGGTTAAGTGGTTAAGAAATTCGCACAGTGTTCCGGTAATCGGGGATTCGAGCCTCATTGTAGAAGACCAGCAAGTTAGTCCTGTATTCATAGCACAAGCGTTTAGGTTAATTTGAATACAGCCAGAATATTGATGAGCACGTGTATCCAAAAACAAACATTTTACCGAGGTAGGTAGTTCGTATTTTTAAATTAAATGATAGCATCAATGTAATTTACGTTTCTAGTTAGTCCTGTTTTTATGATACTCGCCTACCGATTCTGTGGTCGTAGTTTCGAATCTCATTCCGGGAGACCAGCAAGTTAGTCGTATTTTCATAACGTTTTGCTCAGTTTGAAAATAGTAAGAGGATTGATGTGACGCGTATTCCGTTAACGTATCTCTATTTTTTTAAATTATTAAATTCTATACAAGTATCTATTGCTTGTAATAATATTATATTCAAGATATTTAAAAAAAATAAAGTTGATTCTCAATTCTTATTTATCAAGATAATTCTTTGCAAACCTGCCTGTCTTATAACAGATTTTTTTTATTATTATATTATTTTAATTTTTTAACCGCTAAATACAATTAAATAAAAATGTTCCTATAAAGAATATACAATTTAAAGTAAAATAATCTTATTAATTTTTTAATATCTTTATCTACCGCAGGAATTTTACCTGTCTGATCAGGTATCTTTCTGCTTAGTTATCTTATCATGGAATATTCCTGTTCATTTAATTAAACTTCCCAGCAATCCATAAAATATGCAGGATACTAGGAATTTCTAGGTATCTTATGAAATTGGAAATTTGCTAGGTTCTACAATTATTTGCTAAGATATCTAATGAATTAAATTAATTTTATCAAATCGCGTAATATAGTTTTTACATTTGTTAAAATACGTGTTTGTTAGTTATGTGGTTAAGACAATCGTCCAATGAATAAATAGTCATGGGTTCGAGCCTCGTTCCCGGATACTAGCAAGTTAGGCGTATTTTCATAGCATAAGCATTTTGATTATTTTGAATATAGTGAGAATATTAAAGTGAAACGTATTTATTCCGTCTATTTATTTTTAAAAAACTATACGGTACAGAATAAAGCACAGAACAGTTATAAACCACCTGTTGTAATTACCTTTTACTATTACCTTTTATTGTTACTTTTATGATGTACTAATGTAAGAATAGATAAAGAAACTTGCCGACAAGCCATTAACCTTGTTAAAAAAAATACATACCTACCGCACTGCTATCTCTACTATCTCGATCACCTTTTTTCAATTATTATTTCTTATAAAATGTTCAGACGTCATACATCATAAGTAAATCACAATATTATTTGAATGTTAATAATATAGTACCAGAGAGAAAGAGAGAGAGAGAGAGACTTATGGATGCACCATGGTGTACATGTGGAAGAGTGGAACAGACGCCTGACCATATTTTGTAGACTTGTGAGATATTTAGAGATGCACGTGAACTTATGATTGGTGGCTTGACTGAACTTAGACACTGCCCGCCCAGGAATGCAGACCTAATTAGTAATGGGACGAATCTTTTTTAATTAAGGAATTTATTCGGGTATAGGTGACTCGTTGGAGCTCTTTAGGTGGGTAGTTAGGCCGGCCTGCGTGCCTACCTCTCTCTCTCTCCATGCTTCGTATTTTGCAACTCCGTTAGTCTATCCGTGTAAGTGTGACTCAATTATTTTATGTCCCGTCCATTGTCCCTCTTTTGAGAGTGTTTTTGATGAATGGATCCCTGAGTGTGAACTACTACACTTTTATTTTCCATCAGTATATAAAACTATGTTCTATGGATTTATATTATATAATTTTTTTTATGAATAAAGACAGCACTTAAGGGATGCTGGAGAGTCTAAATTTTAAATCTTGATTGCTAATAACTACATTGAATTTCTTCTCCTTTTTCGTTTTGTAATTGTAAAAATGTAATTGAATTAAAGTCGCGTATTTTTATAAGCTTTGATGAGTGGGACCGACAAGGAAGCCCTAGCTTCTAAACCGGTCCCGAGAAAGGGTAGATCCCCCCTTCAAATGATCTTTTTTTAAAAGTACCAGAGAGGGAAACAGGCTGAAAGCATTTGAGATGTAGTGCTGAAGAAGGATAGAAGAAATAAGCTGAACTGAAAGATTTACAATTGATGATTTTCAAAGGAGAGTGCAAGAAAAAAAATCCATAATAAACACTATTAAAAATTAACCAATGCGCAAAACATATTCATAATTCAACATAATTGAGTAAAAAAAGCCTAGATAAAAATACAAAGATGGTGTTCAGGATATGGAACACTGCGCAGACAAGAACACAGTTCTTAAATATGTAAGAAGAGTCATTATCATCATCTGCTGTTTTCTATCTACTGGTGAATGAAGGGTTTCCCAAGTATCTCCCTTTTTTATGTGTATTGTTATTCGATTTCACACAGTTTTATGATTTCATCAGACCGGGCGGGGGCGTATAAGCTTCTTGATTCCTCATGGGTATTGCTAGATGACTATGTTTGTTTAACGATTGTCCGTCTTCCGAACGATGTTACTGCCCATTGGCAACTGTAATTGAGACCAACCGTGCAACATCATTGTATATCGATTTTTACAAACGTTGACAGATACACGAAGCGTCGGCCATCTTGAACGGTATAGTGCTGTTGTAGGTAAGAAATTGTGTGTAATAAATAATATTTTTATAGTACTTCGTGATCTCCATGAACGCATAACCTTTTGACTATGCTGCTCCATATTTCTTAGTGCCTGTCGCTTTTACCACTTCGTCGATACAACGGGTGAGGGATCTTCATCTTTGTTCTTTGACGTGGCCCACCATAACAAGCTTCTCCAAGCTATCTTCTCTTCTCGCAAGATACCAAATAAATTGAAGGATTCGTGTCAGGCAAATGGATATTTATTTTATATGGTAGTTTAATATACCATTCGATGCCCAAAAACAACAGACAACACACTTTATTGAAGACACTAAATCACACCCCTCGTATTTTAAAAATATTTTCTTTTAACATTTAATTAAAATATCAAATTCAGATATTTATCCGAGTCCCACGATACAAACAGAAAGTTAATTCCAGAATTCATTTATCGATAAAAAACAATCACGACTTCTATTCGTAATTAAAGTTAAGCCTTCAGCTACAATTTTGAGTACCTACTTAAATAGAGTACAGTTTATTTTATTCATTCAAACTTTCAGCAGCTCACTTACCAAGTGCGAAACTGAGTTAAGCTTGCTCTCAACCAATCCAAATAATTTCTTTAACAATTCCAAAAGTGAAAGAAATTGTATACAAAAGATTACAATATTCTTAACGTATTTAAAGATTATTGAAGTCGGCTCTGAATTCGACGCCTTTAGAATTTGATTTATTTTACCGGAAGGGTTGAAAACAGATGGAAGGCTGTTTGATTTGAGTAACAAAGGTGCCGCGAAACGTTGTTAAGCCGACAAAGAAAAATTATATTATCAGTGGCGTAGTGACTGTCTAGGGACCCGGATCACGGAAGACGGGTCCTGATCCGGTTAATATATTTTATGAAATTAATCACTTTTAGATACATATTTTTCAAATACACGTACTTAATTAAAACTTCTAATGCACAATTTTTTTTCATGTATTTGTTTAATGTTTTAATTATTCAAAACGTTTATACATTAAATGTATTTATTAGAAAGGCAAAATTATATTTGTTGGTACCGGGTTTCGAACCTAGATGTCTTCCAATCCGGGGAACATGCATTATCCGATTATGCTATACCAACACAGTGGATTGACGACAAATTTTCGAACTTATATGTTACACTTTTCAAATTAATACATCTATCGTTCCATTATTTGAAAGCCAGCTACTTTGTTTTTACGGAATCTGTTCCCTTAATAATATGTAAATTGTATAAATGTGTCCAAAATTTAATAAAAATGAATTTTTAGTTCTGGCGTCTCCCATCGGTTTACTCAAAGGTATTTAAAATATCGCAGACTTATGTTCTGAATAATTACAACTTCACAATAAGAATGTGTTCTCCTAAACAGTTTATATATTGGCTGCAATATTATCATCATCGGCCACTGTCATTCCACTATTAGATGAAAGCCTCGCCATTAGGGTGGAATTAAAATTGGGGTTCAAATACTTTCTTTAGTAAAGTTTTCTAAAAGATTACAAAAGTTTTCTTTTGTACTGACTGTATAATTTTAAAGCATTATAAAAATGTTTAGAGGTGCCACAAGATCATTAAAAAATTAACTTAAAAGTAAATTTAAAAAATATGTTTTTTTTTACCACTTAATTTATAAATAATAGATATGTTTACCTCGTGTAAATCATATTTAGTTAATTAAACTTTAACAAGTGAATCATGAAAATTTATTACTATTTACAATAGTCAGCACCTCGACAGCAGAGCGGAGAAGATAGAGCGTCACACAATTATGTTCTGACCCACCACTCTCGGATCATCCACATTCATGCATCTTCTCACGCAAGCTCATCGATTGTTGCTGCTTCCAACTTGATCATCTTCCACCATTTGGTTTACTGAACTTTGTGCAACACGAATAACTAACAAGTCTTATTATTTTTTCGCTCGTTTTAGAACGATCAAATAACTCAACCGAAACTAATCGTGAAAATATAAAATTAAATAATTGCATATGTAGTACAGAGTATAATTATATAATATTTTAAAATTAAGATGTTACATGTAATTGTCAAATCATCGATTTCAAAACATCTTCTCTATACTTTCGTTCACATTGCGGCACTCCAAAAAAGTATTTGATTGATTTTATTTTTCTTGCCTCGATGCAGCAGTTAAATATACATATTCATCATATAAAAAACCCTTATCGTTTTAAAAATGTTAAAAAAAAAACGAAAATATTAATTAACCTTTACCATACCGTGATATAAAATACTCGTATGTAGCCATGCTGTCAACTCGTGTTACCGTAAGAAATTAGACTTCTATTAGCCTTTGACCTGTGACAAAATGCTTTTGAAAAAATGGTTAAGGTCATAAATTTACTATAAATATTGAGCATTAAATGTAAAAAATATATATTATATTATAATTCGGAGCATTCATAAATTCTTGTACAGGAGGTTGCATTTTATATTACAACCTACCTTTTTATCTATCTTTATTTAATTAAGTGAGATAAAAATACACCGTTATATTATGTTTGTTATTCTTTTCACTGAGAAATTAATGTGTGATTTCTTTCTGTTTTTCCACAAATGTTATTTCGTTCAACGTATTAATTTTATAACAGATTGAATTGAAAGATAATTGTTTTTGTAAGATTCGCCTTACATACTTGGTTTTTCACTGGTCATTTCAAGGCGTACATATTTTCCTTTCAATTAGCTAAAACATGAATTGCATGTTACATGTATTTGCCGAAATATTACAGATTTAATTAGAGCGGTAGACCTGCTTTACTGCATGGTTTGGGAAAGTTTAAAATATTACAATTTAACTTGATAGCGTCGCTGATTCGTCGTGCTTGATTTAATATTTTACATAGTTTATTATTCTATACAAAGATACATTTTTATCGCAATTAGATATTTGAATTAAAAACTTTTTTCAGTCCACCCTACTTCCCATGATCCTTTTGTTGTGCCACTTCCACTACTCCGATAATTTCGTTTATATCATTCATCGAAAATACTATAATAAAACACACTTCTTTGTTTGACGCCATAACCGCATACTTTTGCGTGGTAAAATTGACAACGTATCTTGATTATTTAATGTTGCTATGCGACACGGATATTTGTCAATATATTTGAAAATGATATTTTTATTTGTATCACAATGGTTGGCTGTATTCTTAAATAACTAGTAATGTCACGTTACATACGAGTATATTTAAAAATATTTATTCAATAATTGCACAGTTTCATATCTCTTCGTCCTTTATAACTAAGTATAATGATATTTATGAACTTCCGTCATTTTAATTACATTAAGAGTCTAGATATTAAAAATAAAAAAATTAAAATTAAAGAAAATTGTTTCATCATTCAATGCTGAAACTCAAGCTGCAGCCAAGTTGAACCGGACGTACTACGTCACTCATAATTTATATTATTTTGCATTTAAAATCATTAAAAAATTCACTTTCACGTTGTGACCATCTTCTCGTAAACTTGAATGTAGGAATTGTGCTTTGCTTCGAATAAAAAGGTAGGTTTGCTTCGACCGGGTAAAAGGCTAGTTAAGCATGGTAACGTTTAACCACTGTGGCACTTTGTCAAAGGGTATTATTATATAAAGTATTTTCATAACTTTGGATAAACCAATGAATTTTATAGTTATAAACAAATAGCGTAAAATAAAAATAAATACAAATAGCTATTAATTTACGTTGACTAATTTTTTGAGGCGTGCTTTTAGCAAATAATACATATATCTATTTACATTTAATTTCAGTGGTTACGTACACTTATAATTTGAGATATTTTTTTTTCACAACTTATATATAACATATTTTAATCCAAAACAAAGCACGGAATTGTAGTATAAGCCAGTATTGAACTTAATATATAAATAATGTTAATATATATTTAAAACTGAGCTCGATACAGTAAATCTCCTTTTTTGAAAAATGCGTTTTCGGGAAAAACGCATTTGAAATTTAAGGTTTCGAATAATTTGAGACAGCTATTTCAAATATTCCAACACGCTAATACGAATTAATAACCGTATCCTAACGTTATTACATCATACACAATGAATGAATCAAATACGCTGGTAAAATGGCCAGAGAGGGGTAGGGGGGAACGTGTAGTTATCTACCTACCCTGCACTTACTACCTGTATACTCACGTAACTTCGTGAAAAATGCTCGGATCGTTCTGAAATTTTGTGAATATATTCTCCAGATATAATACTTTGAAAATATGTTTTAAAAAATCAGACAAGTGCGTGTAACCCTTTAATTTGATACATTTTAACGATAATACTGTAATATATGTAAGTTACGATGGTCGTCGTCATTTATTGATCGTCTATATACCACATATTGGTGACTAGTGAAATATGTGTTTCATGCAAATTAATTAAATAAGTCATACTGTTGACTCAACAAGTATTGGAAGAGGCGAGCTGCGTTGATTAAACGAATACGAAAGCGAGGCGAAACTTACTTGAGGAGGTCATGTCCCGAACCGGGCTGTTGACCCACTGATGGTGAAGATGGAACTGCATGAAACTGATATTAAACTGCACTGTTAATAAACAAACATCGGATGTCTCATAGAGATAAAGCTACTTTTTATTATATTTTAATGGAAAATATATGGAAGTATAAATCCAGTAAATGTGTGTTCTTGGACATATTCAAATATTGCTAATATAACATACTGGTCAAAATAAGAAAACGTATCAAAAATTGAAAAAATTGATTTTTCAGGCGTATTGTAGTATAATATATAAAAAATATTTTACAAATAAAGAATATTGCTTTAAAATAGTTTCAAAAATCAAATTGATGACATATATGTTGTTTAAAAAAAGAAAAATTAATTATCAAATTTTGTCAATAGATGGCGATGGTGTAGTGGTATTCGAAGCGAGTCCACATACTAACATATATACAACTTGAGATTGAAGGGTGAGAATTGGTGAACGTTTTAGATATATATATAAAGTGATCACTTATGCCAGTCGAAGACAGGTTGTAAGCTCTGTGATTACACCAAACTTCTATATATTTTCCATTAAAGTATAATAAAAAATACCTTTGTCTATATGAGATATCTATTTGTTTACTAACAGTGCCTTTGTATGTAAAAATTCAGTAATTGTGTGTTCTTGGACATATTCTAGTCATGCTTATATAATTAGATTATTCCGTTGATAGTTAATATGTCATGGCGATATTATTGTATGTATTTATTTATTGCAAAATTGAAATAAAATGTTTTCTTATTCTAAAATTGTGCAAAAGATGAGTTAATCGTCTTGTAAATTAAGATTTAACTAGGCCGTGCGGCGGCTCAACAGTGGTCGCTACGCGGCCAGGGTCTCAATAGAATCTATAATTAAATGATACTGCTTTCCCCAAAACAAATCACACGTAAATAAAATCTCAATGTCATGAAAATTATTCCACCTTTGTTCGCGGATAAACACAAATAAATAACATAAATACAAAAATGTTATTTGGAATCGGATGAAAAACCTAATCAAATATCGTTGTTTTGACATTGCGTAAAGTGCTTTATTCTTTGGCATACCATAGAGAGTATACATAAGAAAATATGACGGATGTCATGTATGTATTTTCTTACTCCTAATAAAGACAATGTACACTTCATTTCAAATTGAATATATATTAACGTACCGTCATTGAATATATAAAAGAAAACAATTGAGTAATCTTAACCTCGAGATATTAAAAACACATTCGTTTTTTCCCTGCTTGCGTCTCATAAACCTGGCTGTTTAATTAACCACTATACAGCCATAATGACACTGCATCCAATATATCCAGAAAGTCGAAGAAATAGATTTGAAAACGCAATATATAATATAATAAGGATATTATTACAAGTCTTAAGGTTAATCTATTTTTGAGTTAACTTGATAATAGTACAACATATATTATATAAAACGATACAGTCTCGATTATACCGACAAAATATACAAAGCAGATTATGTGCATCAGAATTAGATATGTGAAGTCTTACAAATATATAATATTATATCATTACGTACATTTTTAAGGTTTTCAAGGAAGCGTTCCAGAAATAAACCGGGTCGCGACCTAGGACCGCTGTTCCCTACCACAGATTGCATTATGTGCACCGGCGTAACATTAAATTATGGCTGCATTTGAAATGAAACGCGTCTGTTGCAATCTCGGTGGACTTCACATACTGCACTGGAAGAACGTTTCGTGTAAATTCTTAGGAAATTGTTTGCGCACTCAAGTGGACAAAACAATTTAATCATAAAAGGCTTTTGAATTCTCAAAATAACATAAGGTGAGTGCGTCTACGGGGGAAGTGAATCTACGTCACCTAATTACGTTTGAAATTGAATTTTAGTGCCGCAATCTATTAAGAAATATTATAAATAATTATTTGAAGACACAGTCCAAAAATGGTGCAAATCTAAATAATAGTTTGCTTGTAATACTATTTCAAATCGCGACAGTTATTTAATGTCAACTTGCGAATTGTGTATGCCTTTTCAATTTTTCATATATCTCGATAATCTTTTGTGTCAGAACGCTGATATTAGGTGAGTATCTTTATTTTGAATTGTAGTTTGTGATGTATATATTAGTTTTGTGATTATTTCCGCGGACTTCGATTTATAAGACCAGATACACCTACCCCACAAATTTTACATCGCAGGGGAAGTGCATCCACTTAGTGGTAGGTATGGTACCCCATATATTTTTTAATAGAAAATTTCTCAATCAGTGATATGTTAACAGTTCCATTATTTAAGAAAAATGAACCAATTTTGAAAATAATCACAATGATATGTCGCACTTTCCACGTAAAAGCAATTTTATTAAATTTTTTTGGAATTAAGCTCGTTTTATTCATCATTAAGGGCCAAAAAAACTAATTCGTATTGTTATTAAGCAGATCAGTATAGACACTTTAATTATTTTAACAATTTGTGAGAAATAATAAAACTAGATGCTCTTACGCTAAATTTGGGGTAAGTGGGTAATGCATCTACTCGTCCAATTTTGATAAAATGCTTCATCAAATATCAGCTATCCTAAAATGTTACATTCCAATTTTTAAAGACTTAAGTTAGGAAATGGTTAATAATCTTTCTCTATCAGAGTTACAAAGTCATAGCATCATCTTATGAAGTTTGAGAACAGTTCAAAGTTTATGTCGATCTGATAAATCTGCCGCATTTACCCCGATTTACCTTACTTACATACAGTTAATATGATGCATTCGTAACAAACATGCTATTCTTCTTATTTCCTCCTTCATATGATTACAAGACATATAGTGACCTCGATACTGCACTTCCACAAATCCCGGTAGCTGAGTCCAGGGTCTCTCCAACCAGATACAACATATCTATCAACTGTTGGGCACTCTTCCAGAACTTCTTCGGCCCAAGTTTATTCCCAGCATAATCTTTTTTTTTCTAGGCTATCACTTTTACATAAAATGTGGCTAAATACTTTGTTCATTGGTTTGGATTTGTTGCAAGATTGAGGCATTCGTGCAACGCGCTGTCTTCGGGTTACGTAATAATGATGAGCACAGAGTTACGAACAGTGAGTCAATCACTGATATCTTTAAGTCACACTCACTATCAGTGATTAGAGTATTTGAAAACATCGGGATTCGAAAATTGATTTTTTTCATCATTATTTCTTTTTTTAACTTTCCGACAGATGGCACTATTAAATTTTTTCACAAATTGATGAAATGTATGTGCAAAATCTATGAAGAAATAACGCCATAATCATGACCAGCATTGTTTAGTAAATTCTGATTTTTAGTAAAAATTTACACATGTTTGCTGAGAATTTGATCCGAAAAATACTGTTATTTTATAAAAATATTTCATTCTCTTCGTGATGATATTTAATTAAAAATATACTTATTAATTATGTCAGAACATGTTTTTAACGCAATTTAAGTTTTAATATTACGCAATTGATTTTTTTTTTTTGTTTCATTATTTACTTCGTGTATTGTGATATCGTGCAGTGCACGGACATTAGTAATAAAATAGTGATCGCGGTCATAATTTTTAATCACTGATATCAATCACAATTACACCTGTGTGTCAATAGTAGCATTTTTCTGATCACTAATACAAAACATTATTTTTTTTTTTTTACCAGCAATAGATTTCGAAAGCATCTATTTTACGCATATTACTAAGTCTTACCTGCATTCATGAATATTAGAAAGATATAAGTATGAACCGATATAATTTTAAACAAATAAAAGATATATCATAGTGACGAAGCTATTTTTTATTAAGAGAAAAATGGAACGGATGAATGAGGAGAGAATGGTAAAAAATATAGATGACGCAAGTGTTAATGGCACCAGAAATAGAGGACGTCCGCGGAAGACTTGGCACGACCAGGTAAACCAGATAATGGAGGATGGTTTTGTTAGAAACCTCAACAATCGGTGAGCTTGTATGAGAATATGTATGAATGTGAAAAAGGCGAGAATTGTGTGTCAGGACAGAAGAGTGTGGCGCTCTATCCTGTCTACCTACCCTCACGGGAAACGGCGTGATGGTAAGTAAGTAAGTAAGTTAACGTTACATTGTGTAAAATGATCACTTAAGCCAGCCGAAGATAGGTCATAAGCCCTGTAATTACCAATACTTCCACATATTTACCATTAAATATAATAAAAAATAGCTTTGTCTCTATGAGATATCTGATATTTGTTTAATAATAGTGCCTTTTTAAGTAAAAATCCAGTAATTGTGTGTTCTTGGACATATTCAAATATTCTTTATTTATCTGAACCATAACATCAACCCGTTCAGCTTATTTTCATCATTCTTCTATAGTTCCACATCTCAAATGCTTAAAGTCATGCATAAAATATTATCGAGAAATTTATTCTGAAAAATATTTCAATTTTATTTTTATTCAGAAAATTAATTTAAATAGAATATGTAGGAGTAGAATATTAACCGCTGTGATGATGATGATGATGTAGTAAAAAATAAAAAATAATACCTGTCATGTTTTAATTGAAACATGGCAGGTACTTATTAAGTTTTAGGTCAGTCTGTAACCCTAGAGAACGCGACCCCGGATCCGGATCAGGGAATAATCGCCAGATATGAGGGAATAGGGGAGAAAATTAAACACCAGTCCGGGATAATAAGCCTCATTAGCTATGGTAGACAACTCATCTGGGAGATGGCAACTCTGATCATAAATATATTTATTTATTCTTAATATAGTTCACACATAAGTATATTTATATATTTATTTATTTATTTATTTATTTGTAACTATATAATACATATACAAATTTGTTTGGACTGTGCCCGTCTCACTAGAGAAATTCTGTGTCGAGACGGGCATAGTTTACAAGCAATTGTTCAATTAATTAAAATTACAAGTAGAAAGATTTATTAACATATAAAAGGTGTATATGAAGAACAATTTTAAGGTGGACTTAATTTTTGGATCACTTTGTAGCAATAATTAATATAGGTATGAGTCAATATGTTTGGGTGAGTGCACCAATACTGGCTCTACCCATATTACGAATTCAAGTTTTAATATAAAGTTTCATGTTCTTGTGACAATTCAATTGATTTGTCTTTTAGCATTCTATTATACAGTTTAGGTCCAAAATATATGTTTTAATATAAACAAGATCAAAATCGTTCCTTTTTTACTACAACTTATTTTTCATATATTTGCTTAGTTTCAATGTTGAAAATACTTTGCTTAAACCACTGTTTATTAATCATCAGAATTTTTCTATATCTATAATATATTCTTCAGGAAATAATGTATACGAAAATTAAAAATACATGCATAGATAAAAACAAAACTATAAAAATATTAGTGATGGGTAACTAAGTAGGAACAATTATAAAAACAAATTTAAAATGTGACTATTTTCACAAAAAAAGATTTGATTATTTATATTATTTATCTAGCTGTTAACACTTTTTTTATTTATAAAATTTAAAACAATAATATTTTTTATCTTTACATTGCTAGATCAAAGATCCTGAATAGATTCACGGCTTTCCGCAACAAATACTTGCAGTTGAAATGTTCTTAAAATAAATACATTTCCAATAGATATTGAATTCCCGCGGTTTGGATTGTTCTGATTTCGGCCGAAATTTGGTGTTACAGTGGCCACAGGCACTAGGGATGGTGAATCAATACGTTTCGGGTTTTCGTTCGAACATTGACAAATTAACCACGAAGGGGGGTGATCTATCTTTATCAACATCATCTGTCATCAATGTTTCTGTAAGAAAATTGTAGAAAAACAATTTAATTTTAATCGAAAATCAATACATCATCAGAAAATCAAATTATATTCGTGTATCACCTGTTGAGAGATTGTTTATTTTATTAGATTTAATTAAAAAACGATTTCGACGACTGTGTGGGTTAGTTTTTTTCTTCAGACTGTTCAGTTCTCTCTTCAGATTCACATTATAGTGGTTACCAGTATAGGCGTTACCGATATAAAGATGTCCAGGTATAAAGGAAAATGATCAAGTTTAATATTAAATAAATAAAACACTACAATGTTATTCTCATATTTTATTTATACAAAATGGAGTTTAACAATGCTAATTTAAGGTTTTATAAACAATATCGTGTAAATGCCGTCCATTTATTTCAAGACACCAGCAACTTTACTGCGGATATTTTCTTGTAAGGCTTGAATCGTCCGAGGAATGTTACTATAAACTCTCGATTTAAGGTATCCCCACGAAAAATACTATTTAACTTGGTGTCGTTTATTGAATATATTTGCACAATACAGGTAAATATTATAGAAACATCTGAAGCATCTGCTGATTAGTGATTTGTACAAGAAGTCGGCCGCGAGAGAAATGAATGGTCATGGCTGCTCGCTTCATGCTATTAAACCTGTACAAAATCATTCAAAATCAGTTTAGATAATTGTCCACCTTTTTTGTCATTAATACATTTCCATGTCGCATCGCGAGTATCACGGTCACAAGCTCTTTTCAGCATTTTTATAAAAATAACCAATTCTGGATTGCGCTCTTCTATAGTGAGAATGTGCCAAGCTTATAATGATTTGTTCACCGACATTGATATATTTTCTGTTTCCAACAAAAAAAGCCTTACGTTCTTTTAATTTTGTCTATATTTAAAATGATTTGATTGCTTTTCAGTAGAATTAGAAAAAAATAAGTTGGGAGGTTTCAAAATTATCAGAGCGCCTATTATGACTGCACGGTGTGAAATGTATTTACCCGTTAACTGAGTAGATCCGAGATAATGCATGCACCAGGCGTCGGACTTAATAGCAAATCTGCTATCGATTTCATATCATGCATTGGTTGGTGATAACTGTATTTCGATGCAGCGGTACGTATGCTGGCTCCACGCCGGAGATGAAGAAGTGACGCAGGTTTATCTCGACGTATGTGGTTATGGATGATACTACACAAAATTCTACTTTACAAATATTAAAGACCGTTTCAATAATTTTCTAATTTTCATCTCACGCCTATACAGCAATATTAAGAATAGTTCAGATTCGAATGAAAAGTTACAAATTTAATTAAAAATATTGATTTTATAAATTATTTTTAATTTGTAATGAGAATAAATTTTTGTTGTAATGTTGCAGTTTCAGAATATAGTTATGTGATATTTTTTTTAATACAAATTACAGTAGTACATAGAGTAGCAACAGAGAGTAGTACAGAGAGTACAGAAAATACAGAAAAAATCTGTCTATCGAAAAGTACACTTTCTATTACCGCAATACAAACGGGGAAACGCGTTGTCATTTCACCATATACACAGATTACTTATATTTTGTATTTTAAAAAAAAAAATATATATATATATATATATATATATATTTTTAAAAAGGAAATGTTCCGGGAACTTGAAAAAACCCGAAAGAAAGGAAAAAATTCTCTGAAAAAATATTTCAAAAGATTTTTTCAGAAGATAGATTTTTTTCTAAATACCTTTCAAATTTATTCATTTATTTGTATTGATTATTACCTGACTTATAAAATTGCGATTAAATCGAAAGTCGGTATATGATAATTAAAATAAATTAAACATAATACTTAGAAAAATATGAAGAATAAATATATTTTTCGAAAACATGTAGGCTTAATTTGAATACAATACTTTTTATTTCCGGTAGAATGCTTTACCGATTATACTATGGTAATATACATAGGAGTAGTCATATATGACCTTTGTGTACATAATAATGTACATATAATAGTCCTCCCAGCAATTTCATTTTTTTTCGAAAGATATATTTGTTCTTTGTATCTTTCTAAGTGATACATAATTATTTGTTTTTGTTGAAATAAATAGGTACAGTAATAAAAAAAAACTATTTGATGAAATACTTATTGATTCATAATGATAGTATTTTTTTAAAATTGAAATTAAGCTTACATATATTGAATACAAAAACAAACACATCGGTAAAAATTACAAAACATATACAAATTAAAAAATACAAATTCAATAAAAAAAATTCAAATTAAAAATCAATTAATAAAGAATTATCGGAAGACGATTAAAGTATGTATTTGACAAAAGTCAACAGAAGTCCCCCAATAAAGTTTTTCAAATAATTTCATCCCATTGAAATTTTATTTTGTCAAAAAATTACATGATTTTATCTTAAAGATCACATTTTACAAGGAAATATAATCCCTTGCTTGAACAAATCGACAAAACCATTTACTTATGATTTTTTTGTTAGTAATATATGTTTGAGGGCTAGTTTCTCTTTAGTGCTAATTTATATATTTCACATTGTTAGTAGTTAGACAAGAATTAGAAAATTTCCCTTTATTTTTTTACATTAATATTATACACTCACCGCAGGATCGAAATATCGAAATAATATAGTCTTGGGTCTTTTTTTAAATGTCATGGTTAAATGTTTTTAAATAACAAAAAATCATCAAATAATACCTGTTATCACCCGATGATTTGAGAGAATACACCTCTAGAAACTATAGAAGTGTCAATAACCTAACGCGTGTGTAGTACAAAGTTTAGTTGTGAAAATTAAAATAATCATGTTACACCACAAAGTAACCGCCATGTCAATTAATGATACCAATGGATATTATTTAATGTATAACGACATACTTATTTATAGGTTTCAAATGAAACAAAAATAAAGATTATTTATTAACTAGGTATTTAGCAAAGAAAATTGAATATCCAAAATACATTCACGGTTTCACAAAAGCAAAGTTATGTGAACGGTTAGACACTTTAATATTCTTCCGCCCACCCCAACTAAATTTAACAGCCGCTATTGCATCAGGGGCTGTTCTACTATACCTACCCTAGTTTATCCCCCCTTTCCCTCTATTCCCCCTTCTGAGAGTATACTATGTAGGCCTTCATAAGCAAGCACCTCTTGCCAAGAATGTCCGAGAAAATATCATTCTCGGAAAATATATTATCATTGCAAAAAAATATGCTGAATTTTGCTGAGCTGAACACGAAATATAGAATTTCAAATAGTGATGATTAAAGTGTTATTGTGTTCGATTGTAACGATGATTGGAAACTGAAAAATATTTTTTCATGTTATCATTGCTGAAAATATGCTGAAATTCGCAGAACAGGATAGATAGTATTTCAAAGTAGTCATGGTTAAATCGTTATGTTCGATTGTGATTATGTTCGATTGTGATTATGTTCGATTGTGATTGTGATTGTTTTCGATCGTAACAATGAATGGAAACTGAAAAGTATTTGTTCATGTTATCCGTAACAGGAAATATAGCATTTCAATGTAGTGATGATTAAAGTATTATTGTGACTGTGATTGTGTTCAATTATAACTATGATTGGAAACTAAAAAATATTTTTTCATGTTTTCATTTCTGAAAATATGTTTAATTTTGTTGACTTGCTATCAAAAAATATAGTATTTCAAAGTAGTGATGGTTAAATCGTTATAATTACTGATCGTGTTCGATTTTAACGATGTTTGAAAACTGCTTATTTGTAATTCTTCAAGCAATCACTGGTACACTAGAAGTTATACCTCCAAATATTAAATATCTGTTATCAATCTTCGTATGGAGGTCTATCGCCATCACAACACACATGTATTCTGCATATACCTGGGTGCAAAATAAGGCTTTCATCAACTTTAAAATCACGCCAGTACACACCGAAAAACAGACAATACAACGCGCCTCATTTCTCTCGCGGCAGCCATTCAAACGAGTTTGTTTTATGCATCAATAAACATCGATCTGTTGTAATTAATCTTTTATTATTCATTCTGCTTTATCCACGCTTCATAAATAGCATAGTTCACTCATTGTATAAATGTGACGTGAAATAAATATTATTTTATATTTTTCCTTTATTCCACATGACATTTGAGAAAGTAAATATTTATAATATTTTGGCACGGAATTATATTCAGTATGATAAATTATTTAAATTATAAAATTACATTATTCGTCATCAAAACGTTTCCTAGAACATTTTTTAATTAGAGCTGTTAGTATACTCACGTACTGAGTAGATTAGAAATTTTACCAAAATATGTGTCTTTATAAAAATAATAATGATTAATAGATATTAAAAAAAATATAAACAACAAAGTTATACGTTATAGTTATAAATAAAATTATGCAAATAAGCACAAGAGACGGTATGGTATTCTGTTGTGCACCGCATTGTAATTTTTGATTGGGTAACGCGTGCAACTTTAATATAATGACAAACTACCACGCTTATTCACCATCACCCGCGCTTCATAGACTAGGTAATGATAATCTACCACGCTTGTTCACCATCATCCTCGCTTCATAGACTAGGTAACAATAAACTACCACGCTTATTCGCCATCACCCTCGCTTCATAGACTAGGTAATGAATTCAGAGCATATGTTAAAAATTTCTTCAAGCAGTCAGTCTTGCGATGTTAATTATTTTGTGGTAACAATTCTCAAAGCGAATTTCGCTTTCCGATATGACATACTTATTGGAGTAAAAATAATATTTACTTTTACTCTCGATATTAATAGTATAAAATTTTTACGTATACAAATTTTATTTATAATTTATCACAATTTTTAAAAAAGTTTTAATTAAATAAAAGACTAACATATTTAATTCGCATTCATGTTTTTTTTAAATTTATCTTGTTTGTTTCTAAGAATATATTATATGAATTTTATTTTATACTGTAAGATCTGAATATTTATTCAATATATAGTCAATATGGCTTATTATTAGCATCTTATATATAAGAATATATACTTACATATACATATACTATTTAAAATGATTGTTTAAATAAATAAATGTATATATAATTACATCCTCGTTTTTCCGTAACGTCCACAAAAAAAAATTCATGAATATTTCAACGCTACACACTCCATTTTAAAATGTAAATTGGAAATCCTCTCTATCTCGTTTGTAAAAAAACACTTCAACAACTAACAATCTCTTTTTACCTAGTACACAAATCAAATATCTATGTAAAGCGCCATATACCATTTTAATTCATTATAAGCACTTCGGAAGTTCCCACAAATTAGTCTGATAAGTCCCAAAATACTGATTATATCTCGTATATTATATTATCCCAATTATATTGAAAGGAAGATCGGAAGTAAAAAACACGTTACACGTCTCAGATACATGCGTCTTACTACCCCCAAACTAAATATGTTAGAATGGTTTGCTCCAACACACCTCGTATTTAGAATATTATATTAAATGTTACACACTTTCTTAACGCGTTTTTTATGTATTTTTGTGATACATTTTGCCCGAAAAAACTCCTAAAATATAATATTATACGTTAAAAGTATATTTATATTGTCAAAAAATTAAATTTAGTATTGGAAAACAATAATATTTGTAATAAAAATTAAACGTTTATATTATGAACAACTGCAACTTCACAATAATAATGTGTTCTCCTTAAAAATAATATTTGTGTTAGAAATATTATTTAGGTAGGTAAGCTTATTAAAAAATAATTTTAATGAAATTACACTTTTGTTGTGAATTTCAGAAAAAAATTGTGATATTTTTTAATACAAATTAATTTACTCAATTATAACGATATACAGAAAAAATCAAACAAATATTTTAGTTACTACCGGGGATATATTTTTATTCAATCGAAAAAATCTGCACAATAAAATCTATTCTTCTTTTTCTTCCACGGCACTACACTGGGATGAGAAAAGAATCTCGCCTTCTCCACAAGTGCTCTCAACTGACTCCTATTCCTGGCTTCTATCCTAGTTCCCGGACTCCCCCATCCTGCTAGTCTTCTTCCACATAGTCAGTTTACCTACTGAGGTATCCTCTTTGTAATTTTTGGTGTCCTATCGTCTGGCATTCTTTCAACATGGCCAGCCCATCGCAGTCCGCATTACGGAATCTTACGATTGTTTCTTTCTCAATTAAATTTTTGAGCTCATGATTAATATTTATTCTGTCAGTTCCATTTTACAATTTAGGTCCATAATTTTTCTTAGTATTTTGCCTTCGAAAATTGCTAAGATCAATAATTATACTTCTAGATTAATTAAATAGATTAAAAGAAATTTCTAATTTGTAAAAATTCAATGATCTTGTCAGGCTTATAGATAAGTGGGGCTTTCTTAATTTATAAAGTAGAGCTTAAGTTTACAGATTTTCAATTTTTGTCCAGATTTTTCGAGATATCCAATCTCGGAAACGCGTTATGCGGGACACGGCGACAGAAATACAGATTATTTTGTATAATTTGTCCATTCAACGGTTGAAAAATTTCTCGAGCGTGACATCCTTCGGCACAACGTTCAGCCGGAAAACCTACAACCGCCTTAAATACTATTTTTATTCGACGAAAGAGGAAAGAAGGCCTTGCAGGGGTAGATTTGAACGCGACCAGAATGCCTGGGTTGTAATAACGTTACGAAAACTAAGCCTATTTCAAATGGCATTACAAATAATATCACACAAGCTCAATTTAAAAATCGCATCGATTATAATTATTTTACAACATATTTGCATGACGGTATATAAAGATTTATGAAATGTTACGATAGTAATTGGATCATCAAACTATTTACTACAGTAATTTGATCATAATACTACTTATAAATGTTTGATATATGCTGGTGAAAGTGGAGACAAGAACATCTAAACCCTCAGAAATGAGGGAATCGACTATATCGTAAGGATACTAACCCAGATTTTTGATATTGATATCAAATTACACGAGAAACAAATACCTAGATATAAATTACACCGACTTTTCTTTCTCAAAAAAATATATATACTATTTTACTTCAGCGTATATAAATAATTCATCTTAAAACAAGTTCAGAGAATATTAATTCCTTCAATACAAGGTGCTTTAAAAACATTGTTAACTTATAAAAACGGTGAGATAACAATATTAAGATATTGAGCAGGGTATTTGGTTTAAGGTTTTATGATAATGTGTAATGCAAATTATATAATAATATTATCAATATATTTTTAATATGTCAAAAAAAAACCATTAAATGATTAATGAAAATACAGTTAAAAATTTTTTTGGAATAATATATTCATGTTATTTTTCTATTTATTACATCCTAAAACTCGATGGTTAGATAACAAAATATGAAAAGTTGGAAACAACATGCAAGAGATAGGGAGGCCACAATACTAGAAAGGAATTTATCTACGAGTATATCCTTTATTTTTTAATGATTTTAAAATCTCAGTAACAAAACTATATTTCAGCGTTATAAATTGTCCAACATACTGAAAAAGATGGTTATATATATTATTACAATATTTGGTATATATTACAACATCACAATAAAAATGTGTTCCTAATAAAATATACAATTTTACGTTCTGGTTTTTATTGGGGACACAATCGGAAATCGTTGACAATCAAGGTATAATATTTGTATAAAACGTGTCAAAAGTTTTATGCAGAATAATATACTTTTTTTTATTTTTTATTCATTGAATTACAAAATATATTAAATCCAATGTAGAAACAGATTGTTGGTCCCTAATACAGGATTTTTATTTGATCACAGTTGAGTCGAAATAGATAAAAATATCTCCGTTTTTCCGCGATGTGTATAATATAAATTGAAAACGAATGTACATTCGCTTAATTCCATTCCCTTTGTATACAAAAAATGCGTACCTTTGGTGTGGAGTGTGAAGCTTGATAAATGCGGAATAATAATATTTTTTATTATATATTTACATTTTTAATACGATTGTGAGTAATAAAAATAACTTCTCCCACTGTTTATCGTACCACTAGAAACATATTTTTAAATGTGATAGAATTATATGTTATAAATATAAATATATACTGACTACCTTAAGCTTTATCTTCTAATATACTTTATAAAATAAAATAAGGTTTCCGGATAAGTAGGTAATTGATAAATTAACTGTTAAATCTATTATATTTGGAAACTAAAATAAAAATATGTTACTGATCTCATATATTCTCAGATATAATTTTACGTCTACGTAGTGTAAAAATAACACAAAAACGGTAGTAAATAAACATGTAACAGTTAAACAACTTCACAGCTGTTTAAATCTTTAAGGGTTCTCAGATTAAATAAAATCTTTAAAAATAACCCATTGCTACAAATTCACAAAGACCGTTTCAATTCAATAATTACCATGAAAATAATTAACCGACCAAGATCGCGTGGCAACTTAGAAATCCTTAAATTAAAAATTATATTTGATCCCGGCGAAGTAAAAACAATATTTTTCGACAAAATTGATTTTATATGTATATATTTATAATTAATACATTAATTTAGTATTTAAAATATCACAGACCTATGTTCTGAATAATTACAACTTCACAATAAGAATGTGTTTTCCTTAATAATATATGTTGTATCAATGTGTCCAAAATTTAATAAAAATGAATTGATAATTCTGGCGTCTGCAGTCGGTTTACTCAAAGGTATTTGAGATTCTGTAAAAATAATGTAGATGGCTTTCAAATAATGGAACGACAGGTGTATTAATTTGAAAAAATGTAACATATAGGTTCGAAAATTTGTCAAGAAAAATACTGGCGTTATAGCACAATGGTAGTGCACTTCCCCGGATTGGAAATAGAGATCCAGGTTCGTATCCCGGTGACGCAAAAACAATATTTTTCGACAAAATTGATTTTATATGTATGTATTTATACTTTTAAAATTAGCAATATTAACTTGGTGGTTAACGAGACATTAGACCAGCATTTTACACAAATAATAGTATAGGAAATTTACTCATAAATTCTAAAAACAAAGATGATAAATTTAACAATTCTGGCGTCTATAAACTTAGTTGCAAGGATTGTGCTGCATTTTAAATTGGTAAAACGGGTAGAAATTTTAATATAAGAGTAAAGGAGCATTTGAGATGTTTGAACAATAGTGGGTTTTCAGAATTTGCTAATCATTTGATAGAAAATAGTCATGGTTTTGATAAAAAATTGGGATTGTCAATTTTGCCTAAATTTAACTACGAGTCCTATTCTAAAATTTTTTCCTAAAAATTATTCGACTAAATTTGTATTGAGCAGTAATTTGAGTTAGGTACTAAATTTATTTTTTTAAATTATTTTTTTATTTTTTTAAATAATTGTTTTTTAAAAAAAATTAAAAATAGATTCTGGTGAAGAAACAATACTATATTTTTAGTTAGTTATGACATCCTGAAGAAGGAAAAGTGTTTTCCGAAACCGGTAGATGTTTTTTAAACTCAATTGGGGTTAATAAAACTAAGATAATAAATAAAAAAAGTATGTATTTATAATTAATACATTAATTTAGTATTTAAAATATCACAGACCTATGTTCTGAATAATTACAACTTCACAATAAGAATGTGTTTTCCGTAATATTTGATTTTTTATTTTATTTTATTTATTGTTATTGTTTTTAGTTTGTAGAACTCCATGTTTATGTTTAATTAAATTTAAAAAATAAATATTATTACATTATTTCGATGTTAGAACTATTTCAACGGTTAAGGCTATTTTAAAACAGTCTTTTCAAACATTTTCAAATTGTTTTAAAATGGTCTTAACCGGTGAAACAGCTGTAATATCTAAATAATGCTTACGCAAACAGCAGAACTCAATATATATTTCTTATAATTTAATTTTAAAATTAAATTTAAAAAAATATATATTAAAACTAGTTACCCGGATTGGAAAAGATCCTGGTTTGAATCCCGGTAGCAACAATAATTTTTTTTTTTTTTTTATAAAATTAATTTTATATCTATATCTTTCTAATGAATACATTGAATTATTATTTAAAATATTACAGACCTATGTTCTGAATAATTACAACTTCACATTAAGAATGTGTTCTTAATTAATGGCATAAGTTTGATAGCAGACTGACTGCAGTGGAAATCGATAGGTACTTACTCACTTACCATCACGCCGTTTTGTCGCGGGGGTAAATATAAAGGATTGAGCGCCACACTCTTCTGTCACACGATTCTCGCGTCATTCACATTCATACATCATTTCATACAAGCTTACCAGTTATTGTAGCTTCTAATAGGACCATTATTCAGTATCCATTTACCATTCTCTCCTCATTTATCTATTCCATATGACAAGACCACCGAAGTTATCATTTTTTATAATCTTACTATACTAAGATCAGCTTTATATTATTTCCTTATTTATTCATTATCTACTCTTTAATAAATTAATCTGCAACATAAACGCCCACGTGATCTAATTTCCACAGCATTCAATCTATTATCGTTTCTCTTCTGCCACCTCCAGGCCTCACTTCAAGGACGGTACCAGGACTCCATTGTGTACCGCTACTCTTTAAGTCTAGTATTTAAATATAAATTGTTTTTTTATACTACTGTAGGCTGCGGATTACCAGTGGAATTTCCCGATAACAATTCACTGAATAAATCTTATATCATAGACAGATTAATTATTGAAAAATGTATTTAGCAATGGTCCGTTGAGAACGACACTGAATATAGAGTACACATGACAACATAAAAAATGGTGATTAGCGAAATTGTATTTGAAGTTGATTCGAAATAAAATGACGTATAAAAAAGTATTAGAACGTAGATTGAAGATGTATTATCTTTTACAAGAAATCGACCCCTTAGAGTAAACAAGGTTCTAAGATTTTGGGCTAATTTGAGTTATTGCGTGAAAAGGGTTCCAAATGCATTATTCTTTATTTCTTTCATACACACCGACCCTATATAACGGATATTAAAAGAAATAACAAGAGCCGAAAGTGTAACTGCCGAAAGATATTTTTTTCAATTTATGGATCATTATTTGTTTTTTTTATTTATTTTTAATTTCTCTCATCCCACAGTGGTTATTGATAATACTGAAAATAGGTTAATACCTTAAAACTGATCATATTCGCATACTCAAAACAGAATATACATGAATATATTATAATTGCTATATACAGAATATCTAATTCGAATGTATCCATATTTTTAAACGACCTAAAAAATATTCTACTCAATATAAGTAACAAATAAAATACAATAGTGGGTGATATAAACATAAACATTGCTTAGACCCATATTGGCATAGATAAAAATGAATATAAGAACCTATTGACAGAACATAATTATACGGCATGAATAAATAACTATACTTGATGCATAGAAGGTCAACGTCCATCTTGCCTTGACCGTATAAACAAACATGAACAAACATAAACAACAGAAAAACTTACAGCAATAATTTGAAAAACAAATATAACTGACCACTATATATGTATACTAATATATAACATAACCTCAAATAAAGTCACAAAAAATAAACATTAAAACAACATAAAATATTACTTTTAAATTTAGCAATATTAATTTTGTGGTTAAAATTCATATTTTTTATTTATAACCTTTGTTTTATTAACCACTGAATTGAGTTTAAATACATCTACCGGTTTCGAAAAACACAATTTTCTTCTTCAGGATGTCATAACTAACTAAAAACATATATCATTGTTTCTTCACCAGAATCTATTTTTAAAAAAACAACAATTATTTAAAAAATAAATTTAGTACCTAACTCAAATTATTGCTTAGTACAAATTTAGTCGAATTATTTTTAGGAAAAATTTTTAGAATGGGACTTGTAGGTAAATTTTGTTGGTTGTTTATAATTTTTTGATTAGTTTTGCATGCTTTATTTATCTCCAACGATTCCAAATTATTTAATTTGTTACCAACACCGTTTATATGCAAAATTGATAATCCCAATTTTTTATCAAAACCGTGACCATTTTATATCAAATGATTAGCAAATTCTGAAAACCCACTATTGTTCAAACATCTCAAATGCTCCCTTACTCCTATATTAAAATTTATAAAATAATATATTATGCGTCTGTACAGTCACACTTGCAATACGATATTATTGGATGGGGAGAAGTATATAAAACTTCAATGTCACAATTAGAAATCACTCAAAAAATAATAATAAAAACTATTCTAAAAAAAAATAGACTATCCAAGTATACAACTCTACAGATTTCAAAGTACTAAAAATAATAGACAAAAAAAATTAAACAATTCTAATTTTCAAAATTAAAAATCAAACGAATTCCGATCTACAAGATTTAGAGACCAAATTGATATTTCAAAACTAAAATATACCGCAACCCAAAATTATTATATTTATCAAGGCATCAAATTTTTAACAATCTTCTCATCACAATCAGAAAAATTACAGACTACTATAAATTTGTATCTGAAGTGAAAAAATATGTACACAGACTAACTCTAACATAAATTTGTAAATACTCCTCTATACACGAGTCTTACTCTCATAGAGAAGAAATAAATGTTAAATGCAAAATATATATACCATATATTTTACTGATCATTCTAAAAATGTATTGTATTTTCTAACATTAAAAAAATAATGTGTTGAAATTCAATCAACACTTTTAAGCTCATTATCTCAAAACAGTGTCATTGTCATATGGAACCTTGTTATTCTGAGGGATCGAAATTATAAAGTTTATGATTGACCTATTAAGTACTGATGTTGACGTTTAAAGCAAATATCAAGGTGCCTTTATTCTCAGCCGCAGCAAGTGTAGACGGAGCCTGCAGGTGATATTCCTCCCTCGAGTGCCAATAAAGCAAGTGGGGGTGGCATCGGTATTAATAATTCGGCTGAATTACTTCCATATGAACCGAACGACATCCGGCTTCCGAGTGATATCCCGACCTTTGTCAGGTCAGAGAATGGTTGCGAAGTGGGGCAGAATTCATCCCAAGCGGTCATCGTCACGTTGATTGAAACGGCGAGAATTTAGTAGGGATGAATGAATAGTCCGGCATCAGAAATTTGTCGGTGTAAAATATTATATGAAGTCAACACACTTTATCACTTAATTTAGTCAAGTGTTATGACCTATGGAACTTTACACAAATATTTATAAACTCGTAAACTGTGTATACCCGTTGAATTATGATTTTCTAATGAGCACTCTTAATTTAACTAACTTGTCGTGTAGAAGAACTTTAAGTGATTTATTATTTTTATTTAAATGGCATACTGGACGCCCCTAATTTAACTGAACTCATTGCATACCATGTTTC
The DNA here is from genome assembly GCA_022840565.1 of Eubasilissa regina. Lineage (NCBI taxonomy): Eukaryota > Metazoa > Arthropoda > Insecta > Trichoptera > Phryganeidae > Eubasilissa > Eubasilissa regina. The sequence continues at coordinate 7,268,513 of JAINEB010000017.1, forward strand.
TGCGCTACCAGGTATTCGTCGCTGTTCCATATAAATTCATCATATACAAATTTTTAAAGGAATGCTCCCACACAAAGACTTCACAGGCTTGGGAACGATTTTGGTCTTGTAGATATATTCAGATATTCTGTTTAAATTTAAGAGTGATATTTTTGATGCTGTTCTGAGTCAAGGATACAATTGATTTTGATACTCGGCAATTCTGTGTCAAACCTAAATTTTTATTGTTTGTTTTGCATACTATTTTTTTTTTTAATTTATATATGTATATTTTAACAATTTCTATTTTTATATATGTATTCTATCAATTTCTATGTTTATGTATATATTGTGCATGTACATGCTACTTGTGTAGTTGCTCGTGTTTATGTTTTTTTCTTTATGCCAAACCAATTTTGTAAAAGCTCATGAGTGCGTTAATAAATAAATAAGTAAAAAAATCAAGTAAGTATTTCAACGAACTACTTCGTTATACTCACGCTTCGTAGTTCGCATGTTTTAAATCGTGCTACAACTTTAATGTTTTTCAATACTTCAATGCTTCAATGCTACAATGCTGCAATACTTCAATAGTTCACACAGTAAGCACCGCGAGTGCGACTCTCAGCGATTCACACACACTAGCAAACAGTTTAGTTGTATAGAGAACGAAGACAATATACAAGGACGAAAAACTTGGCAAAGAACTACACGGTGTTCATTGAAGTGTATTTTTGCGAAGTATTACACTACACACTTTGCACTTCAGACAACAATGGTTGAAATAACGATTTAACTACATTCTTTTGAACTATACGAATTGCGAAGCGATTTCAACCTATACATCAGGAGTAGGTCAACCAGTGGTACCAACATTGAACGTGCATTTCGTTAAGTTTTGTCATTCGCTAGCAGGTACAATGTTTCGTGCAGAGAGAAACATTTGATTAAATATGGCGCTCAATGTTGGGAGAATCAAAGATTCTCAAACGTCATTCGCACGAGATGCAACTATTAATTAGAAAACGATGGGGAATAAGCTGGGTCATCTTCGGAAGAGACGAAAATTCTTGACGTTTAAAGTGAAAGAGACACCCCCCTAGAAGTAAGCAAGGGGCAAGATAAATTCTCTCATATTATATCGATCGAGGAATGCGTGCAAATATCCTACTTCGATCTTATAACAGGAAATCGGCCGAAAAAGATGAGGATTGTTATTTATAAGTATGATAAAAAAGAGAAAATAAAATTCGTATGAATTCTCGCATGCTTGAATAATTTCTACAAGTCTGAGAGAGACTGCACTTCTCGAAACTAGTAGTGAAAATATCCTAACGTGAGTGTATGTAAAGTTTTATTGTGAACATTAAAATAATCACGTAACACCACAATGTAACCGCAATTTCATATTTGAAATACTTATTTGTACTTAGTTTGGACGAAGTTCTGACGGATATGAGTGGTTATTATATTAATTTAAATAATAATCGAATGTAATTTATATGATTTTTGGGAGTACATAATATATTTATTATGTAGTATAGTATCTATAGGTCCTTTTCACGAAACACCTACGGAGTGCTTTCCGGTTAGGTGAAGAAATCTACTAAAAGCTCGTACACTAAGAGCTTTTTGATAGAATCACAATGCTTCGCCTTAACCCTCCGTATATACGGTGGTGCTTTAGTAAACGTATGAGAAAGTGTTTTTCTTTATTTTGCAATATGTATACATCTTGGCTCGCAACCTCACACCCCTCAAAAAATTTTGGAATTAAAAAAAAATATGTGGAGAAAAAGAGACAAAAAAACGTCATATTCCCTATCAATAATATATTTATTCGCATCATATATATCTCCCATCATCACTCACACTTAAGCCACCCGAATACCTCCTCTTCATTGTTCCTGTTAACTGTCAAAATATTATCTAGAAAAAAAATCACATTTAAAAGGAACTTTAAGTAAAAAAAATAAACCAAAACGTATTTAAAAAAAAAATGCTTGCAAAATATAATGTTCCATTAAAAAATAATAATATCCGGCGAATAGAATATTTATTACTCATAAAAAGTTGAGAAATCTTTCCTTCTTCGTATTTTTAGAAATAATCTTTATTAAAAAATATTTTATCGTGGCTTTATAAAATTTGTATTCAAGGATATTATTTCGTATTAAAGACGTATGTATGCCTTGGTTTTTGCTTTAATTACAGCAAACGTTTATTTTAAAAATGGCTTTTTTCGGACGATTAATTTTTCTCGAATGAAAACTTTTCGTCATGTTTTTAAACACCTAAAAATTATTCATATTAAGTATTTTATTTTTTGTGCAGTTAAAACTCTTTTATTTAACACACTTCGGTTTCTGTTTGTTTCTTCTATACGAATACTTCCGTTTCGAGAGAGACAAAACGGCATTTTATCACACAATAAAAATTACACAAGGAAGAAACGACAAATGGAAAGAATTACATAATAATGAAATTACATATGCTTTAAATTTCACACTGCAGTAATTTTACAGTCACTAATATCAAAAGCGGAACAAAAAATGCTGACTACCTCACACACCAGGCATCGCGTCTAGAAGCTTACGTACGCGAGCGTGATCATCGTGAAATTTTCCTATTTAGTTGCAAAAAAAAAACAAATCGTGCGAATAGTTGAGAGAAAAAAAATATTTAAAAAAAAGGAGGAGAATAAGTCGACAATTACAAATACCTCAAGAGATAGATATATGAAAAAACAAAAGAATCGAAGCTATTAGTGAATTTCAATGTTCTGTTTATATTGAGGTGATAAATAAATCCGAGTTAAGTGTTGAAACCAAACTGATTTTAAAGCTGTTTATGTATGGGCGTCTATATGGAGAGAGTTATATCCAGAACCCGAGTTACAGAAATTATTTACACTAGGATAATAGGAAGATTATGATTATTGGACCCTTGATATGAAGATCCTACTTCTACTTATATATAGATCTAAATTAAGATAGCTTGGACACGTCTTGCAAATGGCAGAGTAACAATTACCAAGATGTATCTTTCTTCTTGGCAACTCTAGGTGTCTAGTGGGTTACTTCATGCTGAAGATATGAAGACAGATTGACCTTGTCAAATCTCTGGGATTCTAAATATAGTTTAAAAATATTTTGAATGAATTAAAACTATTCCTTGAGTTCAATAAAAGATAAAAATTACGGCATAAACTAAATGTTGATGTGCTTCCGTTGAAGTTTAGGTCAAACTGGGCAGTAATTGTGCTTCCAATTAAGACCGCCAGATGCCACTTTAGGGGATGCACTCACTGCGCCATTCTTCGGGTCGATAGGGGTGAGGCGCTTCCAGTGTGCCCGCCACCGCGGGGATGTGAGCAGTCTAATTTGTATGGCCCGAATCCAAAATATCTCGTAATAAACGTCAAAGTAATATTATTGAAAATAAAGTATTACCTTGTATAAAACTACATGGTTCGCTGGCAGTGCTGAAGAGGCACTCTCTTTTTATTCGTTAAAAGTTTTCTCAATTGAGCTCTTGGGTATAATAACAGCGGTATTGGATTAGTTTTGATACAGTGATCTTGAAAGTTTTTATTTTAAGAACATCATTTTAAATTGAAAGCGGATTGCTTTTTTAAAAGAGAGTCATTTGTTTTTAATTTTCTTGTTTGTTTTCGTCATTTTTTGAAATTTTTTTTTAAGTGTGTTAAAACAATGTAACAACGTGGGAAGGTAGATCTCAAATACTTGTTTTGTGGAATGAAATAACTGTATCTTAAAATAATTATTTCTGTAGATTTTAGATACAAATAACTCTTGGATGAAATGAAATGAAATGCACACAACTGCTTCGTACATTCTTATGATTTCTGCTATAAATTGAATTGAATTATTAAAAAAAAATTGCCAAATCTATTAATGTGTTGGGATGTAAATAAAATCTAAGTACAAAGTTTTACATATATGGAATAGTTTTATTGGTTTATCGTACTTCTAGCTCCCTTTATGGAAATATTTTAATTTTGAACATTGTTACATTATTTTTAAAACGGGTATTTTAATATATGATGACATTGGTGTTAGTTTGTTATTAAGAGATGAAATTTATAATTTCAAAAAATATGACTTGAATGCCGTGAAAATCACATTTTAGCACAGCCCTGCTTTATTGTGACCCATTTCTGTAAATTACGTACCATCTGTGCAGATTATGATTTCAAATTTTATTTCCATTTTGTATAAAGTCCGGCGGGAGGAAAATTTAAATTAAATTGAGATAATGCTGAGCTTTTAACGCAATAAATTGTTTTTCCAATGAAAGTTAGACTTTTGATTATCTACTCTCTTGAAAAACTGTTAAATTGGTTTCATAAAAGTCTTATATGGTTACAAATGGAATTTAAATAATAATACGATAAACTGACTAAAAAATAAATGTAATAAATTAAATTAAAGGTCACCTTTATAATTTAAATATAAACTATTTTTTATTTTTACACTACTTTATTAGAATATATAAACACCAAATAGTTTAGGTTTATGCTTGAACCTTCATCGGGGTTGAAAAAATATATAATCATTTTAAAAAAAACAGTTGGTTTATATATTTAAATAAAATGATCTAAAAGCAAAATAATATATTTTTATTTAAACTATAATTATGTCTAACTACAATGTGTTTGCTTCATGTGAAAGTTAAGTCGCCTTTCTTATTTTAAAACTTCACATAGGAAAAAACAGAAAAAACAAACCTAGCGAATATAATAGCTATAATAGCATAAGACACGTCTAACTCGGTCAGAGTACGCTCTGCCACTATGTGACGATCGGCATCCGGCACTCCGCATCCCGCACACTGCGCCGTCGACACACTCCGCATATACACATACATATATTGACAAATTCACGTCGGGTTCTTCGAAAAAAAATTTTTTATTATTGCGTATGGTAAATACTTATATCCTGTTATTATTTTATCCATTGCATAAATATATATCGGAGGAATATCTAAAAAACGAACTCTGCATTTAGTATATTTTCAGAGATATTCACATAATTAGACGCAATGTTAACTCAATTTAAACCATCGGAGAGGAAAGGTTAATAATATTTTTAAAAGTAACATGCCACTGTGAATTTAGAGAAGAGTCTTTGACCATTATTTCAATATTTACATGTGAACTCAAGGAATTCTAGGAAGCTAATATAGAATCTCTAAATTACACAGAATCTACAGCGTGAAAAAAAGTACGCTAGGAAGTACTAGAAAGTATATAAAAATAAATACTCGTATTTGAGCGCAGATCACACACACACCTAAGAAACATAAATGGTAATATGTGGGATACAATGAAAGACGTGGTGTATTAAGAATATTATAGAATGGTATCCAAGAGGGCGGTGGTGTGCAGTTGATGTAGATTTAGGTTATGCTGTGATCAATGACATTATATAATCATACATATAATATACTACATGTATAATAATAAACTTTCGTTTAACCAATGTCTTTAGGTAGAATGAATCTATCATTTATACGATCCTACCATTTATTTATTTGTAATATTTGTGTACTTTTCGAAGTGTTTTTAATGTTTAAATTTGAACGTAGAATAATACCTTCATACCAACATAAAAAATTTACGGACGTTTTTTGGAACGCTTTTTATGATTAAACATGAATATTTTACTGTTTTAAATTCCTTCACGTAATAACTAAAGCAAATTATTATTTTTATTAAAGGTTAACGTAGGAAATAGTTCTGCTGGTTTGCTATTTGTTTTTCCTAAATCAAAAAACAAACGATCATGAAATCAACAAAGGGTGAATATTATGTGCCAGGCCGATGTTGTTTTTAAATAACTAAGAAATTAAAAATAAAAATTAAATTTTGTATTCATTTATCAATTATTTGTTTTATTGCAATTATATATAAAATACAATATTATCCAAAAAACTATTTATAGTAGCGGAACAAATGCGTACTCTTCCATTCATATTTTTCATAATTTTCTCGCACACTTCGCGTGTTATTTCAGAAATTTAATTTCGAATATTATCCTGTGGCCTCGGAATTGTTGTTAACTAATTGACGTAGACCTTTCCTTTCAAGTATTCTCACAGAAAATAGTCAGGACCCTTCAAATCAGGTGATCGAGGAGGCCAGTCGATATCACCACTTTTTGACATTACGCGGTCGGGAAAAATTACTCGCAAAATTTCAAGCATAGCTCAGGTGGCACCGTCCTATTGAAATAGGCCCGATCCACTCAATCCGGCCACCAAGAAGTTTCCAACATGTGACGCTAGCGATCACCATCAATGGTTACAACATTGCAAGAGTAACTTAGGAATCCCCGAATGTAAAACTAGTACTTCTTAACACTATTACGCCTATTAAACAAATATTAGAAAACTCTGACAGCTATTACAAGTTCTAATATCAATGTCAATATATATGTATTTAATAATTTAGTTCTATATTGATATCTCACTTTTACACCAACCTTTATATTCTTTTAAAACTTAAATACTTTAAATATTAATTATAAATATATACACATAAAATCAATTTTGTCGAAAAATATTGTTTTTGCGTCACCGGGATTCGAACCTGGATCTCTATTTCCAATCCAGGAAAGTACACTACCAATTGTGTTATAACGCCAGTATTTTTCATGATAAATTTTCGAACCTATATGTTACATTTTTTCAAATAAATACACCTGTCGTTCCATTATTTGAAAGCCATATACATTATTTTTACAGAATCTCAAATACCTTTGAGTAAACCGACTGCAGACGCCAGAATTATCAATTCACTTTTATTAAATTTTGGACACATTGATACAACATATATTATTAAGGAAAACACATTGTGAAGTTGAAATTATTCAGAACATAGGTCTGTGATATTTTAAATATTAAATTAATGTATTAATTATAAATATATACATATAAAATCAATTTTGTATCAACTTAAATAATCCCCAATTCAAACACGAAAATTGATTTCACTATTGAGTTGGGTAATTTTGTAAAAAAAAAAAAATTAATTGAGTTATGTTATGCAATACATGTGTAATAAAATGAGTTTAAAATAAATTTAAATAATAAAATTGCTGTTAACATTAAATTTAACATGTTGTTGAGGCGTTAAATGCTCTATAACAAATTAAAATCAACTACACTCTACGACTACCAAATACGAACCGAAAAATGTCTGCCAAACCAAAATGGCGGCCAAACAAAATTGGTCTGGAACATAGTATTCACACTGTATAATCGGGGTAATGGGTTTTGCAGAATACAAAGCCTCTTTGACACCAAAAATAACCTGACCAATGTTATTTTAAGACATCCCGTGGACGTGTATACACCACAAGCGGAATAGGATTATCTTGAAAGGTTTTTCCCATAGAAACTCGTTATGCTGAACCGAATGCACAAACTTGAACTATTTACATTAGCTTTGAGTATAGAAATGACTAAGACCGTCGTCGTATTGCATTTCTACCCTGGAAATTGCAAAATAATGAACTTATTTAACATTTTACAATCATTTAAATATAGTAATTATTTATTAATAGTCAGGATCAAAATTTAAATGGTTATAATGTTTTTTTGTTACTGATATAATACAATAAAAACCAATTCTATAAAATGTATAATTTTACTATTTTATTTTTAAATATGACGGTTCCTTTATCATTTTTTTTTTAATGTCTTTTGGAATTTAATATGCAATTGGACCAAAACTATTTAATAGGATGCTGAAAGATTTAACTCATTTGAATTGTCTCGGTAAGATGAAACTGAAAATAAAAGCTAGTATTGGTGCACTTACCATCACGCCGTTTCTTCGCGGGGGTAGGCAGAGAGGATAGAGCTCACTCTTCTGCCCTGACACACAATTCTCATGCCTCATCCACATTCATATATCTGCCGATACAAGCTCACCAATTGTTGAGGCTTCTAACAGAACCATCCTTTATTATCTGGTTTACCTGATCATGTCAAGTCTTCCGCGGACGTCCTCTATTTCTAGAGCCATCAATACTTGCGTCGTATTTCTTACCATTCTTTCCCCATTCATCCATTTCACATGACCAAACCACCTAAGTGATCCTTTCTTAATCTTACTCACTATACTAACATCAGATTTACATTTTTTCCTTACTCTGTCCTTATTACTCTATTATAAATAGATTTTCCATGTGTGCGCCTAAGTGATCTCATTTCCACTGCATTCAATCTACTTTCGTAGATCTTCTGCCAGCTCCAGGCCTTACTTTCATACATCAGTGTCGGTACCTGGACTCCATTGTGCACCGTTAGTCTTATCTCAGTTGACAAGTTACCATCGGCTATAATTCCATTCAAAGCGCCGTTCAATTTATTCTCTGCAGTCCTCTCTTACCGATATCTTTTCAGTCTTTCCGTTTCTATCAAACATTCTTCCCAAATACACAAACTGATCTACTTGTTCCAAAAATTCATTACCTACAAGTATTTTACACGGTGTCTTGATTTCCTCCTTCTCTAATACCATCACTTTCGACTTGTTAACGTTCATAATGAGGTCGCTTTCCTTGCATACATCGTACATTCTTCTCACTAGATTGTAACTCTTGTTCATTATTCGCCATTAATACTGCATCATCGGCGTACAATCAATTTATTGATGCTCACCCCAACAAATTGATCAAAGCTATTATAATTGTTGTCCCAAATTTCCTAAAATAATATATTAAAAATCCACTTTGTAATTGATTTTTATACATACATATTTATATATATGACATATAATGTTATTTTCGGTTTGATACTTTCATCTTAACATAGAATTTTCTAATGAAACGGGCACAGTCCTAACATATTGTACATATCTTTTATATAGTTTCTAATAAATTAACAAATATATCAAATATTTCACATATTTTAACAAGCATGATCATGTTAAAATTAATTAAAGATTTTAACAAATTTAATTAAATATTAAACAAAATAACACAACTTGAATAATATTGAAACGGTCAATCGGTTTCAATACAATTGGATTATATCTTTTCCAGGACAGATGCACACGTCAAAGTAATCAACAAGATTGATAAATTTTGTTATTTGTATAATTTGATAATCATATCCAACCACAAATTCAAGTTTATTAGTAATAAGATAAACAAACCTTTTAGATTTAGTTTTCTTTCTTTTATGGAAATCTTAATAAGTTCTTCTAGTAGAATTAGTGAATTTCATAATAAAAGGGTATTTTTTTATAAACTCATTATCCATCACATCATTAAGTATCATCATAATCATTATCTGCCTTCAACATTCTAGTGTCAGATAAACACCTGTTCTTTTCTCCTCCATTCATCCCTGTCATGCTCCATTCAGTTTCCGTAACATCATCTCACCGATGATGAGATGGTGTTACGGAAACAGAATGGAGAACTTTCCACTATTCAGTGTCTCAACCTGAATCGTTACTCCAGTAGTCGCTTCGTCAGAGGCTTCATTTTTCATCACTTGACCTGCCGTGTTCCACTTTAGCTGAGCTAGTCTCTCTGCCACATACGTCACTTTTGTTCCCTTATATGTTTGTTTATTTTACTATCAATAAAAGATCAGTACTACTTCTGCAATTAACATCATTTTAATATTAAACAAATAATAAATATCTCATAGAGATTTTTTATTATATATATTTTTTAATGTAAATATATGAAAGTGTGGGTAAATATAGAGTGTTTCTCATATTAATATACATACAACTTTCAAAAATTTGATAGATATAGAGATTGATTAATAGGTGAGAATGGTGAACGTTATATTTATATAAAGTGATTAATTAAGCCAGCCGAAGACAGGTCGTAAATCCATTCTTTCATATATTTCCATTAAAAAATAGCTTCGTCTCTATGAGATATTTATTATTTGTTTAATAACAGTGCCTTTGCAGGTGAAAATCCAGTAACTGTGTGTTCTTAGACATATTCAAATATTGTTTTACCGCAACGTGAAATAAATACTTAACATTTTTAATGAAATAACACTTTTGTTTTTAAATTACAATTTCGGTGGTATTTTTTAATACCGGGATAGATCCTGTCCTAATAGAAACCATATATTTTTTTGATCGATAGATTTTTTTTATATATCTTTCTAATTGATTAATTTAATTTGCATTAAAGTGAACAAATCATTATTGTGAAGTTGCAGTTTTTCAGAACATTTTTATTTTGAATACAAACTAAATGTATAAATTAGAAATAACTACATCATACAAGTTCGAAAATGTTGGCGTAGTGTAATCGGTTAAAGCATTAACCGAATAGAAAAGAATATAGATTCGAATCCCGGTAGCAACAAAAATATTTTTTCGATAGATTGAATTTATATTTTTGAATAATACATTCAATTTGTATTAATTAAGTTAACGTTATTTTACCACAACGTGAAATAAACACGTAACCCAACATCGTTTAACCACAACGTACATAAGTACCTAACCTAACGTTGTTTTACCGCAATGTGAAATAAATACCTAGCTTATTAAGTAACTTAATATAGATTTTTGCTTCATTTATCCGTCAGTAATTCCCGTATCCCGTATTGAATTAATAGTCAAAATCTAGAATCAACCACAGGTCCGTGTGGCCAATGGTCGTGGGCGCAGAACATGTAATAACATGACCTGCATTTAAATGCTAGCACGCATAGAGTATTTCCTACCAACGACAAGAATTTTTAATATGAACGACCTGAAAACACGTGGACCACTTACGTATGTATGAGATACAAATTTACATATTTCCCCTGAACTACCAACATAGTTATGCTATGGTCTGAGTGAAAAGGTGTTGCGGCGTGCGTCCGTATGACAAATGAACGTTCACTGAGTGGCCTCAGCGAACGCAGCGTTTTTCGGAAGGTGCAGCGTTCGGAGCGTGTGGTTTTAAAGCGTCCATTAAAAGAGATGGTCAGATTCGAAGTGTAATGATGGCTGACGATATAATCGATATATATTTGAAAGAAAATTCATTTTTAAAATTTGAATTGTGTAATTAGAATGGTCAAAGTGTTATTATTAAACAAAAAATAGAGTTTGAAGAATTTTCAACAATATGTAATATTTTATCGGTTCGATTTTTGACTATATATCAAAAAATATTAATTTTTCAGGTTTTAACTGAATTTCACCTAGCATTTGATCGCAAACGCTCCCACAAACGCTCTTAAAACACAAACTCTTTTAAACTCGCACGTGCACGCGACGCCGAACACAAGCAGGCATGCATTCACCACCGGCCGTCACTCAGGACACTGGCATTCATAAACATGAGATTGCTATGTACGTTGCACGCTCCGACCCGTAGAGCATTCGACTCAAGCATGTAATCAGGCCTTGCACTTAGAGAGGATATACAACTGTATTGCTGAATGTATATTTATTATTTATTCTTAATATAGTACGTATAAAAGTAATTATATATGCTCTAAAATAAACAAAATCAAAATCTTTCTTTTTACTAGAACGTCTCTTTCACATATCTGTTAGTTTCACATTGAATCCATGCAGTTTCTCTTCTTTTCTTATGTCTTCTGGTGTTTCATTAAAAATCTTCATCGCATTGTACACCATCGATTTCTGAGATTTAGCCTTCTTCTCAATCTATCTTTTCCTCTTGTATGATGTTCGCGCTCACGTTGATTTGCATTAATTTTTTGTATAAAATCCGCCGATATTTTCCTAGTGAGGATTTTATAAATGAAAACCATTACATTGAAATATATTTTCTGAATAACTTATATTTGTATTCATATCTACAGTTGTTCTAAATAAAATGAAATAAAAATCCGCCGGCTCTTGCAGTTTGCTAATCAAGCCAGATGTACTTTGTTAATTAGCAGCGATGTATTTTCATGACAATTCTCTTTGATGCAATACATTTTCTGCTCCACTGCTATGATTAGTTGACTAACTTTATGACGCGAAGCAATTACCAAACACCACCTTGATCAAATGAATAATCTTGTTTCATAATAACTTGATTATTTCATCTATACAAGAGACAGTTCACTTATATTTAACTAAATGCAGTAAGCAAATTAATGAGCTTTTTTCTAAATAAATAAAGATTCATACACCAAGATGACCACTAGATCACCAGGCCAGCGTCTTGAACACTGGACTAACAAGCTACTTTTAGCATGTTTGAATACGCGTGGAGCATTGTTTTATATATTTTTCATAACTAAATAACTAGTGTAGTAATAGAAGCCTCTCAAAGAACTCAGAAAAAATGCATTTTTATATTTTGATACTCAAACGTATCTGTAAAAATATCGACTAATACATAAAAGCATATGTATACATCTTAAATCGCGCTACCCCCTCCCCCAATAAATATGTGACGAATAAGTGACCTAAAAATATGTTACCATGGTAGGATTATATTTTATTCAATGCCCAGTGTTTTTTTTATGTTTCATATTCCACAATACTCATGTACGAAAATAAAAATAAGTCCTATCGCGTCCCAGAACTTAAAAAACTTACTTTCAAGTCAGTAGGTACCTACTTAAACTTTTACAGAAAGTATAATACTAAGTAACTATTTTATAATAAAAAGAAATTTGAAATGTCAAATGTATATACAATAAAATGTCATTCTTTCCTTCCTTCTCGGTGAACTTTACACGTAACATACCATTTATACATGACATGAGAATAATACCCAGATGATTTATTAAATAGCTTTGCATGCTGCTATGATAGAATTGTATTATTTTGCGGTAACTCAGTTAAGCCCTAGAAGCAGGAGAATTAATTGTTTTTTAATGGTATTTATGTTGTTTTTACTGCGATATAAATAAATGAATACATTATCAGAGTAGGTACCACAATAAAACAAAAAAAAAAATTAATGATAGTAAAAAAATATAAAAACAAAAGTGACTTCCTCTAGTTGAAACTAAGAAAAATTATGCTACGTCTATACATCAATTTAAGTATATTTATTTATTTTAATTCTTAACATAGTGCATATATAAGCACTCCTATATGTGATCTAATATAAACAAAATTAAAGTATTTTCTTTTACTAAAACTTATATTTTACATATCTGGTCAGTTTCACTTTAAATCTATTCAGTTTCTCCTCCTCTGTTATGTTTTCTGGCATTTCATTAAAAATCTTCATCGCACTTATATATCATCGATTTCTGTGATTTAGCCTTCTCTTGAACGTCAGTCTCAATCTATCCCTTCCTCTTGCACGATGCTCGAACTCATGTTGATTTGCATCAATTTTTCGTATAAATTCGGCCGATATTTTCTTATAGAGGATTGTATAAATAAATACCATTGTATTAATATATATATACAGATCATGCCGCAGTGGATTGATCCGAGTATATCAATTTTTCTAGTATTATTCTCAAAGCTCTATTTTACAACACAGACAATTGTTGCATTTTTTCTTCGATATCCAAAAACAAAACGCTACTGTGAGGAATAATAACAGAGCTGTGTACTATTTTACAAGATTCGGTACTAATGAATCTTCTGATCCTTCTCAGAAATGGGATTTTTTTAGAAATCTTTTTAGTCACGTGTCCTGTATTATGCGGTTAAACCTTTCACTTAAAATAGAGATAAAATTATTTCATAAATTTCTCGCAGTGCTCTTAATGCTTCAACGTAGATTGTGAGTAGATTTATAATACTTGGAATTCCCTAAAGCACTATTAAATTTTTAAAGAAATTTTAAACTATTAATCTCAGTAAAATAAGCAGAAAGTATTTTAATTTTTAATAATTTTTCATTATATTAAATATATAAATTTGTATGAATTTTTAAAAATACTTTCCATAATTTTTTTTTTGACAATTCAAATTTTTTTTTGACAATTCAACATGAATACGAACATCATACAAGAGATCAATTGTGTATTGTACGATGAAATTTTGAAGTTACATAAATTCAAAATTAAACCACAGGGTGTAACAAACCTCGTCCATAATATTTTATGGGTGGATACCTAAATTACGAGTCGAAAATATTCAAAGAATTTGTACAAATTCTACACCGTTACGAAAAGTATTAATATTTGAAATTTTTACAAAATCATCAAAAACCTTTTCAGTGTACGCACTTCGAAATAAATATTTGTCTATATCTTTGCTTCAGGTCGCTAGAAATTCGATAAACTTTAATTCAATGTATAATTTGGAATCAAAATGAAAATATTTAAATTAATCGAAATAATTCCATAATTACGATTTTGTAAAAAATAAATATTCCTTGCATGTTTCTAATTTAATTAATTTAATTTGTATTATTATTGTTTTTATATACTATTAGAATAGACTATGCAACTGGTGCATGTACTGTGTTAGATTGTGCTCTTTGTGTATGGTTTCATTGGAGAACGCTATACCAACGTTTCGGCACGGTAACACGTGCCATTGTAAAGGCGTTATCGTAAAAAAATTACGGTATAACCGTACTTTTCCGCAGGAGATATAATCTCTCAACTGTGGGAGATTTATCAGTACTAATTATGATTTGTAGTACTACGCCATCGCAATATAAATGACGGATGCATAGAATATTCTCTCCTTTATCAAAATCATTTTAGTTTTAATTAAGAGATATTGGTAAATTTTCCTCTCCTTTGGACGCCATCCTGAGCGTCACATCAAGATTATAAAACTTTTAAAGGGGAACCTCTGCTTGTTCCTAACAATGTAAATTAGGCGTGTTAATTTTCCTCATAAGTGCAATAGAATTTATATTTTTATTTATATAATCCTTTGTAAAAGTTGGATGATGTGGACTAAATTTATATTTAAACAATACACCGAGCTCGACTCGCGGCCGGCCTCTCCACCTCGTGTCTCATTACGGAACCGTCAAACCGCCATTTCGAATTTACGTTGGGCCATGATTGATCAACTAAATTTTAACAAATCTGTGGCAAATTTCCTATTTATATATATAAATAGGAAATTTGCTACCACCTTTGGAGTATTTAAAATTCATAATAAACTCATTCCACAGCGCCAAATGATCAGCTACCTTGGAGGTACTTTCCATAAAATAATCTTATGGACCTCTCATTTCAAACTCATCCTTACTAAAGGGAAACAAAGCTTTGGTTCATTTTATCTAATCTTCAACCACAACAGACTGCTATCCTTAAATAAAAAACTCCTTATTTACAAAGCCCTCATTCGCTCTATCATCTCCTATGCATGCCTCATATGGGGCTTTCTCAACATTCCCTCCTTCGAATCCTTCCAAAACAAAATTATCCGTTTTGTCCTTGGTTCGATCGCTATTCCTTTATTTTATTCTAACTTCCATCGCATCCTCAATCCCGCAATCAATTCTCTGAGTTTATACGACTCAGACTCGGATTCTCTCCACCTCCTGAGCGGATTTGAAAGATTGCTTTTCAAAAAATAGACGAAAAAATGAATATTAATTATATGTTCAAAGGCTGTCAATATTTACAGCTACCTGCAGGTCTCCCGTCTCATCGGGATCTAATTATTTATCTCAGTTTGTAGCACCTCAGATAATGGAGACCAATGAACCATTTTCGTAGTACTCCAATAAAATCATGAATTCCCAGATTGGTCAACGTTCACTATGGTATTATCATAGAGAATAGAGAAATGTGGCATACACTAAAAAATAAAATCCGTGACCTCACTTTCATCACGTCACAATATATGTATATAAGTAAAAAGAAAATCAAATTAAATTTATGTTTGTCTATTCTCTATACAAGCATACACTCTTTAATTAATCTAAACAAAATTTTGCCAAGTTACAATTTAGGCCCCTCCTATAGCCAACCCACCCCTGATATATGTATTATATTGAATACCGTCTGATAAAATTATGTGTACAGTTTCAAACAACAAATAATCACTCGATTCCATTCCTCTACAACATTTTACCCTCCTTCAGCCTGGGCTAAATTTTTATACATTGTTAATTGTTACTCTTAAGGCCTACGCAAAAACCCCACTAAAGGGATCTCCCATTCATTTTAATTTATAACTAGATCTGAATTCTAAGCCTGGCGTAGACCACTAGTAATTTTATGTAATTAGAAATTATTGTAGGTTAAGCCATTATAGCCTTTATAAAGACTTACTTCTTAAATTATTAGGGTCAGTTCACTTCGAAAGTAAATAGTAAGAAAAAGAGTTATTTTTTTAAAATAAAAAACCTTCAAAACCCTTGCATTGTGCGATTTCCCGTAATAAAAGAATTCTCTCAAACAAATTAAAAATATAATTAACTTTTCTTTGAAACTCATTTCATATAAAATTTATATTTTAAGTTTAATTTTAATTCATTTTAAATGCACAAAGGTACAAAGTTTATAATAATATATTTACTATTTCCGGTGTAAGTTTGTATAACTCAATAATAAAATGTGAAAATGAAAACTTGTTTTTTCATTCTACTCATTTAATTTACTTGAGACGCGTTTCGTCTTGCAAGAATTGATAATGCGCTTACGAGGCGCAACGCATCTCTAGTCTAGTAAATTAAATGAGTAGAATAAAAAACAGGTGTTTTATTTTCACGTGTTATGTGTTTATGATAAAAGATGTAATTATAATGTTAAAATGTAAATGATTTGTAGCGATCGAGCATTGTTTGATAAACAAAAAAAAATTCTCTCCAGAAGATATAAAAAGATTCCTTCCGGCACTTGTCATGTGAAAAAAAAATGTTTCTTGTTTTGTGATATCCTGTAGGTTGTGCCATTTTTTCGAATGCATTGCAATATTTTATTAAAAGTGTAGAGGGGTGCAAACGATAAGGTCCCACAACCTTTAAAGAGACACCTAGTACTGACCGATATCTTCGATATAATGCAGCCCTTATATAATATTTTTTTATTTTTTCTCTAGAATCAATATTAATGACGCTATTAATTTTTAAACTTTTTGAATAGCCGTTATGTTGTAATGAGATGTTAGATCAAGCTGGCAATTAATCGAGGTGTTAAGTTGCTATATATGTTGCTTTTTTTATATACTTAATTTAATCTTGAATTTATTAACTTTGTGAAGTTTTCATTAAATAATAAAAACATAATTTAATGCTTTGTTGTATATTTTTGACATACTATATTATTTGCATAATCTAATAATCAATTGTTACTTCGAAAATTTTATTTCATTTAAAAAAATTGTTACCCCTCGTGAACTTTGAAACAAGCTATTATTATAAAGAGTTTAAGATAAACGTTATTGTCGCGTTTTATTTGTAATCGTGCTCGGTAGTGTTCTTAGCCAGGGGGATTATTATTTTATTTTACTTTATTTTATTGGGTATATTAATATTTTTAAAAAAAAATTCTGTGCAGTGGTGGTATGATACACGTTTCTGAGATACATAAAGCATTTTTTTTTTGTAGCATAAATAGTGCATATGAAAAAATAAAGGTAATTGCTTTACTAGACGTAGTCCGTTCTAAAGCAATTACCTGTACAGTTTTTAAAAGTTATAAATATTAAGAGGTAATTAAGTGTAGTGTTAAGTGAGTTATAAAAAGTTATGTGAAAAAAGTATAATCAGAAGTTATAAAAAGATATTGAAAAATAGATGTTATTATTATTGTCAGTAATATACAATAGTCGGTGACAAGAATGTGTGGGTAGTTAGGTTAGCACAAATGGCAAATTAGTTTCATTATGTTTTCTACCCACATCAAGCAACCACTTTGTTATTTTTGGTTTGAAGTCATTAATCACTTTAGACCCTTTAGGGTCCAGTGGCAATTTATTAAATATTCTCGGAGCACAAAATAAGAAAGTACGTTGAGCGAATTTGGTATTAAATTTTGACATTGAGTAGTATCCTATGGCTTTGCTCTTGGTTTCCCATGGATCGGACCGAGGAAGTAAAGTTTTTTTTTTTTTTTTAATAATTTTAAGATTATTAAGGAAAACACATTCTTATTGTGAAGTTGTAATTATTCAGAACATAGGTCTGTGATATTTTAAATACTAAATTAATGTATTAATTATAAATATATACATATAAAATCAATTTTGTCGAAATTGCACCGGGGAAGTGCACCGGATTGGAAATAGAGATCCAGGTTCGAATCCTGGTGACGCAAAAACAATATTTTTCGACAAAATTGATTTTATATATATATATATTTATAATTAATACATTAATTTAGTATTTAAAATTTTAAGATTGCTTGGTAAACAGTTGTCTTATATCCAAAAGTTGAAAGGATTTAAAGAGTTATTCAGATATTCTATGTATACATATGAAATACAGGATAGCTTCAAGTTCTCCTGGTCGTCATCGAAAAAAATGCATTAAATTTTTTTGAAAGGTCAGATACTCATACATAGTTTCATTTTCCATGCATAGTGTATTCTAGTCTCTAGTGAATTATGTGCCCAGTTTTACGAAAATGAAAATACATAAAAAGTTTTTATATGTGTCTTCTTAAAGAAGTATGGAAGTACTTTTGGTTGTACTTCACTAACTTCTCCAATATGCGTAGCTACAATTATTAACATATTCGTAGCACTGTTGAACTCTACGCGTAAGAAAACATTAGTTTTTATTATTATTGTGAAGTTGTCATTATTCAGAACATAGGTCTGTGATGTTTTAAATACTAAATTAAATACATTTAATTAGTAGCTTTTATGTTTCCGATAATTATCTTAATAGCGGGAACATACTTCCCTCCAGTTTATAGAATAACCGTACATATATGTTGGTAAACATCTCTTCTAATGACATATTTAACATAATCAATTCAATTAATTATATTTATTAATTGGATCAATAGTATTTTGGTTATAAAAATGAATTTGGAAGTCTTAATTAATATAATGAAAATATGTTAGACCTTTATGTAAGAAATGAATTCAACTAAAATGAAATCAGTTTATCGAAAAATATTATCGTTGCTATCGGGATTCGATCTTGGATTTCTTTAAAAAAAAAATCTTTTACAACTTATGTACACTTTTTTATACCAACTTTACATAATACGCTGTCACAACTACAGCTATCCGCTCACGGGATCTCATATTTCACTTGAGGCACATGAGACTTCGGAGACGAGAGGTAGTATCATCTCATCACTCATCAGGAAATGCATTAACTGGTTGTGCTACACCAACATAGTGAGTTGACGACAAATTTTCGAATTTATATGTTGCACTTTCAAATTGATATATCTGTCGTTCCATTATATTACGAATGAATATATGGGATCCCTAGTTGAAATCAAATGTTGCATTGAGCAAGCTTGTGAAAGCTTTAACTGCACGAAAACGATGTTCTGCAGTCATGATCTCAATCTTAGAATATGAATGCGAATAGACAGACGGTACGTGTTCTTGATATTATTTCATAGAATGGAAGCATGGATACTTACCGAAGAAACGATAACGCGATTCAAGCAATTCATTCATTTCAGATCTATAGGTGAGTGGTCAAAAAAGTTCAGCGTGTTCACTATTATTATTAGTTATTATAAAATAAAATAACAATAACTTTGTATGAAACTACGAAATTTATTGTACGTCGACGTCGACCGGTTCCGCTTATCTCAAGCTTCATCAAGACTGATCACAAATACAAAAAGAGTACACTTATATATGTACATAAAGTGGGATATAGAATATAAAATTACATGTGAAAGAGAGATACATATATATATATATATATATAGTTAAACTGAACATCAAGGGAGACAGAATATTAATTATATATGAAAGAGAGAGACAGAATACGTATATGGATAAATGAGACATAAAGGAAAATACAGTGTTTGATGGATATTAAGTTGATTTTAAAGGAAACGTACCTAATATGGAGCTAATAGATAAATAGATTTAATTATTAAACATTGATGTACAATAAATTTCATGGTTTCATAGAAAGTTATTGTTATTTCATTTAATATAATATTTCAAACCACAAAGTAATTGCTTTCTACGAAAATACCCAGTTATTAGTTATCCACCCAAAATAAATTAATAAAGTTAGTATTTTGATTAGCAATATTGTGGAAAAATTCAATATTAGATAACCATCACTTACCCCTTTTTCTTTATTATTATTTTAATGAAATTCTTGAAATATTTGCGATAGCAGTGCGGTCAAATGCTGCTCCGTGACTCGTGTTGAAGAAATTTCTGTGCTCGCTACGGAAGGCATTCCGAATTCCAATCCCAAATTGCTGACTGGGTCTCAGACACGTCTCGCTTAATATTAAGATCCACGTGTACGCCTACTTTAAGAAATATAGAGTAAGTACCAATCTAAAATATTAAATCAAAACACCACAAAAAAAAGATTGCCCTGATAAAATTTTAACCTTCACGATACCGATACATATTTTTATTCGAAATACTTATTTATTTATTATAAATAAAACACAATATAGACAAATGGGGTTCGCCGATCTCCGCTTCTCTCAACTGGCGATGATGAAGATAATGATAATGATGATTATAAGGTTGGAGGAAATGAAACCCAAAAGATGTTCAATCCGGGTACGCTACTGCGACATAATCGAGAATGCAATCCCGCCCGCAGAATACTTCATTTTATTTTAGTTACAAACAATACATTCAGTTATTCATATTTTTCCCACAATATTAGAAAGGTATATTTTGTAAGAAAATGAGTCTTTATTTATCGAAATTTATCCCACGTTACGCCGATGAATATACCTCCAAATCACTACTTCGTGCCTTTATAACATCAATTATTTGGCGTTACCTCGGTAACTACTCAATCCTGTGCGATACAGTAAGTATAAGAGTTATGAACACAAAAACAAAACCAAAGAAAAATCATTCACATATTGCATAGAAGAATATTGTAAATTAGTTTTTTTAAATATATGTGTAGATGAACAGAACAGAAAATATATGTGTAGATGAACAAAACGTTGTAAGCCCGGAGAGTGGTTGAGATCGAAATACTCGCAATATTGCATATTATTTTAGCATAGCCAGGATTTGTAGGATTTGACAACTCTAGGGTTGCCTTTTAGTCCTCTGTGATACCTTCCAAGCAGGGGCATCCTTGATATTCTCCTTTGTTTGACGAACTCCTAATATTCCCAGGGTGACTATTGCGGGTCACCAATTTATGGTGGTATATCACACATTACCACCTTATTTTGCATATACAACTTCTGCTGGATTGCTTCACTTGGAATCTTTCATTCAGAAAAAAAGATGTAAGACAGAAGCAAGCCATTACTTACATTTTGAGTGCATTTTAAATACGTTTCAAAATGACATGTTTTTTAATTCGACAATAAACATTATATGGTAAACTGGTCTCACAAAGCGTCTGCTGGTTTGTTATTACTATTAACTTACGTTCAATTAATACAAATTAAGAAAGGATTTGGATTCCTCTATCTGTCGCCGTTTGCCAAGTTCGGTATTATTCCTCTGTGGTTTCCGTCTCTAATTTACGGCTCGCCCGATTCCCTTCGTGCCACTGCCGCAATATGTCGCCATGTGTCCATATCTGTCACAATGCCTAGTTAGCCGCCTAGAACAAACGTTTTTAATGTTACACTAAGTTAATCCTATTTTCAGCACGCAAGCATTTAGCTTAGATTAAAAATAGTAACAATTTTGATGTGACATTTATCCTCCAATAGCTAAAACCGTTCCAAAAAAAAAAATTACCGATAAAATTCCCCCAGGACTGAACGTGAGATGCATAAATTATTATCCTTGTGTCCAAAAAGGCTTATGGGATTTGAGATAGTGGGGAGGGTGATAATATCATGGTGAAACTTCAGTATTGAGCAGTCTGAAAACCTTCTGTGCATTCTGAGTAAAGCCATCTCCCGCCTAATATGAGACGGTTCGAAATCAGCTAGCGCTGGGAGCTACGACAGCGACTGAAACATAAATTAATTATCGCACGCGAATACATATATCGCTCCGGCAAAATTTAAGAATTAAAAAAAAATTAAAAAGGAATAGGATAAAATGAAAATTTAAAATTACATTCAATGAATAATTTTTTTTTACATTAGTACACATTTAAACAGATAACAGAAAGACGGTAGTAACCTTGATTACGTGAAATAATATTATATTAAATGTTTTTTTTTTTAATATTCATAGCTATAACTTAGTTATTTTTATTTTTAGCCTTGTTTTATTAACCACTTATTAAGTAAAAATACATCTACCGGTTACGAAAAATATATTGCATTTTATATTGGTAAAACGAGTCGAAATTTTAACATAAGAGTAAAGGAGCATTTGAGATGTTTAAACAATAGTGGGTTTTCAGAATTTTCTAATCATTTGATAGAAAATGGTCATGGTTTCGATAAAAAATTGGGATTGTCAATTTTGCATGTAAACGGTGTTGGTCATAAATCAAATAATTTGGAATTGTTGGAGGTTAATAAAGCGTGTAAAACTAATCAAAAAATTATAAACAACCTACTAAATTATTACACGGGATACATGTTGCGGGTAGATTTTTTTATTTATTTGACATTTTTACAATTTTTTATAATATGACTTAAGTATTTTACATTTTTAAAATTACATGGTTTTTCTTTCGCTTGCCTCTCCAAAAGAGAGACCAGCTCTTGTGCTTGGAGAGGGAGTTACACTACAATAATTTTATATAATACCTTACATAATCTATTCATTGTCCATTTGTGAACTTCTGAAGTGTTCTGTAATATTGTTTATTTTCCAATTATGTGTTTTTGAAGTGTTCATTTAGTTTCTTTTTAACTCTTTTATATTCTTTATTTCTTTAATTTGTGTAGGGAGGCTATTGAAATTTTTTATCCCTAAATATATAAAATTTTGCTGATAGTGTATATGATATGATAGGGATTTGAATTATTCTTATTCGGATAGGAAGAGATTCTGGTTCAAATTCCTGGTATCCTGGTATGTGAATGTTTCTAAATATGAACTAAATGTATTAATTAGATATTATTGATTTGATAAAATTGATTTAATATGTATATCTTACATATAAAATCAATTTTATAGAAAAATATTGTTGTTGCGTCACCAGGATTTGAACCCGGATCTCTTTCCAAACCGTGGAAGGTGCATTACCAAATATATGTATATTTCTAATCGATGCATCTAATTTGTATAAATAATGATTTTAAATTATGGGGATATAACAAAAGCTCCGAAGTCGTTCAGCGTTAGAGTATGAAATTATAGTTGCTGCATTCTTTTATAAAATTATGCTAATGATATATATTTTTTAAATTTCTACTAGGAAAACTTGTGTATGCCGTTTACGCAATTGTTTTCTAAGAAATAGTAATGCCTACTCTGAATGCCCAGCTTAAGCGTGACTGAATGAGATTATCAGCTCATCGGCGACAAATTGACGCCGTTGCAACTCAAGAGGTGCCAGTTCGTCTACCGCTTTGCGTACCTAATTATAACGACTAACACCGAGGTCGAAGTAATTAGCGATGCAAAAAAATGCATTGTTTGCATTTCTCAACAGAATAGCACACAGTTGTTGTGTGTTGAAGTTCAATCTAAATATTTTTACACGCGATGTTTGATTATGCAATAGAGTTCAAGTTCAAATTCTCGATGCACAATATGATTTTCAGCACAAAATAATAATTAAAACAAATTTTAAATAAATCATGACCTTTTAAATAAATCATAACATTAACCTTCAATTACCGATATTAAGTCTTCAAATTTTATCTGTGTTCATTTTTAATTGTTACTTTTCTCATAATAAACCTTTGAGTACAATCTCATTTTATTAACAAAAAAACATTAACGACACAATTATATTAGTTTATAACATTTATGTAGTTATTAATCAAATAGTCGAGTAGACCGCTAGCCGAAATCGAAAAAATGCTATTGCTAATTAAGCTACGATCATATGAAAAGTCGTAAAATTTTATTTGCATATATTTCCAAATGAGGCATCTATTTTTATTTCCATCAATTTTTTGCTTTTAGTTTTTGACATTAACTTAACTGATTAATTTTACTGTATTTTCGACATATATAAATAAATTAATGATACAAAAACGATTATTTTCCCACCTTTATTGTCGGGTTATACATCTCTGGTATGAATTTATACGTCGTTCGCACGGCTCGGATAAATGTAAATATTGAATGCCTTTTGGCTTCGGTTCAAACCATTCAGCAATATGTGCAGTGACAAGACGGGGTATGGATAAACTCAAACTTGAATTTCACATTTTGCAACACGCTGTGCACTTCGCTATTGCATTTTAAAATTTAAATTTGTGATTTCTGGAAGCAGCTTGCGAACTTCGCTTTTATTATGTGTAATATTCAAATTCAATAACGTTTCATAATATTTTGATATCTACCGAGGGAGCTATGGAGGTACGTTAGGATGATGGTGAATATATCAAAGGGATACGCAGTGACGACGCGCATTCATAATTATTTTGGCCATCATTCGTGTTTGATATCAGGTTGCTAAGTAGCGCCACACACGGCCGACTGTGAGCCGCGTTCTAACTGTTTACTTTAGTATTCACAGGCAATATCATCAGAGCTAATATATTATTACATCTTCAGGATTGATATGCTATTACCACATGGTGGGAAATGTTTTTATCTTTCTCAGGATATCTGGGGTGCATTCCCAAACTTTCAGGGTCTTTGTTCTCCACATTATCCTGGTACCGACACTGATGTATGAAAGTGAGGCCTGGAGCTGGCAAAAAAGGAACGAAAGTAGACTGAATGCAGTGAAAATGAGATCACTAAGATGTATTTGTGGCAAATCTTTTTATGACAGTGTAAATAATGAAGAAACAAGGAAATAATGTAAAGCTGATGTTAGTATAGTGAGTAATATTAAAAAAGGATCACTTAGGTGATTCGGTCATAGAATGAATGAATGAGGATAGAATGGTAAGAAAGATATATGACGCAAGTGTTGATGGCACCAGAAATAGAGGACGTCCGCGGAAGACTTGGCACGACCAGATAAACCAGATAATGGAGGATGGTTCTGTTAGAAGCCTCAACAATCGGCGAGCTTGTATGAGAAGATGAATGAATGAGGATGAGGCGAGAATTGTGTGTCAGTACAGAAGAGTGTGGCGCTCTATCCTCTCTGCCTACCCCTGCGGGAAAACGGCGTGATGGTAAGTAAGTAAGTTATCCAGTTAGATTATCGCGGTCATTCACGTCGATTCTTCACGATTAAAGTTACCATACGTCCCGTTTTGAACGGGACCATCCCGATTTTAGGCACAGCTTCGGGACGCCGAAATGTCCTGTTTTTAGAAAGAGAGCAACTCACGGTGACAAATTCAAAAAAAAGGGATGAAATCTTTAGGATTTGTGTTAAGGACAGCCAAAAACTTTAACTCGCTCCGCTCTCTAACAACTTTATATATGTATATCTATTGTAAGCACGCTGGAATTTATACTAATTAAATAACTCCACTCTGTAGTCTCCCTACTATGGCTCACATATTATAATAATCTAAAGAGTGTAACATAAATTTCTAAGATTCATTCATTTTAAATTGCATATTCCGATTGAAAATATAAATTACGGTAATTTAATGAGTACTTCATTTGAAAAAATTAACCTGGAGAAGAAATGTGAGTGATATAGTGTATCTATATCAAATTATCAATAGCATGTTGGATTACCCTGAGTTTAAAATGGTTTCGTATAAAGTACCAACTCAAACGAGACAATATTAAGTGTTCTTTATAGGTACAGATAGAAATAATTACGCTATTAACTCGCCAATATCGCGGATGCATCGACTTGAACAATCGACAAGTTGAATTTTCTTCGACATTTTTCGTTGCAGGAGCATACCTGAACGGTATAAATATTGTACGTAAATTTAATTTTTTTTTTTTATTGTTATATTTAAAGTATTTTATTGAAATGTTAATTAAAAATGTACTGTTGTATTTAAAAAAAATATATTCTTATGTAAAAACACACAAGAACGTTGATGGAAATAAAATAAATAAAAATTAAAAAAGACATGAAAAATCAAAAAATCCAACAGTACCACCTGGCAGCGCGGCGATGACGACACGCGCAATACATCTCACATACGATTCGGTCAGAAGCCTCCTAGCTCGCCGATCTTTCTTAACGATTAATTATTGTTTTTTTTATCGAAGCGTATTATTGTAGTCAATTTAAATATCTTGTACGTGCATCCTTCATTTTAACAATACCTAAACGCAAGTGCACTTTTAATGTTATCTTACAAACTAAGTACCGATTTATAAAGCAAAGAAGTATTCCATCGGACGTCAGATGTGAAAAGTATCGTACAGAATTTAACGTAGCCCATGGAGTAGATGTCCCGTTTTGAGGATCTTAAAAATCAGTAGATTTCCCGTTTGAGTAAAAAAATATGCGCAACATGTATCTCTATCACCACATCTCAAAGGTCTTCTCTCTCTTGATTTTAGGATCCATAATTCCACACCATATAAAAATATAGAATGCACCAAAGATTATACATTAGTGATGGGTCCACAGTCCAATGAATTCGTTCGATATACTCACAGTTTACTAGTTTAGTAAATACTTATATATTGTAATTATTTTATTCTACATTATTTACATAAATATTTACATAATTAGAGGCAATGTCAACTCAGTTTACATCACCGGAGAGGAAAGGTTAAAGTGTATGCTTCGCGAAGTATCACTCTGCACACTTCGCTTCGCACTTCAGACAATTCATTGAACTATAGTTCAATAACTGTTTAAATAACGATTTAACCACACTTCATTTAACTATATGAAGTGCGAATAGATTTGGACCTGCATTGAGAGTTAGTCAATTAGTGGTTCATTTTGAACGCTTTTAATTGGTGAACGTGCATTTCGTGAAGCGTTCATTACGAAATAAAGTTTAGCCCCTCACTAATGATAATGAATAGTTCGTCTCACTGCCAGTCAACATTATTATAATATTGTTCATACAAATTTATTATAAGAAGTATCCTGACATTCCACATTCCAATGAGCCGGTACTGACATAGTCATACACAAACATTAATTAGCGGTCGCCCTGGGTAGTCATTAACCGATAATCTTATCATATAATCGTCACAATTCTTCACACGTAAGATTTTCAAAGGTGATGATTGAAAAATTTCTATATTTTATTTCATGTATTACTGTAATATATTATATATAGTGTAAACGACTCAATTAGAACCGTTAATTAAAAAAAATAAGAATATCGTGGCCTTTCTATGGTTGCCAAACATTGCTAGCGAACATCACTTAGATCATGTGCGGTACATAGTTTATCGTACTGGATCATAAATCTTTAAATAGAAGAGTGCATATATTATTTGAATTTTATAATGTTAATAGAATCGAAGCGAAAAAATTTAATTTTCATCTCCTCGTGGTTTAAATAAGGGAGAAATGTTCGCACTGGATGCTTCAAAGTTCATTCATTCTTATTCACCCCTAGCTGATAGGCTCGGGGATTCATTCACTTTTCTGTAGTCGTAATCATTAATCAGCCGGTCCTTTGTGAGGCCGGGAAGTGGCGGGAGACCTAAGTGCGAATTGAGAATTAAGACGGATCCACTCTATGAGGCAACCCACGCCCATGGGCACGCGGCCCTTCGAGGGCGAAGTTAAGGTGAGAAAAGTGATTTTATATTACGTTAAAATAAATATATATTTTTTTACATTTAAATGATTTGATAAATGAGTCAAGGAGAAAAAAAAGCACGCGTAAAACGAATCCCAGTAACTAAATTATTTTTTCGATAGATAGATTTTTTCTACTTATTTTTATAATCGTCTCATTTAATTTGTATTAAAAAATACCACAGAACTGTTTTCTGAATTTGTAACTTTACAATAAACATGTGTTTTCGTTAGAGATATTTGTTGTATGTAGTGGCGTGCACTCTATACAATAAAAAAACTGTGCATTACTATTATCATTGCAAAATAAATGTTAATTAATTATTTATTTGATTTGTTATATATTGAGTATGTAAATCTACACAAAAATAATTCAGTTTTCAATGTAGAACTAGCGGAAATTTTTTTAATTGACAAATAAAGCTGTGCTTGTGTTTTTTCGCAAAATCGCAAGTCTCGCATTGGTCTGAATACACGTCTTCGGCTTAATAGACGTGTTGTAAAACACCGCAAATGGGTCTTTGAAGCGGACTTGACTGTATGCATTCCAATTTACTTTAAACGTAGTTATTATTTTATATTATAAAATATTTGAGCTCCTTTAGTTAATAACATGAAAAACTTCCCAAGAATAATAGTAGATAGTTCTAAATAATACATTCAAATTAAATGTATTATTAAGAAAGATATGCGTATAAGATCAATTTTATCGAAAAATGTTATTGTTGCTACCGGGATTCGAACTTGGATCCCTTCCAATCCGGGAAACGTGCATTAACCAATTAATCTAAAGCACACGGTGCATTGACAACAAATTTTCGAACCTATATGTTACACTTTTCAAATTGATACATCTATCGTTCCATTATTTGAAAGCCATTTACTTTATTTTTATCTTTGAGTAATCCGATAGGAGACGCCAGAATTAATAATTCATTTTTATTAAATTTTGGACACATTGATAAAACTTATATATTATTAGGAACACATTATTACTGTGAAGTGTGTGATATTTTAAATACAAATTAAATGTATTAATTAGACAGATATACATATAAAATCAGTTTTATCAAAAAATATTGTTGTTGCCACCAGAATTTTATAGAAATTAATACGTTAATGTCATATTAATTTTGTAGGGCTAAACCTAGTAGATACATTTATATCCACGCTAATGTCATATTAATTTTGTCGGGGTAAACCTAGTAGATACATTTATATCCACGCTAATGTCATATTAATTTTGTAGGGGTAAACCTAGTAGATACATTTGATTTTACTCTCAGGAATCTCTATAAATAAGGCGAAAATATACGTAGATTTTTAATATACGAGGTGGAAAATTAAAAATTAAATCTTACGCAGAATTTTAACTTTTTCACCGCAACTTTGTATGAAAAATTATTAAGGTTAATAAAGTATCAAAGTTAATTAATTAAAGTTATTAAAATACATAAACTATTTTTCATACAACGTTGTGGTTTAAAAAGTTAGAATTCGGCGTAAGATTTAATTTTTAATTTTCTACCTCGTATATTAAAAAATCCACATTTATTTTCACCTTATTTATAGAGGTTCCTGAAAGTAAAATCAAATTTATCTAGGGTTCGTTATTACTTATGCCATCATCTTCATCTTCATTCTCAGTGAGTGAGTGTCATTCGAATGGAACGACTGATGTTTGTAGAATTTGTTTAAGGTGAGTCTGAGGGCCCTAACTCCTCAGATTTTCACACGTGTACATGAATGTTGCAGCGTATATTAATATTACGGAGCGTGCAGGTTGATAAAATGAAACGAGGCTTGGCGTTTATTGTCGAATAACGTACAAATAAATTAAAGTTAAAGTTCGTGACTAGCGAAGCTCACTGGATTTGGTTCCAAGAAGGTGACCAGGGGAGTAGTGATCGCTTTAGTTGACTTCTCGAACCGGTTGTCTACATTTTCGGGCGTTACTAGGCGGCGAGTAATTTTTTTTCTTCATATCATATTTTGCAAGCACATTTGGTATTTTAATATCTGCCTCACTAGGCTTCGCCCGCGCTGAGGTAAAAATTTTACATTTTTAATCAACAATCGTATTATATATAATTAGTTTATCAACTATAAATGAATGATAAAATACGATGCAATATTTTATCTTGAGAAATTTATTACCTACCTGAAGGATAATACATATTTTAACAAACTTAAATAATACAGAACATTTAATTTAACGCACATGCATGCACAGGCTACTCATTCATTGGTGTTGGGTCTGAAGTCTTGACTCTCTATGAGTTCATATTGAAGGGGTGACCATGCTATGTACATACGTTCGGTCTGAGTTTTTTAACAGAATTTTATTACGCCTTTGAACTATCTTTGTTGTATTTAGAGAATTATACATTTTAGGTGCTACAAAAACATACCTTTTTGCCCATATGTAGTGCACATCCTAGGAATTACTAAATTGTTATCCTCTGAGATTCTGGTATTTTTGGCATTTCCATGCAAACCCTAGATGTTCTTATTGATGAATTTGTAGTTATTAATATTTTTTGCGTAGATATAGACAATATCCAGTATCTCTAGGCTATTGAAAAGTATATTAGAGCATATTCTTATTGGTGATTTGAATATTAACTGAGGTCATATTTTTTGTGCTGTAAGTGCAGTTTTTGTAGCCAGGTCTGTGAGCCTCGAGCAGGGCCTCCACATGTACATTATTTATGTCTCATCACTTTTCTTAACATTTCCTGTTTTCGATATATTTGTATATTTCCTCTTCTTTTTTTCCTTATTACCCTTTTCATAACTCATTTCGTCCGTAGGAGCCAGTCATAAAAAATAAATTCGTCGAATTTGCGCTATCTTGACGAAAAGAGGTAAATGTTTATGTGTCTATAACATCTTGGACTACCTTCAAAGTGACACTTTTACTATGCACCTTAGTACATCACCAATCACAATTTGTGACAATCGGGAGTCTCATGTCGCGCGGGTGTCGTTGTTTACGATGTACTTACCAAACTTGCACCATCCCAAAAAACTGATGAAAACTATCTCTTTCGTCCGACGAAATTTTATTAAACTTTTATAGCTCAGTCGAATAACAATGAAATAATAAACGAATATTGTAGTAACATTTTTATATGAAATTGAAAACTGCAATAAATTGTGGATATTCCTTTTCTGAGCGAGACTAATAGCATATTTTATGATATGGAAATATATTTCACATTAAAAATGTTATTTGTACGTTTGGAAGGTGACCGCGATATTAGTTTATGTAGTAATTTAAAGATCTGCATTACTTTGATTAGTTATATTTTCAAAATATTGACCCCCTTAAAAAAATCAATATAAGAACCACCCCCGGTCTTTCTCTCTTGCGGCAACAAAGGGGAGGATTAAATGAGTCCACCTCCTCAAAGGTGTCTAATTCCATTTATCTTACCACTTTTCTATTGTCAGTTTTCCCACACGCGTGCATAAAATCCATCGGACTGTCTATAAATGGCCAATACTTGGCAATGTTCAATTTTCATTCTACAAATATGTATTTGAAATTAATGAAACGTCATACTATTCTGTCCTGACACTCGACTTTCGCCTCGTCAACATTAATACAACTTCTCATGCAAGCTCTTCGATTATCAAATATTCTAATAGGACAATATTCCTGTATATTTGGTTACCTGGTGTCGTATATTTTCGTATTTCACCAGCATTAAGAATAATAATCCTTGCTGAAATAATGAATGTTAAAAATAAAATAAAGCATGTACCTAGTGTTCGCAATAGACAACATTTACCCCATTTCCTGCCGTGACTTCCTGCCAGGTGCACATTCCTTAGAAATCTATCTCTAATTGTATTTTTAAAATAATATTTTACTGGCAAAATCCATTTAATAAATTAAAATCCTCATGCATTCTAAATCTTTGACATCATAACAACACGTGGCCGGAAATCGGGTGGAATCACGCGTCGACAAAAATTATTTATCTCTTAAAACGCATTATTTCGTACTTCTGACGTCATTAGGTAGCTTGGTGACATGTTTAAACCCCCCACCACGTAAAACTTAGGAGGACCAGGGTCAGATTATATAAACGATGCAGGATCACACCATTCATTCTTCAATCCATGACTTTGTAAACAATAAAACAATATTCTTATTAAGTGTAGTTGTAATTTATTTTAGTTACCTATAAGAATTATGATAGAATAAGGCGGCACTGTACATAAAGTGTCGCGCCTAATTAATTTGAAGCATTTAACTTCCAGTAAATTGTTTAGAGGGTTTTTTATCAGAATTTTTTACCCTTCCAATTCATGTATTAATATAAAACACATATGATGTTTATTACAATAAGTAGTTAATAAAAGTGTCAAAGCGATTAGCGCTGATGCACTTGTAGCAGTAGATTTGGCGGTCTAGCCGCATGTAGAGTACTCAGAGTATCGTAGACTCTAAGGAATTGGAAAAAAAAAAACCATTCATTCTTGAGTTCACACCGGAACTGTAAACAGGGTTATTTTTCCCTGGCCGCTTCGGTCAGGGAGATGTTCAAAAGTTGTATTATCTGATGTATCAATTGTACACACATACCTCCGGTATAGATCGCGATCCAAAGTGTACGCTTACGATCTAAATTCCATCAAATTAGAGTCGGTGTCAGAATAAAGTATCTACTACTCCGGTATTTTAAGATCCGAACCAGGATCAACTAACAATATTTAATAATTTTAAATAAAAATAAAACCAAACGTGACGACTGATTGATAAAAATAAATATCCTTTACTATACTGATCTTGAGAGAATAATAATCGTTGTGGTGACACTAAAATATTCATTTTCCATTAACCAAGTAAAATCAGTGTACCATCTCGTTCGAGAACAATTTACTATGGACTAAAACAGATTCCATTATTCAAAAATAATGAGAAGTGCATTTTAAAAATTAGAATAATATATACTCATTAACAGAACTAAAAGAAATCAGTGAAATAAAACACTTACAGAAAAATAAACAATCAAAAGGTGTACAAACTATTGCAAAAATCTATAAAATCCTGTTTTCCAGTAAAATACTACTGTCATCGCAAGTGCAAAACTAAGTACATTCTGCTGCTATTAAATTATCAAATCAGCGTTTTTGGTGTTTCAAAATCAAATACATATAAATATAGAGTCTCTGCAGCCTTCCAGAAAATTAATTATTAGACATTTCGCCCTACCTTTCTCAACAAAAAAAAAAACTCTTTAATCGAGGAAGCCATAATAAAATAATCTAGTTCTAAGTGCCGAACCGAAATCACCTTAGTTTTTGTATAACACTATGCCATTATGTAAAAATTCTCACATCACTACATTGTTTTATGTACCATTTCATAGACTAAAATTATCTAAGCCCCTAGAATATTTGAAAATTATAGCATAAGATATACATGTTTTCATTGTACCACTAAGCCATGTTTCATTTATTGAATCATGCATACACACGGATATAAGTAGAATCCTTATAAAACTTGAGATGAAAAAGTAACGTCTTTACCAATGCTGACTAGCCGAGAAAAGGTAAGATCTCACATGTGAAAGTAAATAAATATTAGAACGCAAAAATTTCTCAGTCACTGGTTATATCATATCTTTCTTACCATTCTCTTTTCACTTAATATACCTTCATTTTGGTCAGAATTCTAAAAGGTATTAATTAAACAAAATGTAGTCAGATCTGTCAAAGAATTTGAATAGAAAACAAGCAGACATACATTCATAACTGTATTAAATTCATAATTGTATTTAATTCATAATTTACATTGTATTATTTCTAAGAAAAAAAGTTTATAAATTGTATTTTGAAAAATAATGGAAGAGTATACTTAAGAATATATATGTAATATTAATGATACGATATTATTATTACTAATTAAGGAGAACACATTCTTATTAAGAAGTTATAATTATTCAGAACGTAGGTCTGTGATATTTTAAATACTAATTGAATGTATTAATTAGAAATAAATACACGTAAAATCAATTTTATCGAATAATATTGTTGTTGCTAACCGATAGAAGACGCTAGAATTAATAAACAAAGTAGATTGCTTTCAAATAATGGAACGATAGATATATTAATTTGAAAATTTGTCGTCGAAAGTACTGTCTGCTGTAGCATAGTTGTTTAATGCACCTTCCCCGTTTTGGAAAGAGATCCAGGTTCGAATCCCGGTAGCAACAACAATATTTTTCGATAAAATTGATTTTACATGTATATCTTTCTAATTAATACATTTAAATAATATTTAAAATATCACAGACTTATGTTCTGAACGTTTTATAATATATGGTACCTAGATACAAAGACGCCGTCTGAATTTAACAGTACTATGCGCAGCCCCTAATATGACATAAATCTCAATAACAGCGAGTTCACCATTTCTTCAAATCCCTTCGATTTACTTCTAATTTCGCCCAAAAATTTTTCTAATTTTATATGACCATTGCGTCTTATAACGCAGTGTTATCTGATATACATATCATTTTTTTACCTTTACCATACCATGATATAAAATACCCGAACGCAGACATGCTGTCAACTCGTGTTACCGTGAATAACAGTTGGAAAAAATGTTTTTATTAGCTTAAATGGCTTTAATGGCACGAATTTACTCTAAATATTGAGCAATTTTGAAAAAATGATTAATAACATAACTTAGAGGATTCTTTAAGTCCTATGCAATGTTCCCTTCTTATCTCTCTTCATTTAATTAGTGAGAAATAGATAATTTATATCTGTATGTGTGTTGTTCTTTTCACTGTGAAAATAGTGTGTGATCTCTGTCTTTCATATCATAAATGATATTTTTACCAAAGTATTAATTTTATAACGGATTTATTGGAAAAAATAATTATTTTTGTATGATTTCCTTTTCATAATTGATTTTTCGCTAGACATTCCTAAGCGCTAATATTTTCTTTAAGATTATCTAAAATATGCATTTACCGAAATATTACAGGTTTAATTATGATTGTAGACCTGTGTTACTGCGTGGCTTGGGAAGGGTTAATAGGTTAATTAGATTATTGCAATATTCATATTATTAGTAAAAAAATTCATATTTATAATGCATATTCATCGAACGATATTGTAATGTACCCAATAGCCTTACACGGTTACGATGAATAACATATTTTATTTGTCGCAGAAGCCAAGGAAATTGAAGCAAAAGAAAATAAATAATCCACACGTAGCTCGAGAACGTTGCGGAAAATTTTTGTATACATATATTGTAATGTACATATTTATATTTGTAGGTATACATTCCATACAAAATCCAGGGAATGAACGGTTGACAACTAGCGTTTAATACCTTTCTGAAAGTTTTGAGCTTTATATAAATCCCCGGGTATTCTATGGAAAGCCTGTATAACACAGTTTGCCGATAACATATCATCCAATGAACAAATTTGTCTCCAACATAATACTTCACCGGGTGAGTCAAAAGACCTGATAACATATTTTTTAAATAACGAATAGCAACTAGCAGTATGACGCTTTCCTAATATTCATGAAGTCGGGAGTTCAATTCTTTAAGCATATCAACATAAAACAATAATAATATATGGACAAAAATCTGTATCGCTAGTCAACATAAAATAAATTAGAACATCTTTCATTTCTATTACGCAAGAGTACGCGGATAACGCGCCAAACAAAGTAAATAATTTATAAAATTTAATTAATTTTGATATTGTAAATAAATTGTGTTTGATATTGTTTGGCTCAAGGACCAACCAGGAAGAACACGACTTACCTGATTTTCTTTGCCTGGATTTTCTCTTAGCTATGGTTACAGAAACTTCAGGAACAAACTTCGATGGTCGTACGAAGCAAGACCACCACTATAGTAATTGTAAATTTTGGCACGCACGGTGAGAAACCGAACACACAACAACAATAGTATCAGTAATTGTACTTCAGATCAGTGAACCGAGCTTATACCAGGACGTTCACACTTCTTGAGAGTTCAAAGTTTCATAGACATTAGGAAGTCGTGCTCTGTGATTTAGAAGGGGAGGGGGAATAGGTATATTTAACATAATGGAGCATCTAGACGCATACACAGCAATCAGCGATCTGTGAAACTGGCAAAAATATTGAACAGATATTATTACATGTGCATTTCATTTGATCCCTACCCACCTCGCTAGATCAGAGTCTGTATCGAGTTGATTTTAATCTTGTATTGTTTATAATAAGTTAATACAACAACCTAATATACAAATACGTGACAATAAACAAGATATATAAAGTAAATAGAAATTATCGTATTTAACAGCGTAAAAGTAAAAATATTTTTTTAAGTCACAGGTTTTCAAGTTCGATTCACCTTATTTTAAACACCTCCACCTCATAATATTCAAGAGTCCGACCTCTCTCGACCCACTTCTATTAGTCACCTGGCTATAAGGTTGATAAATTAATGTTTTTAAAATATTATATAGTCATTATTGATGGTGGAGCACACAGCCAAAAAGGCAAGGGCGGTTCGCCAATCTCCATTTCTCTCAAATGTCGATGATAATGATGACGAGGTCGTAAGAAATAAAACACAAAAATATGTTCTTTCTAGGGACACTGCGGCGAGAGAATCGAAAATGAAATGCCGACCGCAGAATACTTACTTTTATTTCGTTACAAACAATACATATTCTTCATTCATTCATATTTTTCCCACGAGCTTGAACAGATGCCAGCGAGATGTATTTTGTAAAAAAAATGACATTCTCTTTTTGTTAAAATTTATCACATGGTTGCCTGAGGTCCCGCTAATGATTCGCCGTTTTTAAATTTACTGATTTTATATTTTTTATATTAAAAATTACTGTAATAACTGTCTCGTGTCCTTATCACATCACTTTATTGCCGTTACTCTGGTGACCTCTCAATTCTGTGCGATATAGATGGGTTAATTATATCATGTTACAAACCCTAGTACATACACCCCGGTGTAGGCTCTGGCCTCTTCAAGTAGCTGTCACTAATCCTTGTACATTTAAGGTAATAAAAAATAATAATTTAAAATACAATAACATCTAATGATATAAAAAGAAAAAAATATGAAATTTAACTATCATTTTTGTGAACAAAATAGAATACTATTCATTGTTGAGTTTTTGAGCCATTTTTCGGCGTGTCTGTGATCTATATGGCAGATAATACTGATACAATGCGCTAGTGTAGGTGTTATGTTGACGATAAAAATAAAAATAAATAAATAATTAATGGAATTTCGGAATACATTTGGGTTAACTCACAATTAAAAATCTGTGTTCAGCGCTGTCCGGGATTTGGATTAAGACTTAAAATATAACATTTTGCACTGAACCTAAAAAATATGCAATATTTGGTCCAAGAAAATGAGGTATCTAGGGAGTGGGCTGAGGTGAAGTAAACATATTTTTTTCAGTGTCCTAAAGTGCACCTGAGAAAAATTTGAATAGTTTTAGATACTTTTCTTAAATGCGTCACGTATTTTTAATATTTTCTTTAAAAAATCTATTATATCAAATAAATATTTATAAAATGTTAACAAAACAGATTTTTTTTTAGTACCCAATACATTTATTTTCTGTCAACTCAGAATTATTCCCTTACTTCTTTAGTATTCCCGTTTAATCCTCTTACGTCTAAAAGCTTTGTCTTACAAAAAAAAAACATATAGCCTTATTTTTATTTATCGAAATTAATTAAGTAATCTTTGCCTCCATCTACCCGAAGTTTTTCTTAGAATACAAATATGTGTAGTAGATACTGTACATACACGTACGTATGTATTGTTACGAACTACCATTGTAGGTATATGAGTCGATATGAAATAAATTAAATCAAATTTATTAACATTAACGAATTGATAACTTAATTTTATTAAGGAAAACACATTCTTATTGTGAAGTTATAATTATTCAGAACATAGCTCTGTGATATTTTAAATACTAAATTAATGTATTAATTATAAATATATACATATAAAATCAATTTTGTCGTAATATATTGTTTTTGCGTCACCGGGATTCACCGGATAATGGAACGATAGGTGTATTAATTTGAAAAATGTAACATATAGGTTCGAAAATTTGTCAAGAAAAATACTGGCGTTATAGCACAATGGTAGTGCACTTCCCCGGATTGGAAATAGAGATCCAGGTTCGAATCCCCGTGACGCAAAAACAATATTTTTCGACAAAATTGATTTTATATGTATATATTTATAATTAATACATTAATTTAGTATTTAAGATAACTTAATAGTTTTCTTAATACCTGTATTTAATATTTTATTCATTAAAGCAAATGTAAATATTATTTAATTGATTAATTTGATGTTGTTTCTATACGATTGTATCATTATCAAAATAAATGTCCATTGATTAAGAGTTCGGTTAGTTAGGTGAAAGTTTGGTTAGTTAACTGAGATTTAATATTCGCCCGTCCTGATAAAGGTATAGCGGTATCAAAAGTGAGGTTTACTTAAAAAGATAATTGACTAGCTTGACATTTTATGACTTATATTTATGCAGGTTGTATATATATTGTACAGTTATCAGAGCTGATATACAGACTACATAGAATATAAAATATTTAAGTCACGTGTTCCCGATCAATAGTCTTATGAGTTGTGAAGCGTGCAGCTTAACGAAAAGAACATGAAAAGGCTCTCCGAGTATTTGGAAGCGATCTTGTGACAAATACTTGTAACGGTGAAAAGGGTAACCGGCGTACACCATAAATACAACAAAATATATGCACTGAAGTTCAGAAAACCAAGGTGGGCAGGTCATATCGTACGGTCAGAGCATTTAAAGCGGTGTATTTATTTACCCCAAGTGGGCTTTTACAATAATACATTATTAATTAAATGTGTTCGCACAGCATACACAATTATACTGTTTAATTATTTTATAACATGTACAATCATGAAATGTACATTTTGATGTAAGTCGAATACCTACTCCTTGTGCATTTTGTCCTTTCAATAATGTTCTTCACTAAAAAGGTGCGAGTCAACTGAAGGTAAAAACGACGTTCAACTTTAGAGCAAGGTAGGACAGATAGATCCATCTGCCATTATTTTCCTTCCTGAATCCAACTAATCATTATTGTAATCGATACCGTCCACGGGATCTTATTCCCACCAATATACAAATATTGACTACTAATAGAATAAAAAGTATTGAAAAAAGAATGGTTTTAATACCTTAATCAATTAATTACACTATTGTTTTATTCCTTCTGCCTCGGTACCTAATGACTGAGGATTGTATCTTCTGATTTGCAGATCTGAGGGTTGTCAGCAAAAAGTGCGTGAATATTTTTTCACTTGCTTGGCGTCATTTGGCAATGGTTAATATAGCATCAAAAACATTATACGTGTAGGGGTTGTGATTGTTTAATATGATTGATTCGTGATTGTGTCAGAAGGTTTTGTTGATGTGAGACTAAAGCCTATATCTACTAGTTGCACGCGTGTTAGTGTATGTCGCAGTGTGGGATGACCATCGTTGTAACTGGTGCAAGGTATTTAAATGAAAGAGCACTTACAAAAGTTGGCGTTTATTGATGATTGAATATACAGAGGATATACAGAGGCGGTATATAGTTAAATGCGCGAATACGGTTGAACGCTGGAGTGGCTCGCTCGAGATGTCGCTGAAAGAAAGACCAGCGAATAAGTGGTCGGCTAGCTCCTAGGGTAGTATCCGTCACGATGTATATTATCTGCTGGTCGGCTGCTTAGGTTTCGCCCTTATTTGTCCCGTAAGTCCCCATATTTGTCGGGCGCGTGCATGGTCCACCACATTTATTATCTTTGTTTATTAACCACTTAATTGAGTTTAAATACATCTACCGGTTTCGAAAAACTACCATTTTCTTCTTCAGGACGTCATAACTAACTAAAAACATATATTATTGTTTCTTTACCAGAATCTATTTTTAAAAAACAATTATTTTTAAAAAAAATTTAGTACCTAACTCAAATTAAAAAAAAAATTTTAGAACGGGACTCGTAGTTAAATTTAATTGGTTGTTTATAATTTTTTGATTAGTTTTACACGCTTTATTTATCTCCAACGATTCCAAATTATTTAATTTGTGACCAACACCGTTTATATGCAAAATTGACAATCCCAATTTTTTATCAAAACCGTGACCATTTTCTATCAAATAATTAGAACATTCTGAAAACCCATTAACGTTCAAACATCTTAAATACTCCCTTATTCTTATATTAAAATTCCCCGTTTTACCAATATAAAATGCAGCAGAATCCTTGCAACTAAGTTTATAGACACCAGATTGTTAAATTTATCATCTTTGTGTCTTTAGAATTTATGAGTAAATTTCCTATACTATTATTTGTATAAAATGCCGGTCTAATATTTTGTGGTAGGTGTTTAGATATTTGATTCGATAATAAAATAAAGATAATAAATAAAAATATGAATTTTAACAACAAAGTTAATATTGCTAATTTTAAAAGTAAAAAAAGTATCAACTAAACTAAATTTGTTACCGAGCTTATGAAATCTATCTATTAGTGAGTTAATATGATCGTTTATTTTTAAAACACTCACATCAAACAGCCCGGTATTACGAATTCTAACTAAGCTCGAATGACCTAGTACTTCGTGTAGGAATACGGAAAATGACAGATTTTTACCAGACAAGAAATCCCTTGATTTCCCACGTGTGAGGAGATAGGAGGAACAAAATGAGGAAGACCGTATGTATAAATATTGTATATTAGCAGTTTGGGCGACGAAGTTCAGGTAAAGATGCCTGGAGAGTAATCTCGCCGTTGGTTTTAGATCTTAACGACCCGAAGCGCTAATTGAATGAAGTTTTTCAAATTATGTTCTTACGCAACATTAATTGGTCTTTGACAAGGTTAAGAGATTTATTTTTGGTTAATCTCACACAGAAATTTCTACAAATATTCGAGAGTTTTCAGTAAATTTGGCAGAATAGTTTATACTAACGCAATAAGTTAGTAAGTTGAGTAATTAAACAAGAAATTTCGCTAATCGTTTATTTAAATTCACGTTTTTTTATGTGAAATGATATATTGTGGCTTTATTAAGATAGTACTAATGCGCAAGGGGGTGAAAATAAAATATAATATCCATAATAACACCCCAGGAGACGAGAGTATTTATGGTTTTGTGGACATTAAAATACAGAGAAAAATATGTTAAACTCTTACAGCCCGGATACTTCATTTAAATATTTTTTCATGTAGAAAATGTATGCTGATCGTCTTTTTCTTATTGTGCCTTATCTGTTTAACGGACGTTGGCCATCATGTTGGCTACCGCCACTTTATTTACTGCGGCTCGGAAAAGCTCTACAGTACACCGACAAAAGTATTGCATCAGGGACTTCAGATATGTGAGAATGTGGGTCTCTTGGTTGAAAATCCTGCGGAGGGTGTCTATTTGATTTGCCAGTTGGTTTCCTGGATAATATCTGCCGGAAGTGGTGCTCGAGTGGAGAATCAATTACACTATTTTTTTGTGCCCGTCATGTTTTCCGTTAGGGAGTGTTTAATGTACTTCCATAGTGGCCCCTCTGTCCCCCGGCTTTTGTGTTTTCTTACTATATCTTCGTTAATAATGTATTATTATTATTCTGTGCACTGTATATTATACACAATAAAGAATTATATACGGGATCTTAGGAATAATGAGAGGTGTTTTGGTTGGCGTCGTTGTTTGGACGCTTATGCGTTAAAGGTTTGTTGCACGATTGCCGGTTTAGCATTAAAAAATGCCAACCTGGTGGTGAATGAGTAGGACTGATATAGGAACTGTTGCTTATAAACGGTCCTGAGTTAGCTGTTGGTCCCTCCATAGGCATGATAGTTTCCTTCTTCCATCTACAGTGGTGATCCAAGATCTGTTACATCTCTAGATATCGAATTTTTATTATTTTTATTACTTTAAATACTTATTTTCCTAATTTTTCCAAACGATAAAATCTTCCTTTTAAAATTAGCAATATTAACTTTGTGGTTAAAATTCATATTTTTTATTTATTATCTTTGTTTTATTAACCACTTGAATTGAGTTTAAATATATCTACCGGTTTCGAAAAATACCATTTTCTTCTTCAGGATGTCATAACTAACCAAAAATATATAGCATTGTTTCTTCATCAGAATCTATTTTTAAATTTTTTTTTAAAAAAACAATTATTTAAAAAATAAATTTAGTACCTAACTCAAATTGCTGCTCGGTGCCGAACCCGGCAGATGTATTTAAACTCAATTGAAGTGGTTAATAAAACAAAGTAATAAATAAAAAATATTAAAAAAAAAAAGATAAAATCTTCATTCGTAACCCTGTCCAACTAGATTATTTTGAGCATTCTTCTATAGATCCACACCTCAAATGCTTCAAGTTACCTTATGTTTCTTCGATAAGTATCCATGCTTCCATTTTTATAAAATAATAACGATAACACAGCATCTGACTATTCGCATTCGTAATCTGAGGTTGAGATCATGACTGTAAAACATATTTGTCATGCACGAGTTTTCTCAACGCGGCATTTGATTTGAACAATCTTTTTTTTATACCGTTACCTAAGTATCTTTGTATCTTCTCCAATTTCGTTCCAGCAATATTTCATTGTCAGCTGTGCTCTGTTTGCTAATGAACATATATTTTGTTTAAGATGTATAACGCAGATACATTTCAGTAACACGAATAGTTAGAGTACTTTAAAATTCACAACTCTCTTCTCTTTTTGGCTGTTTTTTGATACCTGATACATACAGAGTATCTCTATTAATTTTTAGTCAACGTCAAAAAGACACCTTGGAACAAGGTATTAATTATTTGATATTTTGATAAAAATTAACTTTTTTATATAAGTATTCTGACAATATTTTTCTCTTTAAAACTGTCAACTTTTCTAGCAGTTTAGGAGATAGCAAGAAAACAATGTTATATTTTAGTTGCATTAAAATGTATCTTAAAAACAACTGTTCATTTGTATACAAATAAAATTTATGAGTTTATATTAATAGATTTTAATAATTATTTTATAGAGATAACGTGTGTGAGGTGTGTGACCCAAGGGAAGCGCCTAGGTCACCATTGAAGAGGTTTATCAATGTTTATTTTAATATTCGTAAATATAATATATTTTAGAATTATCTGTAGGGTATATATACATTTCATTTAAGATCTATTTATTCTCTACGAGAGTAGGACTCGTGTATAGAGAATGAGTATAAATGAGATAATTCATGTTTCAGATAGTTTGTGTATATATTTTTTTACTTCAGATACAAATTGATAGTAGTCTTTAATTGTTATAATTGTGATGGGAAGATTTAAAAAAAATTTGATGCCTTGATAAATATAGTGATTTTGGGTTGCGGTACACTTTAGTATTGGAATATCAATTTGGTCTCCAAATCTTGTAGATCGGAATTCGCTTCTAAAATTTAATTGTTTTTTAATTTTGAAAATTTGGATTATTGAATTTTTTTTTGTATATGTCTAT
Source organism: Eubasilissa regina (assembly GCA_022840565.1). NCBI lineage: Eukaryota > Metazoa > Arthropoda > Insecta > Trichoptera > Phryganeidae > Eubasilissa > Eubasilissa regina. The sequence continues at coordinate 7,311,781 of JAINEB010000017.1, forward strand.
TATTTTTGGTACTTTGAAATCTGTGTAAAGTTTTATACTTTTTTTTTTAAGTGTTTTCTAATTGTGATATTGAAGTTTTATATGCTCCTCCCCATCCAATAATAGCGTATTGCAAATGTGACTGTATAAACGCGTAATATATTATTTTCAGATTTGTAAGTGATAAGATGTTTTCGAGTCTTAAAAATATGTAGGCAGTTTTTCGTATTTTGTTTGTAAGATTAGTAATATGTTCTTTCCATTTTAGTTTATTATTTATAATGTTGAATGTTGTATGTTGAATGTTGTATGATTTCAGATCAATTTAGAGGTTATGAATTACATTGTGTCTGTTATGAGGTTGATGTGTATCAGAAGGTGCGAAAGATACACCCCTCTAATATCGGGTTCACATTCAGAGTTATGTATGTCGCGGTGTGTCGCGTATGTGTACCTAGTTGTTCGTGTGGAGTATGACAGAGAGTATATCAATCAGGTAATATAATAATAATAATAATAATACATTTATTAGGTTCACTTTTTACATGCATTATGTACTTACATTGATAAATAATGACTAACGGTCTGACGTATTACTCTTCCAAATTAATATTCATTTAGTATACATTTTCACCAAGTTAATTACTATGAGTGTTGCATCATATTTCAAATATCTGACAAATATACCGAGGGTAAGCATATAAAATTTGGCGAAGTAAATACAACATATCGGTAAGAAAGTAAGACACATATTTGGGTACCCTGCCTGCTACACTAGTAATTTACTGTATTATAGCAAACAGTGTTCCTCCGGTATAACAGTAAGCAAAGTACAATGATCAATGTACAAAAAAAAATATATATATATAGAATTAAATGATAATAAATACACTGAATTTATTACTGAATATATTTTTTTTAAATTTATTTATGAGAAACAAACAGTACAAATATATAATAACTTATGGCATAATTCATAAAATTAAAATAATACCAGTATAGTTTTTTCTTAGCTGGATAATGTAAAAACATCATACAAATTAGTTAACTAAAAAATAGTACGTACATACTATTAAAAAGATAAACAAAAAAGTGTTTTTACACTGCTTAAAGAGGGGAAGATTGGGATTGAAAAAGGATGCAATAAAAATATATGATTTGCTTGATGTATTAGAAAGTATAATATATATTTATACATATTCAGGTACTCATATATATGCATAGGCGTATTGGCATGTTTATACAATTTATGTTAATAGTTATTAAAAAGTTGGCGAAGTTTAATTTTAAAGGGAAGCAATTTATCGTTGAAAATGTCCCAAGTTATTAAAAGAATTTACGATATTATATTTTGATACAGAGTTGGTCATAAAACAATTATTTAATTAATTTGTTCTGCCAATATTTTGATAAAATACATTATTTTAACGCGTTGGATGTGTCGGATAGTTTAAAGTTGTTTGTTCTAATAAATAGGGCGAGTTAACCATTTTGTTTAGATTTTTATAGAAGTAGCATGAATTTTGTGCGTTTCTTCTAATTAAAAGAAGGCTGATTTTATGTAAACACTCGCTTTTTGAGTGATTTTTAATGTGTAAGAGAAGAACGTGAATTTAATATATTGAAAAATTTTGTTGAACATTTTCATACTTTTAAAATTAGCAATATTAACTTAGTGGTTAAAATTAATATATTTTTATTTATTATCTTTGTATTATTAACCACTTAATTGATAATAAATAAAAAAATATGAAAATTTTCAAGTCGGTTGCTGTAGATTGAATAATGGGTATTTTAAACTACCGATCCGAATTCAAGTCGACTGCGTACAAATGAAAAATATAAAATGATAATAGTAAAAAATAAATCAATTATATATTACAATAAGTAAATGTCAGATGATACCTTGTTGTTAAAAGGGCATGAAATGTCAAGCGAGATAGACGTTGAATACAAATTTGACTGCATCCTGTATATTTGTATATTTTGCTATTTCTCACCTCACATCTACCTATCGCTCTATTAGACAGCACCCTTCTTACACCCTCTTAACCTGTCAGCACTAACATTTCCCACCCCCTTGCTCATCCTTGTGCGTTATAGATACCCGCTTCCTAACACACCTTCTTGCGTCACACGCAAGGTTACTTGTGATTTTTTTATTTTAAAACCTTAAATTGAAAAATTAACTTCCCCTTTACAATGTTTGTTTAATAATTATCATCATTGTCATAAACGTGACCTTCCACACTGTTCCATAGGGAATATCGCGTTTACTAATACTTTACCCCCTACTGTTTATATTTCAATTAACAACTGATATAACCCCTCCATGCCCAACTGAATTTATAACTAATCTAAACAACAAATAGTTATAAATTTTACTTGATAATAAGAGGTATGCACTTCTCAAAACTATAGTAGTGAAAAAATAACTTGATATGTGTGCAGTAGAAAACTTAATTATTATAATATTAAAATAAACACTCTTCTTTCACACCGTTTATGCGTAGGATTGATAGATGAAAGCTGCAACCAACGCATTATAGCACAAATTAAATTTATAACAAACACACTTGTGTTGTGTGGAAATTGCTCAATATTTTTAAAAATTTAATAAAAATGCTATTAAAGAAAACACATTCTTATTGTGAAGTTGTAATTATTCAGAAAATAGGTTTGTGATATTTAAAAAAAATACTAATTATAAAGATATACACATAAATTAATTTTATAGAAACATATTGTTATTGCGCTAACGGAACTTTTTCCAATCTGGGGAAGGTGCATTACCAACTACGCTATAGCGCTAGTAACTTTAACGACAAATTTTCGAATTTTCAAATTCTCAAAAGTATTTGAGATTCTGTAAAAACAATGTAGATGGCTTTCAAGTAATGGATCGATTGATGTATTAATTTGAAAAAATGTAACATACAAGTTTGAAAATTTGTCGTCAAAATTACTAGCGCTGTAGCATAGTTAGTAATGCACCTTCCCCGGATAGAAAAAAGAGATCCAGGTTTGAATCCCGGTAGTGCTATAACAATATTTTTCGATAAATTGATTTTATAAGATGCAATAATTAATACATTTAATTAGTATTTAAAATAAAAATGCATTACACATCTTAGACACACGTTTAATACCATTTTTGGAGATAACATACTCGTATTTGTACATTCGAACGTATTTATTATCTAAAAAGATACAAAGTAATTGTAAAACAACGGTCTTATATATAACAATCCACTAGCGAATCAATTAAAAAATGTTTCGATATTTTATAATGCTATTTCTAACGATCTACTTTTTAACATTCGATTCACATCAGAAAACATGTTGAATATTGAACAACTTTCTGAGGTTACACAGCCAAGATAATCTCTTTCTACAAACACTACTAACGTTGATGCCCCTGCAACAGATTATTTTTTCATTGCGAAAAATTAAAATACGATCTCATTCAATAGTTATTATCTTGTCTTATTCATGCGTCTTAATACATCTTCATTTGTCCTAGATATAAAACAAATGTGTATGTTGAGACTTGCCCAATATTTCCATGCTAACAACAACTCACCCCAAGTAATAAATCATGGTTACAACACAAGACAATGAACAAACATCTACACACCAGTTCCGAGAGCAATAACGACATTTTATCAATGTTTCTACATGTTCTTAGCTCCGAAACTGTACAACACACTCAACACCAACTGGAAATCGTTCATTTGTAATAAGATTACACAAATATGGACCCAATATATGGTCCAATTGGGTAGAGATCAATCGGAAGCATCGCTGTCCAATATTCCAAAATAATCGTAATACAATACCTATACTAATAATTCACTAATTTTACAACACTCTTACTACATTCATATATATACATTCCTGTTGAATCTTTATCTTTTTTGAATTAAATAAAACCACAACAGCACGAAATAAACTGACTACTTTAACACAGATGGCAGTCTAGCGAAGTAGCCAGGACAATGCTGTATATATCAGAGGTGGAGTCTACTCCATCCACACAATAAACTACGAGAGTATTATACTTAATTGCAATATAATTGTATGCTATGTTTATCACGTCATTATCATTTTATATTCACCTCAATTTCAACAAAAACATAAATGTCAATAATGTGCAATAAATAGATAATTTAATTAGTAATGTGGTCAACCCAGGCCTTATCAGTAGCCTTATACTGGTAAAGTAATATTTATCTTATATTCTCCCCCAGCGCGAAAATGATAACACCGGTCCTTGAAGTTACACAAATTATTTTGTTTGCTCACAGCGTGATCTAAAATCAGAGGAAATATTGGTGAGGACTGGCGTCTAGTCGTCCCTAATCAAAGGTTACTCACCCCTCCTCTTCTAACAAAATGCACACCCGATTTAAAAAAATATCTCTATTTTTTTTATTTTTCAATAACTGCGAACTAAACGTTAAAACTTCGTTAACGAGAATGCGAAAATAAATTGTCACATGATGGACTGAACAAAACTATTACGGCAGGTATTATGGATATCCACGGCAACTTGGTCACTTATATGGCTTCGTCCTATTTAGGTTGGAGCCGTCGTAAAACTGGAGTATGGTTATAAAATTTGCTTGTAAAATATTATATACTTTAATCTATTTATAAATTAATAAAAACTAAAAGTTATAAAAATAATCAAAGTTTTTTTTTAAGTTTAGATGAGTGATATTTAACAGTGGATGTAAAATATCATCTTAATCTATTAATTTATTATGTTATTTGCAATATTTTTCAATGCATAGAATATTTATTTTTAAAATCTTTACTTACTTACCATCACACCGTTTCTCCGCAAGGATAGGCAGAAAGGATAGAGCGCCACACTTTCTGTCCTGACACATAATTCTCACCTCATCCACATTCATACATCTTCTCATACAAGCTCGCCGATTGTTGAGGCTTCTAACAGAACCATCCTCCATTATCCGGTTTACTTGGTCGTACCAAGTCTTCCGCGGACGTCCCCTATTTCTGGTGCCATCAGCACTTGCGTCATATATCTTTCTTACCATACTCTCCTCATTCTTCCGTTCCATATGACCAAACCACCTAAGTGATCCTTTCTTAATCGTACTCACTATACTAACATTAGCTTGACGTTCTTCACTTATTTCTTCATTATTTACTCTGTCATAAATTATAAGATATTGGAAAGACATATGCACTGGAAGTAGGCACTCGACTTGCATCAATATGTATATTATTATTTGTGAACATGATTTTTTGAATTTATATGTGTATGCTTGCGATGTCAATGGCATTGTAGTGAAGCAAGGTCGTGTTCCCAATAGCCCGCTGGTCCTTGGCTTATACCACAGAGAGATTTGTTAGAGAGGCAATCAGCTTGGAAAGGCGAGTCGAGTTTCCCGTTTTGTGTTCTACCAAGAATCCGGAAAATAGATTTTCAGTTCTATATTTCCTTTCCACCCTCTATTAGATATTTTCGTTCTATTAAAAATAAAATTTATGTGTAAGAAAGTTACTCGTATCATTACAAGCTGTAGAAAACTTGCTGTAGTGATGTGTGGTACGTCTTCCGTAGATAACGAATCATTATATTGGAATAATGCACCATCTGACATTTAACATTTTAAAAAATATATTTCTTCGGTGGAATTTGGTTCATAGCCACGAGCTGAAAATTTTATAAAAATTACTAACTTACCATTACGCCAGAAAGGATAGAGCACCACACAATTTTCTCCTGATAACCAATAATTGCCTCATACACATCTCATGCAAGTTCGTCAATTATTAATCAAGACTATATTTCAGTATCTAGTTTTTATCTGGTCATGCCAAGTTTTGCGCCGTTGTATTTTATCTCTGATGCCATCAAGGCTTGCATCAATATCTTACTTACTAGTCTCTCTTCATTCATTCGTTCCATACATTTAAACCACCTAAGCGATCATTTTAAGATCAGCACTAAGGTCAGCTTTATATTCTCTCCTATTTTATTTATTTTTTACACCATCTTAAATGAATTTGTCACATATGCGCTTAAGTGAATATAAAAATGACGCTGTATAATACAGAATAATACATTTTAAATTGCTGATTTCGGCCACGTTAAGTAGTATAACGCATACATTTAATTTGTATTCAAATTAATATTATAATTTTGTTTTCTTGTTGTCTTCTAAACTTTAACATGTTCTAAAAAAAATAATTATCAGAACACAAAAAATATATTTTGATCAAAATGTCAGATGTTTCTATAAAGGTCATGGATGATCTGTAAAGATCGACGAGGACGTCCTGAAAATTCTGGAGGAACAAAATCCCATTGTAGCTAGCAGAGAAGCTTGGATTTGGTCATTCAACTATTCATGGACACCTGCGTGCCATTGGAAAAGTCAGCAAATTGGGTCAATAGATTCCTCAGAAACTTTCAGAGTTTAATCGCGTGCAGAGAGTGAATGTGTGCTCTTCTTTACTGTCACGTTTCAGGAATGAACATTTTTGGAAACGATGTCCCACCCACCATATTCGCCGGACATGATAAATAATTTATTCCGCAGTCTTAAAAATCATTTGGATGGAAAATATATGAATTCTGTAGATCAGGTCAGAACATTACTGCAGGAGTATTTTTCATCCCGGACAAATGAATTTTGGAAGACGGGTCTTGCAAGTCTACCAGAAGATGGAAAACCATTGTAGGAAATGAAGGAGAGTATTTCAAATTTAAAAATAAGCTTGTTTATTTTAATTTTGATGAATAAAAGATGTATAAAAATACCGCATTATTTGTGGGATGACCTAATATAATTCAATGCATTTCTATACTCTACAAAATCCTGCACCAATTTTTGCGTAAATTACCCTTTAGTACCTTGCACAAAAAATGGTAATCTCATCAAAATTGTCCGGACTAAATATACCTTTTGATAGAGGTTGAGTTGAATACTGTGAGTACGAACGAATATATTTAGAATTTTAAATATTCTAAGTTCAGATAAATGGTAAATTTTCAGTTTCTTTTCTGACTTTTTATATTAATCAGTTAGTGATTATTTCTTTAATTTTAGATTGCGGATATGCTCTTATTTTTGGATATCTTACCTGTAATTAAAAAACATTAAAAACAAGTTCTGTAAATGACACCCCTATGTAAGGTTTACCAAAACGAATGACGAGCGTGTGCGTACATTTTCTAAAAAGTAATTGAAAAAAATTTTAAAAAGTAAAAAAGTAATAACCCGTTCACACGGATCGTCTCTGTGCTTCTTCTTCCCGGCTGGGGAGTAATTAAGAAGAAACTTAGACGTACCTAACAACGTAGTTGCCACGTTTCACGTTCATGGTCGTAGTTAAAATAAATCTATTCGGTTCCTCGAGTGGGTTAAGTGTGTTGCCATTTTTCAAACCAAGTGTTATTATTTTCCCCAGACAGATGGCGTTACGTTGCTTGTACAATATTTTTCTTAATACTGAAAAGTGAAGGTTTTCCTTGTAGAATAATTCACACGCGAAACAGCCTTTAAACATGTTAATGTTATAATTGTTTTGTAGACATCCAAATTTCGTATCAGAATTTGATTAAACTATTCTGAAAAATTGACCTGGCAAGTTAATCTTTTTAAATTTTAAATTTAAAAAACTTTAAAAAATCATAACTTCGTCGACATTGGACATAATACAAAAAACTTTCACACATACTTATCAAGTTTTTTTCTTAAATATATTTTTAAAACATGAAAAAATTAATTATATATTTAATAATAGAATCAGGTTATTACTAAAGTTTTCATTACGTTCTTGTAAAAATAAAAAGATTTTTCCGATATTAAATTTATAATATTTCTCAAACGTTGTTTCGATATATTTCTAGATAATATTCGGTACATAGTAAATTGTTTGATATATCTTTAATCTTATAAAAGTGTTTACTTGATATTATTATTATATGATATGATAAATGAATCTTGTAAAGTAAAGCCTAACTGTCACATATGAAAACATGAATGGTAAATTCGCACTTTCCACTGGGAAGTGTCTAATTAATTTATACGATATAGTTGTCGGAGTTTTTTTTAATGTCATTAATGTTATGTCATGTTAAAAGTGTTAATTATCCAAATTTTTAAAATTGAAAATAGATTAAATATTAGAAACAACTTCCAATCAACAAGATTTAGAGACCAAATTGACATCCAAAACTTAAATATACCGAAACCCAAAACGACTATATTTATCACGGCTTCAAATTCAATAATAATCTAGATATGTTACAGACAATTATAAATGTATACAGACTAGCAGACACATAATTTATATACTCTCTTATATACTTCTTTTCTATACATGAGTCTCGACTCTCATAGAGAAGAAGAAAATGTAAAAAGATACAGATATATATATATATATATATATATATATATATATATATATATATATATATATATATATATATATATATATATATATCTGTATCTTTTTACATTTTTTCTTCTCTGTGAGTCTTTAATTATATATATAATAATAGATATCTCACAAAGACGATGCTATTTTTTATTATATTTAATGATCTGTCTTCGGCCAGATTAAGTGATCATGTTATATAAAATATAACGTTCACCATTATCACCCATCAATCTCCATATCTATCAAATTTTTGAAAGTTGTATATGTGGACTCACTTCGAGTACCACCACACTATCGCCATCTATGGAGTAAATCTAATAACTCATTTCTCTGAAACAGCATATGTGTCACAATAAGAATCTATTTTTTTTTTTAAATTTATTTAAAGGAATATTCTTTATCTGTAAAATGTTTTTAACACATTATACTAGAAAACGTCTGAAAAATCAATTTTTTTCTTTTTTATATATTTTCTTATACAATATTGTGTTCTTGGACATTTTAAAATATTGCTAGTATATATAATTACTGATTATGTTTAAAAATGTATTATATCTCATATCTTCTAATAAAAAATAACAATAATATTTCTTATCATCGTACTAGTTCGGTTTAGCGCTAAGAGACTCGTCTAGTGACCAATTGGTCGGGAATTTGAGCCCATAGACATAGAATTAGATGAAACAATAGATGAATTACAATATTACGGCCCGAAAACACAAAACCAAAAATAGGTCCCCTGGTAATAATAAAATGGGCAGATGGACTGGTTCACACTAAGCATCTTTTGTGAAAACCCTTTTTTAAAGATGTTCCAACCATTATTTCTAAAATCGCCCAGCCCTGTCTGGCCTCATAAATATTGGTCTTTGCTCACAGAGTCGTAAAATAAAGAGCTACAGTAAAAAAAAAAAATCCAATTCTCTGGAACGTATATAAGTACTGAAAGGAGATATCCTGTAATCCCGAAAATCCACTGAACAAAAAAAAAAAAGGACGTAATATAATATAACTCTTTCCAAATATAATTAATAACTTAATAAATAATATAAGCGAGTTAATACGCAAAATTATACTCATCACGCGAATCCATACGCGTGATAATACGCATTATTAATATCATATGTTATATTTTTAAGATTAGCAAAATCAACTTTGTGGTTAAAATCCGTTATTTTAAATTTTTAACATTGTTTTATAACCACATAATGAATTAAAATACATCAACCGGTTTCAAAAAATATAATTTCCTTCTTCGGCATGTCATTAACTAATCAAAAACATATGTTATTATTTCAGATTATATTACTTACTTACTTACTTACTTACCATCACGCCGTTTCCCCGTGGGGGTAGGCAGAGAGGATAGAGCGCCACACTCTTCTGTCCTGACACACAATTCTCGCCTCATCCACATTCATACATCTTGTCATACAAGCTCGCCGATTGTTGAGGCTTCTAACAGAACCATCCTCCATTATCTGGTTTACTTGGTCATGCCAAGTCTTCCGCGGACGTCCTCTATTTCTGGTTCCATCAACACTTGCGTCATATATCTTTCTTACCATTCTCTCCTCATTCATCCTTTCCATATGACCAAACCACCTAAGTGATCCTATATTAAATAAACAATAACATATGTTTTAGATTAGTTAATGACGTAGATGTATTTTAATTTATTAAGTGGTTAATAAAACAAAGTTAATAATTAAAAATAATCATATGTTGTAAACAAAATAATTCTATCATACCTATATGGACAGCAGCTCATAGCTCAAAACCACCTTAGGTCGACAACCTTAAAGCCTACCCCGATCCCATTTACTAATCCCTATGTCAAATCTGGTCAGCAATTAAGTATTATTAATACATTAATAGTATTTTAGTTTTTATGTGTCTTTTGATTACGATCTTTTACTATGTGAGTTTATCTATATATCGCAAATTACATGCGAGGGTAGGCAGATTGTAACAGTTATTTATCAAAAACCCTACGTATTGTTAATTCTGAATTTATTAAAGTATGCTTATAACAGATTATTGCAATATACTGGTTAACCCTTCCCAAACCATGCAGTTACACAGGTCTACCATCATAATTAAACCTGTAATATTTCGATAAATACATGCCAAATAAAATTCATATTTTATATAATCTTAAAGAAAATATTAGCCTTAGGAATGACTAGTGGAAAACCAATTATGAAAAGAGAATCGTACAAAAACAATTATTAATACGAAAATTAATACGTTGGTAAATATACAATTTGTGATATGAAAGACAGAGATCCCATACTATTTTCACAGTGAAAAGAACAACAAACATAGAAATATAATTGTCTCATACTCACTAATTAAATAAAGAGAGATAATAAAGAAGTACATATTGTATAGGACTTAATGAGTGCTCTAAATTATGTTATTAATCATTTTTTCAAAATTGAATGCTCAATATTTAGAGTAAATTTGTGCCGTTGAAGCCATTTAAACTAATAAAATCATTTGTTCTAACTGTTATTTACGGTAACACGAGTTGACAGCATGGCTGCGTTCGGGTATTTTATATCATGGTATAGTAAAGGTTAAAGTGGCGCTATGGAATCTGAAGTTTATAGTGAATATCTCTCGCACAGGTGCGACCACTGCTGCTTCCTTCGAGCGTGCTTTGCCTGACAATCCATAGATGAATGAGATCCATACCATTATAATTTTTTTAAAAAGCGTGTCTCAAGATACATTTTACATACATTTTTGATATTAATTAATATTGTACTTGTTTGTTTTTATCTCATTTAATTTCATATTTTGTTCCTATTTCTAAAATGTTTCGAGTCCCTTTTCTGTTTCGGTGACTGCTTATTAGTTGAAATTTGGTCCGTTGAATATTACTAGCGTAGCTGCTAAAGTGATGGAATTAGTATTGAATGCGATAAGGTTCTCAACAGACTTAATTAATTGTATCATCAATTACGTTTAAGGATTTGACCATCAGCACATTCTACATTCACCAAATAGCTGTGCAAATTATAGAATCACAAATTCAAGATAGTTAAGTAAAGGGTAGTAAAGGGTAGTAAAGGGTGTGTTAGAAATCACGAGAAGTATTTCTGATTTTATTTTTTCTATAAAAATAGCATTGCAGACTAAAGATTGAGAGCAATATCCCTCGTAGAAATATTCAAATGAATATTCTTAGTGACGTCCCGAAGTAAATTTCAGAATGCCGCCCCAACTATTATTAAAAATGTGATACCGATCCTCTTTAATTTAATTATAATTGAAAAAATTTACCATGTATTTTTTAAATGCACGATGCCCTTTGTGATGACCCGAGCAATTTCTTGTGCTTTAAATTTCTTTTCGAGTTTTTTTTTTGTACGAGACTGTAATTTAAATATTTATATTTGATATAATATTTACATTCCGCCGCCAATTTTCCGCCTTTAGGTATCGTCTTACCTGACTATACCCACGAGACGTTCCTGATTCCTATTATATATCAGGAGGTATTATACATTATTTTTTGAACACACTACAATTAGTATTATTACATTATATATACTATTTTTTTTTTTAATTAACTTTACTTCCACTATCCAATCCGAAGGAAACTAGGAGTAATAGACCTTAGAATACTTTTAAGTGCTAAAATTTAATACCAAATTCGCTCAACGAACTTTCTTATTTTGTGCTCCGCGAATATTTAACTAATTGCCACTAGACCTTAAAGAATCTAAAATGATTAACGACTTCTAACCATAAATAATAAAGTGGTTTCTCGATGTGGGTAGAAAGCAAAATTAATCTTATTTGTCATTTGTGCTAACCTAACTACCTACACATTTTTGTCTCCAACTATTGTATATTACAGACATTAATATTTTATAACTTCAGATTGTACTTTTTTCACATAACTTTTTATAACTTACTTAACATTATACTTACTTATTTCTAAACAATTACAACTTTTAAAAACTGTACAGGTTATTGCTTTAGAACAGCCCACGCCTAGTAAAGTAATTACCTTTATTTTTTCATATGTACTATTTATGCTACAAAAAAAACAAATGCTTTATATATCTCAGAAACGTGTATCATACCACCACTGCACAGAATTTTTTTCACTTCACAGAAACTTCAAATTTTATTTTTTTAACTGACAATGGTAAGCTTGTTGGTTCTATGGTTAAGACACTCGCCTAGTGGTCTTGTGGTCAGAGCTTCGAGCCTCATTCCTAGAATCTAGCATGTTAGTCCTATTTTCATAGCACAAGCGTTTATTTTAGTTTGAAAATAGTAAAAATAATAATGTGATATCTCTATTTTTATAATTGTGGGGTCCGTGAGTTGCATGTAAATATGTATGTGTGTATGTGTACCGAGGTCGCGGGCCGTGAAGTATTAGAGATCTGTGTATGTAAGCGAATTGTTATAAGTAAACGCGCGTAGTAGGCGCGTCTTTTTCTGCTCTGTTGCGATATAGTTGAGATCATATCTTATATTACTGTAAGTTTTATATTGTATATTGCATGTCAGAATAAATCCTTGTAATTATCGCATACATAAGAGTTTCTGTCATCGAACTATAGTACCATACTATGTTCTTCAGCCAGTCAATATAGGACAGCTAATACTACATATACGTTACATAAATTATAAAATATTTATAAAAAAATATGCTAGATCTCTCTTTTGACAGTGACTCTTAAATTGGCATTTTGTCAATGTCAAATCGTTTAAAAACAAGTTTCAATAATGCATAAATTGAAATAGATTTACTTAGGCAGGTGTCATCTTGTTGAAACTCATACATTGTGAAGAAGGAAGAGAAGGAGAATCGTATTTTTCTGCCAAAAAATCGGATTTGTCTTAATTTAAAAATTACCTCCTGATATACAATAAGTTTCAACGTACTTTCTACAATTATAAGTCGTATCTCGAATCATATTTACTGAATATATACAAAACATTTATTCATGTTTTTTTTCTCTTTTCGCAAGTAATATTTCATTTTATTTAATATTTCGTAAGAAAATTAGCGTACCGTATAGATCAACAAACCTCAAGTTTTAATAAAATCTCTTTCCAAAGTTAACCAGTAATTTGCCTATAGTTTATAAAACCAATACCGACAACTACGTAATTTTGTTGATCTTTGGGGTATTATAAATTAACTTTTGAACATTACGTATGTATTAGTAATTTTATATGAGATATCATCCAAAGGCTCATAATGGATTATGAAGAACAATTTATTTGATATACAAAATAAAAATAAAAATTTTCACTCAATGTATTGTACAAACACGCATTATGTTACGTTCATTTACATATTTATTGTACTATTAGTGAATCCCAACTATGCAATCTTCTTTTTCTTGTGTCCTATCCGTTCAACGGACGTTGGCTATCACGCTAGTTATCATCAATTTAACTTTGTAATGTTTTTCGAATTAAATATATGCAAAATATGACTATTGACAATATTGACTTATCTATGTGGTTGAATTATTATTATTATTGTACGTGTTGAAGAGACGATTAACATAGAATGTATTGTATAATTTAAATTCGACGAACATAATGTGTATTGCATAAGTCCAATGGTCGTTGAATTCAATCTATCCAATAGATACACTTTAGGATGTATAATAATAAGTTAACGACATAGATACATCTCTTCAATAGTCATGCTTTCACTGAGTCGGTCACTATACGACTATTTTAACATGATTCACAGGCATACTCATACACTCAAACATATCCCCACATATGCACACACACTTAAGCAATAAAAATATAACACAAAATATACCATATATAATACTATATATAGGTATATAAGAACATTAAAATCTTGTATTCTTCATTAATAAATCGATAAGGTAGGAAAAATACTGGCGTTATAGCACAATGGTAGTGCACTTCCCCGGGTTGGAAATAGAGATCCAGGTTCGAATCCCGGTGACGCAAAAGCAATATTTTTCGACAAAATTGATTTTATATATATATTTATAATTAATACATTAATTTAGTATTTAAAATATCACAGACCTATGTTCTGAATAATTATAACTTCACAATAAGAATGTGTTTTCCTTAATAATATTTATTTTTTAAGTAAACTAAAATTTGCAGTACAACTATTTTATTAAAATATTTTTACGATATTTGGCAATATGTATGTTTTTGATACGAGCAGTAAACTTTTTTTCATAATGAATGTAAAAAATTGAACGATATTATTAAACGATTAAGGTTTTTACAGAGTTTATATGTAGTTCGCTAATATTTGCTACTATCAGTTTGTTTTGTAAGTTCATAAATAGGATTAGTCAGATTTGGGGAATTCCCCAACACAACGACCAAAAGACCCTTTCCCCCTTCAGCGCCCCACCCCAACACCTGAATAAGACGCCACCCAAATGTATTTATGTTAATGAGAGGGACTGCACCTGTTGAAACTAAAGTCGAAACTAAAATGAAACTCGGCTGTGCGTGTAGTACAAAGTTCAGATTATTTAAAAAATAATAATAATCTTGTGTTTTAATGCAAATTATTGTTTTGGAATATTTTGGTTACCGCTGGGATTCGAACCGGGAACAATTCCAATCCGGGGAAATGCGCTGACCATCACACCATGTAAACCTAGTAACATCTACTATTTTTTTAGATCTATGATACAAAATATTATATCTTTCTAATTGATACATTTAATTTGTATTAAAATACAACAAAACAATGTTCTGAAAAATTGCAACTTCACAATAATAATACGTGTCCTTAAAAATACTCTTGTTTTTTTTTCGTTTTTCGTGTCTCACATTATTTAATTTATATTTTATTATTAATCTTAAATTACATAACCGTATCTACTTATCTCAAAATTGACATTATTCTTTTTTCCTTTTGCGTTATGAGGTCATTCATATGCATTTCGACATTGAATGGTATTCGACTAATTAAATATTTATCATCTGCATACATCAATGAGATATCTGAGCTGTTATTAATCGCTATTTGATGTTTACTTATCGCGTCTTTATAACTCCAGGATTAGACTAAAGATCAGAGATGATGGTGGATCTCTTTGTCTAAGGCCACTGCTAATTTCGGAGGGATTTCGATATTTTGTTGAATATTTCGATATTTTTCGACCCACTCTGTTGTGAGACCCAGCGTTACAGGGATTTACGAGTACAGTCCATTTTTTGGAATTCCTAGTTAACTAGTATTTTAATTAGTTGTATAACCTCTTAATTGAGTAATATGACTTCTGAAAGTTAAAGAAAACGCGTTATTAAATTAATTATTGTTAATTTTTCCATTATTGTTAAATGAGTAATCATCAGATATGAATATCTATAATTGGAAAAACAATGTGTATAATATATACATTTTTTTTTTAATTCAAAGCAAACACTTCGGTGTTCATTTTATTTTATAAACTACTGTGAGTTATTTATGTTCAACAGGATTCTGAAAAATACTTTTTTCTTCATCAGAATGAAAAACCAACTAAAATAATATGTTAAAATGTTCTTATTTTTTCATTTTCAATTAAAAAGATAAATCTAGTACATAACTTAAATTTTTAAGATGATGAAAAATGTGTGTGATTTAATTATACAAAATTATAGGACAGGACTTGTGGGTAAATTTTATTAATTTTACACATTATACTTATATATAAGGATTCTAAATTATTTAATTTAATACTAATATTATTTATATGTAAAACAGACAATACCAAATTTTTATTTTCTAATAAATGATTCGAAAATTATTAGTATTTAAACATCTTAAATGCTCTTTGACTCTTATGTTAAAATTTAGACTTGTTTTTTTAAATAAAGAAAGAAATACAATATCTACACTTTAAACCGGAATTATTAAATTTATCATCTTTGAATTAATTAATTAATTAGAAGTTTTCCTATATTATTATTTGTATAAAATTCCAGTATAATGTATGGTAAAACAAGTTAAAATAATATATTACTATTTTTATATAGCTTACAGATAAAACATAAAAATGATGATGTAGGATTTTATTCATAAATAAATTCTCGTATCAAATATCTAAACACCTAATACCAAACCCGATGTAATATAATACATGTTTGTACCCATTATTTTACAGTACTGTAATAAACTATATACTATATTACAAAATTTAATGTATTGCTGTCCATCGTTGTTTCCTACACAATGCTTAGACCTTAACCAAATTTTACAAAAGTTACTACAGTGGAATCCGCTTATTATAATCACTATGGGACCCTGTAACTTTTCATAACAATAACCGGCTGAAAACATTAAGCAGAAGGTAAAAAAATATTATTGAATACAATTTATTAAAAAATAATACTATTAAGGAGAACATATTATTATTTTGAAGTTGTAATTATTCAGAACATAGGTCTGTGATATTTTAAATATTAATTAAATATATTAACTAGAGAGATATACGTATATAATCAATTAAATCGAAAAATATATTGTTGTACTTTTAAAATTAGCAATATTAACTTGGTGGTTAAGATTCATATTTTTTTTATTTATTATCTTAGTTTAATAACCACAATTGAGTTTAAAAAACATCTACCGGTTTCGGAAAACACCTTTTCCTTCTTCAGGATATGTCAAAACTAACTAAAAATATAGCATTGTTTTTCTATTTATCCAGAATCTATTTTTAAATTTTTAAAAACAACAATTATTTAAAAAGTAAATTTAGTACCTAACTCAAATTGCTGCTCAATACAAATTTAGTCGAATAATTTTTAGGAAAATATTTTAGAATAGGACTCGTAGTTAAATTTAGTTGGCTGTTTAGAATTATTCGATTAAATTATTCGACTAAATTTGTATTGAGCAGCAATTTGAGTTAGGTACTAAATTTACTTTTGAAATAATTGTTGTTTTTAAAAATTTAAAAATAGATTCTGGATAAATAGAAAAACAATGCTATATTTTTAGTTAGTTTTGACATATCCTGAAGAAGGAAAAGGTGTTTTCCGAAACCGGTAGATGTTTTTTAAACTCAATTGTGGTTATTAAACTAAGATAATAAATAAAAAAAATATATATTGTTGTTGCTACCGGGATTCTAATCTGGATCTTTTTCTAATCCGAGTTGATAGATGGCTTTCAAAAAATGGAACAGTTGATACAATAATTTTTAAAATGTAACATATAGGTTGTAGCATAGTTGCGCCATCGGGATTCGAACCTGGATCTCTTTCCTAACCGGGAAAGGTGCATTATCCAACTATGCTACAGTGACAATATTTTTAGCGACAAATTTTCGAATTTTCGATATTAATACATTTAATCGTTCCATTATTTGAAACAGCCATCTACCTTATTTTTACAGAATCTCAAATCTGATATCAGACGCCAGAATTATCAATTCATTGTTATT
Organism: Eubasilissa regina; assembly: GCA_022840565.1. Taxonomy (NCBI): domain Eukaryota; kingdom Metazoa; phylum Arthropoda; class Insecta; order Trichoptera; family Phryganeidae; genus Eubasilissa; species Eubasilissa regina. The sequence goes on from JAINEB010000017.1 coordinate 7,329,612, forward strand.
AAATTTAAGACACATTGATACAACTTTATTATTAGGAGAACACATTCTTATTGTGAAGTTGTAATTATTCAGAGCATACGGTCTGTGACATTAATCCCGGTGTCGTAACAAAATATTTTTTTGATAAAATTGATTTAATATGTATATCTCTCTAATTAATATATTTAATTAGTATTTAAAATATCACACACCTATGTTCTGAATAATTACAACTTCACAATGAGAATGTGTTCTAACAGTTAAATAAATTTTATGTTTTGGGACCGACTGATAATGATAACAATAACCGATTGACAATATTTTCCGTGATTATAATATCCGGATTCCACTGTATTTAAGACCCTGCACAAAACAAAGCAACACGTCCTCCCAACCTGATTGAATCAAATGTTGCATACATCGTTACTCTTAGCGCAAAATAAATTATCTATCCCCTCCACCATCACTTTGATGTAAATCTCAATTCTGAACCATAGGGGTAATGTACCTTTAGTTTTAAATAAATACATAATAAAACACAGACCATTTTTTTTTTAAATAAATGGGTTATACGCTTAATTCTTCTCTGAAGGCTTATCAAGGGATGTTTTCCAATACTGTTACACGTTACTGTTTATTATTAAAGATACACAGTTTCTCGATATCTCTCTCAATTATCATTAAACATGAAGATAATACGATCAGGTAATGTGCATCGATTTCTGTGGTGCACTGTTCTGCATTCTAATAACGTACAATAATTCCGGATAGCGGTTCTGACCCAGATAAGAGCAATTGTATAACACGTACTCGTATTAGTCTGCTCCGCCTTGTATGTACAAGCTTTCAAAGTTCTCGCATAAGTAGTGTATTTAATAATATAAAGTAAGATCTAACGGAAAAGTTAGATAACGACTCATTTTTTTTCAACGAGTACTGTCTAAATTATCTGTTTAAAGAACTCGCTGCAAAGGCGTACCCTTTTCAAATAGATCAAATAACAACAGTCAGGCTGGATGGAATCTGTTTTATTTAAATACTAATGCTTAAAACCCATCCTATGACACTGAGTTAGCATCGTTTTTTTCTGAATTTTCTACTATATTAATCAAAAACCACAAAAAAAAATTTATAACGATGGTTTTGAAACATTATATACTGTGAAATTTATAATTTTGTAAAATATAACTCATAATAGTTTTAAAAAATAATATTCTTATTATTATTTGCCAATCTTGCATTATTATACTCGTATAAATATAAATATCTTACATAATCAGTAGGTATTTATAAATTTTGTCTATTTTTATAAATGTGAAGGTGTGTGTGTGTGTTGAAGTTATTCAAACTATGATTTACTCAAGATTGTGTCAGAAGGTTAAAATCCTATGAGACCGAAGCTCCTAACTTTCTATTATCTCGCGCATGTTGGTTATGTGTCGCAATATATGGTGTCTGAAAAAAAAATACTACAGCAGGGTATATAAATGAAAGAGCACTTGAATTAATACAATTTTAAATGCGCGGTTGAATTCTGGAGTGGCTCGTTGGAGATACTGGTGATAGGACGGCCTACGGAGAAGTGAAGTTCGTTGCTTGAGCAGTAACCGTCTCTGGTGCTAATGATTATTTGCTGGAGCTCATTGATCATTCTAGTTCGGACCCTAATGGTTAATAGGTTGGTAGAGTCACCACATATGTAACAATATTAATAAACAAATGAGCATTTTCTAATCCCGAGATCATCAAAATAGTGTAGTTTTGGCTTGGAATTAGATTCATTTGACATGAAGTAGTATTATTAAATATAATTAATTGTCGCCAGTGAAGATTTTATTATTTTGATAGTATTATTTTGGTATTACTATTTTTACTACTACTACTATTACCATTTTTTATTGTGAAATTTATATGAACTGTGTTCAAATTCTGAAACTGTGCACGGTACGGATATATCGTCTAGTATATAATAAATGTTTTTAGTATACCGCTTAGCGGATGCGCAAATCACGGGAATAAAGCTTCTCTCATTGCAATAAAATACTGTAAAAGGATTAGTTTATTTCAGTTAGCTTTATATAAAGTAACTTTTGCGTAACTCTTATCTCCAGGAGGTAAAAAGTTAAACTTTAACGCACATGTTTCTTTTTTATACATTTTTGATTGTAATTTAAAGTTACCTTTCCATCGTTGAAGTTAATTATTTCACTTTTATATTCAATGAAATTTATGTGTTACAAATACCCGATACGGTGCCAGGTAAAACAGTTTTCTCAAACGTAAGCTAAACATCACGCAATATTTCATTAAAAAAATATATGTACATCTTTTACGACTTTTTATTTATTTTATTAACTTATAGAATTTAATACCATAAAAAGTGAAGGGATGATAACCTACTATCAATTAATACTGATAAAAGATACTTTCTCCGATTCGCTATTCAACAGAAAGATAACACTGAAATTAATATTAAAATTCACTCCAAAGCCTGTATTCAAGAAAAAGACTGTATCAAGTAAAGTATCCAAGAATCATAATAGATAACAAACTCAAATGGAAAGAACATATTACTAATCTTACAAATTATGGAAAATTGCCTACATATTTTTAAGACTCAGAAACGTTGTATCACTTACAAATCTGAAAATAATATATTACGCGTTTGTACAGTCACATTTGGAGTACGGTATTATTGGATGGGGAGGAGCATATAAAAACTTCAATATCACAATTAGAAATCACTCTAGAAAATGATAATAAAAATTATTCTAAAAAAAAAGTCTATCCAAGTATATAACCCTTCATAGATTTCTAAGTACCAAAAATAACAGACATACAAAAAAATCAATAATTCCAACTTTCTAAATTAAAAATCAGTTAAATATTAGAAGCGAATTCCAATATACAAGGTTTAGAAACCAAATTGATATTCCAAAACTAAAATATATCGCAACCTAAAATCACTGCATTTATTTATTTATTTAATTTATTTGTAGCTATATAATACAATGTTAAAACAATCTCTCCATCGTAATTAGAAAAATTACAGACTACTATAAATTTGTATCTGAAGTAAAAAAATATGTACACAGACTAACTGAGACATAAATTCCGGTATACACTCTTTCTCTATATACGAGTCTAACTCTCGTAGAGAATAAATAAATGTTTAAAAATATATATATGTATATTTATCCTACTGATTATTTTTAAAACGTATTATATATTATAATAAAAAATAAAAGAATAAAAAACATTTAAAATATAGAAATGCAGAAGACTTGTGTTTTTGTGAACTACGTATTAACAAAAATATCATCCGTATTTAGACACCCTGTAGAATAAACTCTATGAGCATTTAAACAAATAAGTTCTCTTCACGACGAATTATATCTACTATTTACTTATGTTTTGTAAACTCCATATACCTGAATTAAAATCTATTTTATTTAACTATGGCGCGAGTTAAAGGGTAGATTAGATTCCGTTGGACGCCACCATAGAGGCAATATTGAGAATACCCAAGTTCAGATTGGGTCAATTAAGGATAGCTATATGTAGGTAGGCAGGTTGATAATCAAAACGGGTACTCACTTGGTAACTCGAAATTTATTTAATAGTTTAAAATTAAATTTGAAGTAGTTATTGTCGTAAATTAGGACGAAGTTAATTATTTCCACGCTATGGCGTGTGCTGTCGGTGTCGACCAAAAAGGGAATTTTGCCTGCTCCAAGTCAGATACACCTGCGTACAGTATCTCTCGTGGTGATATCATTTACCACCCTCAAGTATTTATTACCATGCACATTACATTTACTATTTATAGTAAATTTATAGTAAAATAATTACTGTTTTTCACCACAAATATTATATTGTAAATCAAATTAATTCGTTAAAAAAAAACGTTAATTCAAAGTAACACTTTGTACCGTTGAATTGAAAATAAAATAGAAAAACAACCATGGCGTACCTTTCAAGCTCCCAAGAATATATAATCAAATTGAAAATAAAATTAGAAATTTAACTCACATAAAGACTTTTAAAAAGGATATTTCAAATTGGTTATTGCAATTAGGAAGAGCAGATGCAGAGAGTAAACTCTTTTATATAATGAAATAATTTGTATAACTACTTTTGTGCGTTTTGGTCTTGTATATTTACATCTACCTTATATATGCTTACATTATTGGTATTGTTATTTTATTTTTTTTCTCTTCTCTCTTTTTTTGTTAATTTTTTTATATTTTATATATATACATTTTTTTTTTTTGTTTTCTCTCCTTAAATATTTTCACATTATATGCTATGTATATATTCGATCTTACTGTGTTTTGCCTTCGATGAGTTTTGGTTTTATAAAATATTATATATATAATTTGCCCAAAAACAGGCTAGCCTAGTTGGGTAATGTATTTAAATGTGTGTGTGTAAAGATGTAAATATGATATATTTCTGTTAAAATCAAAATAAAGTTCAAAACATCTTAAAAAAATATATATATATAGGGTCTTTTAATAGGGACGCTCAAAATTTGTTAGGTTATAGCAGCCACGTTGTTAAAGTGACATCTGTCAAATTTATTGTCAATTGTTAAGTAGTATACGGCAAATCACCACGGAAGGTTGAACAACGTGTGAAAATCATCAAATTTTGAGGGCAATTTGACAATCGATTTGAGGGCACGGTTATCTGGCGCGACGGTGACGTGAACTGGCCATAGAGATCGTGCAATTTAACGCCTTTAGACTTCTTCCTTTGAGGCTATCTTAAATCGCAAGTCTTTACGAATAAGCCGCAAACAATTGATCCCCTCAAAGTCAACATAACAAACGCCATCCAGCAAATTTAGCCAGATTTATGCGATAAAGTCATAGAAAATTGGACCTCCCAAATATGCCACCGAGCAAAGCCGCAGCGGATATTCGAACAACGTTATATTTCACACTTAATGCCATAAAATATTCTTTCAAATGAAAGAAAAATTGAGTGAATATCTCACATACAACCTGTTTAACTTACATTTTAAAATTGAGCGTCCTCGTTGAAAGACCCTTTATATTTCTTTCCCCTTAGAAATAACAATTGTATTAGTGTGAGAAATATCATACCTAAGTAATATGCACATTGTAACATGGTATTGATACCACAAAGCACTTTAATTGATCAGTGATTAATTGAAATTAGTTAAAAACACGGTATTCACAAAAAATATATCTGTTAACTTTTTAAATGTATTATTTTTTATAACATTACCAACATTTGTCTTAGTCGATACGTTTGTTGGTTTTTTCATTGTTATAAATATGTATATGACTACGTACTTACACAATAAAAGTCATATATTAAAAATAAATATTCCTAAAAGTATTATAGGTATGTTCCAATAAATCATTTTTGCTCCGTACATAAATATATTTCTATCACATATTCGCAGCGATGGAAATCATGAAATATATATCGCAAAAAAAACCGATGTACATGAAAATTTGAACTCTGTATGTGTTGTGTGTTTTATTTCCTAGTAGTTTTTCGGCACCATGTATATATTTAATATAAAAAAATATATATATTACAAATTTTTGAGACGGGCTGTTAAACAAATAATACAATAGTTCTTTGTTAAATAAAAACTGATTTACAGGCCTTGTTATAGGCGTTTACCTAATTTATAATTGTGATGTCTTTGAGATCGAATATATGTGAATGTGTGTCAGATCGCTCGTACCGCCGGGGCGGGATGTATATGTGTGTAAGTGTGAGCGGGGATAAAAGGGTAACACGCGCGAGGCGTGGTCTCTTTTGCGTTACCGTTTGGCTCCGAGATTAGTTATATTATACTATAGTATATTATAATAATGTAATAATTATTATAATTGGCACATAAGAGTTTCTTCTCTTGGACCACCAACAATCTACTACGAGATCTACAATTTGAGACGTACTTATCATGCAAGTACGTAATAATAGTAATTGTTTATAATAAATTTTCTATTTATTTTCTTTACATTTTTGAAAAATATTCACATATATATTACATTTTCACAATAATAATAAACATAGTCATTAATTTATTCGTTATATTATGACATTATTAGTTTGTCACCATTTATTTTATCATAAATACATTTGTCCACATAGACTACCAAACATATAGACATGAACTAAAGTGAATTCCTTGTTTCAATATTTTTAATTTGGTGTTACTCTCGTGATCAATTCGGGACCACTTTTTTAAAAATATATGATTCAATTGGAACGAAATTTTAAACGCTGACAAAATAATATGCATTAATGTAAAAAATACATTTTGTTTACACAAAGATTTAATTTTCGAAGAGTAAATACTTTTACTGTTACATAAATGTGTCATAAACTATCGGATTTATATTTCCACAAATAATGTGTGCAGAATGCCCCTCGTCCCGCAACTAATGTTCCGAACCCTTCTCCAATATGTATACTTTATTTGATGTCTATTCGTTTACTGGTCTGTGTTTGTCCACAATATCTCGTACACAGAGTGGAATACGATAATTTTCAAATTTCAAACACTAACAACTGACTATGTATGTATATAAAAGTCATCTGCGGTATGAAGTTGTTTTGCAGTCACTGTCATAAGCAGATGTGGATGTTGCTGAAAATACCTGACAATTCACACTTTACACTACCACAGTCATAACAATTTGGACGTGCATTATTACCACACGTTCGTAACTGGCATTATTGTTGCAATTTATTGTTCATCTAATTTATTTACCGCTATTACAATTTATTTCTGCTTATTATTTATATACGGCGCAGAGACCTTTAACATATAGCTTTTTAGTTCCTATATATTATTTTTATTTTAATTTTTTAAATAAAACTACACCCACAAAATGTCTCGCTAGACATTTCTCTGCAGGTACAGTGATATCAATTTTATTACATTTAATATAATCAAGATATAACAACTAACCATTCATAGTTTAAACAATTCATTTCATGCTTACAGGTAAGACATGTTATTATCGATAAGTGATTTTTATAATCTTTTTTTTCAAATTGTGAGAAAGCGTACTCTTTTGTAAAAACTCAGGTAGTTTATTTTTTAGTGTTGAAACGTAGTAGTGTAGTCAGATTAGCTACACCTCTCGTATTTCCGTGTGAAGCCACCCTATTTAGAGCACCGTTGTTATAATTTTTATTTATTAAAAGGAACAGTGTACAAGAATAACGTTTACGAAAGAATATAACAATTTTAGATTATGCCTCTGTTTAAATGCTTCCAGGTTTACAATTTTTTTCACTATGGCTATTTTTATTTTTATTTAATTTGATAAGTAACTACAGTTACCATGTCGATGTATGGTAGAATGATTTATACTCGTTACAGTATAAATCAAACCTCCAACAATTAAATTATTTATTTATTTGTTTTTAACCACTTTTATGAGTTAATTAAATACAGGTGTATTTAATTAAAAGTAATAAATAATTCAATATTAAAATGAATAACCACAATGTAAGGTTTACGTTAAATATTAACAATAGTTGAATTTCAGTTATCAATCATCGTTACAATAAACGCAATCACAATCAAAATAACGGTTTAAGTAACTGCTTAAACAGTTATTTAACATCACTACACTGGACATATTCTTCACATTTATGCAGGAGAGGTATGATACATGTGTTTAAGACAAATATTTTTTTAAAACGCTAAATACTGTATTAGCCCGAATATAAGACGATACCGATTATAAGACGAGTACCATTTTTTACCGAAAAAAGTTCATTTTTTGAGTCCCTGATTATAAGACGATATGCAATTTCTCGAAAAAAAAAAATTTTTTTTTACCTTTGAAATTGGCAAAATTAACTTTTTGGTTAAAATTCATTATTTTTATTTGTTATCTTTGTTTTATTAACCGCTTTTTGAGTTAAAACACATTAACCGGTTTCGAAAAATATCATTTTCTTCTTCGGGATGTTATGAACTAATCAAAAACATATGTTATTGTTTCTTTAACAGAATCTATTTCGAAAAAAAAATTATTATTTAAAAAATAAATTTAGCACCTAACTTAAATTGTTACTCGATACAAAATTATTAGAATAATTTTTAGGAAAAAAATTTAGAATGGGACTTATAATTCAATTTAGTTAGTTGTTTATTATTTTTTGAATAGTTTTACACGCTTTATTTATCTCCGACGATTCTAAATTATTTAATTTTTGACCAACACTGTTTACATGCAAAATTGATTAGTTATTGACATCTTAAAGAAGAAAATGATATTTTTCGAATCTGGTAGATGCATTTTAACTAAATAAGTGGTTTATATATAACATAGTAATTTTTTTTACTATGAATTAAAGATTTTAAATATCTGTAAAAATTCGCAATGGTAGTCCTTTTTAATCACCAAATATTTCACTGGTAGCATCATCTTCATGATCACTTTCATCACTGATCACATCTTCTGGTTCACGTCATCTTCCATACACAAAATATCATCCTCCGTGCCATCCATGGTTACCATCCATCTAAATGTTACATTTCCTACACCATGGTGTATGAAATGTAACACTTTTTAAACCCATCAATTATGCTTCTTGTGTCAATTTAGGTAGATAAAGTAGGCTTCTTGATTTTTCCGGTTGATCATTTGCAAGCAACGAATTTCGTATAATTGTTTTTTTAATATATTTTAAAAGGTCTATTGACCACGACATCCGAAAATTACAAAATATCACGATATCACAAAATTCCCGATGATGGAATAGTCCGAATATAAGACGACTCTTGATTTTTAATGATATTTCGAGGAAAATAAACCTCGTCTTATGTCTAACATTCGGGTCAATACGGTAAATTCTATTTCTCTTCTGTACATGTGTTACGGATACCCGGCGAAGTGTACTATGAAGGGGATGTCAAGGGATGTATGATGCTCCGCTGTGACCGTGTTCATCGACTTCCGAGTCCCACGAGGCCGTTGAAGAAGTGAAATCCTACTTATCATCCCTGTTGTGTTTGTTTCGCAAGTAAAGTACTATATGTTAACCCCGTTGGCAGAAAGTCTGAAGATATTACCGGTCTAGTGGTAAAGTATTGTGCACCCGCTAGACTCCCTAGACCTTGTTAGTAACTTTATCTAATTTCGAAACAAACTTTTGTTCAAAACTCTGTTAGTTGTGCGCGGTAAGTGGACAAATGATAATGTTCTCATATATAATAATTTAATCATGTTAAAATAATTCTCGAGCAACCTATGTCGCTTTTTGTCAGTTATCTGCCATGTGGTAAGGTTTAATTTTAGATCAAGCCTGAACCTTACCGCATGGCCGTTATTTGTAATATATTAATAAAGAAATGAATTATTAATACAAATTAAATTAATCTATTAGAAAGATATTTACGGGAAAAAAATTATCGTAAAAATATTTGTTTGCTACCGTGATTCGAACCTGGACTTTTTTGTATCCGTGGAAGCGCGTTACCATTTTGGCTATGTCAACTGATTATCAAATATTTTTTTACAGATAATTTTTTTCTGTATATCTTTCTAATTGATTAAATTAATTTGTATTAAAAATACCACAAAATAATATTTTGAAATTGTAACTTCAGAATAAAATTGTATATTCATTAAAAAAAAATTATTGTTTTAAATGTGAAAATATTCAAATACAATAATATACATAGGCTTAATTATGATAATTAAATTATACATTTAAAACTATTATCAGGTAGATTTCGTGTATGTTTAAAAGGAAATTATATTTCTTGTTTTATGGTAGGTATCCTGTAGGTACTCTGCCATTTCTCACGAATTATTAAACACCAGTGGCGTGCAGTCAGTACTTTGAAATAAGCGGTACTTAAGTGAAATTTCTATGAAATAAATTTAAATAAAATTAATATCTGTCTCTTGATAGGTCTAGCATAAATATTATTATATTATTCAGATTATAGTATATCGTAATCTATTGTCAGATATATATTTAATTTCTTTGTATTTCACAAAATATACAGTTTAACACATACAGCTTATTTCAATATACTGTCTACCATTTTAAAACAAGGAGGGTCAGGCTGAGTAAGGACCTTAGCTGAGATATTTATAAGATTAATTCTTCTAAAGGTTTGATCGAAAATTGTAAAAAAACTATCAGAATTATCGCTCTTATAAAAACCGTTATATCCCATATAATATCAATTTAATGGAGATGACTTTCCTAAATTTTTAACAACGTGATAACCTGCATATTGTTTCGTAGGATTCTGGCCCCGGTGGATTGTACGCCAGGGCATACGCCACCGGTTAGGCTCAATTTGTGGGTGTGTGTGTGTGGTGTCGGAATGGCTGACTCGGATGGATGGAAATGGTCTCAAACAATAACACCAGATTCAACACATTATTTACACTTTAATTCCCTCTCCAAGCACAAGAACTAGTCTCTTTTTTGGAGAGATAAGCGTTTCAAAAAATATGTAATTTTAGTTTTGTAAAATACTCAAGTAACTCATATAGTATAAAAAATTGTAAATATTTCAAAATAATAAAAAAATATTAAAAAATACATGAAATATAACAAACCCGACATTTTAAGCACAAGAATAGTCTTAGGAATTTTTTTTCTTTTAGTTGAACTTTACTCTTAGTGAGAACACAAAATGTTACCAATTTAGCACACATCGATTTATATCCAATTTGCCACGGGGTGACCAGACTGCCCTGGGGTGTTGTCGCAGCCTTGGACCAGACCACCACGCTCCCGTACAAAAAATGATCTCTTCCAGACGGTTACCCTGATGCCATTTTGTCACAGCGGAGTCCGTCGAGCCCATCCGTCAGCCATTCCGCTGGTTGTAGCGGAGTCTCCTCTAATCCAGCAGATGGATCAGGGTCATTTTTAATCTCTGAATCCACCGCGGAAAAGTACCCTCGTTTGCACTTTCCGACCGTTCGTGCGGAAGTCTCTCTCGTCAACAAACACCACTCGCCATCCAATTCGTCACCTTCTCACCAATTCGTAACCTTCTCACCAATCAGACACCGTGTCCCTCGGGATTGGCATGGTAGATTGCTGTTGGCGCCGCACTCAAATTCAAATATCACAATATATTTTGAAGAAAAAAATATGAAATTGCTTTTTACGTGAAATACCCCAAAAACATAATTCATGAAATGTGCAGGTCCGTTATTTCATTCATGAATTAGGAAAAATATCTGCCGAATGCGTGAATTGGAAAGTGAATAGAATTCCTCAATTATTTCGCATTACTAATATACCATGTTGATATGAATACGAACGTAATATTTTTATAAACAAAACCAATATGAATAACTTAACTTAACTTTTAACTTTGACGGTTAAATTAAGTAAATTATTATAGTCTATATTATAAAGAATAATTTATATGATGACAGCTCTTTTCTCAAATGCGCACGTATCATTGCGAATCACACCAGAAGAGATTCAAAACAAAACTTTAATGACGTCATATTATAGTTAGTTCTAGACTTTTTCGGCACTGTTAATGAAAAAAACATCACTGTAGTTAATAATTGATTTATTTTTATATAATTAAATAGCTTTTGGTTTAGTTTCAAAAACACCACCGGATAGAGTTACTTTCTATTTTTGCTTAATGCATGAAATAAGCAAAAAATTCATACATTAGTTCCATATATACGAGCATATTAATCCACTAACATTGAAATGTTATAATGCTAAAATGTAGCATCCTAACACATTTAAAAAAATATTATTCTTTGCAATACAGCATTAATTTTTTTTGTAGTAATGATAACAATAACGTCACATTGTATTCAACATAAAATTTTAAGGAAGGGTGGTTTCGAGGTCTTGAAATTTTCAGTAAATTGAGTCATCCTCAGTAATAAGTAGTATTTCTATGCAAATAAATAATAATAATAAAAACCATATGTCAAATTATTGTAATGTTTTTAAATGTTTTTTTTTTTTTTAATATTATGAAACTAATTTATAAAATAAATATACTACCTGACTAAAATTATTATGATGATGAAAAATATGAAAATTGACTTAATGATTCGAATTTATTGTTAATATTTTTATGTAGGACTTATATAGGATGATAGTTTGGTTAATATTTGGACTCATATAAGATGATATTTACTGGTTTGGTTAGTTTACTTATTTCTAATGATTTTAAATGATTAAATTAAAAACTAACATTATTTACATTTCGAAAATTCGAAAATTTTTATTTTCTATTAATTAATGATTCTAAAATTCTGAAAAATCGTGATTATTCAAACATCTTAAATATTCTTTGACTCTTATGTTAAAAATTTTCAATATATAAAAACTAAGTTCATAAATACCGGAGTTGATAAATTTATCGTCTTTATCTTTGGATATTTGATTCGAAAATTTATTTATGAATATAAATCTACGCCAATAATCATTATTTTTGTATTTATTTCTAATACAAAAAATGACTAGTAATATTTTTTTTCTTTTTATTTTTTAAAATCATAGTGTTTAAAAACATTAATGAAATATTTATTTTTAAAATGAAAAATCACAATGTGTTTGCATTAATTATAATATTAAATATAATATAATAATTTTTTTAATATTTTTTCTTTTTTTCAGATTGCAGTGGAACATCTAAAAACAAATATATTATTTTAGCCTAGTTCTTAATAATCTAAAGTAATAAAAGTAATTACTAAATATTTGTAGGTAATAATATATTATTGTATTTAACATAGTATTATGAATCATATATTAATAAGAATATTAATAAATCATTAGTAGTGGATTAAAATAAATACTAGTTTAGTGCTTATAAAATATTTGTGCATACAATTAATTAGATGTTGATTAAAGATGTTATTATTATTAGATATTAAATCCTATGTCATTAATAGTCGTCTAGAGAAACGACGTTTTCCGATATTTTCCTTGACATTGTGTGACATACAAATTAGTTTCTAATTAATGAGTTGTATCCAACAAAGGACCTTTGACTGAATTAAAATCAATTACCCAAACTTGTTTGTAAAAACGATTAATCAAACGGCAATTTACAATGGCGTGCCCTTTCCGACGGGCGTCCTCTCAGCAGCAGATGACTAACGGAACTCCTGAAAGGCCCAAAACCAATCCTGCCAAGTTTGAGGGTCTGCAGTCCAGACAGAGCTCCTTTCACATGTTAGAAGAACACGGAGAGGATCTAAATACACTTAACCTCAAACATCTGAGTGCCGCTCTGCAAATTCTCACTTGTCCCAAGGTAAGACAATTAAATTTTTTTTAAATGTTTTCATGAATCGTTAAATTTAATACATTTATTTAACAAAAATTTATAAAAACAATAATAGTAATAAAGAAGAAAGAGAAGAAAAATAAAAACATAGTAAAAGCCTTACATTATATTAAAATATTTATGAAAAAATGAATCGTGCAACTTGTGATGGTCTCAAATTAGCTCTTATGATCTATTAGTTATAAACATTTTTTTTTTTGTATTTTGGTAGTGTTATATTCCATACATCAGCGACATTTGCGTACTACATATCTAAGTTTTAAAATCTATATAATGAAGAATTAAACTGATCAACCGTCCCAGTACTATTACAGTAATATGGTAAAAAATTCTAGTATTTCTGGCAGCCTACATAAAAGTTGATTAGCCGCAATATATCAATCAATTTTATGATGCAAATTTGTATATTGACATACTAAATCAAAAATAATTGTTTTTTCACTCAACTTTAATAAATTCGTTAAACATAAAAAAGAAACATAATTCAAATATTGTTCTCGTAGTATATTTAGTTTATAATTAACAAATTTAATCTCAAATCTATTGTATACTCTTTCATTTGTTTGAGAATGCGCATTGTATAAAGAAGTATATGCCACTCTAAATACATATGCTAGTATTTTTAAAGCCTTCTTAAATTATTATAAAATAAAATTTTATTAAAATGAGGTACAATACTAAGTTATTTCGGAAACTGTTACTGACAGATGAGTTATTTAAAATGTAAATAACTGAATTTATTTATTTATTTAACTGTTCATAATTGACAATTTATTTATTTATTTATACATTATTGACATACATATTTTTGTTGTAACAGAGGTTATAATATAACATTATAATATAACATGATAAACATAAGGTATAATTATATTGCAATTAAATACTCGTAGTTTATTGTGTGGAATGGAGTAGATATATTCAGCGTTGTCCTGGCTACTTCGCTAGACTGAAGTCTATGTTAAAGTAGCTAGTTTATTTCGTGCTATTTTAGTGTTATTTAAAGTAGAGATTCGACAGAAATAAAAATAGAGATAAAAAGAAAAAGAAAAAAAAAATAATGGCGCAACTAAAACAAATTGGGCACGAATGTAAATGAAATGGTCCAGGGAGCAGATAGCTCCGGTCCGGTGGGCCGATGGTTCCGATTTTTTGTATTTCTTGACCATTAACTATGAAACAATTTCTAGATATTTTGTTTGAAAATTTTTGTGATGCACAGTATATAGAAATGACTACTGGAAATTTAAAACTAGGATTAGAGAGAATAAACTCAGTAGAAGAATAAATAAACAGTTTCAAAAAAGATAATTATTATTTTTATCTCACTGATGTTAACAAATTCGTAAAGTTGTCACCTTGAGAAACCTTAAAAATTAACAAATAATTAATATTGTCAACGGAATAATAGCACCCTGTAAATCGTCTTTACAAACGATGTTCCTTATTTTGACTCCTACCACCCCACTCCCCCAAATCACCACTACCTCCACCTAACAACACCTAATTACTGTACTTGTATATTTTTAGATAGTTTAGACAACGCTTGTAAATGACACGGACGTGCCGAAACCGGTAGCGATAATGAATAATCTACACTGATTAAACTTTTCAAGCAAAACGACGGTTTCGATCTTAATTTTAATTTTACGAAATATAATATTAAAATATGTCCTTAACTTCTCGTCAAATAGATTCCAAATAATCACTAACTTTTATTGAATCATGCAATATACCATTTGTTTTACTAAATTATTGAAAATTATTCTAAATCACGACTATGTGGGACCGGAAAAATTAGTGGCGGAAGGCTGGAAGTTTTTGTTTATTTTTAATATAGAAAGACATATTACGCTAATGATAATTATTCATTATATAATTATTTATTTTTTATTTATTATCTTAGTTTTATTAACCACAATTGAGTTTAAAAAACATCTACCGGTTTCGGAAAACACTTTTCCTTCTTCAGGATGTCATAACTAACTAAAAATATAGTATTGTTTCTTCACTAGAATCTATTTTTAAAATTTTTTAAAAAACAATTATTTAAAAAAAAATTATTTAAAAAAATAAATTTAGTACCTAACTCAAATTACTGCTCAATACAAATTTAGTCAAATAATTTTTAGGAAAAAATTTTAGAATAGGACTCGTAGTTAAATTTAGTATTGAGCAGTAATTTGAGTTAGGTACTAAATTTATTTTTTTAATTATTATTATTTTTTTTTAAATAATTGTTTTTTAAAAAATTTTAAAAATAGATTCTAGTGAAGAAACAATACTATATTTTTAGTTAGTTACGACATCCTGAAGAAGGAAAAGTGTTTTCCGAAACCGGTAGATGGTTTTTAAACTCAATTGTGGTTAATAAAACTAAGTTAATAAATAAAAAAATATGAATTTTAACCACCAAGTTAATATTGCTAATTTTAAAAGTATCATTATATAATTATTCAACTTATTGCGTAAGAAAGAAAAATATTTTTGTAGACACATTTTTTATTGTACGGTTAAATTTTCAAATAAATCTTGCAACTGACTTCAGTCAACTTAAGTAGTTATACACTTACTCTGTCATCATAATCAAATGTATGTTCTTTTGATGTATCTGCTACAAGCATTCATAAACTTTAAATATCAACCCACACAAAACACTTTTTCATAACCGCATTTCCAAATTCACACAGTACTTTAATTTATTTCTTCACGTCTTCACGAGCTTAAAGCTCCGCTGCTGTAGTTATCTGCTGCCAGTCCATTTAAGCAATTGGGCAGATGTGAGTGGGAGGATTTCCGTCATCCAACGAATAGTCCGCACCTCGCTCAGAGCGATTTTGATCTATTTCCTAAGCGTAAAGAGTTCATGGTTTTGTAGGAAAACGTTTTCGAGATTATAACGAATTGTAGCTTGCATTGGTCAAATAGACTGACGGTTGACTGAGCTTATTATAAAGCTCGTGAAAAGGGCGACTATGATTATCAAGGGTATAAAAGGTAATTATGTGAAGAAATAGATTAAGGTACTGTGTATTTAAAAAAAAAAAACTTTTTTTCAAAATTAAAAAATAGTCTTTACTTTTTTGATTTCCTCGTACATTTATATGTATATATATGAATGTGAGTCTATGTATAATTTTAGCTTGTACCAATTGCACGGGAAATCGTTCAACACGAAGACGAAAAACTCACAACTTTCTCTGAATGTAAAATAGTAATTCTAAAATTTTTGATGTATTTGTAAAAATAACTCTCAAACTTAAAGAAATGGGAGCGATCCTGAGAAAAATTATATAATAAAAAAAATCGATTAAGTACAATTATTACTCCTAGTAATGGTTATGTGGTTCGCTAGGAAAGAAAGGAGGAATGAATAGATTTTTCGTATATCTTTGATATTTTAAAACTTGATCTGTTACAAAATTGTTGGTAGCATTGTGTTTTGTGTATTAGGTAAGTATATTTTAACTCAAATTTTATGAATACTAGTTTTTGTCTACCCACGACACGTAATATGACATAACTGCATAACATAACATGCTAATTGTATTTTTTTAATATGCTAACATTATGTATTTTTTTAACATGATAAAAACACACATAATGTGTAAAAAATATTATCTCTGATCTAAGTAGTCAACGGAGGCTGTTCTTAGAGCTTGTGATCGGGAATATGATGGCGAGCATGGTGAAGCTCATGAGTGAGTCTTCCAGGTGGTCTGTCAGAAGGCTGAATTTACGCACCGGTAAATGCGGGGCGCGTTCAGAAGTCGTCGGCGGTAATTATGGCTATAGAGGCGGTAGACCTCTACAATACTACATGTTTTTAAAAATATTAAATTATTAATAAAGTTATCTTTATTTTGGAAAGCTAACTTTCTGGATTAAATTTTAGAAAAAACTTTTCGGATTACCCTTATTCACCTTTAAAATTTTGCCATTTCATCTGAAACATATTTCACGTGCTTAATCCATAGAGCGTTCAATTTTATTATATACGTTATTTGGAAATTGAGTGAGGATGGCATTATTATTTTTGCAATTTAATACGTACTGGGCCGAGATTCATTACATCAACAATTTACAGAAAGCAATAACACTACACCTTGCAATAAATTTTCGTTTTGAACATTCCGGCCGATGTCCGCAGGGATAAAATTGTTTTTGATTAAAATTTGCGGATAAAGGTTTTGTGTCGCAAGTACTGAAAATATATAAAACGTAATAAATGTTTGGGTTCTTGGTCTAGTCTATAAAACGTTTATAACCATTTAGTTCTCGCATTACTATTTATTTATTTATGAAAAGTAAATTTTAATAATACTAATATCAAACTAAGGTTTTTTGATGTAAATTTATGATTCAAAATCGGTGTTAGTTACAAAATCAGTCACGTTTCCCAGCTGCCATTTATATTAGAATACAACTAATAGCAATAGTTACTATTCAATATTTTAAACAATCGTCACCTGTATGGAAACTAGCTTATATTTAGAAGAAAGTGTTGAATTATTTTTTTATTATGTAGGATGTAATAATATATTTTTTTTATGGTTTTTCCATAATATTTTCACCTGTCTTCTTTATTTCTTTATCTTACGTAATGGTCGTATTTTGGATGTACCTCTATCCTTCACATCTAATCACTTTTAACTACTGGTACATAAACTGCCTACTTGGGCTATATTTAATTTTAATTCACGTAATATTTTTCAATTAAAATACAATATAATATGGAAAAAGCAGTCCCACTGTCGATAATTTAGGTAAATTCTAACTCAAAACGAAACTGAACCCGAATTAAAAATCATTAAAAAAGAATAACAATTTATGAGACGCCTGGGAATTTAAACCATGAATTCCAAGCTTAAAAATAGTTAACGTATTTTAAATGATTTAAAAGTTCTTCAAATCTGCATAAAAATTGATGCAAAATATAAAATATTGTTAAAAAAGTATATTTTACTTCAAAAATAGCCTTGTGTTTTAAATATGTAAAGAGGTCAACAAAAAGAGTAGTCACTGATATTCCGCGCCATTAGCTGTGCGTAGAATTTCAGGTTGTTATTTATTTCATTCAATCTGCTAAAAAGTTCTTAAAAATTGCTCTTCTCAATCTGATATCATTATTCTAAGTACAGAGAAAAAAATAGCTGAGGTCGGCTTTGACCTTGTTCAATAAGTATTTTTTATTTATGTAGTTGGACATTTCTGTGGAATAGTTTTATACTATACGTCATCACGGTAAGGCATCAAAAGGCTAAATAGTAAAGAAATATGTTGCATAAGCTGAAAAAGAAACGTACAAGCATCATAATAGATTCGATACTATAGTTGAGAGTCATTATATATTATGATATTATATTATGAAAATTAGAGAATTTTTTGGTTTAACTCGTTTTTTTTTAAATAAAATAACACACTTTTTAGCCATAAATTTATAATTTCAGATCATAGTACCAACTGTGGTATTTTACAGATGTACAGAAAAAATCTATTTTGTCGAAAAATATTCGGTTACCCGATGAATTATATTTTATTTTCTCTGTCTTCGATTGATTAAATTAATTTGTATTAATAATAATGGTAGTAAAAATATTAAGATAAATGATTTGTCTATATTTAGAAATATCTATCTACACAGCCTTTTTGACACAAATCAAGCGTGATAAGGAGAGCAAGGAAGTCGACTATATGTTTTTAAAATAATATTTTAGTTTGAAAATACACTTATTAAATCCTGTTTTTAATAATTTAATCTTTAAATGTTAATTTAATACAGTGTGTATATATTATAATTTGTATTATTTATAATTTTTTTCTTTTCAAAATACCACAACCTTTTATTCCACTGAAACACATTTAGGTATTTTCTTTATTTATTTATTCTTAATATAGTCCTTACATATGTATATATATATGCTCTAATATAAATAAGATCGAAATATTCCTTTATGCTATAACTTATCCTCCACATATTTGTTAAGTTTTATTTTGAATCTATGTAGTTTCTCCTCCTTTCTTATATCTTCTGGTATTTCATTAAAAATCTTCATCATACGTCATCGATTTCTGAGATTTAACCTTCTTCCTGAATGGGAGTCTCAGTCTATCTTTTCCTCTTGTGTGATGTTCGTGCTCATGTTGATTTGCATCCATTTTTCGCATCAATTTTGCCGATATTTTTTAGTGAGAATTTTAAAAATAAATACCATAATATTGAAATATATTTTCTGCTTAAATATCATCATATTAAGATATTTAGGCATTGATCCGAATATATATATATTAGTATTATAGTATTATTTACAAAATATTATTATGCAGTACTGATAATTGTAGCCTTTCTTCTTTATTAGCCAAAAATAAAATTCTCTTACAAAATTTTATATGAGGAATAATAACATAGTTGTTCACTATTGTATTGCACAAGACTCAGTACTAATGGATCTTATAGTCACGTATCTTGTATTTTGCGAACTGCGTGATTTATGATATAATCAAATAATACATATACAAATTGTATGTATGGCCGCCACGCACATTATAAGTGAAACTTGTTTGATGAGGGTTTGAAAAAAGAAAATGTTATTGATCTTGAAAGAGTAGAACAATAATACAATAATAATATATTGGAATTTTATTTTATTTTATATATACTCGGTTGAAATATATAAAGCACATAAGTAGATATTATTTATTGTGTAAGGAAAAGTATATGGCGAAAAGTTTATCATTATGTTTGAAATTTGATAAGATTTTGTGCTGCTCTCTTATTAATATTCCTCTGAACTAAAAAGCTGAACTACTACCATTCAATTATATTTTATCCTGATACTTGTGTTTGAATTCGTTTCAAATTTTGTGTGACGATGACCTTGAACACTGATTGAAGCCGTGGCTAAAATAAATCACTTTAAAAACAAGTAATAATTCCTTTAAATATGTAAAGATTTGTCTATTTTATACTTATTCCGCGTACGCATCTATCTCTATATGCGTAATCTGTTCCACTGACAGCTAAATTAATGAATTTCTTCAATGAGTTGAGTCAGTATACAATTCTCAATATTAATTACTCTAGAGTAAGAGTTTGTTCGGGGCACGTTTTATAAGTAAGTGCATACCGGATTTTTTTTTAAAAGAAACACTTCATTTTTACAACATTACCTTCTTCGGACGCTACACACCTTAAACTACTTCTCAATATAGTCACCACCATTATTAATGCACTTGTCATAACGAGACACTAATTTTTGTATACTTTCGTCATAGAAAAACGCCGCCTGGGATGAAAACCATGTCTGTACTCAGTCTTTGAGTATATCATCGTCATAAAAACGCTTGCCACCAAGGAATCGCTTCAGATGAAGGAAAAAATGGAAAATACTTGGCGCCAAATTAGGACAAAATAGAACACACTTTGCGACGAATGTCAATTGGTTTCATATTTTGTGCATTCAAGAAAAGAATCACGCACCGCATTCTATAGTCGGCGGGCTGATCTATTGTCTTGAACATTTCAACCACTCACGACAAGATAGCCACACTATGTGAATATCTCTAACGTTGCATGCGGTGAGTCAACGGATAAATGAAACCATTGTGCATACGCGACATCTCAACCGCAGAGTTACACCGGGAATATCCGGGAACGATACTTACTTAAAAAACACGCCTCGTATATGCGAGGATTGACAATTAAATTCATCAAGAGTATATAAATCGTAGTAATTGTGCATTGAGAATTTATTCCTGAAGGTTATAACTGTTCCAAGCACGTGTAAGATGCATCCGGACTAAACTGTAAGTAAGCGAAAGCTGGATGATGCATCAGAATAATGTAACAAATAGATTCTCCATAATGTTAAGATACCAACCTTATTTGGGCGACCTCGGCCTCCATTTACTTTTTACTATTTCTTAAAATAAAGATAAACATGGAGGTGGTGGAGGAACGGATTACGACGCGTGCTCTTATCAGCCTGACGGATAATGACTTTGAATAATACATCCAGCATGTAAGATGTATTAAATAACGAATAATTCTGTAATTTTTCTCCACGAACTTAATTATCAGTGATCGAAATAATGCTAAGTATAATATATAGCTAAGTCAAAGTCTAAAATAAGTAAATTTATTAATAGATAATTTAAAAAGTTGTTTAAAATTTGACTTAATATAGTTATTTTTTACCCTTTTCAATCATCTAGATTTTTTTCCCCCCATCGAACATTCAGGGGTTAAGAATTGAATATTAGAAGTTACAAATCAAATGAAATAAAACAGGGATGTTTATTGGATGCTGCGGAACCTTTATAGGGGAGGTTGCGCCAATTTTATAGCCCCGGCCAGTTTATTACCATTATTATTGTTTCGGGCGTAAATGCAATGTAACAATTTATTGCAAAGGATAAGCTCATACCGCTGAAAGTGCTGTATAAAGAATTTCAAAATACAGAAGTATTGTTAAGGGAAAAGAAGGGGGGGGGGGGAGGGAACAGTGCATTATTTTAATTCAACAAATAATATGTATCCATTTAATAAATATATGTTCCAAATAATTTTGTTATTTTATATACTTTCATTCATAAATTGTCATTTATTCTTTTGTAATATTTTTTTTTCAGATATCTTGGGTTTCTTATCGTATATTTTTCCTCTTTGATATTAAATATTGCTCATAGAAAAATTTATCATGGTAATATCTCGCTTGCTTTTTTACCTCAAATAACTTTTATTTATTCAAATTCTCTGGAGAATATTTTTTTAGAATTATTGATGTTTGTAGCGTTAAATTTGTGATTAGACATAATTAAAAAATGTATCTTTAGATGAATATTATGTTCCAGGTCGATCTTTTTTCATTCGTGAAAATTTCAAGCGTAGCTCGGGCTATGTATGTAAGATGGCACTGTCCTGTTGAAACCACTTGTGTTCCAGACCCAATCGACCCAATTCGGCCACCATGAAGATTTTACAACATTGCCTCTTGCATCCTGAAAGAATACAGTAACTCTGCGTGGGTGTAAAGTTCGTTAGTATATTTTTTGAAAATTTTGAGTGCAGCAACAGCTGTTTTGTTTATTAACAAAACCCCCCCAAGTCGAAATGAGCTTCATCACTCATGATAATTTTTTTTTCCAAAAGTCGGGCTTGAGTTTGTTTTAATGTTTTAATGATATCGACACATTTTAATGATTGTTGAGTTAATAGATGGTCCATAACAAATTGTAATCAACTACTTTCTACGACTAATAAATGCAAACTAACAAATATCTACTTGTTGAGTGCTTTCGGGTCCTCAATCTAATCATTGTGTCTTCTTCTTCTTTTAAAAAGGCAGTCCACCCTTCAAGAGTGATTTGTGCCATAAAACAAGTTAAAACATTATTTCATAGAAAGCAGTACAACAATATTATAGAATAGGAAATATTAAGCTACAAGTTAATACCATTGTCGTTCAAGAAATTTGCTATTATATAGTTTAATGTGGCGAGTTAAGGGAAAGAAGATAATATAAGTTAACCGGGAGTTAAAAATTACCATTGACAAGATTATTGTAAAAAAAACCTGTGATCCGCAATGGACAGGCAAAAAAGACATGGTCAAGGGTTTCCTCCTCGACGCCACACTCACACATTGGGGAGTCTATTATGTTCAATCTAAATAAATGTGAGGCTACCTGGCAATGCCCAATTCTCATTCTAGAGATATTTGATAGTATTTTTTTAGAGACTTTCCTGTTAGAGAACCAAGGGATGCGGGGAATAGATCTTTGTATTATTTTATCATGTGATTGTTTGGATCCATCCACTGTGCAGACCAGATAGAATTCGTACTTTTTTTTACCATATTTATTACTGTCCTACATCGGGATATGGAATTGATCGGGAACAACTACGGAAAGAGTAGCCTTCTTGGCCAGTTCATCAGCACATTCATTTCCCTGAATTCCTTTATGTCCAGGAATCCAAACGAATGACACATGTTTATTGTTGCTGTACAAATTAAATAGGCATCTTCTGATGGAACAGATTATCTCATTGTCTAGCCAAACTTTCATATTAGCAGAGAGGAAGTCAAGAACTGCTTGCG
This sequence comes from Eubasilissa regina, assembly GCA_022840565.1. NCBI lineage: Eukaryota > Metazoa > Arthropoda > Insecta > Trichoptera > Phryganeidae > Eubasilissa > Eubasilissa regina. The sequence goes on from JAINEB010000017.1 coordinate 7,353,008, forward strand.
AGTCGGAGAATATAACAGCCTTATCGACGTTCCGGAGAACGCAGATGTCCAAGGCCTCTTTAATTACCCAACATTCATTGAATCATTGTGTCTTAAAACAAATATTTATTTAAGGCTTAAATAACCGACTTAGGACGGGCAATAAATATTATAAAAATGCTTATATTCTTTTTAAAAAATGCATTTTCATAATCGATTAAAGTCGATTAACCGGTTTTTTTGATATTAGTATATAATTAATCTAAAACAAGTTTACGAGTTTTTGATATTAGTATATAATTAATCTAAAACGAGTTTATACGAAATGTTTGTATAAAAATGATTATAATAAATTATTAACAATATACAAAATCTTACCAGTTGACAAAAAAGTAACATATACTATAATATTCGAAGAGTTAATAAATAATGGAAATAAAACTGATTCTCACCATAGCTATTCAACCAGATCCAGACCAGGGTCGTACCGATCGCGAATAATGGGTATGGTAAGAGAACGGGAGAATGTGTTGTGTCAATAATAATTAACAAAATCGATAAAGGTCTATTAAACATTTTTAAAAATGACGCGACCAAATTGAACACCTTAAAATACAAAATAAAGAAACGTTTTCTTGTCTATTTTTTTATTTCCTTGATGTATTCTATTAAATTCCGATATCTACTCATAAAATTCTATAGACTAAGTCTGTTACACACTATAAAAATTGTATGTCTTTCCGAAAGACTAAGTTTTCTTTATATATATTTATTATAATTATATGTATATAATATATGAAAATATGTACACAGACTTACTAAAATATAAATTAACTCGAATATACTCCTTCTCTATACACGAGTCTTACTCTCATAGAGAAGAAACAAATGTTAATATATATATATATATATATATATATACATATATTTTATAAATAAAATATAACAAGGGGGAAAAATTAGATAAGGAGATGTTATATGAATTACTTAGAAAAATATAAAGAATAAAACATATATATATATTAAAAAATGTAAAAGGCAATTCTTGCCGTAAAACTGCTATGCAGTTTGGCAAAAAATAAAATTAAAATTAGGCTGCTAATTGGAAGCTTTACCTGGTAACTTTTGCCATTTCTCTAGTTCTCCACCATCTCTAGTTCACGAAGTCGACTACATGTGCATCCAGCTTGGGTCTTCCAACAAACGTTCGCCAATACTTTCTTCACTGGTCGTTCTAAATCCACGCGTTAAACGCAACCATCTCAGTCATGCTATTTTAATGATTGGACAATGTTTGGTTCACCGAATTCTGGGTTCACTAAATTCTATACCACGCCTCGTTTTCATTCTTGGCCCCAAATAACCTTTTTAGAATCTTACATTCAAAGAGAAGTAATGAATTTTCATATTGCTGTCTGAGTACCTAACATTCAGATCCGCACGTGAGAACATTATTTAATGTGAATCGGCAAAAACTATTCAGAACAGAGAAATCTGAGAAATTTCGAAATTCAAATGTAATTTACAATGATAAAAAAGATGAATTAGAATTTCGCGTTTGTACGAAAATACAAGAAATTATATTTAATTACTTTTAACAACTATTGTTAAATTATTTATTATAGCCGTGTCCGCGAATGAGATTTTCAACTCAGGAAAACGTCTGAAATAGGGATTATGCTCACGTGAGATAACTCTCGACTCGTTAGATTCGTTTTCTGTTACCTCACTTCACTCATGTTGTACATCAAATGTCATTGACCTTTGATGATCCGTTTGTAAGTTGGGTGAATTTGATTGTTTGATTCTCGGCGGCGGTCAAATAACCCAATAGCCAAATAGCCCTTATTGATGTAAATTAACTCTCTCGGTAGACCAGCTAGAGCCCTACTAATCTAGATTGCCCTTAAATCTATCTAGAGCCTAATTCCGAGTAGGCGCTAGCGAAGCACGGTTATCTTATTAATTCAAGCGCGTTATCCATTGTTGTTGTGCATACGTGACGTTTAGACTCCTCAGGTTAACGACATGTGAAGCTACGATAGGAGTACGGCTGCCGGTAATGAGTAACACCTCCATCAGTGCTGGACATATATGCAAAAACCTTATTCAGCTTTATGACGAAGATATAGTGGAATCGAAACTGGTCGATTTCAAAGTGATCAACGTTGTTAATACAGTTGTTTTTTTCTTACTAATTAATATTGATATATTTTTATTTTCTATTTATTTTATCAAAGCATTAACAGTTTAATGATATTTTTATTTATTACTTACTTATATCCTATCCCGAATCGTTTTGAGGGTTGTTTACTCTCTTTTCGATTTGTCAATATTCAAATTCAGAGAGCAGCCAGAGAGAAGCTATAGAAATCATGCACCTTCAAAAGGGGAGGGGTAGACGTCACATTTATGTGTTGCAGTTGCAAAACTTGTTCACGGTCCAGCATAAATTCACCCTGTTCAGGCCATAAGAGGTGCGAGGGCGAGCCAATAGAATACTCCGTCAGGTCTCTATAGCCACTCCTCTTCCCGGCATCGTTCATCCCAGCAACCCCCAGCGGGAGACCCACACCCTAATACATTGCAGAAAATATCCGAGATTACTTTAATTTCTTAATGGGTCATCGCTCCGGGGGATCCGATGAGTTTAATGATAGAAGAAATGAGCTACATTAAAAAAAATTGTCATTAAACCTTATGTGAAAATACTTGTTTTTTTACTCCACTCGTTTAATGCGTTCTTCCTTGTAAGAGCATTATCAAGTAAATAAAACGAGTAGAATTTAAAATAAGTATTTCATTTTCTCATACGTAATTATGGAGTTCTATAAACTTACCTCTAAAACAGTAAATAAGTAATACCTACAAATTTTAATATAAATAAGGTCCTTAAAATTGCACAAATGATTACGCACACCGTGATCCAAAACATAGAAGAAACATTGCTCATAACGTGCATTTGCTATGATGTGAAATAATAATGATGAATATCCTCCACTATAGTCTATAGATATTACAGTATATATATAAATTGTACATTGTCAATGAAATATAATTACAAATTACAATCCACATAGTTTACGCAACAAATATTAAAAATTATTTATCAATAAAAACTTCCGATCCGTAGGCAATTTCAACTTATATATCTTCTGTTTAACGCAAAATAATACATAGTTTATTGAAAATAAGTTTCATATTTAAAGGAATTTTTCATATAATGATATTACCTTTTACAAGGTGCTGTCGCTCAAAAAGATCGACACAAAAAATAAACCCCTGATACCTAACAAATAAACAAACACATTTCGTATTTTGAATACGTTTTATATCCAACGTAATGTATACGAAATGAAGGAAATTGGAAATAATTTATTTCGTGTCAATTTCAATTCGAATTCTGTATTTTTATTTCTTTGAATATTTTTGAAGTCGCCTTTTATGTTTCAATCTATGCTTTTTTTATGATGTCAATTTGTGTATACCTAGGGATACCAATGAGCGTTGTTTTAAAAGAAATCTCCACGATTCGAGTGAGTGTAATAATTACACTTGTATATTTTAATTATTTTTACTTAAAAACTATCATCGTATTTAAATTTCTTTTAAACGTGTTATCGGGGATTTTAACAATCCAGTCAGATGAATTTTCATTGTATTTAATTTAATGTATTTGCCAAAATTATACGTACATTTTAAAATATTTCTTCTTTTGATCGCTCGATAGTATAGGTACTGTGTTATTTATTTGTTAACTAATGATCTAATAATATTATTGCACTTCATCGTTATCGCTATTGGGTCTGTATTTGGATATATAAGTGTAATTGTCAGTAAGAAAAAGTACCAAAGTAGCGAAAACGTGTTTTTAATATCTCTAAGTTAATATTACTTACGTGATGTCTCTTTTATATATTCAATAACAGTGCGCAAAATTTATATTCAATTTGAAATGAAGTGTACATTGTCTTTATTACGAGAAAGAAAATACATAGAGTAGCAAAATCGTATGAACTTTTCCGACTAGCAAGTATATTGACCATCTGTCATCTCGCGCAGTGAATCATCTGCCAAATATTTACGTTTGTTCAGTAATTATTTATTGTAAACATAATCTCAGTTTGTTTAAGAATGTCTAAGTGGAATGACGTCGATTAATTAGACACATAGGTATAACTCATAATTGATACTTAAGAACACCGTTTATACAATTCCAGCGATGGATTTAATTCTTGCGGGCGGCTGTTGTGGTCGCTTTGCGTTCAGTGCAGAATTTCCGTTAGAAATTTAATAAAGGTGCACACTGCACCATTGTCAAAGCAATATAACAATATCCTGGCCGCACAGAGGCCATTATCACCCGCGAAGCGACCACAATAGCCGCCCACGGGGCCAGCAGCAAGCAATCGGTGACAGCCTATTGCTTTTTTGCTAGTACTGTACGATTGTGTGCAAATCTAAAGAGGAAATAAAATATATATACAATACTTGTGAATATGCATATAATTTAAGCAATCAATTGTCTCAAGATAGACTTTGTGAACATTAAATAGTATTTGTAGAAATATATAAATATCATAATTCCTGCATATATCGGATATGTTGCCAGAAGAAACGATGAGAGTCCGAAAAGATTGTGGCTACAAGAACGGTTGAGGCAAAGCAACCAAGGTGATGGTCTCCTGTAAGATAGATAGACCAAATAAAGTAATTAACGGAGTGTTCTTTAAATACAGCGGTCAACATGGCTCAGAAACGGGAAAAATATTTTATATTATATAAGGCATTAATAGTTCGATGATACAACATAAATTAAAATAAACGAGCTGCATTAAATTTAAGGTAATTAAACCTTAAAATGTTCATCATATGCTTTACTTTAATGTGACTACCCACTGTTTACGCGCCTTATTACTTCGGTTGGCACCACTGGGTTTCCTGGTTGATAATAATGTGCATGTGTGTGCGTGATTATTGCCGCCTATTGTCGGAATCGGAGAAAACGGAACGAAGGCGTGATTCTCATTACCTCCGGTGCCTTGACCAGTCCAGCAGTTCTAAACGACAGCAAAGTGAACAGGTTAGTGCAGTTCATGTATCATATATGTACTTATTATTAATCAGGAACCTGGGAACCAGCGATTGAAGGCGTTTACATAAACACCCACCGTAACATACAATGGGTTTGAATTATTCATTAACAATAAATTTAATAAATCAATACATAGATGGTGTTACAGTCACTCGCAACTAACATATGAAAGAATGTAGAGAATTTATATTAAGGGATTGACTTCAAGTTAAAATTTGCTCAACTGTGGGAAATTTATATCTCCTGCGAAAAAATACGCCTGTAGCGTTATTTTTTGAGGCGACGCCTTGACAATGGCACGTGTTACCGTGCCAAAACATCGGCTTAGAAACCATCTACAAAAAACGCTATGTATCCAGAGGAGACACTAATTCCATAAACCAGTACTGGCGGAAACCTTAAATTAACATCTATAAAATATATATGTATATATTAAAGAGGCGTCTCCTAGCGTATACTTCTCAAAGGTTTTCGTAATAAAAGGTGATAGCTTTAAAAAAAAAGGAATTATACATATAAAAATTTGAAATAACTGCAACATATAAGTTTACGAAAATTTGTTATCAATTTACTATGCTGACATGGTGTAATTGGTCAGCGCGCTTTTCCGAATAGGAAGAGTTCCTAGTTTAAATTCTGGTGGCAGCTAAAATATTTTTTCGATAAATTAATTTTGTATGAAGTATATCTTTCTAATTGATGCATATATATATTTATTTATATGCATCAATTAGAAAATTATATATATATATATATAATATAAAATTGAGATATTACAGTTTATATTTCAATAAAATCATAATGCAAAACCAAGAAAGTTGAATATAATACATATGAAAATAGTGACATACAAAACTATGAATTAATTATAAACAAATATTTATCACCAACATATACAAACTCATTTATTGAGTTCAATTTGACGAGCACAATCTACACATTCTTGAAATCGGATTGCAGATGGAGATGTTGAGCACCAAGTTCTGAACTAATTGTGTAGTGTGATTGTGATTGATATTCGATAATATCAGTGATTGAAAACTGTGACTGTGATCACAGTTTCATTACTAATACGCATGCGCCGCACGATATCACAATACACGAAATGAATAAATAAATAAATAAAATTTAATTTTTAATGTAATTATTTATTAGAACACATTCTTATTGTGAAGTTGTAATTATTCAGAACATAGTATTGTTATATTTTAAATATGAATTAAATATATTAATTAGAAAGATATACATTTGAAATCAATTTTATCGAAAAATATTGTAAAAATTTGTCTCTAAAAATATCGTCCTTGTAGCATAGTTGGATAATGCACCTTCCCTGGTTTAGAAATAGATCCAGGTTCAAATCCTGGTGGCGCAACAATAATATTTTTCGATAAAATTGATTTTATATGTATATCTTTCTAATTAATATATTTCATTCATATTTAATTACTTATATTATTCAAACTTTATTTTCATAAAAAAACATATATATATATATATATATATAATTTAATATCATCACAAAGAAAATGAAAAACCCAAAATATATAAGTTTATTTTTTGGGTCAAATGTGTAAAACGTTTTGGAAGAATCTACTAGATCTCTACTAATCACGAATTATAACGTCATTCCTTATAATATATTTTTGTTTCATATGCACATGCGCCGAATTACAGTTGACGACCTAATATAAATATTTAAAAAAAAGATTGACAAATCACGATATTCCCAGATATTCAATCACTGATAGTGAGTGTGACTTAAAGATATCAGTGATTGACTCAAGGTTTGTGATTTTAAGCTCATTACTATTCTGGACGCGTTAGGGAACCACGACGCTCCTGAAGAAAATGTAGAAAAAACAATTTTTTGAACTCTTATCCTCTGTTTCGTAGTTATACTGGAAGTATACATTGATTAAACATCTTCATATCAGACATAGTGGAAGATCATTCGCGATTCAGGCAAATGCATTCCACTTCATAATTTAATCTGACTATCACTATTAATATGACTATCTAAATATCATCTAAATCTCTTAATATCTTCTCGACTTAAAAAATATATTTTATTCTACTTTCTTACCATCAGTTTCAGATAAACACTGACTCACGTTCAGTAACAGTCCCGAGTGTTTATATTACTATCGTTAAGTACTCCAAGTTGTAGGAATTATTCAGCGGGGGATGCTTTTACATCCTCGTTTAATATTTTAAAGATCTCCCATCCCTGAGATATTTGAACAGTGAAAAAAATATACTTTAATGTTATAGCTCTAGCTTTTCAATGAAAAATACGATGTAGAATTATTCGCTCCGAGATAACCGAGTCCGGTCCGCGTCCTCACCACGGTGAAATCATTCTATTACGTTCGAATACTTCTTGAATTGTAAGAATATTTTATTTGTTCAGCGTTCGCTGGAATAAAATGGCGGTTTAAATAATGATTCATTCCTTAGAAAATCTCAATATAAAATAAATTAACATATATAGTTTTTTTAGATAATTATAAAAATAAATCAAATATATTTTTTAAAACTAATTAGAGGCACATGTGAGATTTTTGATTCGAGACAATCTCTGAGGTACGAATTTTAGTCGCATGAAACTGTTTGCCGACGTTGATTTTTAATAAAATTACGTTTTTAAAAGATTCTGAATGTGTCATCATTATTAACGGGCTATTTCCAGTTTATACATTAAATGTGGAATATATTTAAATAATTTTCGTGATTGATAAATTATTAAAATCAAATATTGATTACATTCAATATTGTGTTGAAAAAAAAAAGTAATTTCACAACATCACTTCAATATGAAGTATTTTTAATCGCGCCTCTCGTAACTATTATTTCGTAGTCTATAATGGATTACCCAAGCATACTATTTTCACGACGTGATTATTGTACAAGATATTTCTGAAAACGTATTTCCTCAATTTAATTGTTATATCTGAGATGTTCAGAGCGTATTGACTGACAATTTAACGAGTTCATACTAATCACAGAATCTCCTGAAGATAAATCCTTAAATTGCTCCATATACAGGATGCATTGTAGTTTATACATGTTTTCAATTTATTTTTCTTTATTTGATTCTTAACAGATAAATATAATTAGAATGTATGAAGTTATTCTAGCTGTAATTTTTTTTTAATTTCCATACCGTCTTGAATTTTTGTTTTGTTTATTATAATATATATAATTTTAAATTATTATATATTTACATACATATCTATACATAATATATTGTCTCAAACATGGAATTGTAAATAATGTAGGTACCTCATACAAATTCAAAAAGACATACCTATATAGTAATCAAGTATGATACGAGTAGTTTGTTGATCTAGTGGTTAAGATGCTGGCTTAGTGATCTACTGGCCGGTGGTACGCGCCTCGTTCCAGGAGACCAGCAAGTTAGTCCTGTTTTTATAGCACAAGCGTTTAGCTTAGTTAGAAAACAGTAAGAATATTGATGTGACACGTATTCCGTGTATGCATCGCTTTTTTTTTTATTAAAAATAAAATAAAGATTACTATTGCTATTGATGAAACAATTTTTTTTTTGTGAAATTTCGATTAAAAAAAAAAACAAATTATCCCTTGATAGTTAAACTAATATAAAATATAACTTTAAAACATGCTAAGGAAAAAGAACAAAAAACTGAGTTGTTATGTGACTTTGTATCTGGAGTATATTTATTGCTAGTAGACTGCTCTATCCATCTTAGTAATAGTAGCTATAATAATTTCACCCAGGCATGATCACATAAACATTTTGGTTATTAATCGTACACCCTGCATACTGTAGGCTTTAGTTTCATCACTTTGCACAACAAATATTATTGTAATCCTTAATTAACAGCCCCTATCTTAATCATTCATATTCTAATACCGTTGTTCTTGAATCGTAGAAATTCAAAGCAACATACGCAAACAAATACACAACTTTGAATCTCGACTGATGAATTACCAACTTGTGTGTCAAAGTTTGGGGTCGTACAATCAAGTTGAATTAGCAGATAAGCAATCGGCTATCGCTAGATGATGGATAGACAAAAATAAACATAAAAATGTTATTTTATAAGTATAATGTGCATTTAACCTTTACCATACCATGACATAAAATACCCGAACGCAACCATGCTGTCAACTCGTGTTACCGTTAATAATAGTTAGAAAAAATGTTTTTATTAGCTTAAATGGCTTTAATGATACGAATTTACTCTAAATATTGAGCATTCAATTTTGAAAAAAATTATTAATAACATAATTTAGAGCATTCATTAAGTCCTATACAATATATCCTTCCTTCTTATCTCTCTTCGTTTAATTAGTGAGAAAAAAACAATTATAATTGTATGTTTGTTGTTCTTTTCACTGCGCAAATAGTATGTGATCTCTGTCTTTTATATCACAAATGGTATTTTTACCAACGTGTTAATTTTATAATGGATTGAATGGAAAAAATAATTGTTTTTGTACGATTCTCTTTTCATAATTAGTTTTTCACTAGTTATTCATTAGCGCTAATATTTTCTTTAGGATTATTAAAATATGAATTTTATGTTGCATGTGTTTACCAAAATATTACAGGTTTAATTATGATGGTAGATTTGTGTTACTGCATGGTTTGAGAAGGGTTAAGTAAGGACGGAATCGGCTGAAACGTCTAAAATCAATAAGAAAGGTCAATAGCATAGATAAAAAAGATGACAAATAATGTACACTTTATTACAAATTGATTATAAATTTACTTACTGTTATTTAAGTAATCTTAACCTAGAGATATTAAAAACACGTTCGGTATTTTTGCTACTTTGGCGAATATATATTTTTAACTGGAAAATGATACTACGTCCAAGAATTGCTAGACGTGTAAGACGTCCAGAAAGCCATATAAATAGATGAAAATAGATGGTCGCGTTTCACAGACCGTCATATCCAGAAAGTCATAGATAATAGACAAGTAAGTGTAATATTAATAAGGGTGAACTGGATGTGGTAATTAAGGAATAGTATTTACACTATCCCAGAAATCTCCAGCGATGAGATTTATAGACTTAATTAAAATACCCACTGCCAATGTTCTCCCTATTGTTAATATAATAACTAAACATATTTCTGCATGGCATAATTTTAACCGATTTTTTGCGAGCTGCACATTTTAGGGTGGTTTTAAAATAAACAATTGCCTAACTCTTAAAACATTTTACTACAAAGTGTCAAAATCATGGATCAAGTGGTGATATATGATGTATCGCACAGAATTACTCGCCGAAGAGGTGCCAATTAAGTGATATGATAAGACACGTGTCAGTAATTTAAATATGTAAACCCGTGGGATAGATTTCGATAAAACAAAGACAAATTCTTAGTAAAACGTCACAGCGGCGGCCTGTCGCTATGTAGGTATTTGCAAATATCTTTTGTGTTTCATTCATTTAGAGCTCATAATCATCATCGCCGGTTGATAAAAGCTGAGATCGGCGAATCACCCTTGTCTACATTCTTGTTTCCTGTACGGAACGTACGAGTTAGAATCAATTATTATAGATATATAAATTATACGACTCAATATGACCCTACGGATAAAAAAATCAAAGTAAAAAAAGTCATAATTACAAGGGTGGAGGAATTAGGAAGGTGGAGGTGAGAACATCAAGAGATAAATGACTGACCCTGTGTAATAACTGAGGTCATGAACTTTCTCATGAAGGAAGACGAAAAAATAAAAAATAAAAATTTGTTATGTAATTAACGTCAATGTATGTTTTATAAGGGTGTTTTTTGACTATCCTGACGGTGAGTTGGTAGATTCGTTATAATTAGTTTTGAAACCCTATGACAATTTGACAATATTCATATTTCAATTTTGTGTTTGAGTACTGACAAAAAAACCTTAAAAGTACGATAACATTGTATCCTTGAAAACTCAATAAATATTAAAATACAGTATGAGTAATTTCATTTTAAAATTCTTTTTATACATCTCAGTTAAAATTTATGAAAATTGTAGTCAATAGCGTTATACGTATCAATTTATAAATTCTTTTGCCGAGCAATTTTCCAATATGAAAATTTTCTGCTACATTTTTGCCATTGAATGCAGCTATAGAAAGATATTTTAGTCTCCGACAATGACGTCGAAGGTTGTGCACAATATACTCGTACTAGTTATGTACCACTACTATTTAAATATAATAAACATATAAATAAAATATATAAATGAATAAGCAGATATTACACAAATATGACATCAGTGAACACACTAAAATATAAAGTCAAACACATTCTTTTCTAATGATTTAATTTCTCGATTATTTCTGATAAAATTTTAATTTACTTTAATTTAATATGTTAATTCACAACAGCACGAAAAAAAAACTGGCTACTTTAACACAGACTTCAGTCTAGCAAAGTAGCCAGGACAACGCTGAAGATATCAGAGGTGAAGTCTACTCAATCCCACACAATAAACTACGAGTATTTAATTGCAATCTTATGTTTATCATGTTATATTATAATATATTCATCTCTGTTATAACAAAAATATGTATGTCAATAAAGTCTAAATAAATAAATAAATCCTTGCCGTAAACCTATTATGCAGTTTGGCAAAAAATTTATAATGTTATACCTATATATGAAATAAAGTTGAAAGAAAAAAAAATGTGTATGTATATTTATTAGTTTGATTTTACTACTAATGGGGCAGGGATTGCTAGCTGGGGCAGTGTTTAACCTCTAAAGGACGGTTTTAGGATGATTTATACGCGAGGGTATTTTTATATCATAATTTGATAGAACGTTTATCGTGGGGCTTTGGTGTTGGGAGATGCCAGCATAAAAATGCTCGGAAAGGTGTTTAATGAATTCCTTTACGGGGGGAATACCCGGGTCGTGGTGGAGTTATGTGATCGTAGTCCATTTATGTGCATTTATGTCCAGTGCAAATGACTTTGTTTTGGAAGGTCTGCTTACTTATTTACTTACCGTCACGCCGTTTCCCCGTGGGGGTAGATAGAGAGGATAGTAGATTCTGTCTTGACACACAATTCTCGCCTCATCCACATTCATACATCTTCTCATACAAGCTCGCCGATTGTTGAGGCTTCTAACAGAATCATCCTCCATTATCTGGTTTACCTGGTGGTGCTAAGTCTTCCGCGGACGTCCTCTATTTCTAGTGCCATCAACACTTGCATCATATATCTTTCTTACCATTCTCTCCTCATTCATTTGTTCCATATGACTGGAAGGTCTGAAGTTTATTAATGTGTGTCTTGGCTGCTTGACTCCAGATGGGAGTTTCGAATAGGCATTATGACGGCCTAGAATAGATTTCTGACAGATGACAAGTATTCAAATATTGCCAATGATAAAAAAATATAATAGATTTTTGAAATGGTAGATGTTGAGTTATTTTTCAGTAAATTTCCCATCTTGGAAAGACTATAGAATGAACTTCAATAAACAGTTAATATTTTATAAAATAATCTACATATAATAAATACGATTCCATTAGACTTGATAGAAATGGTATTTTTGTGTTTTTCTTACTGGAAATAAAGATTACAGAATGATGAATGAGAAAAATGAGTTCTTGTATTCGTAGCGTATTCAAATACAAAGACACATGTCTTCTCAATAATGAACTCTAAAGCATCAAATTTGAATAAACTAAGAATTTTGATAAAATATCGACCCCTCAGAATAACAAGGTTCCATCTGACATTGAAACTGTTTTGAGATAATGAGCTCAAAAGTGTTGATTGAATTTCAACATATGTTTATGTATATTTTGTTTTAAATAAGCAAATGTAATCAGTTTTAAGGTCTTAACTAATTTTCAGAATTATCAATGACCACTGTGAGATGAGAGAGAATAAAAATAAAAATTAACATTGTAAATTAAAAATACTGATCCATAAATTGAAATAAATAACTGATGCAGTTGAAACATTCAGCTCTTACTATTTCCTTTAAATAGAGTTGGTGTGTGTGGAATAAATAAAGAATAATGCATTTGTAACCCATTTCACGCAATATCTCAAATTAGCCCAAAATATTAGATGGAACCTTGTTATTTTAAAGGGCCGATATGTTGACAGATCAACGTAGCATCGGCCATCTTGACATAATTTGACATAATTGTTGCAAATAAAATCACTAACTGTAATAGTATTTTTATTTATTGTATATCGTTGTTTAATATATTATTTGATGCCCAATAATGCATTCGGAACCCATTTCACGCTACAACTCAAATTAGCCCAAAATGTTAGTTGGAACCTTGTTATTCTAAGGGGTCAGCATATCATTTACCGTGGAGTAAAAAATAAGTAAGAAAGCTGATCACATTTATTTATTTTAATCTGGGTATTAAATTTGTAATGAGCGAAGTATCGACTGTATTCTGTTCGTATGCTTACTCAGTACTTCAATCAAACGGTATTTTATACCTAGGTAAACGTTTTGACATTTGCATATTTGTATCATTAAACTATCGGACCAAAATCTCCGTCAATATTTATGTATGTGTTCATGTTCATCAGAGGTGACACATATACTGTGTGTCCCGAAAGTTTTTACATTTTGGTTCATTCGCTGCACCAACGCAACGAGCGGGAGAGAGGCGGAGGGTATGTCAATCGCTTAACCACATCCTTGGGAATTCAGTCGCTATGGAGTGTGTCCTTACCAGCTGTTCGTGAAATTTCCCTAGAAAATTGATATCCCGACGAGGTGACATAAACAGGCCTCCGCGTAGCCCCGAATTGACACCAATGGACTTTTTCCTATGCGGCTACCTTAAATCGAAGGTATATAGTAACAATCTTTCCTCTCTGGACCAATTAAAATAAAATATACATGAATAAATGGTAGCGATCACGGAGAATATACGCCGAGCAGTTGTCAAAAATTTTTCCTCCCGTTTAGAAGAGTGCCAGCGAAATAACGGATCACATTTAAAAAATAAAATTTTTAGGAAATAAATTCCAAGGAACTGTAATGCAAAATAAACATTTATTTATTAACTCCATCCATTATTTTATTACAGATTTTTTTATATAAAAAAAGCTTTTGGGACACCATGTATTATAGCATGAGTGTAATATAGCAACAGTTTGAACAAAAAGCACCCTCGCTTTTAAAACTTGAGGTAGAAATAAATTCTTAAGTAGCCCTTAATGGACTGACCCCCTGCAACAAGGCTCTTCAGTGTGAGGCCGCAGGTCAGGCCGCTCCCCAAACACAAAACTTTTCACTTTTAGACTGTTAAAAAGTGACGTAATAAACTTTTATATATTCATATTATAAATATAGTAATGCGGTCAGCAGCCATCCGAGCGCCACTCCTCGATAGCTCGAGCTGCCGTCTATCAGATACCATGTCCAGGAAACACTCCTCCGTGTAGTTATTTCATTGTTTTAGTACATCTCTAGTTTTTAATTATTCTCAACAATAAACTTGTATTAAGCGTAAGTAGTTTGTCTTCTTCAGTCCACTCTAGCCACACACACACTTACACAAACACAAACGCGATCAAAAATCAAACGAACATGTTAGTTAATGGGTGATTATTGAGGCATGCACTCGTACCACAAAACATCCTTCTGATTCATCTGCCAAACCTACACACATATGTGCATTAACCAACGTACCTGCTTGCATAACTTGCATGCACCTACACACCATAAATCTGCTAAGCCATAATAAAAAAAATGAAGAATTAAACCAAACTATCACATTATATACACAATATGAATCTTAATTTAGAATGTAAAAATATATGCTAACACCAAATAAATATACATTCTTGTCCCAAAATTTTCACTTTGGTGCCACTCACGCAATTAAAAAACTCCGCAATTTTTTTTAATAATATGACTCGATTGAAGAAAAAATTTAAATAATATATGCATTAATGTAAAAAAGATATATTTTTTAAACAAAGTTTTAATTTTCGAAGAGTAAATACTTTTACTGTGGTATAAATGTGTCATAAACTATCGAATTTATATTTCGTTCGACAAATGTGTGTAGAATACCCCTCGTGCCGCATATAATATTTCAAACCCCTCTCTTATATGTGCACTACATATTATATCTATGCATTTACTAGTCTGCGGTCTAGTGGATTGAAGTTAAACTAGAAGAGGATTTTTAAAAATGTTTTCGAAAAACAACAGCATTATTTGAAAAGTTTGTTCAGAAAACCGCAAAACCACTTGAAAGACTTCATCTTGTTTAGAATGCGCGGTAGAATAATGCAATAAGACTTAGTTTGAGGTCAATAATAATTACATTATCTGTAGTTTAAGCAAATAAATTAACGGGAAAAATACTGGATCTAGATAAAATTAAAGTTTTTTTTACTGAAACAACGGAATTCACATTCGTCCACAATCTAACACAGAAAATTCTTAAAACACGTACAAAATGAGACACGTAAGCAAACGCTATTTCAGATTATGCCTAAGGTTAAAAAAACAGACTATATTGTAAAAATTAAGTATAATTTAAGTTGTAAACTGAGAATAGTTCACTTCTTCAATATTAGCAAAATTACTTTGTGATCACATATTATATAAATAATAAGACAAAACACTTTGTTTAAATCACTATTTATTGACCAATCAACATGTTTCGATATGTATGGTATCTTCTTCAGGAATCAATGTATACTAAAATTAAAAATACAAACATAGATAAAAACAAAACTATAAAGTATAAGTGGTGGGTAACTTTTGGAAACAAACCATTCTTTTGACATTGACGAGGGTATAGAAATTAAACATACAAATACTAGGGGTTTACAGTGAGATAAATTTGAAATTTTAGAAATAAGAAAAGTGTTAACAGTAAATTAAATATTATAAATAGTCAAATCTTTTTTGCAAATAGTCACTTTTAAATTAGTTTTCACAGTAGTTCCTGATTAGTTACCAACCACAATTATTTTTATTTTTGTAGTTTTGTTTTTGGTTATGCTCGCGTTTTTAATTTTAGTATACATTATTTCCTGAAGATGATACCATAGGTATCGAAACATATTGATTTATCAATAAATAGTGCTTTAAACAAAGTGTTTTGTTATTAAGGAGATAGGTCTGTGATATTTTAAATACAAATTAAATGCATTAATTAGAAAGATATATATATATATATATATATATATATATATATATATATATATATATATATATATATATATATATATATATATATATATTAAATCAATTTTATCTTTCATTTCTCAGTACTTTCCATACCCCCCACAAATAATTGATAAAAAAATTCCTTGTTTATTCTCTTCTTCATTATCATTCTATCTATCCCTGTATCCCGGTTACAAAGGTGTTGTATCTCGACGATATGACTCAAATATTTTCTACGTCTGTTCGCAATTGTCCTCTGGATAAGTCTGTTCAAGTTCTTCTATAATGTCGTCATTTTGTTTCTGTCGTGGTGTTACGTACAAGCATATGTGCGGGAAAATTTCGTGATACAAGAGGAATAGACACTCACCATAATCCAGATTCTGCAGACATCTCCAAAATGTGGACTGTATTTTTATTCACAATTTTTTCTTAGGTTTTGACACAGAATATACGCAGTCTCAAATTAGTATAATATTGTAATCGTTTAGGTAAATGTATACCGCACTGGCTCAAGGTCGCCAATCGACTGATCTGATTACATTATTTTCATGACACATGCAATATTATGTTGTTGTGAAAAATATAACGTTCGTTACAAATAGCGCATTAAAAAATTTCGATCAATAAAAGCATATAACGTGCTAGCGTATAAATGTTGTACATTTATTATAAATACGATAATATCGTGATCGAGTGTGCTAAGATAAATAAATAAATCAAAACCAGATATTGGAGCGTGGATTCAAATCCTCGACTGGCCAGTTTAAAAAAAATTAGTCAAAATACAATCCGTTTTAATAAGCGAAATCCCGCCGTGTCGCGTTTCATTACATACTTAAATTATTTTCAATATTTAAAAACATCTTGTTTTCGGCTAGTCAACGATTAAGAAATACGTAGGAAAAAATATTCTAAGCAGGGATGGTATAATATATTATATCTGGTGCTAAATATTATAATTATTTTTATTAAGGAAAACACATTCTTATTGTGAAGTTGTAATTATTCAGAACATAGGTCTGTGATATTTTAAATACTAAATTAATGTAATAATGGAACGACAGGTGTATTAATTTGAAAAATGTAACATATAGGTTCGAAAATTTGTCAAGAAAAATACTGGCGTTATAGCACAAAGGTAGTGCACTTCCCCGGATTGGAAATAGAGATCCAGGTTCGAATCCCGGTGACGCAAAAACAATATTTTTCGACGAAATTGATTTTATATGTATATATTTATAATTAATACATTAATTTAGTATTTATAATTATTTTTACTAATTATGTTCTTATATATTATTTTATACTTCCATGTACTTTGTAATTTGTACATATATACATATGTAACATCTCACTTTTATGTACATTATATTTCATTTTTAATGTACAATAAATCATAACGTTTATTGTATTTATAGACTACGGTGGGTAGTTACATTACAGTAAATGCTTGCGGTATACATTTTTAAGTGGTTTAATGTCAGTATGTTTAATATAGCTCATTTCTTCTAATAATTCATTAAGTGTTAATAATATATAAATATTAATTAGTGTTTCGAATTCGTAAACACACATTTGGCACGTCTTTCGAATCAACGGCGAACGTTGTTATTAACACACTTCCGCGTTCAAATTCCCATCCATACATTTCCTGATGCTCATATTTTCAGTGTGAAATGTGACCTTGACGCCAGCAGACGTCAACTTGACCGATATTTGTTCGATCTCGACATCACGATAGCATTCGTGGTGTGGACCGTTCAGCTTCAGTGCATCAGCACTGTATTATATGTGATCCTGTGATTTGTATGCACAGTGATATTGTTTGTTTGTGCCGTGGGTGAACTTGTGACATCGCCGTATTTAATTGAGATCGGAGATCGGCTCATCCGCGTGCCATTTGTGTGATCTCGGCAGTGAGTGCAGGGATTACAGAAGCATCATATACATGGTAAGGCGAACAGTCATTCGTAATTCCGGGGAACCAGAATTCACTGGTCCTTCGATTAGAACCCCTATCCCCTCACCGACCTTATCCTGTACCACGTTTATCTACATCCCTCTCCTAGCCTGCGGTGATTCCGATTTACGACCGGAATTGTCATATTCCATTCCGCGAGATGTGCGACTCGGAGATTGCACAATTCAATTAATAAGAAAGAAAATAACAGTTTAATTGTTTACCCCTTTAGTCGTCAATATTATTCTCATTAAATTTCTCACTAAAAGTCGTAAGGTTAATAATATCTGCTTAAGGTAAGTATTTCGCATGGAGATAATGATACGATATAAAAACGTGAGAACGTTGCTAAAATATTATTTCACGACTATTTACCCACATTAGTAGAAAATTGTCGTATGACCTTATCTAAGCATCTATGATTGCGGTTCGAGGTACACTGCGCACGACCTGTTTCGTGTAACTCGTCTCTAATAGCACTTCAGCGAGGTCGTATCACGTTCCAATGTCAAACCCTAAAACACACGTTCCGCCGGAATTACACGAGGCACCGGCGACGCGAGTGAGTTTAGCGCTACCAGATTTCCGACCGCACGTGTACGCTTGTGTACGTACGATGCGCACAATAACGCCATTATCTTCATACTAGTTTTCAATACATCAGTGCGATTGTACCTATTCCATGAATTAAACGGAAAGCTGCTTGGCAGGGCGGAGAAAAATCAACCAAACATGAATATTTGAAGCAATAACTTTGTAGTCAGACATTTTAAAAATTAATATAAATATTTAAATAAAATTATACATATTCAACCAACTGGTTTGCAAAAATTCACCAAAGACTAGACCTAAACTATTTATAAAATAATTCTAGCATGTGACTGCATAAAAATATAAAGTAAGTGTGATTATAAAAGATGTAGGAAAATGACCTCAGTGATCCAAAATTATTAGAAACATTTTTAGGATCAGGCTGGTGGTTAAATTAAGTTGGTTATTTTTCACGCATTGCTTCACAATTTTAAACTATCAAATTTAAAACTAATATTATTTACGTATAAAATTGATCATTCCAATTTTTTCTCAAAAGTATGATCATTTTCTAATTTCAGTAAATATAAAAAATATAAATTAGCCAGTGTCCTCTTAACGTGCATTCATTTTCTGGACAAAAACTGGACACTCCTCAATACTTTCACAAATATACTTAAATATTACTAACGATCAAAATAGAACCGAAGGAGCTACTTTAATGAATAGTTCGATTAACGAAATTGTGTCCTTGGTCAAAAGAAAAAATTCAAGTGTTTTAAAAAGGTATTTGTATCAAAATGTGTTAGACCAAGTCATAACATTTTTATTCAAAGTTGCCCAATAATATCAAGTATTTTAAGTAGAATTTAATCATGTAAATAAATTTAATTTTACTATTTCTACCCCGAATTATTAAATTTAAGTGTCTAGCAACTAAATATATTTTCTAGTATTTTTCAAACATAAAATAAGTAATTGTGATGGAAAATTAAAAAAAAAACGTTTATAAATATGGTACTTCTGAGTACAGTCAAACCTTATATATCTTAAATAAAAAATAAAAAATAAAAATATATATATATATAGCATAATACAAAATATAGCAAATAAATATTCTAAAACATTAAAATAATAATTGAAAATTTAAGCAAAAAAAAGTCAAAATATCTACTAATAATCATCACAAGGAATACAAGCGTGTCAAATCTAACCTTATAATAATGCGCAATTGACATTTCACCTATTCACGTAGACTTTTTAGTATCGTCAGAGAATTGACACCGCATTGAGATATACGAATAGATAAATT
The DNA here is from genome assembly GCA_022840565.1 of Eubasilissa regina. Taxonomy (NCBI): domain Eukaryota; kingdom Metazoa; phylum Arthropoda; class Insecta; order Trichoptera; family Phryganeidae; genus Eubasilissa; species Eubasilissa regina. Next base: position 7,373,057 of record JAINEB010000017.1, read on the forward strand.
TGATGCTACTTTAAATTACGGTCAGGGTAAGAAGGGTTTTTAGACTTTAGGTTTTTTGTTGTTATTCACAAACTAATTTTGGTTTATTTACATAAAATGTCTTATCAAAAACTTATTCCTTCAAATATTTTTAATATATGTGCATATTATTATAGGTAGATATTACTAAAAAAAATCTCTCTCTCTCTCTTTCTCCAACTCCAAGTTTTCTCCATCTTTTCATCTCGATGTTTGTCCAAAATATTAAAAAAATATTTTTTTGTATCAGATTTCGAAGGCATCGAGCGTACTTGCGTACTTTATATCTCCTTATTTCTTTTAAGTCATTTCTTATTCACGGTTCTATCAATCCATTTGCATCAATTTGCTAAGCAGTTCTCTATTCTCCGTTTTTCTTATTTACTGACAGCAGGTATAGCGAGTTAGTTCATCTAGAAGATTCCTCGCTTCTTTCTGATGCAATTTCAGTAGTTTTTATCATGGCGAATAATACGACCGAAGTATTTCAGAATTCATTTAAGCACCGGTGTCAGTTAGAGCGAATCTGATTTTTTTTCTAGATACAGAATCCATGTTTTTCATTATTTTCTTCCAAGCCCAGACTTCAGCTCCATACAATAATATATCCTCTATAGTTTATAAATATTTTTAGGTTATTTGGAAGTCATCTCATGTCCCTACCCTACCATGCCCAAGAGATATGGTACGTCACGTAAAGTCAGTCAAGACGGGTAAAGCTCTGTTGTAAGGGTTGAAAAGGATTCTGACCCACGTCACTTGCGAACCTCTACGAAAAAATGTACATAAACTATAAACAGAAACTTTAAACTATTTATTTTTCTGAAAAATATTTAAATTGTTCAATCTTTTAATATATTACAAATATATTTGTAGATCACCTTCAAAATCAATGATAATTTTGTAAGAACAGATAATATTTAATTAAATTAAATTAAATTCATTGTTCGCATATTGTACTAGGTCGCCTTCAAAATGATAGTCTGATGACAGTCTACGTCAATCTGGAAAAATCTTTTAGGTAATGTGTATTTTAATATATTCATTGTATATCAAAAACATATATGTGAAGTATATCGGCGGATAGCATAAATACAGTATGACTAAAGCGAAAGTTTTTATATGGAGTCTTATGTGAAAATAGGATTCCAATGAAGATAAACTTTATAAAGCTGCGGTTAGGTTAACTATTCTCTAAGGGTCAAAGTGTTGGCCGAATATAAATAAGCTAACGAACAAGATGCATATGCATGTTTGAGATGAAAATACTAAAGTAAGGTGGCAGGATTAGATAAAATTCAAAATATCATACTTCGTGGTGTAATAATTCTTGTACTTTTAAAATTAGCAATATTAACTTTGTGGTTAAAATTCATATTTTTATTTATTATTTTTGTTTTATTAACCACTGAATTGATTTAAATACATCTACCGGTTTTGAAAAATACGAAAAATAGAAAATGGTATTTTTCGAAACCGGTAGATGTATTTAAACTCAATTAAGTGGTTAATAAAACAAAGATAATAAATAAAAAATAAATTTGAGGTAATATCATAACTAGTTTCGGAAAGGGCATTCCTTTCCATTTGCAGGTGTAAATTGAACTAAATTATATACGGTTGGCTATGGGGGGCGCAAGGGTGGGAGTGGCTTTATTGTTTCTTGGAAACATCGATAATAGCGGTGTAGTATTTGAAATTTAATTTAATAAAAAAATATATAATTGCGATGAAGTATTTGTTCTATGTGTTACTGTTTCTCTCAAAATTCGAGTAGTGCAAATAAACTCAAATAGAGTTATAAGATGGTTTTTTTATATATACATCAATTTTCATTGATTTTATAAAATTATACGTTTTCCGTCATCATTGATGAGTATATACGTGTTCATATGTTTTAAATATACGTATATATTGAGTATATACGTATATATTTTGCTAGGTTTATATGTAATTTATTTATATTTTCATAGTGAAATTAATCACTCATTCAGCTCAAAAACATAACACAATCCATCATCCAGCACAGATAAGGAGACTCTAGCAACGAAGGCAAACAGGATTTGTCAAGAAGGAAATATATGTAGGAGGAGATATAAGCACCGTTTGATGCACTGGAATGCAATGGTTACCAAAGGCGACAGATACAGCACACCATAAGAACGAAGTTTGACCGCCTATCGTCCCCTTTGTTCAAAATGTCACTGGCAGACTTGTCAGGGTCCTCAAAAAACGAAATATAGAGACGGCATTCGGGACAAACGTCAAAGTAAAGAATCTGCTGAAATCAACGAAGGATCGTGACCCCTTGGAAATGGACGGTGTTCATAGGCTCGATTGCCAAGATAGCGAGAAAGTATATGTGGGACCACAGACTACCAAATATATAAACATGAACTAACGAAAATTCCTTGTTTTAATATTTTCACCCAAGTGATCACGTTGGTACCACTTACGCTATCAAATAGCTCCGCGATTTTTTAAAAATATATGACTTGATTGGAACAAAAATGTAAACACTGGCAATATAATACGCATTAATGTAAAAAATTTGTCTTGTTTACACAAATATTTCATTTTCGAAGAGTAAATACTTTTTCTGTTGCATAAATGTGTGATAAACTATCGGATTTATGTTTACACAGAGAACGTGTGTAGAATGCTACTCATCCCGCAACTAATATTCCAAACCTCTCTCGTATGTGTACACTTTATTTCATGTCTAATCATCCACTGTTCTGTGTGTGGGACAAATAGCGAGCACAATTTCCAAAAGGGTTGACCAGCATAAACAGGCATGCAAACTTGGCCATCCAGGAAAATCGGCTGAGCATTGCACGAATACGGGCCACCATGTTTCATTTGAGCTGAAAATCCAAAGAAAACCCATATGTCATCATGCACGTTTGCGTGTTCGGTACAGATAGTGATCCGACATAGATGGAACTTACACATAACACAACAGTACTGTTTTCGACACGGTATTAAAAGCCAGTACCTAAACATAACACACCCTACTTTGGATACGGTACTGCAAGCAAGTACTTAATCACAACATCAGCTTTGATGAAGAAGAAGATTCTGAAGATTACTTACGAGTATAAAATTAGTCAAGCACCATTGCAAGTATCTTCATCAATTAAAAAGTTAATGCGTTCGTATTGATCATTTTATTGTACATAGCAGACATAATTTGTTTAATTAAAAATAAACAAAATATTTTTCTAAAAAAATTTTTAAATCTTAATTACAAAAATCGAGATAAAATCTGTTCGCTTCTTATGGTTCATAAATTGATGAAAGGTAAGTAATATATAGTGCATAAAATAATTTAAACTCGTAAAAAAATATAACTAATTAAATTAATCAACTAGAAAGATATACAGAAAAAATCTATTTATCGAAAAAATATTATTCTGTTACCAGTAAACGCCCTTTTCTTATTTATTCAATTTGCATTTATTCATGTAGGTATTTAATTAAATATTTTATGCACTTTATATACCTATTAAATCGCTCCATATTAATATAACAAATTTATCTAGCACGCTAAACAAATGTAAGCGTCCGACACCACCAAAAAATCGACGTAAACTGGGGCTCGATGATTCGCATGTTTTGGTTAAATATTATGTCGCAGGCCTATGTTGTTTTTAAATAACTAAGAAATAAAATAAAACATTTTCATTTGGTTTTTATTTATCGATTACTTGGTTTATTACAATTATGTATGAAATATCAACACTTTTTGACATTATGCAGCCGGGAAAATTTTCTTTCGTGATTTCAAGCTTAGTTTTGGTTGTTTGTGAAGTGGAAACCACATGTGTTGCAGGCCCGATCGACCAAATTCGGCTACCAGAAGTTTTCCAACATGAAACGATAGGTTGGCATTAGCAGTAGTGTGGCATTTAGATAAAATGTTTTAATGACTTCAATACGTTTTTGATACGTTAGATCATGCATAATAAATTGCATTCAACTATTCTCTACGGTTATCAAATACGAACTGACAAATATTTGTCAAACCGAAATGGCGGTGAAACAAAATCGGCCTGGAACATAATATTCACCTTGTATAAAAAACGCTGTTCTATTTTCACATAATCATTTAGAGTTTTCCTGCACAATAGCTTTTCAAAGTAAGCTTGTTCTTGAAAGTGATCGTAAGCAGTATCAATTTCGGTGACAAGCTACAAAATGTACAAAAACACATAATAGTCGATTGCGCGTTGCTCACGAATCCAGAACACTCAATTTTATTTAAATTTACATCGCTAGCACTGGCAGACAAAAGCGGCTTAGTCGTCATTACACTTCGGGCTCACTTTCGTCTGCGCATTTTTTTAAGTTGGCACGTGACGATATCATTATCACGTCGACTGAATGATGGCTAATAAATATTATTTAAAAATTATGTTATGTAACTTTGTTTATTAAAACCATTTAATTTGTAATTTAAAACATCAACCAGTTTCGGAAAACATAATTTCCATCTTTAAAATGTCAGAATAACTAGCCAAAAAACACATATGTCGCAGTATTCTAATGTTTTTATGTTATTATTTATATTTTTTTTAATATATATTTTGAGGGTAGAGACTTACGTTCTTCTTTTCACCGGATAGTCACTGAAGAGCACAAGATTCGCGGGTTCTTTACTTGACCAACTCTTACCCGCCTTATTTTTGTCAGATTCTGCCTTCATCCTAAACTGAAAAAAAATTGTAAGTAACACCTGGAAGTGATAAAAAAAATGTTATTCATTATAAAAATTGCTTCTAATCAGAACAAGCTCAAGAACAAATGTAATAAATGAAAATACAATCCACTTGACAAATCCTCATCTCGTTGGGATGTGCGTGAGTTTGACATCTTTCATGCATGTGACAACCGGATGTTAAAATTGATGGATCCCATCTCCTTGGCTCCTTATCGTGATTGACCCTCAGCATCCAGGCCGACGTGATCGGATTCGTAAGGGGAATTTGTTAAAATCATTTCATATCAGAAAAATGTCGCCTACAGTGAGGCGACTAAATCAAAGACGAAACCAATGGTAGAAATCACAGGTAATATCCAAAGGCAGAAACATATTGTTTCCTGTAAAGATTATTTACCATGGGGTTAGATTAACAAATTAATAGTAATTTATGCACTAGTGATTGAGTAATATAAAATATTTACCCTCTTGTTATAGCGAATCGCACACAGCTACTTAGTAACGCTGGTCGCGGCTATTCAACTGCCCAAATTTGACAACTTTCTCGTTGATTTTGGAAAACGAACCATAGACCGCTACCGTTTTTATAACCTCAGAAACAGAATGTGATACCAAGGTAAGGGTAATTATTTGTGAATTTCGTGGTGTTTGACAAAAAAAAAGTGACGGGGAAATTTCGTACGTGACCCCGATTTATAACATCACAATATTTAAAAAAAATTACCTAGGACTTGATTTTAATTATTATGGTAATGGAAGATGTGGTAATTGACTTTGATGATACAAAATTATTTAACAAATTTTAAAAATTTCTAGAATAGGACTTGTGGTTAAATTTAGTTATTTATAATATTTTGGTTAATTTTACATGCTTTATTTATTTCTAATGATTCTGAATTATTTAATTTTTGACCAACATTACCAACCAACAAAGTAAAAATAAAATAAAAATATATGGAGTGGGAGTGTTGTAGGACAGTGAATTATTAGTAAAAGAATTGTATACTATTTAATACTATTTAATGTAAAATATGGCCATCCAAATTCAATACAGAAATATATTGTTGACATTTAACAAGAAATATTTGTTATTGCAAAATTGTTTTGTTTGAGCAGAACTTCAAATAAAAAGTAAACTTCATGAAACGTCGAGGAAAAGCTCCCTTCGGATGCTATAAATGTTTGAAAACACTTCTATTCTACTTCAGACTTACCGAGAGACTTTATATTTGATCTCTGAAATGTTCATAAAATAATAATAAAATAGTAAACCATAATTTGCCGATTAAACTAAACCATTTATTATTTGTACTCGGCGTGAAAATTGACCGAATAAAATAAAATTTTTATAAGATTGCATTTTCTACAACAATATAAATTTCAAGTCAAATATCACAATATTAAGGAGGTTTCGTTGGCTAGGCTCGAAATTGCTGCTAAATAATAAACCTGAAGGACGATTAGGTAAACCTAAAATAAGTAAAATTGATGTTAGTATAGTGAGTAAGATTAAGAAAGGATTACTTAGGTGGTTTTGTCATATGGAACAGATGAATGAGGAGAGAATGGTAAGAAAGATATATGAAGCAAATGTTAATGGAACCAGAAATAGAGGACGTCCGCGGAAAACTTGGTGCGACCAGGTAAACCAGATAATAGAGGATGGTTCTGTTAGAAGCCTCAACAATCGGCGAGCTTGTATGAAAAGAAGTATGAATGTGGATGAGGCGAGAATTGTGTGTCAGAACAGAAGAGTATGGCGCTCTATCCCCTCTGGCGCGTGTGCTAAACTTGTACCAGGGTGAGTAGCCAGGGATGTTGTTGATCTACGTCACCAAAATATCAAAAAACTTCACTTGATGCTATCTTGTTTAATAAAAAATATCTACTCAATTTTATAAATAAATAAATAAATGTGCAGACATTACTTTTCAATTTGTTCAAATAAATAATATTCATCAACCTCTATGCGAACTCAATAAAATTTGAAAGCATAAAACGTTCGAAAGTGAGTTTTTGATAGACAATTATAGAAATATTTTATTTAAAATATTCGTGCGCATTAGGTTGCGTTTGAAGACCACTATTAAAAGTGGGATAAACGTTCAGATAAAATAAATTATGTATAGAAACAATTTTTTTTTTTTTTACGTTAACGTCAACGTAAATATGTAATCTATTTCATATATTAGAGAAATTAAAAGAATGGAGAGAAAATTGAAGGGTACAGTGTATTGTGAGGCAGGAGTATACATAACATACCAATTCTAGATTACAATACATCAATTAAAGATCTAGTCACTAAATCATTATCAAGCAACGTTTGCACATTGAATGGGGTCGCATCAGGTCGATATAGATGTATCTTCGTTTCAAAATGGCTTGGATGTCAATAGATTGGTTAGTATATTAACGGACGATTGCCTGAAGAGCCATTGTCACTAAAAGCGGTTGGATTTTATTAATTTATAGTACAGTAAAGAGAACAGGAAGAATTTAAAATTCAATTATAGTTCAATGATAATTTAAAAAAATAGATGCAAAGAACAAATCAACAAAATGTATCTACTACCGACAAGAAAAGATATTTCGCAAAATAACGTAAGATAAGACCTAGTCCACAATATTCAATAGGTAAGTACTAAATTATGAGTCAAAAATGTAAAAATATTATTGTATGAGATTTTAACGAATCTAACCCATTTTTAATTCATATCTTTGCTTTGAACCATAATTCATTTAACAAAAAACAGTTTCGTCGCTCTAATTGTTTTGTCCGTTTATTTTTTGTATTCTATGGTATATAATTTTGAATCAACAGAAATGTTCAATTAATTTAAATAATACATAAGATCACATAAATGCGATTGTTTTTAAATGCTTATATTTTTCCAGCGTATTTTCAACTTATATTTTTAATACCCACCCGTATGTATTCCTGAAATATTGTGTACTAGGTATGTTATACCCATTATATAATAAAATTGAACGAGATCAATAACGTTCATATCGCTCAATTGCGAAAGCCGTCTACTGGCAGTTTCGCGGATTCAACTTCCAATACCAGCTGTATTTTTTTCAGAAAATACAATTGACACTCCCCCTGTAATGACACTGTATGTATCGTTTTTTACAAATGAAAAAATATTAATACGTACATTTATACAAATACCTTTGAGTAATAGAACGAATTACTTGTGCAATAAAATAATACAAATTTAGCAAGGTTAGGTTAGGTTAGGTTAGGTTAACTGCGATTAGATTTGGCTATGTTAGATATATTTTATTGAACAAAGATATATTAATTTAATGTTAATTATTTATTATTGTAATGCACTAACAATTCGTTTTATGTAACAAAATATTTATTTTAAGACACTGTTAAACCGTACCCTCACAAATATTGATAGATAGACGGAGCAACGAAAATCTTAAATGATATACAGTGTTATTGCAAGGAAGCTCACTTAACTATTGTGTTTAATAGTATTTTTATTTATTTTATATGGCTGTTTAATATGCCATTGGAGATATACAACGTTGTGGCATACGTGACTCAGTTCTGCACAATATCGATATTCAGTATTGTTGCAGGGGTGGTTTTTATGGTGTTTTTATGATATGTTTCTAATTAAATAATATAACTATTAAATATTTTATCCTAACCTAACCTAACGCACAATACATTTGGAATGGACCGCTTCAAATACTATTTGCTCATTACAAGAAATCTGTTAATACGAAAAATGGGATAGAACAAAAATTATACACTTTGGGTAATATTTTCAATATACTTATCGTTTACCCATGGGATGTAGTAAGGGTGATAGAAATTTGGTATAGGGACAGGACAATAAAGACTCGAACTAACCGGGAAGTACACGACTTATCTGAATTTCCTGAACTTTAGGAAACTTCTTCAATGATCAGCACGAAGCACTGTGGTAAACAATAACGATTTCGGCATACACACGCGAGGAACCGAATACACTCTAGCAACAAGTAACTTTGCAAAAAAAATTCAAGTTAGTGACGAGCACATAGCAGGACATCCACTCTCCTTGACAGTTCAATAGTTAAAGACAATACACAGAAAAAGTCGTCTTCTGAGGTATATGGTAAAGGGAGGAGGACAGATAGATATAGTAAGCATAATGGAGCACACACATGCGCACGGCCATCGGCGGCCTGTGGATCTGTCATTAATACCGAACACTTCTAAACTCAGATCTATTCGAAATGCTCTGAACTAACTATAAATAAATATTGTAAAATGTCAAAAATTTAAACGCGCATTATTTAAATAAAATAAGGCGTGTGCTGTAATAATTTTATCATTATATAGAAATCCTTTAACTACCAACATTCTGATATAGAAAAAATGTAGAGTGAAGATTTTATAGTTTAGACATTTCCCCGTCAGTTGGTGCGTCGGGGCGGAGACCTGATTAACTGATCAAAAAAATCGTGTTTGATTTATTGTGTTGATTAATAATGAAGAAGAAAAAAGTTAAGAATTGCTTATAAAAAACTTTTAAACCCTCAGGTTAATCGTTTAATTTGTGTATACCTACTCCGGATACCTCTTTTCTACCTTAACATAAATGATCTTTATTATTAGGCAATATGATAGCGCTAACCAGCGGTCGTAAAACGCGATATTAATTTCATTCTTCCTGTTACCAGGGGTGGTGAAATAGCCACCTGGTATACTTAATTTCGCTTTTATTCAAATTGAAAACTTTCATCGTAATACCAGTCAACCCTCACCTTACCAATTCTTTAAGAGTCAAGTTCTAATACTATTGTTATACAAGTTTATGCGTAATTATTACAACTTCTCCCTATTATGAAAATTTATTTTTTAACGTTAACGCCTAGTTTGTAAAGTCCGTCTTCACCAAGCAAAAAGTTTTAGAAAACACAATAATTTATGTTAGACCAAAATTGTTCAACAGCGCAACAACGATAAAATGTATTTATTCAGCGAGACCCTCAGTAATATTTTCTAACGACATTTTCGGAACGTATTATCTTTTTATCTTAACCTTTAGTCGTACCAGGATCGACAGCAGGCGTCTTTAATTTTTTTTTTAAATATAATGGATTTTAGAGACCGAATCTCTCATATACTAATCAAGTGCTCAACATCTTAGATATCCTCCCATTAGACTGTGTTATCAAATTGTCATATTATAATACATATTTTTTTTTGTAATAGAATATAATACAGTAATAAATATATTCTGGTGATTTACAACGTAGGCTAGCTCTCGCTTAGGGAAACCTTCTCACATTTTATAACGTTATTGTAGTTTAGAAAATATAGTAAAAATAGAAATATAGAAACGTAGTGGAAATAATGTAAAGCTGATCTTAGTATAGTGAGTAAGATTAAGAAAGAATCACTAAGGTGGTTTGGTCATATGGAACGGATGAATGAGGATAAAGAAAGATGTTGATGGCACATCGGCAGAAGACTTGACACGACCAGGTAAACCAGATATTGAAAGATGGTCCCGTTAGAGGCAACAATAATCGGCAAGCTCGTATGAAAAGATGTATGAATGTGGATGGGACGAGAATTGTGTGTCAGGATAGAAGAGTGTGGCGCTCTATCATATCTGCCTATCCCTGCGGGGAAACGGCGTGGTAAGTAAGTGGTTGGTATAAATTAAAATGAAAATATTGACAGCAAAAATAATAATAATAACAGAAACTAGTGTTTTTTATTATTTTTCTCCTTGTTTTATATTTTTATGTACTTTATAATATTTACATTCTTAACATTAAAAACACGTAAAAAAAATAGTATTACAAAAAAAAAAGTATGTAAACGGGTATTTGCATGTCTTATTTGTATTTCTAGGTGGTAAGTTAACTTAACACGCTGATGGCCGAGGTTCGGTTTTCTGTTAGAGTGATTTTAATATTAATTTTATTAAGTTAACTAAATGAGTGAATAGAGAGCCGTGCTCTAGTTAGCTACTAAGTAAACAATATATAACTTTCTAAATTTCTAAGTGGATTTGTAACCCTGGTCACGAAACCCTAGTGAATGTTTTAAAGTTAATAAAGTACCGTCTAAATCAATTAAAATTAAAGTAAAATATATTTTTAAACCGAATTTTATGAAAATATATTTTGATAACCAATCCGCGTCACATCAAAATATTTTCAACTTTTCCGCTCTTAACAAGGAAATCCTTCTTTACTCTTCATTAACATTAAAAAAATTGATGAATTTTTAATTGGACCATTAATGTAGATGCTTAATAAAATAAAATAGCTGGATTTATTTTCAATAAAAAAAATTCAATTTCTCTTGAAATTCTTTATTTCAGAATTTAAAACATTCGTATTCTAGAAACAGGCTGAATTTTCACCCTAAAACTGCTTTCAATGTATTTTTTTCCCGTCACCAGCCCCAAGGGATGCGCCCTAGAGGCGGAAATTTTTACAAAAAAGGAATTTCGAACAATTCAACCGTTTTTGGTGTTCAATTCCATTAATGGAGAGTATGTCAACCATCGCTTAAAAAATCCTGAAACCTTTTTTCCGACTCACGTTTGGTAGAGTCACAGTGATTGAGTTGTGACGTACGCTAAAGATCTCCCGGGTTGTTTCCGTTACCAATAGATCAGTCGAAAAAATACACCGGTACCGATCGAATAACAGACAACAATAATATGCGCCCGCAACTGAGAGAAGTCTTTCTTGTTGCACCTGCTCTGGCCACACACGCGCGCGTACTCCGCGAAATTATGTAAAAGAACTATGAGCGGTGGGTGTATTTATTTGGGGGCACTTAACATTCCGATTCATAACATATACTGTCGTACACGTACATATCTCAGGCACATATCTTATAATATATATTATTTAATCGCATCACTACTTGCCGTAAAAATGAATTAAAAATAACTTATAAAAAATGAAGGAAAACAACCCAAACAGTTCCAATAATAAGAATATATCAGTCAGCTCGCGTGTTCCTGGTACACGCACATGACTGGTATGAAGTGTAATAAATATATTTCATTGAAAATATCAATTTTTGTAAATGATAAAGTAAAAATACTTCTTAGAACTGTTCAACATAATTTTTCCCCTTTCTTGTATATCACGTAGTATTCAAATTTCTTCCACTATGTACAAAACGAATATCATTTTAAAACTACATAGATACCTTGTTTACTGCATGATTTTTTGTATTTTTTTTTTAAATAAATAACCGTAATCCAAAATACACTAACAATGATGAATCAGTAGTTTTTGCATTAGTTAGGTGTTAGGCGGTCATGTATGTACTATTATAGTATATTATCATGCCAATATTACAATACGGAATTGTAGGTTGGGGAAAAATTAAAAATTTTAATAAATAAAAATAGCTAAAATGGCATCATCTTAAATAGTATTGTTACCTATTTTAAAGACGACAAAATTAAAATTCACCACAGTTATCAGACTAGGAGTGTTATAATGATTATCTAAGTGAGACTAAAACAATAATTAGAAAAGGATATCATATATTGCTCCTAGATAAAAAAAAACTAAAAGAGTTTAAAAAATTGCACACCTTTTTTACTGTAAATTGTTATTACATCTACATTACATATACATTATTACGTATTTTACTATAATATATTTATAATCATGTCCTATATCAATGGCACCTCCATTGATATAGGCAAGAAATGACTCGTAGTAGTCTAATGAAGAAAAATTCTCGGGGCCAAGGTGATGATGATGATGATATAAAAATTAACTCTACGTATGTAAATAAAATTATTATTATTATTAATTTGTCCCTAACTACATTTTAATTTCGCTTGCCAGCGTACTCACTTTTTTAATCCAAATATCCAAAAGGGTTTATTTAAGGGCTTTAAAACTTTTTGTGTGAAGACTTACACGTAACAATTTTAAAATGAATTAAATATTACAAAATGCAAATGTTGGCTAACCAAAATAAGTTTTATGCCTGTTTTGCTTCCTCTGTTGAAAAATACCTTCGTCCCTTAGTGAAAATGATATTTTCAGCACTTGGAGGCATAATTCAATATTTATTTATTTATTTTTTAATATCCAGACTAAAGCAGGTTGTTAATAACTCAAATAAAAGTCTTAGTACGAGTGTAATAATATTTACAATTAGGGACTTTTGGACTAATGTCTACAGAGTTCCGGGTATAGACCCCTTGCTCTTTCATCTAACGTATGCCTTATGGGGTGTTTATAAATGGGGTTGTTTTATTTTTAGGTTTATTTTACTGCAAGCAAAAGTGGGATAGGAGCTGCTACTTGTGGCAGTATTTATTCCTAAAGGAGGGTGTCTTTGGGTCATATGAAACGCGCGGGGATGTTAACGTCATACGCGGTGAGGACGTTTATTGGGGGATTTTGGTGCTGAGGAATCGCAGTATAAAAATGTTCTATGAGACGTTTAATGAATTCCTTTATGGGAGAAATACCCAAGTCGTGGTGGAGTTGTGTGATCTTTATCCATCGCGGAGCCTCCAGTGCGAGCCTGGAGGCTCGATTTTGGAAGATCTGTAGTCTGTTTATGTGTGCTTCGGTTGCGTGGCCCCAGATGGGGGCTGCGTATGTCAGTATAGGTCTAAAGATGGTCATGTATAATAGGAGCTTGTTATTCGTGGCGAGTTTGCTACTTCTGCCAAGGAGTGGGTACATTGCTGAGAGTGCACGTGAAGCAATGCTTATTTTATCGTGAATGTGTTTGGGCCACACGAGTTGGGAGTCCAGCGTGACACCAAAGAACTTAATGTCACGGGTGTGTTAATATTGTGACGTGTTGATATTCTTGAAAAGAGAGTGGCGCCACTTTTTTCACCAGACCTCTACAAGGGTGGATTGCTAAGGCGATTTTAATAAAAGTGGATGAGATTGCGGTGTCGTTAGCGAATTGGGCTATTTTGACGTTGGTCCGGAAAATTGTTATAGAGTACACTTTTTTGTGTTCGTAAATTAGAAACACTGTAAAATAAATAATTAAATCTTTGCTCCGAATTGACAATTGAGTGTACTAGTCCTAAATTATCACACAAGTACCAAAACGAATTGTGAGAATTTGGCGTATGGTATGCACTACATGTTCACGTTCGAAGCATATATGATACTATAAGATAATACAAATTCATTTTTATGTATAAGTCGCAAATAATATATCCAGGTTAGAGTTAAATGGATTAGATCTTCTTATAGTAATTGAGCAATCTAAGTAGAAAAAAATATAGCCCAGATTGGTATTGTAAAAGTTCGTGTGAAATAGGGTTGGAAATCTGATTAATCAGACAGGAATTTATTCAAATTTTCTCTTATGTTATTTTTTAAGAATAGTTCGTTCCCTCCAACAATAATAAAATCGAATTTCAACTAAAATTGTTGTATATAATCTAAATACTAATTAAATGTATTAATTAGAAAGATATACACATAAAATCAATTGTATCGAAAAATATTGCTGTTACGCTACCGGAATTCGAACATGGATCGTTTTCTAAACCGGGGAAGTTGCATTATCCAACTATTCTACAGCGACAGTACTATTGACGACACATTTTCGAGCCCATATATTGTTCTTTTTCAAATTAACACATCTATCGTTCCATTAAAAACAATGGCTTTCAAATAATGGTATTAAAATTTAAAAAACGTAACATATAGGTTCGAAAATTTGTCGTCAAAAGTACTGTCGTTGTAGCATAGTTGTAATGCACCTTTCCCGGTTTGGAAAGAGATCCAGGTTAGAATCCTGGTAGCGCAACAACAATATTTTTCGATAGAATTGATTTTATATGTATATCTTTCTAAATAATACATTTAATTAGTATTTGAAACATTAATTGTTAAGCGATTTTTGTGTAAAAACAAAACTGTCTTAACACACTGTATTTCCGTTAAAGAATCCAGAGTCTGGTGGCGGATGGCGTTAGCGACATGCAACGAATCGTTTCAAATTTTTTCTTCCTTTTTATTCCGCATCGGTTGGAATGCAACCCATTTACATGGTGCGGAGTCTATTTATTATGAACGATTTTTTATTCTTTTTTACCGGAATCTGGCAACGTCGTAACGGCGATCCGTCATTTAAATGAGTGGGGGGGGGGGGGGGGGTGGATTCTATTGTTGGGATTTGGCAGGGCAGGGGGTGGGTAGGTATCAAAATATTATTTATCGAACTAATATGTCTATTTTGTCATTCTCTGTAAGACGCCTGTCAAAATAAATTGTATAGAAATGATTATGAGTGATAGTAGCTAAATATTCTTCAACGAAAAAGATTAATTCTAAAAGTTATATTTTTAAATATTTGAAAATTGACTTTCATAATGAAGAAATATGATAGAAGATTTTGAATGCAAAAAAAAAAATAAAACACAGAAAATGGTTTACGGTTGAATCAGTCTACGAAATAATACACATCAATAACATAATAAAGCTTGAAACACGAAAACTAATTCAAGACTACTTAAAATTAACGATGATAAATTAATATTGACACAACACAATAACATTTTGAAGCTACCACACCCATCAGGTTAAAATAGAAATGCGGTAATTGCGACTAATTTACAGAAGAATTAAAAAATATATATTATTAAAAATTTAAAAAAATAAGGATAATGAATTTTTTATCTCTATTTATGAACAGATTTACTGTTATTTACTATTTATTACAGACAACTGAAAACTTATTCAAAATATAACAATAGTTACATGTAATATAAAAAATATTTACACAGTGCTTGGTGATAGTTCTCTTCTTTTTATATTATATCTACAACCAATGGTGGTAGTCAAAATGTTTGTAGCGATAATAAAGGGTCTTTCGACGAGGACGCTCGATTTTAAAATGTAAGTTAAATAGGTTGTATGTGAGATATTCACTCAATTTTTCTTTCATTTGAAAGTATATTTTATGGCATTAAGTGTGGAATATAACGTTGTTCGAATATTCGCTGCAGCTTTGCTCGGTGGCATATTTGGGAGGTCCAATTTTCTATGACTTTATCGCATAAATCTGGCTAAATTTGCTGGATGGCGTTTGTTATGTTGACTTTGAGGGGGTCAATTGTTTGCGACTTATTCGTAAAGACTTGCGATTTAAGATAGCCTCAAAGGAAGAAGTCTAAAGGCGTTAAATCGCACGATCTCTGTGGCCAGTTCACGTCACCGTCGCGCCAGATAACCGTGCCCTGAAATCGATTGTCAAATTGCCCTCAAAATTTGATGATTTGCACACGTTGTTCAACCTTCCGTGGTGATTTGCCGTATACTACTTAACAATTGACAATAAATTTGACAGATTTTACTTTAACAACATGGCTGCTATAACCTAACAAATTTTGAGCGTCCCTATTAAAAGACCCTATATGAACTTTTTGAATAATGAACGTTCTGGACGACCAATAGAAATACATATATCACAACATGACAACACCCGGTTACATGCGAGGACTACTGTATGAATGTGATGTATGTCAAAATATTTTAATAAATTGTTTAAATTTATCAGACATCGCACCTTCCGACTACCATCTATTTTGGTCACTTTACCGCTTTTAGTTGACAAAATATTTCCCGCAATAAAAAATTTTCAAAAAGACGTTAAAACTTTCACAGTCAAAATCGCAGTACATTTTTTTATAAGGGTAATACAACTTTAATAAAATAAAACAAATGATCATGAGGTGACTGCAGGGAATAAAGTGAACGGCGCTTTGAATGGAATTATATCTAACGGGAATTTGTCAACCGAGGCAAGACTAGCGGTGCACAATAGAGTCCTGGTACCGACGCTGATGTACGGAGGATAAGCGAGGCCTGGGGCCGACAGAAGAGAAACGAAAGTTGACTGAATGAAGTGGAAATGAGATTACTCAGGCGTATATGTGACAAATCTATTTATGATAGAGTAAATAATGAAGAAATAATGTAAAGCTGATCTAGTGACTAAGATTAAGAGAGGATCACTTAGGTGATTTAGTCATATGAAACTGATGAATGAGGAGAGAATGGTAAGAACATGACGCAAGTGTTGATGGCACCAGATATAGAGGAAGTCTGCGGAAGACTTGGCACGACCAGGTAAACCAGATAATGGAGGATGGTTGTTATTTTCGTGTTTTGGTGGACTAAGGGATCTCCATAAAATCACACAAAGGCTTCGGTTCACAAGACTTTTATTGATGACAATAACTTTAGTACAAACGGCTCTGAAATATAGTACAACCCGGACGCTGGCCTAGTCCGTTCTGCCGCGTATTTCCCCAACGCCCCGCTGCAAAACGGCGGCGCTGCTTGCGCGCGCACCTGACACAAAGTATCCGCCTCACAATGGTCCTGTTAGAAATCTCAACAATCGGCAAGCTTGTATGAATGTGGATGAGGCGAGAATTGTGAGTCAAGACAGGGGAGTGTGGCGCTGTATTCTCTCTGCCTACCCCCGCGGGGAAACGGCGTGATGGTAAGTAAGTAAGTATGATAACATCATGATCGTCAATTCATCATTAATATGACTTATTTGTTCATCTCTCGGTTAAGATGAAAAGATATCGTCTAGAAAATTTTTTTCATATGTTTTTATACGCTCGTAGTATTTGAAAATAAATCATGCATTATTATTTACGTAGCCTGCATTATATGAAGAACATGCCTGATATCGGATTATAAAATAAGATATGTGACTTATCACAATAGACAAGGCGCTGACACTGACAGACTCGAATCTAAATCATATATTTACATAACACATACAAATAATTGTGAAATTTATTTCGTTTTAGAAATTTCTTTGTTATGTAATTATTATCGTTTATAAGCAACACCGCACTTTCTTGAGCTTCTGAAAAAAATATAATTAGTTTTAATATCAAAATGTATATTATTTATTTACTTTTATAGTTATATAGGTAAACTTTATTACCGTATTGCTTACTACGTAATATTGTAATGACAATTCTCCTTTTACGAATGATTTCAGTTTTAAAAAAGATATCCCTTAATACGTTTATTATTAATAAAAAATTTATAATTGAATTGTAATATTGTACAATATTAAAATATTTAATTCCAATAACAAAAAATCTGTTCAACGAAATTCTAACCACTGGTTCCGCTTGTTAGTAAAGCAATTGTATTAATGAACCGTGGCGCTTCGGATATTAATAATGTCTGCTGAAAATAAAATCGTTATATGTATAATAAATATTAATTTTAAAATATTAAGTAAAAAAATTACGTTAAGAAATTTAATTTCGATTTGACAAACCTATTTTTTTATTTAAAAAATTTACTTATTATTTATACTCGTTATTTAGAATGCGTATACATGAATGAAACTATGTAATAAAATGATTACGATTTTTCTGAACATAGTTCTTTAATAATTAAAACAAATTAGATACATCACTAGATAGAAATATATATAGAAAAATATATTTATTGAAAAATATAGTCTCGACCGCAACTCAAGCCTGGATCTTTATATTGCACTACAATACATACCAACTGAGCAATCTCTGGGTTGCATGTCCCGTGGAGAGGAATACGATAACTCCGTGTCTAAGTCGGAATTACCGCAGGGTGGGGAAAGAATACGGGAGATAGATATAGAAATGGGTCGGTAGGAGGAAATGATTTTTACATTAAATAAAATAACAATCACTTTGTATGAAACCACGAAATTTATTATACGTCAACTGGTTTCGCTTATCTCAAACTTCATTGCGATGTATCTCTCTCTCTTTCGGATATAATTTTATATAATGTCTTCCTTGATGATCTATTTAACTATATATAATAATAATAATGATGCGTTTATTCCAGTGTGATCAAGTTTTACTACATATATATATATATATATATATATATAAAACCAAGGAAAATATTAAATAAATATATATAATAAATAAATAAATATAAACAAAATATAAATACTTCATATATAAACACTTCAATCACGGGCATTATTGTATCTGTAGTTATTCTGTAGGCATTGTTATTCTCTGGTCAGGAAACCAGGTTTCCATGAGAGCGCCGCTTGCGCCAGAAAGTTGGTGCTGAGTTTCAGCCGCAGCTTTACGCCCGCAACTCAGATGGAGCAAATCCATGTATCAGCCTTTGGTAAACATTGTTGATGCACTGCGATAACGCGCCAATACGAACGGTATTCTGTGAGTTGTACTAAATTTGGAGACGGTTGTACGTCACTTGTTTGTATTTCGACCAGAGCTCGCAGGTATACATGCTGGTAAAGAACGATTTAAACAGGATCCTCTTAACCTCCTTAGAAACGCCGTGACAGGATATTTGCACGAACGTTCAGCCGTCTCCTCTACCGTTTTCTATCATCATCGTCTTGTACATCTTAATTAAGTACATGGCCAAGTTACTTGACCTTATTTTGAAGGGTCAATTTCGTCCCGTCCAGCCACACGGGAGGGATATTATCTGACCCTTTTCCATATTTGAATGCCATTATGACCGATTTGCTGACATTGTATGAAATATTATGTTCACTGGCATATGTTGCACATATCTGTAAAAGCTATGTATGTATTTTGACTCTCTCTTTCAAATGTAATTTTATATTCTATCTCCATTTTTATGTATATATAAATGCACTCTTTTTGTATTTATGATTAGTTTCCAATACATACTGATGAAGCTTGAAATAAGCGAAACCGGTTGACGTATAATAAATTTCGTGGTTTCATACAAAGTGATTGTTAATTTATTTAATATAATATGTCTGCTTGCTTTCTACGAAAAAAAGAAATAATTTTTATCAAAGGACTAGCGATCTCGAGGAATCGGAACGTGGAAAGAATGCTCGCATTACCTCAAGTATGACGCCTCCGAAGTTCCCGCAGTCACTTTCAAAATCGCACACTGCAAGCACGGGGCTAGTCGACGATCTCCGCTTCCAAATGAAGACGGTGATTTCACCCACGGCACACACAAACATCGAACAATAATCCTAATAATCACAAATCACAATGAGTACGACACTTCCACTCGGAATCTCACCGTGGAAGTATCGTATATAATCACATTCCAAAAGAATCACCATGCCGAGCTGACAGACAAATATATACTCAAAAAATAATGCTCCATCGCACTGGAGATGATTGGTCCACAACGCGAATGGTATCGCCGATGTTAAGATCAACTTCAAAATTATTGATTTAGTGACGCTTCGATGGAAATTAGGACGCGGACATGTGACAATAACATCATTCGCGGCCGGTTAAAGCGCGTTAAAAGTGTGATTTACGAATACGGAACACCAACCAAAATCCGTTTTGTGAAATATCTGGTGAAATATTTTCCAAAGAAATATAATACTTGATTCCTACGAGATGTGGTGCTGGCTACGAATAATGTGTATCCCGTGAACCGCAATGCACACAAAAGACAATATTCACCAGGAATTAAAGAATATTTACAGAAAGACTTTCGACAACATGCAAGAGAGAATTCTTATGTACTTTGAGACGATGAATCTTGAGAAACTCTTGAGAAACGCAAGAGGATGGTTTCTTGCAAGATGGATAGACTAAATAAAAGAGTTAACAGGGTCCACTTTGAACTCTTAAGACTGGGAGGAATGGAGAATTACTGTACACCGTTTGTCAGATGTTTCAAAGGACCACCATGCCTTGCAGTAAGCAAACGAAGAAAAATAAGACAATTCGTACATATCTTACAAAATAAATAGTTCAAATAATAAAAATTTGAAGTCCTTAATATCACGGACATGCAACTCCAAACAACCATTAAATCCTATTTTTCAAAATGTAGGTATAAACACGCTTATTGATCTAGTCGTTACGAAGCTCGCCTAGCGATCCAGTGGTCGAGGGTTCAAACCTCATTCCAGGAGACCAGCTAGTTAGTCTTATATTTTCATCGGAGTCTTGTAAAAAGAAAAAATTACGGCAGAAGAATCTGAGGCAATGGTACGGTCAGTCTACTATAGAGCTTTTCCGTGTGGCATTAAATAAAATAATGATAGTATGTGAACATAGATGAGATTTTGATCTCTCATCTCAGAGATCTGTCAGTAAAGATCTACCGGTTGCGGGTACAAAATACAGGCATCAGTGAATATAGAACGCCTCGCGCTCAATTTTGCACTATCCTTTACGCACTTTTGAGATGAATCTTCAAGAATAATCTAATCAGAAAAGGGAACAGATGAAGAAGAAGTATAAGGCTTGTAGCGAATCAGTCGTAGGCGTTTGGCGTATTCTCTATTGAAAAATAATGCAAAAAAAAAATCTTACAGATTTCTACGGTTGTATTTTGATTTAAGAACTGTGTGAGGTGTATTTATTCGATCAATATTACTTATTATTGTCATTTGTAAGAATGATACGTCGAAATAAGAGTGATAATATTACTTCGTTGGAATAAAATTCAGATATGTCTGTTGGAATAGTTTATGGGCATTTGGATGTTCGGCAATGTGACACCAGTCATAAATCAATTTTAATTTAAAAAAACGAGATTTATCTTTATGAAAGATGGATGATGAATTGTTCTAGATTTAAATAGCATTTACTTTAAAAAATCTATCAAATTAGTGTAAGAAATTCTATAGAAAAATATTCTTTCTTCCCTTATTTTTAAAATGAATGTGGGTCAAATGAATATATAATATAATATTTAAAAATTCTAGGTAAAGTTTTTATTTTTTTGTGTGGTTAAGAAATAAAAATGTTTTATCTTAATTTCAAAATATATATCCATAAACGTGGTGCACAAATAAAGCAACCCCCAATACTTTATTCAAAGATATAATATTATAGATTTGTTTACATTTGCTTTTAAAACTTTCAAATGAATCGTAAAGTGGTGGATAACAAAACAGTAGCATTATGGTTATTTTGAACACAGTGTTGTTGAAAATAATTTTTAATTGCTTTTAAAACAAAATGTGAAAAAGGAAAAGTTTTTAAAACTTGGAAAATATGATGTCTTAACAGCAAGTTTTAAAAGTTTGGTTAACATAATAACAAAATACATCGTTCTTGATTCTGAAATATTGAGTGAGCATCAGATGTGCCACGGATTTTTTGCTCAAAAGTAAAACATGAATATGAAAAAAATATGTTTTTCTTGATTCCTTCGTATTGATTTACATGCGAGTTAAAGTGCAGGCCGAGGTGAAGGGTGTCGTTTTGCAAAACGCTCAGGATTAATAATATGATTGAAAAATGATATTCGTGAGTGTATCGCACAGAATTGCGAGGTCGCAGCAGAGGCGCCAATTAATTGATATTTATTTTTTTTATTTATTGACATACGTATATTTGTGATACAGAGGTGATATAATATAACATTGTAATATGTTTATTGTGTGGGATGGAGTAGACTCCATCTCTGATATGTACGGCGTTGTCCTGGCTACTTTGCTAGACTGAAGTCTGTATTAAAGTAGCCAGTTTTTTTCGTGCTGTTATTTAAGATTTGACAGGAATAAAAATAGAGATAAATAAAAAAATAAAATACATATAAATATATATTTTATTATTTATATATATATATATAATAAAAGAAAATGAAGTGGGAGTATAGTTGAATTAGTGTAGTGTAGGCACTGTATAATGGTTATGTTAGAATGATTGATCTCTACCCGATTGGATCATATGTTGGGTCCATATTTGTGTAATCTTATTGAACGATTTTCAGTTGGTACTTAGTGTGTTGTACAATTTCGGAGCTAAGAACATGTAGTATATTTGATAAAATGTTGTTGTTTCTCTTGGAACTGGCGTGTAGATGTTCATTGTTTGTCTTGTGTTGTGTCCATGATTTATTACTTGGGGTGAGTTGTTAGCATGGAAAATTAGACGAGTCTCAACATAAAGATTTGTCTAATATCTAGGGCATTTTACTCTTTAAATGTAAAATGTGATGGATATCTAAAGGGACGACCATTTATTACCTTGAAAATTGTCTTTTGTGCTCTTTTGGTCGACTCTAATATTGTTTTTTCTGCTCTTCCCTAAACTAAAATAGCATAATTAATTATGAAGTAGCAGTGTGTAAAGATATGATAAGACATGTGACATTAATTTAAAGATGTACTCGTAATCAGCGGCGTGGCGTTAAAAAATCCGTGGGATAGATTTCGAGAAAACAAAGACTATCATTCCCAGTAAAAAGTCACAGCAGCCTGTCTTAAGACTGTATGTATTGTTATGTGTCTGAATAAAAATATGGTATTCTGCAGGCGAGAAGCCATTCTAGATTGTGTCGTGTCGCCATAGTGTACAAACATTGAACATCTTTTGCGTTTCATTTCTTCCGACTATCATCTTCATCATCGCTGGTTGAGAGATGCTGAGATCGGTGAACCACCCTTGTATACATTCTTGTTTCCTTTACGGAACGGTGAGATTAAAAAGGTTAGTCGGAATTATCGAAGCAGTGACGTGGCAAAGATTGACGGATAACCGAAGAGAAATAACAGAGTCATGGGGATGCCTTCTTCCATCAGTGGATTGATAATAGTGTTGATAATCATCGCCGTATTGAATGGAGTACTTACCGGGTTTGCATTATTATGTCATTTTATACAAAAAACAACAATACTTTAAAAAAATATAGGATATTATAATGGGCAGATGAAATTATCCGAGCAGTTGGAGTGACATGGCAAAGACTGGAAGAGGACCGAAGAAAATGAAAGAGTAATGAAGTGATCTTTATCCAACAATAGATTGACGATAGGTGATGATGATGATGATGATGATATATAACATATTAATGTTGACAATTTAATGTTTTGTTTATTAAACTTCACTAATAGAAAATATCAATTATAACTCATGTTTCTACAACAATCTACTGTCGTTCTCAAAAAACAATTGAATTATAACGTCAGCTTACAAAACTCATTGTTCATGTCTTAGAAAGGAGAATTTATTTATTCAACATATTTTTTAAACGCTTAATTTTATTTTGAAATAACGCATACAAAAATTCTAATACAAATTAAATTAATCATCTTGAAAGATATATAGAAAAAATCATCTATCGAAAAAATATTTAATTGCTACTGCAACCGAATACATTATCGACAAATTTTTGAACTTATATTCTGTAATATTTCAAATTGAAACATTTATTATTACATTTGCAAATGCAATTGATTAACTAGATTAAAATACCAGAGAACCACAACACACCAAAAATGAAACAAATAATACGCAATAAAATATCTCCGCGTCTTTTTTTAAAATATGACTCGATTGGAACGAAAATTTAAACGCTGACAATGATGCATTAATGTAAAAAATACGTCTTGTTTACACAAAGGTTTAATTTTCGAAGAGTAAATACTTTTACTGTTGCATAAATGTGTCATAAACTATCAGATTTCACAAATAATGTATGTAGAATGCCCCTCATTCCGCAACAAATATTCCAAACCCCTCTCCTATATGTACACTTTATTTCATGTCTATTCATTTACTGGTTGTGTACAGAACTATCTTCTGAAAATGCAACTTCACAGCAAAAAATATGGTCCACTTAATTAGTAAAAATTCTGACATACCATTACATTTTCAATAACTCTGTACGTATACAACTTTGTGAATACGTCATCAGTTTTGTATGTAGACACTCTCAACAATGAACCCATTCCACTTAACCAGGGTCCAGGTCACGTCTTCAGCGAGGCGAATGCTGCGCGTGTTCCAGTGATTGAGTACGTTATATTACCGGAACTGGCTGTCTACACATAAGACAAATTGCTCTCTTTTACATAAATACCGATAACTTTTCTGACTGCTTCTATACTCGGAAAATTCTGGGCCTTCTGCCAAACACGAAACAACCTGTCAAACATCGTCAGTACTGCGTGAGGTCTGTTAAGTTATTGTTAAACTATTGTATAAACTCCTATCAAGGACGTCAATCACGTTTTCTGAACTAGATCATCTTCCATATTAATATTAATTTTCTATACAAATACGACGTACTTGTGGTTTAGTATTAATAATAATTATTTATTTTTTGAGTTATAGTACAGTGTGTTATATTGTTATAATAGGATAAAACATACATTTCGGTACCCTGTCTGCTACACTAGTATTTTACCGTATTATAGCAAACAGTGCTTTCCCGGTATAGTAGTAAACAAAGCGTATTGTTCAATGTGCAAAACAAAAAAATATATATGTATATATAGTGGTTACGATACTCGACTAGTGATCTTGTGGTCGGGGTTTCAAGCCTCATTCCAGGAGGCTATCAAGTCAATACTATTTCCATAACACAAACATTTAGCTGAAAATACTAAATTATTAGTGTGACACGTGTTCCGTGCACACATCTCTATTTTAAGAATAAAAAAATAACATTATTATTATTGAGAACACATTATTATTATTGTGAAGGTGCAGTTTTTCAGAACATAGTTCTGTGATATTTTAATACAAATTAAATGTATCAATAAGAAAGATATACAGATAAAAAATAAATTTTTCGAAAATATATTTTTGACTTACAATGTTGACGTGGTTAGCGCATTTTCCCGGATAGGAAGGGTACCTGGTTTGAGTCCGGGTGGCAACAAAATCATATTTTCTAAAGATTGATTTAATCTATATTATTGATACTATATAATATATATTATTAATTTATATTAAAATAATAATAAATTAAATATCACTTCACGAACACTTTTTGTTAGGGCCGTTTAATGTACACATATACGCGCACACCGTATTGGATTGTAGAAATATATCCTTTCCTTTTCTCTTTTCCATCCTATTCCCTAGGCATGAGGGAGAAAGAAGATATCCCTGTCGTTTAATACGCCCGAACGAACTCACTACGCTTTTGGAACCGAACACGGTACTCTGCTGTCGATGTAAATCCGCTTACTACCGCTAATATTAATTAATAAAAATAACAAATTTTACTACCGCTAATATATTTAAAACAATTCTTATAACGCAAGTGTCAACAAGTGTTTGTGACATAATTTTGCGTCGCTCGTGAATTGGTGGACCCAGGGAGACAACCAGAAAAAGGTTCCAGAGATAGGCAGATCATCAAGTAAGTGCCATCCTTTCTTTATCTCCCAACAATCCGCCAACTTTCCACTTTTTAACAACTTTAGGCAGATGTAAGTAAAAAAAATATCCACGATATGTAGTGGGAATAGATCCAGTGGACTATCGATTTAAATTCATGTTTAGTTGACGCAACCCGCATTGGAGTAAGACAGGAATAAGATTTCAAAGAGGATCAGTGATCTCAGTCCTGGGTTGGATGGCAAATTACACCTCCCGTTGACTCGCACTGTTTACATGAAGACGGGAGATATCGTTGCACTTCGGAATTGTGTCAAAAGCGGTTTTTTTCATGGTCCGGATTTAATGCACGGCGCTACTCTCAACCGACAAAAACGTATTGACACATTAACGTTCGAAAAGCAATGTGTCATTATCCATAAAGGGGCAGGGATAACAAAGGAGTGTTGGATAAAAAGAGGGCGGAGGGAGCACTCAACTTTCAACATGATGTAAAATATTACTATCAATATAATACATGAATTAAAAGTTCCCTAAACAGCAATGAAAAGAATTATTCTTGGAATATCTCTGAGAGATCGGGTACCTAAGGTAAAAATCCGACAGAAAACTAAGGTAACTAAGGTTGGCAAAAAGATTTACATGCTCAAGATTTACATGGCAATGGGCTGGATACATTTGTCGAAAAATTGATTGTCGGTGGTGAAGGAAGATTCTAAAATGGAGGTTTTGCACTGACTGAAAAGTGTTAGTGACAATATCAGAAGTGTGGTGAGCAACAAATGGATTAGAAGGACTAAAGATAGAGTAAATTGGCAATCCTTGGAGGAAGGCTATATCCAGCGGTGAAGAGATATAGAGCAATGATTATAATAATGATTTAAAATACAAATAAAATATGAAAATGCAAACTACATTTTATTTTTAAATGGTAAAGTGACTTCTTACTCACTATGTACTAAGTAAAGAAGTCTACGAAAGATTTAATAAGATCAGATATTGACAGTTATCTATCAGGACAGAATAATGTGACTAGTCTCTGTCTACTCCAAAAGAGAAACGGTGTGATGATAATTAGATAGACGACATGCTTGTTTGATTTGGCGGAGACGCTTATTTAGTTACCGAGTCGGGGTTTGAGTCTAGTCTCAGGAGATCAGAGTTTTTTTATAGTGGTTAATCACATTAAACACATATTAGATATCTCATAGAAAAAAGCATTTTTTTATTATATTTAATCGAAAATATAAGTATGGGGTAATTACAGGGCTTACGACCTGTCAACCTTAACGTTAATTGGTGAACGTTATATATATAACTTTCACCAATTCTCACATTTTATCAAATTTTTAAAAGTTGTATATATGTTAGTATGTGGACTCGCTTCGATCACTACACCATCGCCATCTATGGACCAAATTTGATAATTTTTTTTTTTTTAAACAGCATATATATCATCACTATGAGAATCAGATTTAAAAAAATATATTTTAAAGCAATATTCTTTATCTTTAAAATGTTTTTTAACATATACTAGAATACGCTTGAAAAATCAATATTTTTCAATTTTTATATATTTCCTTTTTTTGACTAGTTACATTAGCAATGTTTGAATATGTCCAAGAACACCCGTTACTGAATTTTTACCTACAAGGCACTGTCATTAAACAAATATCAGATATCTCATAGAGACGTAGCTATTTTTTTATTATATTTAATGGAAAATATATGTAATTACCCCATTCTTTCGTATATTTACCATTCATATTTTTTTATTATATTTAATGGAAAATATATGTAATTACCCCATTCTTTCGTATATTTACCATTCAATATAATAAAAAAATAGGTTTGTCTCTATGAGATATTCGATATTTGTTTAATAACAGTGCCTTTGTACGTAAAAATCCAGTAATTATGTGTTCTTAGAGATATTCAAATATTGCTGATATATATTTTTTTAAATGATCATATCTAAGTTGTGTTTTTTTCGAGTCCGTAGTATAAATTGTTTCTTTGTTCTTAAGTTATATTATACATTAGTTTGAAAAATTTCAATATATTGTTTCCATATTCACATTTTTATGTCTAAATGCAGTTAATAATATATTAATTAATAACTATATATATATAAATAATCATTTAAGGTATCAACGCATATTGTTTGTACATTTGTCATAAACGACGATTCTTCATTATATATTTCAATGAAGGCTTTTTTTAAATACTGCTTCACACTTAACGCAATATTGAATAATGGAAAATTTCTAAAATATCTTCACAACCATGCTCAAAGCGAAAATTATTTTAATTAAATTTTTCATATCTTTATTCATTGCCCACTCATCACTTGTGGCTTCCGGTCCCTAGTTTCTGGCCCGGTGCCTAATAGCTGCACGCCTTTCTAGAGCATTCTCTTTGAGCGGCATATAAAATACGAAGGCTAATACAAATGCCATAGCCTTTGCCCGCTACTGCCATTGTAAAGTTCCTCCCTGCATTGTGATCTGGATGATATTAAAAAAGATAATTGAGCTTTTGATGGCTGTCGTTTTAACAGAGAATATTTACCTATTATTATGTAAGGGTTGTGAGAATAATAAAAAATTTAATAATTTCTAATTATGATACTGTTAATTCATGGTAGAATTTCATTTTAATGATTTATTAAAATACTTTTTAACCTTTTTCCACTATTTATTATTTAATGAACATTGCCGGTTTCAGCCTGTCACAGCTATCTTCAGACTGGTACATTTTTCTCTTAAGCTAAGATATTTATACAATTTGATACAGTAGTGTTTTTTAGAGTTTATATAATTTGAAAGTTGGGCATCTGGGAAATATCGCCTATCCTACAACCCTGCATTTTTTACACATTAGATCCTAGTATTGATGTAGCAAATCGATCGAATTAATCGATCTCGTCTTGTCGTGGGGTGGTTCTTGTAAGGGTAAACATAAAAATAAAACCTTTTTTCCTTTGAGCCCTGGTAATTGAAAAGAACCCTCAATGGGATAGTGGTTTGAACACAAAGGCAGTAATTTACATTAACCAGGAAGGAACACAATACGAGAGTTTTCCCGGAGGAAATTTCAAGTGGGCTCTGTCTTGGCGAAGTTAATACGTAGTTTTTGCGCTTGCGATTTCTGTACACCTTTTTTTTATTTATTTAAAATCTATAGTTCATATTATTTTCCTTAATTTTCTGATAGATTAATATGATCTTTTTAGTTTAGTTTCTGTCAGAAAGGCAAATAAATATTCGTGTATATATAATAAATGTAAATTTAATTAAAATCAATTCACTTTGTTACAGTATTACTTAGTGTTACAGAATATTGGCAATTATATATATATATATGTGTGTGTGTGTGTGTGTGTGTATGTGTGTGTGTGTGTGTATGTGTGTGTGTGTGTGTATGTGTGTGTGTGTGTGTATGTGTGTGTGTGTGTGTATGTGTGTGTGTGTGTGTGTATGTGTGTGTGTGTGTGTGTATTGATTAAAAAGAAAAATGTTGAGAAAATAATAACGCTAATAATAATAGATTGACTTCAAACTAAAATTTACTCAACTGTGGGAGATTTATGTCTCCTGCCAAAAAGTATGGTTATATTGTAATTTTTAGAGGCAATACCTTGACAATGACACGTGTTACAGTGCTGAAACGTTGCCTATGTTTCCAAAAAAACCATAAACAATGAGCGCGATCTAACCCAATAGAGACGCCAGTTGCATATATATATAATATTACGTTATATTTGGTACCTACCGCGCACGAGATATGTTGGGAGTTGATATTTACCAATTGGCAAGACTGACCGCGTAAGAAAAAGACTGAACGCGTAAGAAAAGAAAGAAAGCTCGCTACTGTGCTTTTTTTTTACAAGTATTGACGAGCACGGGCGGATATTGCGATGCAAAAATAACGGAAATATATTAGGCATCTGTGTTATCCTGCACCATATGTAAGATTTATTTGCTAATTGTTTGTATGATTACTGGATGGATGCGTCCCTTCTTCTTCTTACTTTGACTTTCCTTACGCGACAGGAAAGTGATCATGCGATGACAATACTCTCTACTTCAGGAAGGATTTCTCCTGAAGAATGAATGATGGGGATACGATTTGATCTCTGGACAATCAAATCTGGATGAAAACTGTGGATCTCTGCCGCATGGACAATTAACTCACGTGTATGGTTGTAAAATAAATTTTGATGTGAATTGATAATATTGAGAGTATTGTAGTCTTATTTTTTTTTCATTGTAAATTAATAAATTTCTAATCATGTTGAACAAATTTATATGATATGATTTTTTGACTACCTTTAACCTAATAAATTTGTCAGGTGATAAAGTTTGTGTAATGTTATTTCCTAGGTGAAGATTTTCTCATTCTAATGAATCAAATACTATTACTTGTATAATAATCTGTTGATTTAGATATTCAAATGGTAGAAATTTTTTTATTATTTTGATTGAGGCAAGAATTGCCAATCTAATCTTTTCATGTTATCAAATTCTAGTAATGGATCTCTTACTACTTTCTACTAAAAATATTCAAACGTTTTCTCATCTATTAATTAAAAATTTATGTTATTATAAAACTTGAACTAATCTTATTATTTTCCCTGAGAATGGTGGCTAATATGAGTGGCAGACAAAATATTGAATTCTGTGCATCGGATTCACGCACCTCAAGTTATACCCTGAGCTAGTCGGTGGACGTGTAACAAAAGATGTCACAATATATATATGTTTAATTTAAGGTTTCCACGAGCTCTAGTATATGAAACTGGCATTTCTTATGTTTTTTATACATAGTTCCCTTAAGAAAACCTAGGCCGATGTGTCGGCACGTTAACACATGTCATTGTCAAGGCTTTGTCTTAAAAGTTACGATATAATCTCGTACTTGTTTACCTCAAACATGCATAAAGTCTATTCTGTAACATGTTTTTATACTCCAGTTACCTTAAAATATTTTAACACTATAATCTTAATATCATACTAAGACCACTCATCAGGGGTATTAATAAAACACATATTAAAAATAAATACATTTCATTTTTCTTATTTCATTCATGACAGAATTAAATTCCTTAAAATAAATGTTTTCTTTTTATCGAAAAGCTTTTTTTGTGTCCATTCATGTAGGACCTATTTTCATTTTTAACAATATATCGAAGCTTTATTTTATTACACCCCAATATTAAATTGGAGAAATGAAGGTGTGCACGAACTGAATTTTCTTTTTGGCGAAAATCCCACCATAAATCATAAATCGCATTTCCAAAGAAAGCACACAAATTTTTATTTCAAATGTTACAATCTCGTACGTATTATTATAACAAATATTTTTTCATTTTATTATCATGCGATATCGTTCGAGAATATTTTTTGTAGATCGATTATCTGTGCGTATGTGCGTAATATGGCCCTCCATTACCATTACCATTATATGTGCTCTAAGTCACGCGTTTCTTTGAAAGATTTCTGACATATTACTTTCCATAATATGCTTCGTCGTCTGAAACTGGAGCGATCATTCGTTGGCCAGAATCAAATTTATCATTTTATGTGATGTTCGCGGCGCCAAGGCCGACAAACAAATCTACATTGTACACAAAATAAACATATACAAATTGTATACATACGAGACCCTCACCCCTGAAACAACACTGTATATTGGTTTTTTCATATCGACCCCTCAGAACAACAAGGTTCCATCTGAGACTGACACTGTTTTGAGATAATGACCTCAAAAGCTTATATGTAAACATTTAAGCTTGGCACATTTTTCAGATGTTTGTAGTTTATTTTATACCTTCGAAAAAATAATTTGTTTTTGTATCAAAATATGCTGAAATTGCAGTTTGACCTTCTTCGTCATCTTTAAAATTCCTTTGGAAGTATTCTTTCACATTTCGACCCCTAATTATAACAAGGTTCCATCTGACACTGACTATGTTTTGATATAATGACCTCAAAAGTGTTGATTTAATTTCCAGATATATTCATGTATATTTTGTATTGAGTACTCAAATATGATCAGTTTTAAGAACTTAAATTATTTTTAGTATTATCAATGACCACTGTGAGATGGGGGAAATTAAAAATAATAAAAAACATTGTAAATTAACAATAATGATGCATAAATTGAAATAAATAACTGATGCAGTTAGAACTTTCAGCTCTTGCTATTTCCTTTAATATCGATTAAATAGGGTTAGTGTGTATGGAAGAAATAAAGAATAATGCATTTAGAATCCGTTTCACGCAATAACTCAAATCAACCCAAAATGTTAGTTGGAACCTTGTCATTTTAAGGGGCCGATATCTTACTAGATCAACGGAGCATCGACCATCTTGATATACATTGTTGTTGCAAATAAAATCACTAACTGTACTAGTATTTTTATTCAATGTATATGATTGTTTAATATACCATTTGATGCTCAATAAGATATACAATGTTGTGGCATTTATAACTCAGATCTGCCAAATTTTTTTCTTCCTGGTGTGGTGTGATTGGTCAGCGCACTTTTCCGGATAGGAAGGGTTCTTGATTTTTCGATAAATTGATTTTATCTGTATATATTTCTTATTGATGTATTTAATTTGTATTAAAATATATGAATAATCAGTAGAGAGCAATTTTATCAATTGCTTTTACTAGGTAGTATGATGGTCGCTTTCACTGCCTTAAAATTAAACCGAGAATGGGAGCACAAACCGAGCTGGGCAATAACTCAGTAAGTGCTTGTACACGCAGGAGCCGTAGTACGAAACTAAGCCCATGACGTGACCTTGTTAGTATGAGCGCCCAAACAAGCGATATTGAAGAAAATTTATACGTGTGTATTAGATATCTCCTCAAAATTTATGATCATCGGACGTTCAGTGCATACAAACAAAAAAGCTGTGCATTACTACAAAATCTGGAAAACAAGTATAAATGAAATAATTGGATTAACATAAACGAAATCATTATTTATTTGGTAAAAATTTGCAATCCCTAGTCGTGTTAGTTATGTAGGTATTCTAGAGAAGTCTTACAAGTGCAAAAAGGTTAAACGTGTATTAGAATAATTTAAATTATTAAATATTATGAAGCGATACGTTGAAACTTAAACCAAGAAAGAAATGCAAATGCAATTTTAATGAGTTTTCATCTTTCGTCATAAATGTTTTCAAAACAAAGCCTTTCATCCCTTCATACCGAGGCAGCATTATAACAGACTTAGGATACCATGGTACTAGCGCAGAAATCCTTCTTCACGTTGTATTTAATTAGTTGAGTGAAAACATTGTTGAGTGTGTTTACTCTACGACACTAATTTATGAACGGGGAAGGTGTGAAAGGGGATGAATTTCCTTACACCCCTAAATTAGCGTCGGCATTCGGTGAAGCCTTTATACCCGAGGAAACCTGCAGCTAAATAATCACAAAACAGAAATAAACCAAAAGATATCAATACAGAAATAAAATTCAAAACTAATTTTGATATTCATCACGGTGTTTAGTTTTTAAGGGAATTCTATTATTTCAGCCTTCTAGCTCTTCGGAAGAGTGGGCGAAGATAGTTTTGTGTTAGAAAAAAATAATTGAGTTATTTCGAGTCTTAAGTTTTATTTCCACGATCCTATATACAAGAGAGTAAATAGAGTCAAAAGTTGTTCAACATCAGTTTAACATTATTATCTATATACAAAAAGTGCAAAGACAACGTTTAAACTAAGAAGTCAGCATAAGACTGTATAGCATAATATATAACTTGTTTTGGCATTTGTCGCATGGACGTCGTGGACACGCATTCTTGTAAATACTTATATTTTATAAATCATAAAAAATAACACAATTTTTGATGACCATTTCTCTTGAAACATGTTTTTTCTTATTATTTATTAATAAAGTTATTTTGCAAATATTAAAGAAGGGATTTAGATTTTAAGTTATATCAAATACAGGTGACCGTATAACTGCATGCAAGACTACTTCACGTATGGAATTACTCACAAGACAGGTGCACACTTAGACAACTGAACACACATACAACTGGCTATCTTTGACTAATTTCGATAGTGTACCTATATTAGGAATACTATTTGTGTCAAAAGCATTTCAAAGCACATTCTGCACAAGTCACAACATGCCTTTGCGTCTGTATTCCAGTAAACTGAATTTTCAGGCGGATTACCATTTGCATATTATTATTTTAAAATCTGATCATACACTTACTCTGTAAATAGTGGCGTGCATTTCATTCCTATATATAAACTATTTTGTATTACTAAGTATTAATGGTTAATTCGTTATTCAAACTGTTATTGTGAATGTGTATCTATCGGTTGTAACAATGATTGATAACTGATTAATCGTAATTCTTCGGGCAATGACTTGTACATTAGAAAGTAATCCTCCAACAGCTGAATCTAAAGTCGTTTAACGCGTTTTTCCATATATAAAAAAGTTCATATTCAAATCTCGGTAGCAACTTAATATTTTTTCAGTAAATAGATTTTTCTGTATATCTATCTAGTTAATTAATTTAATTTGTATTAACAATACCACAGAATTTTGTTCTGCAATTGTATCTTCACAATAAAAAAGTATTTTCATTTAAATTTAAAAAAAAGTTAAAGCTTAGTTACCAATCAACGTCA
This sequence comes from Eubasilissa regina, assembly GCA_022840565.1. Classification (NCBI taxonomy): domain Eukaryota; kingdom Metazoa; phylum Arthropoda; class Insecta; order Trichoptera; family Phryganeidae; genus Eubasilissa; species Eubasilissa regina. The sequence continues at coordinate 7,407,553 of JAINEB010000017.1, forward strand.
CAACCACAATCACATAACGATTTACCATCACTACTTTAAACTAAAGATGAAATGGAGCTGCTTGGTGGTGATTGCGATTATTAAAAAGAATACTGCCTGAGGGGTTGAAATCGTACGAATATCGTACTCCAAGAGTCAATGAAAACAAAAAATATACATATTTTACAGGAAAAGCGAGCAGCTTCCCGCTTTAAGATATAATCAATTTTCCGTTCGCATTTATAATGAGAGTGTTCTATTCCACAAAATACGATATTCTTCCAAATTAATTTATCTAGGAAATACCGAGAAATAAAATATCATTTTTATTTATGAAATATTCTTGAAATGTATATTTTTAGTCTGAAATGCTCTAAAATCTAGATGGAAGAGAATAGCGATAGAAAATATCGAATTGCCGTTTCTAAAGGCTTCGTCTCGTACCCTTCTAGCGAGCTATGAAAATTGAAGTAGAAAGCCTGACTCCTGGCTCCGAGCCAATATATGCTCCAGACTGATACACAGCGATACAAGATAATATAAAGGGTGCATGGAAATGTAGGTTTTACATGTATGCGATAATCTGTATCATCGTATAGTAAAATCATTAAAGTGTGAACAAAACATTATTAACACAAAATAAACAACTTAAGAAATAACTAATATTTTGTCTTCTGATACAAATGTTTCTTTACGATGTTTCACACGAAGTGTGATAATGTTTCTTTACTTTGATAGTTGTTAACGGTTATTTTGACCTACAAATGCGTCTTACTTAGTATCTCTTCATTGGTAATGTGAAAAACCCAGAAGATCTTTAGCATGTGTCGATACAGCCACATCTCAATCGTAAACGTAATTTTCATCTTCATATATTTATTTAACTATATAATACATATATGTGTAATAGGTAATGGATAGCAAGACACCATGCAAAATACTTGTAGGTAATGAATGTTTGGAACAAGTAGATGAGTTTGTATATTTGGGAAGTATGTTTGATAGAAACGGAAAGGCTGAGAATGATATCGAAAGGAGGGTGAGAATTATATCTAACGGGAATTTGTCAACTGAGGCAAGACTAGCGGTGCACAATGGAATCCTGGTACCGACACTGATGTATGGAAGTGAGGCCTGGAGCTGGCAGAAAAGGAACGAAAGTAGACTGAATGCAGTGGAAATGAGATCACTTAGACGTATTTGTGGCAAATCTATTTATGACAGAGTAAAGAATGAAGAAATAAGGAAAGAATATAAAGCCGATGTTAGTATAGTAAGTAAGATTAAGAAAGGATCACTTAGGTGGTTTGGTCATATGGAAAGGATGAATGAGGAGAGAATGGTAAGAAAGATATATGACGCAAGTGTTGATGGAACCAGAAATAGAGGACGTCCGCGGAAGACTTGGCACGACCAGGTAAACCAGATAATGGAGGATGGTTCTGTTAGAAACCTCAACAATCGGCGAGCTTGTATGACAAGATGTATGAATGTGGATGAGGCGAGAATTGTGTGTCAGGACAGAAGAGTGTGGCGCTCTATCCTCTCTGCCTACCCCCACGGGGAAATGGCGTGATGGTAAGTAAGTAAGTAATAATATTTGACTGTGCCCATCTCACTAGAAAATTCTGTGTTGATACGGTCATAATTTACGAATAATTGTACAAATAAATAGATTTACAAGTTTCAGACCGATGTGTACATATATCTTATATACCTACATAAGGTGTATGTATAAAAATAAATTATAAAGTGAACATTAAATATATTATTTTTATTGAAATTTGTTACAAAAATTTGGGTGAGTGCACAAATACTAGTTCCACCCGTATTACGAATCCATGTTTATATTTTCAGTTCATGATATCGGGAAAATTTATTTGAGTTAAATCTTTCACCAATCTTTTTTTTCCTTTATTTCAATCGAAAAAAAAAACTGGCTACTTTAACACAGACTTTAGTCTAGCAAAGTAGCCAGGGCAACGCTGTATATATCAGAGGTGAAGTCTACTCCATCCCATTAAACTATGTATTATGTATGTTTATTATGTATCCACCTCTGTAACTACAAAAATATGGATGTCAAAATATATATAAATAAATAAATCATTTCTGGCTCTATAACCAGACTTAGTCTCCTCAGTAAAATACATTCACTGGTCTCTGGTCTTCTTCTTCCCACCAACGTTAAAAATGATAGATTTTTGTTTATGTTGGATTGCTGGTTGCATGTTATTATTATCTATCGTCGGTATTTATGGCTGTTACGAAATCTTTTTTACGGACCGTTATATTCCAGGTGCGTTCAGTGCCGTCGGTCGTGATGACGATAATCATCTCAGAACTACAACTTACGCTGATAAAACCACATTTTAAATTAGCTTCAGTACTTTAATGGTAGCTTATTTTAACTATCAGATCTTTACTCTGTGAAGCAGCTCGAGTATGACATAACATTTAATTACTAGAGATTATATTATATTTATTATTAAAGATTCTTCATTTTCTCAAAAATGCTTCGCGCTATCTTAATTGTAATTATTTAAAAGTCTGGGTCCAATTCCTTCTCTAGCTAGCAGCTAAGGCACCTAATCGTTTTTACACTCGTGACATTAGCGCTATAGAACGGCAAGTGATTATTTTTTAACTTAACTAAAATTCATAACAAAAATCAATTAAGCAAAATAAAAATCTTTATTTATCTTAACTAGAATGTCGGTAGCTGCATATATGAATGTATTTATTTTATTTTTTAAATAAACTTAACTTTGTATTACACACAATTGAGTATTATTTGAGTCATTGAAATGTGCAGTCTCTTTCATTAACGGCTGTAAATGACAACGGAATTAAATAACGGTCGGGTTTCGACCTATTCAGGTAGTGTAGCATGACATGAAAAGGGGTAGGGGGTTTGTGGTCTTTATTAGGAATATTGAAAATATAGGTGAAGCATTATGGAAAATAATGAATATTTTTTCTAAATTTAGATTTTTTGAAATTCAATGAGTCGCGGTATAAATAAAACTCAGTTACATGTACAGAATTAATTAATTGATAATTAATTACATAGTGATCTGGTAATAAATGGTGATATATGTATACATTATTAGATGGGACTCGATTACATACAATAATATATGGAATATACACCGGTTTTCGATAAAGTATTGCAAGCCAGAGTGCTTAAAATATATTTCCAACGATTACACCGAACAGATCCGATGATGGGGCCTGCAGCAGAATTAGAAACCACCAGAGAGGTCGAAACCCAGAAACTCTGAAAACAGATGGAAGAGAAATTGTATGAATTAAAAATTTAACTAAATAAATAAAAGCAAAATATGTTATATTTAGATAGGGTAATATTGATATTTAAATGTTTATATTATAGTATCATATATTGTTACGTTGCGATCTGGCTCCGGTGGATCGTATGCCTGGGCACCGCCACCGGCTCGGATATCTATGGGTGGCTCGAATGGATGGAAATGGTATCGTGCAGTAAAAACACTAGTTAAACATATTATATACACTTTATTTACAGTGAAGACTTGGCACGACCAGGTAAACCAGATAATGGAGGATGGTTCTGTTAGAAGCCTCAAAAATCGGCGAGCTTATATGAGATGTATGAATGTGGATGAGGCGAGAATTATGTGTCAAGACAGAAGAGTGTGACGTTCTATCCTCTCTGCTTACCTCCGCGGGGAAAAGGCGTGACGGTGAGTAAGTAAGTATTTACAGTAAACAAAAGAAATGCCCAACACAATTTTACCAACGAACTGTCCAAATCTTGGGTTTACACTAATTGTTTTAATAAACAACCCCGCTGCTGATCAGACCGACGCAGAGACACATGACAAGATTATAGTTACACAAATTATTACTTAATCAGTAAGGTATGGCGATAGCTGTCTTCCAGACGACCTGCGCCCGGATCAAAAATCCATCATATTTCAATGTTGTCAAGTGGACGCCAATTTTCATGAAACCGGCACCCTGTCGGTAATCTCCCCAAAGGCCATCACGCGAATGAAAACAGGGCCCATATTCTCCCGATCACCGCGTGAAAACTCTCCTTGTTGAGATTCTCCGTCTGTCGCCATTATTCACGACGAGCGCCATACGACCCCGCCGCCGTCAACGCGGCACCCCTTGTGGAAACCCCTCACTCGCCCACCTTGAACCGACCTCCATCATTTATCTGTCTCCCAGCCAATCACCACTTAGGCTCAGATCGGTTGAACAGGTAGCGACGGCTTGCCGCGTGAATTCTAACATCACAATATATTATATAATATACTTACGAATGCACTAGATCAAAAATAAATATTTGTCATATAAATTAGTAATGTTACATGTGACCAAATCACCTAAGTGATATTTTTCTAATCTTACTCACCATGCTAAGATTAGCTTTATATTATTTCCTTATTTCGTCATTCTTCACTCAGTCGTAACGGAATAAGAACAGAATTATAATAAAGATATATGACGCAAGTATTGATGGCACCAAAAATGGAGAACATCCCCGGAAGACTTGGCAAGACCAGGTAAGATGGTCCTGTTAGAAGCCTCAATAATCGATGAGCTTGCATGAGAAGATGTATGAATGTGTATGAGGTGAGAATTGCGTGTCAGGACAGAAGAGTGTGGCGCTCTTATCTCTCAGCCTACCTCCGCTCCGCTATGATAGTTAGTTTTCATATTCAAATTTGTTTACCATAAACTATTTTAGATGTTATCATGTGAGCGTTGTTTTAAACTCACTTTAAATTTAGGTGGCTCATGTATCGTTTGCAATAAAAATGTAAAACATGTGACGTAACCGGTATTTAAAATATACTGACAGGTATTTTATGGTGTATCTCAATCTTATATCAATTAAGGCAGGCGGCAAAGGATAATGTGTATGCATAGAAGATAAATTGGTCCTAACAGTATTAAACACGTTTTTGCTTACGACTACACTCATTATTTCAAACCCGCATGACCAAAAAGGTCAAATTACCAAGGTCCGTAAAAGATATAAACATTTTTGTGTAGAGTTGCCTCTTCCATAAAACATGTTTTTATTCGGTAATAAAAAAATAATTTTATTCCTTACTGCGGCAATTGTAATTTCCACGGTCGAAATGTTTTAAGTGTTTTTTAATTATATACCTACGCTTAATCTAGATTATTTTATATTTTTTAGTCAAATTAAGGTATCTTAGGTTTTATTCAAATTAAATTAATCAACTAGAAAGATAAGCGGAAAAAATTTAACTATCCGAGAAAGCGCGTTCTTCAGTTTTGCTATAGATATCGAATTCATTTTCATTTTATTTATTTATTATCTTTGTTTTATTAACCACTGAATTGAGTTTAAATACATCTACTGGTTTCGAAATATACCATTTTCTTCTTCATGTCATAACTAACTAAAAACATATATCATTGTTTTTTCACCAGAACCTATTTTTAAAAAATATTTTTAAAAAAACAATTATTTAAAAAATTAATTTAGTACCTAACTCAAATTGCTGCTTAATACAAATTTAGTAGAATAATTTTTAGGAAAAAATTTTAGAATGCAACTCGTAGTTAAATTTAGTTGGTTGTTAATAATTTTTTGATTAGTTTTACATGCTTTATTTATCTCCAACGATTCCAAATTATTTAATTTGTGACCAACACCGTTTATATGCAAAATTGACAATCCCAATTTTTTACCAAAACCGTGACCATTTTCTATCAAATGATTAGCAAATTCTGAAAACCCACTATTGTTCAAACATCTCAAATGCTCCCTTACTCTTGTATTAAAATTTCTACCCGTTTTATCAATACAAAATTCTTGCAACTAAGTTTATAGACACTAGAATTGTTAAATTTATCATTAAGTAAATTTCCTATACTATTATTTGTATAAAATGCTGGTCCAATTTTTCGTGGTAGGTGTTAAGATATTTGTTTTGAAAAGTTATTTATGTATAAAATCCTACAATAATTTTAACCACAAAGTTAATATTGCTAATTCTAAAAGAATTCATTTTCAACTAATTTTTGAACTTATATTTTGAAATACAGAATCGGATTGGAAGAGGTCCAGGTTCAAATCGCATTAGTAACTAAATATTTTTTCTGTATATAATTTATATTAAATACCACAGAACTATATTCTAAAAAATACAACTTCACAACAAAAACGTGTTCTCCTTAATTAATTTAGTTAATTTTGTAAATTCATAAAATTTCTTATACTCGTATATAGTTAGGAACTTAAATTGTTTAGTATTATTATATGTGCTTGGGAGAATACATAATTCAAGGAAGAATGTGATCTTAAAACGAATGAGAAAAAACTGATGGAAGAATATTGAAAAAGATTATCACTACCTTAACATAAAAAAGGCAGAGATTATTACCTACTACTCTACCCTAAAAAATGTTCGCTTGGTTTGGTCATGTATCTAAACCAAATACTGGAAGATGATCCATGGAGGAGCTTGTGTTAGAAAAATGTATGTATGTGGATAGCGCGAGAGCTCTCTGCTCACCCATGTGGGAAAATTGGATGATTGTAAGAAAGTAAAACGCGTTTAAACCTAGATTTTCAAAATTTATTTGCAGGTATAGGACAGGATATTTGTATTTTTGTAAGGCAAATAAATACATATAAAATATAACGTAGATGTTTTGAATATTTAGGTATCTAGGTTATTTTCTATTTTGATTTATATTGTATGACCTGGGATATTTTTATTTTTTAAAGCGTATTTAGCGCAGACCAGTAAAATATTTGGTAGTCTATAGTATTTAGTAATAGTGTAGGCATCAGCTATGAGTTATTTAGAATACATCTTAAAAATAATGATACTTGGGTTATTTGTTTTTTTTTAATTTAGATACTTTTGATATACCTAGTTATTTTTTAAAATAAATATTAAATTATCTAGGTTATTTGAACCTGTATTGAATATTGTAGGTTACAAGGTTTTAAGTTACAATTAGGTATATAGTAATTGAGTGAATTAAGGGCCGGTTCTGTGATCAATAGTAACTTTTTACTATAGTAACTTTTTACTAATGCCCATAGTAAAAGTTCTGTGCTGGTTTTTGGTGCATCAAATTCACTACTGTTAGAACTTAAATGGAGATGTCTATAAACGCTACAAATAGTCATGAAATATGCTTTATTTTATGCATTATCAATGGATTTTTTCACACAGGCGTTCGATATCTGTCACTTAAATGGTGAAATTTTTTCGTACTATGCGTAATAATGTATATTAAAGAACGAGATCATGATCGGACGAACTGTCATCACTAAAACAGCAGGATATTTGTTGAATAATTATCGTATACTGCAACATTCAAAGTATCAATGTGTCAGATGACTTTTGGAACAGCTGTGAAAAGTCCACCATATTTAACAATCGATTCTCGTTTTTACCATCGTATATCTGAGAGTAAAATGAATTTACTACGGGATGTTCTTTCGAGAAGTAAATATTTTGTTACTAATGATCAAACAACCCATTTTAGCTAAATTTATACTTTAGTAACTTTTTTAGTATAGTAAAAAGTTACTACCGACCACACAACCGGCCCTAAGTATGAATATAGGTTATATATTTATACTATATAAGTATGAATATAGGTTATACTGTTAATGTCGAATCTGTTAAAGTACTAACGGATGTATTATCACTAAAGGCTGTATTAATTTGAATATAGCCTTTAGGAAACATATTTTTTTTAAATATATACCGATGTGGTTTATAAAAATAATATAATCACAATAAATTCTTCAGAAACTCTTTAAGTTATTATATATTATATACGAATCGTATTTTTCTTATTATTATTATTAAGAGGTGGTTAAACATATGTTATATATACCCTATTACTACAATAGCATGTATACTTTCAAGTCTGTTTCAATTAGCATTGATTTGCACCACCTCGTATGTACAAGCGAAAATGTGTTTACAGATCACCGCTCGTTGGGAGATACGTAATGCGCTTGGAGTAGATTTTAAACAAAATTACAGTTATGCACAATTTATTTGATTTCATAACGTGCACGCCCCATTGGTATATTTTTAAATATGTTAATTTTTATAATTTAATTATTTTTACTTGACTAATAAAAAACATTAGAGAATCATTCTTGTAAAAAAAATAATAAATCTATATTTAGACAATAAATAAAAAATACAACGTGTATTCGTAAATGTGGGTAAGCATGAATATAAATGATTTTATTTTTGCTTGTTCCGAATACTCCACGTAACATTTTTTCGATAATTTTGATGACTAAGCCTATTTTTCAGCTTAGCTACATAGACAAGGCAAAAGTTGGCTGGGGATTCGACCATAAATTATATTTTTGACAGCCTATTAGAGATACTCCAGTCAGCCATAAACTAGTATTTTCATACGTAACTTGTTTATCAAATATGTTACGAGCGTTTTTCGTGTAATCTAGATTTGTTGTCAAAATAATTCTCTCAGCATTTTTTCTTACAAAAATACAAGTAAAGATTATATATTATGACATCTATACGTTTCCTTCAGTTAAGGTTGTAATTTATGATTTTTATAATGATTCAGATAGAAAATAGTCTGAATAAATAATATATTGTTACGCCGTGCCCTCATCCGCAGATGGAATCCAATGCACAACGCCACCAGCTTAGCTCAGTCTGTGGGTACCTTAGGGTTGGTGTCAGAATGCTTATCTCAGATGTGTGGAGGAGGTCTCAGACAATAAAAACACACTATTTACACATATTTACACTTTATTTACACTTTAGGTTAGATTTGTCTTTCTGCACACGCCGAGGGTGAGTCCTAACATTTCCTGGCCGGACCACAGCTTTGACCTGTCATCGGGAGGTTTCCGGGGAACCCATCCAATCGTCCTCGTGTGGTGTCCTTCTGTTGATATTCACGGCAGAACAAGGCCCAAATTCCTCTTGTTCCTGTCGTGAATGAATCCCTAGGCGAAGAGTCCTTCCTCCTGTATCAATCCCGCCATTGCTCGATCTTACAACAATCTCCGAACTCGGCAGGGCGCCGCCAGGCGTCCGCCTACAACACGACCTCTCTCTCTCGGCGCTCGTAACGAAGTCCCCCCTCCTTCATGCGACCCCGCTCTACCGGCCACAACTGCTCGCGTCGGTAGATGTCGCATTAGGTCTGCGCGCAAAATTTCAACTGTTACAATATATATAAATCATCGACATAAACTTTCAACTTATGCTACGCCTTTAAGATCCTTTACCCTATCCTAATTTAAATCTTTAAAATTGGAATGTAACCTTTTAGAATAGCTGACATTGAAAGCATTTTATAAAAATTAGACGAGTAGATGGATTCACCCCAAATTAGGGGTAATAGCATCTAATTGTATTATATCTGACAAAATATTAAAATAATTAAAACGTCTTTACTGATCTGCTTAATGATACTATGAATTAATATTTTGGTCCTTAATGACGAGTAATACGTGCTGAGTTTTAAAAAATCCCGTAAAATTACCCGGATGGTAGAAATGCGACATGTTTAGTAGCAGTGTTGGAATCACAATCAAAACGATATTTAAATAAAATATTGTTTTGTTTATTTCAGTAATATTAAAACCATTTCTTCTGAAAAATCGATTACAAATGTTCTATTTATTATAACTTAAAACAGTATATATATCTGCAAATAACAATAATTAAGTAAGAGTTGATGCATAAAAGTGATTTTTAAAAAAAGGCATTTCAAACAAATTCTCTCTACACATCACTCCTCGAAAAGGTTTCTATACAAAAATATATGTAATTCTATCGTAAAAAAATCACCATTGAACAAGCAATGGTAGAGCGCTCGCTTAGTCAAAAATCTTATTGATTTCAAAAATATTTTAATGTGATCCTGTCATCGATCCCGGCACCGGTAAGCGTCAAAATAAAACGTTAAATAAAATTGAGAGAACACAAAAATGATAATAAGTTTTTTACGCGCTTTTTCTAACGCAACGTTCGTTACAAATTTTATTGGGGTAATCATTGAATAAATAAATAAATAAATTAATTAACTAACTTACCTTCATGCCGGTATCCCGCGGGAGTCGGCAGAGAGGATAGAGCGCCGCATTGTTCTATCCGCATTCATACATCTTCTCATACAAGCTCGTCAATTATTAAGGCTTCTAACAGGACCATCTTCCAGTATCAGGTTTACCTGGTCGTGCCAAGTCTTCTGCGGACTTTCTCTATTTCTGGTACCACACTTGCGTCATATTTTATTCTTAAATACAAATTAAATGTATTAAGTAAAAAGATATAAATATAAAATTAATTTTATCGAAAAATATTGTTGTTAACGGGATTCGAACCTGGATCTCTTCCAATCCGGGGAATGTACGCTAACCGATTATGCTGTACCAACACAGTGCATTGACGAAAAATTTTCAAAATGTTACACTTTTCAAATGAATACTTCTATCGTTCCATTATTTGAAAGCCATCTTCTTTATTTTTACAGAATCTCAAATACCTTCGAGTAATCGGTTAATGCATGTTCCCCCGACAGAAAGAGATCCAGTTTCGAATCCCGGTAGCAACAACAATATTTTTCGATAAAATTGATTTTATATGTATATCTTTCTAATTAATGCATTTAATTTGTATTATTATTTAATAATTACAACTTCACAATAAGAATGTGTTCCCCTTAATAATACATCATTCTTACCATTATTTACTCATTTATCCGTTACATATCACCAAACCACCTAAGTAATCCTTTCTTAATCTTACTCACTGTACTAAGATTGGCTTTACATTCTCTATACATGCCCATTATTATGAAAGTGGTCTACGTCAGAAATATATAAAAATGAGTTTTTCAATTATTTCTCGTCACGTTGTGAAAAATTTGAAGCATTATATTCAGTGTATTGTTATGTCGTTCAACGGTATTCCGCTGGTGTTTATTTTGATATTAGAGTAAGTCGTTACAACATAAAAAAAGTATTACAAAACTTATTATTAAAGCAGGCTGCCAAACAAGTACAATGATAAAATGCAAAAGAACATGTCCCAGCACGGCTTCGCTAATATCAATCGTTTGGATAGAGTAAAGAAAAAAATGAAACCTAAAATGAAAATCAGCCAAAACAAATTCATTAACTTATATCTGCAATATAAAATATATATATCTGAACGTTTTTTATAGAATATAGTTTTTAACCTCACGCTTAACCCTCAACCTGGAGTACAAGGGTTTTCTTGTAGTAGCTGAGTATCTCGTCAACAAAGCGCCAGGGGTGCGCTTGTCGTTATCTCCCTATTAAATACGGCTAAAACCACACGTTGTTACGTTGTTCAACATCGTTATTATTAGATAGATTTTAAATTATGCACATCCTCGTCATACAACCTCGTTAGCAAAACATATCAAACAGATGTCTGGGGATGATTCATCCCACCATTTCTTCAGAACGTCGATTTCACGATGTACATTATATTTCAATATATGAACTGACACATGGTTTTGATATTACAGAGAAACTAATTACATAAGTGAGCCAATGACTTTAATGACTTGGACTTTAATTATCATTATATTAAATCATATATAAAAACAACCCTGGTTGCTGATAATGCCGAATAGTTTGCAGGCTTTAAAACGAAAACGGTCACGTCAGTTACAAGTACCTTTTACCTAATACCGTTCTGCCACACTTTTACTTAAGCCACCAAAATTTATTCGGTGTAATAAGTAATGGGCGTGAACGTTTAACGAATAATGAATGGTTTTGACTTCATTTCATTGTTTACTGTTGAATTGTAAAAAATAATAATAAAATGATTTTAGAATCTTATTTTTATTTTTAACACTACAAATGGCCCTCTTAAATTTTAACAAAACTATAATAAGTAATATAAGTACTATTACTGTTCGATATTTATAATCTATGATCGCTTATCGTGTGCGCGTGCGTGTGAACGCTACCAATATATATATAATGGTTCCTGTCTCATTACCCTCTTTCTTATATCTAGAGCACATATCTATTGTTATGGTTATGTTATCTATGGTTTTGGATCAGTTGAGTTAATGTTTACTATTAGAGTGCTTAAGACTGACAAGTTATCTTCCTGCCGTGTGGAAACAATAAGTGGGGCCGATAATGTAATTGTCCATCTCGCTATTGTGCTTGTATGTCACACTTTGGACTATCAAAGAAGTGTGAGTTCGAGAGTATTTCGTGTGGAGCAAGAAGAAGCGTAGAATACTTTTGGCTCCAGAGGAAAAATAAATCCAGATACCAAAACTTAGGTGGGTCGTATTTCCTCCAGGTGTCTGGTTGTTCTTTGAGCTCCCTTACTTCCTATTCCTATTTCTGTCCCTAATTCTCTCGTTTTTCTATTCCCGCGTGTGATCATCTTGGGTCGGTCGGAGATTACGCGCACAATTACATTATAAATAGTTAACATTTATTTCTCTTCTCTAAATAACTTTAATAATTTTTCTAGTATAATTATAATATTCATATTTTTCAAGAATAGAGAACAATTTTCAAAAGTATAATTATTAAATACAAAAAAAAATTCTTCTGAATTATTGCATTTCTTTCCAGAAATAGCACCTCGATTCCACGAGTATAGCCCAGTATACTTCAATAGCATCATTATTAGCAGCTAAGACCATGCTTAGTGCGTGCTACTGGTAAGAGTTGCTTAGGGAATATTCATTTATTTTTTAAACTAGCTTAAGTCGTAAGCGAACAAGTAGGTACTAATAATTAAGCTGCTTGAAAATACCAGCTTCCGAAGAGGGATGAAATATGCATTAAGCCTTGGAAGCATGCAAATTTAATGGTGTTTGTGATTGCAATTCGGAAACTTCTCCTTTCGTCTTAGTGGTAGTTAATTCACATCGTTGTTAATAATAAAATTGACACTATTTAATAAAATCTAGCAGGCGCACGGGGATACTTGCAGACCATGTTTCGGGTAAAATTATTTAATTTTTGTTTATAATTAATGTAATGAATTGTGACAAGTTCTTAGTTTTTGATTTTAATGCAGAAGTTTTTTGAAAATATTTTTAGAGCATATTATTTATTGAATGTGATATGATTATTTTAATTGTAGAAAATTTGTTTTAATAGTTGACTTTAAAAAATGTAATGTCGAATAAATGGGAACAATTCCAAGATATCTATTTGTTTGAGTTGAGCTGATGAGTTAAGACTACTAAGGAATGCTGCTCATCACTTCTGAGGTTTATTGTCATCAACTATGATGCATTTTCACCATGATAATGCCCTTTTTCGTACTGGTTTACAAAATATGCCATACTAGATTTTTTACAAAAGATGCCAAGAGCTCGGTTGGGAGGTTTTTCCACATCCACCCTATTCTCTTAATCTTGCTTCATCAGATTTTCATATTTTTCGCTCTCTATCCAATAATCTCCGAACTGCTCTTCAAAATTGTCTTGACGACTTCTTTGCCTCCAAACTATCAGATTTCTTCAAGCTTGGAATCAATAAACTCCCATAATTCTGGAAATCAATCGTAAATAAAAGAGACTAATGTATTATTGATTAGTTTACGTACCTATTTAGTCCATTTAAAAATAATAATCTTCTAATCGCTATAAACGTACGAGTATGTATCATTCTAATATTTTAAAATATTATTATTGACACTTTGTATAAGTAAGTTTAATCACTCTGTTGGGATGAAAAAGTTTTCTGGCAAACAAATTGGAATAAGTTGTGTTGGTGCTGTTTAAGTTAATTAAATTAAAGTTTTTTGGCGTTTGATTTGTTGCCTCACTCATGCATACTACATCATACATATCTTCTATTCGCGATTCACCCAAAATTTAACCTGCGTATCTCCGTCCCTTTATTTCATAACCTATCCTTAAGCACAATGAAGAATGAAGATATTGCAGTAATTAATAGTCTCCAACGGCAGCAAGTGCGCTTGTAACTTTATACGGACTAACTACCGTCGCTTATTAATTAACCGGTAACGCTTACAATCAATCATTATTTTAATCCCGCTAATACATAAAAATAATCCTTTACGCGAGTGTTTGTATAACCCCGCAACGCTTGTTCTTGTGGTGGAGAGGAATCAACAACTGAACGAGCATCCGACAAATGAAAAAGTAAATGCCTTCCTCTCTTTCTAATATTTCCACCAAGCTGACTAAATACCCTCCGATAACCACAACTCATATGAGATTAAAAAAAATGTCTGGCTATGTGCTATCGGACGCGAAGCGCCCATGATATCCGCCCGCAGGGCCTAGCGATAGGCAATCGGCGAAGACCGATTGTTTATCTGCTAGTTATTTATGTTTCTTCAACCGCATGTTAACTCCTTCTCTCTTATAAAGCCTACACGTTTCACATCAAAAACCGCTATTAAAAACACGATTGAAAATAAATCTTGATCTATAACGAAAATATGTAATAAAAATCAATACATAATACATTAAGTAAACGAAATTAATTTTAATATTTTTCAACTTCAATTTCACACCTTACAAAATTTTTACAAAATTCAATATTAGAACATTGGTTCACAAATCAAATAAGCGTTAAAGAATGTTGAAAGTGTAAAATATCAATTTTAAATTTTATTTCTAAACCATGTCGGAGATAGGTATGCGATGAAAAATACCTCTAGCAATTTGAATCTAATTTCAGTCTTTTGTTGTGTCCATCCAATCTCCAAATCTTCGTGTTTGCAAAATGCAAATTGCAAAAAAAATAGTTTGCTCAATGACGAATACCTAAATCCAGTAACTTTTTATATACGGTTGTAAATAAAATATTATTTTCGTTTTTTGATTAATTGAACGTCAACAGGTTTCGATACCATTGTACTTTCGGCAGAACGAAAGCATACTAACTGATCTGTGAATGTTTATCGCCTCCACAATCAACAACACCGCCAACATTTGCTGAACGCACCCGGCAAATACTTGGGTATAAACGTTGGGCTCTCACCAGCCATATAATCTCAACGGTATCGTCCAAATTATTGACACATATAATATGCACGCGCAGCACTTCTCTCTCTTCTTCGCTTCATATTTTTACTGCATATATTTTTTCCTGCTGTCAAATGTAATAGAGTGGTTCTGATTCTGGACACGGGAGGAAGAATCGGTTTTGGTTTATGTATGTTATGTTATTTATGGTATCAGTCCTATTGACGATCTGTCGTTGACCAAATAACTTCACTTTTAAAAGCATTAAACATATAATTTTCATTGGAATGAACTTGCCAATAGTTAAATCGTTCATTTGTATGTATAAAATACTCCTATAGATTTGTTTTTATTACTCGGTTATTAGAAGGGTCGATTCCTTTGAAATATGTATGTTTCCAGTCGATTTACCTCGGTATTTACTTTGCATGACTTCAATGTAAATTTTATAGCGATCTTTTGAACTGAGCGTTTACAAGCTATTCAATATTAGATTTTTTTTTTAGTTTATTATTGTGAATATATTATAAGGGTTCGATTCGATAATGTATTAACTATCTTCGATACTAAAACATCTAGGTCAATTATTTTAATTGATTTTTCACGCAATGTTTCAGTGTGTCATCATAAATTTATACTATTTTTCGAAGAATGCATTCTTATTGTGAAATTTTAATTATTCGGAACATAGGTCTGTGATATTTTAAATAAGAATTAAATATATTTATTAGAAAGATATACATATAAAATCAATTTTATCGAAAAATATTGTTTTTGCGCCACCGGGATTCGAACCTGGATCTCTTTCCTAACCGTGGAAGGTGCATTATCCAACTATGCTTCAGCGAAAAATTTTCGAACTTATATGTTACCTTTTTGATATTAATACGTACAATAATATTGATATAATTTTATTATTAGGAGAACACATTCTATGTTCTGAATAATTACAACTTCACAATAAGAATGTGTTATCTTTATAATAAAGTTGTATCAATGTGTTAAAAATTAATAAAAATTAATTGATAATTCTGGCATCTGCTATCAGATTACTCAAAGGTATTTGAGATTTTATAAAAATAAGGTAGATGGCTCTTTAAAATAATGAAACGATTAAATGTATTAATATCAAAAAAGTAACATACAGGTTCTAAAATTTGTCGCAAAAAATATTGTCGCTGTATCATAGTTGAATAATGCACCTTCCCGGTTAGGAAAGAGATCCAGGTTCGAATCCCGGCGGCACAACAACAATATTTTTCAAAAAAAATTATTTTATATGTATATGTTTCTAATTAATGTATTTAATTCATATTTATACTATTTTTCATTTATTTCTTTATTCATCGGTCAAGGCCTTTATATAATACATGAATGCATTATTTTTTAAATATATACGTATAATAAATACGCATTATTTTCATATCCTTATTCGAGGGAGGTTAAGAGCCTGAAGTCTCAACAAGGTACTTCCTGTTTTGCAACTCGTCAGTACTTGTTGTCCAATCAAAACGTCTTTATATAGTCATTTTTGCTGTTCATCCAAGGCTTGTTCATCATTCTCTCTGGAATTCCCAAAAATATACAGGCTTCCGAAAGACGTGTCCAAGCCATCGTAATTGAGATATTTTTTTATGTAGAAGTATGGGTCTTCTTTCTCGGTGCTTCTCATTGTTGGTACAATAATACTACTCCTGTTACATCCCTAAGGTAACTCATTTTGACAACATGGATTATCTCCGTAAGGATCTATATATTTAAGAAAAGCCTATATAAAGCTTTATAAACAATTAATTTGATCTTGACATTTAATTATTTTTTTTGCCGCATTATAAATGGAACGTAAAATATCACTAGCTAGATTTTGAATCATAGGAATGGCTATGACATGACAAATTATATTCATGTCAGTTTTATATATTAGGACCTAGAAAATACGATTAAAAAAACAAAAGTATTCAAATTTTACTTTGAAATAAAAATACTTCAAACGTACAAAAATCGACTTCAACCTTTCAAGTACGTATTTTCATCATACAGTTCTCTATAGACGCGATCATCCCTTTGTCAAGATTCTTTCGTATGCGACGCGTTATGTCGACACTTCAATCATTTCCACAAAAAGTTCAAATGGATTCTATTTGACTAAAATTTCCTTGTCAAAGGAGTTTCTCGGTTTTCTCTGGCTACGATAATGCCTATAGGGTCACCGATTATGGGTGTTTACGTGTATAACTGATGTTTGCGAAAGAGTTTAGATCAGAAGGTTGAATGTGTAGAAGGTGAGGACCTATTTCTCCCAGCTCTCCACTGTGTTCGTTTGAGAATAATATCGCAGATTATGTGTGCGTGGATGTGAGCGTAATGTGGCTAGAGCAGGTTGGACAATAAAGATTACTTACAGTTGATAGACGTTCATTGTTGATTGATGTACAATTATATATTAAATATGTGCAGTGAAAACTTGATGCATCTGCTTAATAATTGTTCGGAAAGCCGGCAGAGAGAAATGTTAAGCTAAAAGACCGACTTGCTGGATGACTGTCCGCGGATATTATTATCTGGGAACTGTGATTATTGAGAGCTCATGATTTGCATTCAGGTATTTGTCGTTTGGATTATTTCCTGGTGTTGATATTGAATCGATAAAATTATTATACAACCGCCACACGGTATATATACAGGTGAATATTATTTTCCAGACCGATATTATTTTTGAATAACTAGAAAATAAAATAAAATTTATAATTTTGGTTATTACTTATCATTTATTTAGTTAATTACAATTATGTATGAAATATTACATAGGCCGAGTAACTGCGTCTAGCAGCGGCACAACTGCGTACTATTTTAACCATATTTTTCATAACATTCTCGCACACTTCGCGTGTTATCGCAGCAATTTAATTTCGAATATTGTCGAATTATTATTGGCTTATTGGCGTAGATTTTTTATTTCGTGTACATCTACAAAAGATAGTCGGTAGCCGTCAATATCAGTCGATATTATCAGTTTTTGGCATTACGCGGCCGGGAAAAATTTCAAGAATACCTCGAGCTGTGTACAAAGTGACGCCGTCCTATTAAAACCACATGCGATGCAGACCCAATCAACCCAAGTTTTCAGTATGTGACGATAACAATTATCATTAATGGTTACAGCATTGACATTATTATTTAAATAAAATGTTTTAATGACTTTAACACGTTGTTGAGACACTAAATGATATAAAATAAATTGTAATTAACTACTCTCTGCAACTACCAAATGCGAATTAACAAATATCTGCTTAACCATAATGGCGGCTAAACTAAATCGGCCTGGAACATAATATTCACTCTATATAATCGGTGCATACATGTGCTTTTTTTTATTATTCAAGATTAAAAAGGATCACTTAGGCGGTTCGGTCATATGGAACGGATGAATGAGGAGAGAATGGTAAGAAAGATATATGATGCAAGTGTTGATGGCACCAAAAATAGAGGACGTCCGCGGAAGACTTGGCACGACCAGGTAAACCAGATAATGGAGGATGGTTAGAAGCCTCAACAATTGGCGAGCTTGTATGAGAAGATGTATGAATGTGGATGAGGCGAGAATTGTGTGTCAGGACAGAAGAGTGTGGCGCTCTATCCTCTCTGCCTACCCCCACGTGGAAACGGCGTGATGGTAAGTAAGTAAGTAAGTAGTGTGAATAAACTTTTAATGCTCGTCACAATTTTCGCCTCAAATTACTGTTGTATTGTTTTTGCCTTTCCCAGCCCTTTTTGTATTCAGCTGTGCTGTCGGAGTAATGATTTTGTTCCGTACGCAATTATGCGGTCTTTTCTTGTAATTATATTTGCGAATCTTTGTACGTTTGATGTGTCGGCCTTAACAAAGCCTAATAATACGAGTCGAAATAATTACGCCTCGTGTGTTGAATTTGTAGATACTACCTTCATCCGCCTTATCAAAGGCATTAAGAATTTTTGTAATTCATTGTGATGCTATAGGGTGTATTTTAAAATTGAGCGTTTTATTACTGAATATATTATGGTCTACCGTACGTTATTGGATGTTTTTTGAATTCTCCAGTGGGCGAGTCAAAAATTATCTACAGTTTCGCTATAATACTCCATCGAGGTTGTCATACTACCTTCTGCGCATGCGTGCTTAGAGTTGGTATGTCTACGGTCACGTGGGCAAAATTTGATCCCGATAACGTCATTTGCCTTCCGGCTATTATAGTGTAAACGTACCCGCTCCGCTAGTAGTTTGCACCGATGAGGAATAACGAGCAGTATTCCGATTTTTCTGATCAGAGGATGTGAAAAGGGCTGAAATTCATCGTAGACTATTATCACAATTCGGATACAGTACTTTAGTGGACGAGTTTGACGTATGAAGAGGGAGCAGGACGTCTGTTAAGCTCCATCAATCACACAAGGACAATGTTGGCAAGCTCGAGAGATAGTTCTAGCAATTAGGCGAGTTACCATCTGTGTGATAGCGTTTTCTTTGAACATCAGTCATGATTCTGATCATCAAATCATCCACGACGTACATGTTGAACCCCTTGCCTTTGTGTAAATAAAATTTATAACGAAAAATGTAGATAATTTTTGACTTACCCTCGTACACACTCATCTGTGATAGTACAATTACTATAATTAGTACTGTTTCGTCCTTCAGTGTAAGAAGAGTGAAGAAATAGTTCTCAAAGTGGTCCTAGCAGCACCCCAGAGAGAGTTGGCAGTAATGTCGGTAAGACAAAATGAGTCAAGCTCCATTCTCCTGTCTCTGATTCGAGCTTGGTCTGTCATTCAGCCTAGGTTTTCTAGCAACCCATTCTTCTTACTGAAATGCCAGTAATTTACTGTCTTTCTATTTTTCCTTTCATGTTTTAACATCGAGCTTGATCGATATCATTCTAATCCCGGGTTTCAAAAACCTAATCTTACAGTAAATAATGAAATACAATTCAGTAATCATAAATGTGATAACAAGGGTAATAATATAGGGTGTGCAGTGTGAATTTTTTTTTTTTTAACCAGCGACAAATTATCACTTCTTAGGTTTATTGCCGTTTGATTATTGAGGCTTTGATACCGCAATTGCAAATGTTTCCTAGATACAACAACAGAACGTAGTTTCAAAAAGACGGAGCTACTTCACATTCTGCTAGGTTTTCGATAGAGAAGCTGAAGACAATTTTCTCTATACTGGCTACCCTGGCTACCTCGGTCGCCAAATTTAACGATTTTTAATTTTTTTTGTGGGGATATTTAAAATCTAAAGTATACAGTAAAACATATGAAGTGAAATCGCCGCCATCAACTCAGCACCATTTTTTCGCGTATTTTCAATGAGAGTTGTGATAAAAGAGTCCATTGCAAAAAGTGGACAATCACTTAGACAACATTATTTTTTAAAAGACAAATTCGCAGATCTCTATTATCTGTTAAAACTAAAATCAATATAATTAACTTATTTATTTGTTTTTATTTAAATTTCAAAATCAAAAAATTTCCACAGGACACCCTATATTTTAATCTCCACCTCCAGAGCAAATCAATCTGTTTGCACCCCGACGAAAAGTGGCTTACAAACTAAACATTTATCAAAACACCCCTTTCGAATTGAGAGCTCGAAAAAATATTTTCTAATTATCTCTTCGCTGATTCGCTCTCGCGGGAAATTTTATTGCCCCGTAAATTTGAGAACTTTCCATCCGTGTTTTCACCTGGGACTTTTAATGTGTTCTTGTTTACACGTGGAATAGAACGCAATTAATAAAGGTCCCTAAGCACAAACAATTGATGGAAAAAAACGAGAACTGCATGAGGAAAATTAATGGAAACCAATAATAATATGATTTTTTAACGTAAATTTTTAGTGATAACTAAACCGACATTTTCCAGGATTCTAGAATAGCATTAAGGGCGGGGGGAGAGGTAAGAGTAACGATGTATGTAAACTAATACATAAATAACATTTTTAAATATGGTTCGCCGTCTTGCGCGCATTTTAACGTAGATCTGTTTACCATATTACACCATTTTCTCTAGAGTTCTGTATAGTTTTGGACCAGTTGAGAAGTTTCAGTTGATAATTATTGTTTACTATTGTGTATTTTAGGCTGTGAAAACTGTGTGAATTGTGATCTAGTGCGTGTGACTAATGTTTGTGTTCGGTTTCTCGCTGTGCGTGCCGAAACCTGTACAACTTGCCATTATACGTGATGCTTGTTTGACACTTCGCGCCATCACCAAAGTGTGTTTTAAAAGTATCAAGATATCATATTAACAACAGAGTACGTGTTCTGAAGCCATAAGACCTGTGGCTCCAGTGGAAAAAAAAAATCCAGATATCTAAAGGAGCAATTCTCAGGTGGGTTGTATTTCTTCCTAGTTCTGGTTGGTCGTTCAGCCTCCCTATTCCCTATTCCTGTCCCTCTTCCAAATTCTTTCAACTCTTCTTATATCCTATTTGCCCGACATCTTGTTCAAATAAACATATTGAATTCACATAATCTAATGAAAAACCAATTTGGTAAATTTCAATTGAATTCCCTATTATAAACCATCGTTCATAATCTTCTTAGTTATCTGTGTTAATTGTTATGGAGTATCCTACCCCAAGTTTCTGACCTCGTCGATAATATTATATCCTATTTCTGAATCCATTACCAGAGCTAGAGTCGCTGATGCAAATCTCAACTTGTAAGTCACAAAGCAATTACTTATCGTTGGATAAATTCATGTTACTGGTTTAATCGAACTGAACTTTCTTCAAATTTGCTGATTTATCGTTGGGATACATTTATATTATCATTTTGAGGACATCAATTTTGAGGTTGACTATACTTATGTTAGTGTGTTGAATGGAATTCGTCGCTTATATCATTTAAATCATATTACAGTGCGGTTTACTACGCAAGATTAAATTGTAATTTTGCACAATCAAATTACACATTAATACAGTCAAAATGAGACGTAATAAAATAATACGTATCATATTTTCCCAATAACATTTATATTTTCTTCTCTTTTTCCTATAAGTACTTATATTTTTATTTTCACTATTTTTTTTATAAATATTTCTTTATATAATCAAGCATAAAAGCTGTTACTCCATTTTCTGTTTAAAAACTTTAGTAAATTTTTACGGTTAGTATAGTTATGTGTCAATTTTTTCTTTACTTTTCCTAAATACTAGTATTTCTACATACTTTTATTATTATTTTGTATATATGTTTAAATTACAACCAAAAATAATCATAATATTTCCGTTCTGTACCCATTTAAAATAATCAGTTGTTGTATAATTAATTATTTTTAATTTAATACATATTTTATAATAATGATTATAAATTAAAACTAAAACTTATTTCTCTGACAGTGCAGCCTTTGTAATGCTAAAATGATCACATTAAGAGGAAATAATTGCATGAGAATACCTTGTGACTGGCCGCAAAGCGGAGCTAGAAAACCAGCACCTTAACGTTCTGCCAATTTCATTGTAATATGGTCGTGCTATTTTTTTAATGTTACATTATCATTTAGGTTTTTAATTTTTTTATTAGATTTATTTATTTTTAATATTGTCCATATTACAAATTCTATTATTGACTCTTTTATAAAGTGAAATTATTTCTCATATTTATAAAGGGACTATTGTCATTACAATTTAAAGAGAAAAAAATATTTACGATTTCTTTGTATGCCCTGGTGCTACGTGATTGCAATTCCGGGTTTATTTATTTTTGTTGTATTACTAATTATATTGAAATAAAATAACTGCAATAGGCTAGTAATTTTATATTTGCCTACTGAATAAGTTGCGAAACGAATGCTGTACGTATATGATTTATAAAAGGGAGGAGGCAGAATCCCCTCTGTGAACATGCTGTGAAAACTAGAGCGTGGATAATAATTAAAATAAGGGAGGATTATGTGCCATCTTTTTTATTCTATAGGAACTCAGAGGTTCATTAAGTCACTCCCTATTATGTGAATTTAATGGAAAATTCGTAAATAAAGATATGATCGGAACTATACAGTTTTACATATACATACATATATGTATATCTCAAATTTACCTATGTATATACATATATTTGGGAGCAGCGTCCAAGATGGTTTACCGTTTGTTATCGTGTATATCGCGCTATTCGTCATGGTTTGTTGTGAGAATGCGGTAGATTTTTATAACAATAGCGGAAAAATTGAATTCAAACACTGCTTTCATTATAATACCGAATTTATTATATTATAAATAAAGTAGATTACTATACTACGCGTGTAGAATCTATACGGTGTTGTCAGCTAGTTAGAAAGCGAGAATAAAGTGAACTGTCTGATGGTCGCACCAACTAAGTTCAGAACGCGCGTTGCTGACATCCCACAGTGGTGGTTTATACTGCCCCGTCAGAACAATTTAATGTTTATAAATAAACAAAATGTTGCCCTACACACACAACTGAGCATTATTTTATCACAACTGCACGTCTCGAGTTATGATAATAATAACGTGTAATAAATGTGTGTAGTACAAAGTTTGGTTTAATTTAAATATTCACATTCCATCATGAAGTAACAGCTGCGACAAATAATCAAATTTCAAAACGCCTTTCAAAATTTATCACAATCTTTTTAATCTACTAACGAATTGTTTGTAATATAGAATAGCTAATATCACCGTGTTCTCATAAACACTATCATTATACTACCCACGTAAAATAATCCCTCGTAAAAAATCTATAGACGTTAATAACAGTACATTCCATCCCCTAGTTCGAACTTTATGGGCCGTTTAAACGGACACCTACGGATCCTAATCACACGTTGTTATTGGAGGCTGTATAGGCTCGGTTACGCCCCAGTTAACAAGATATCATATTATTATAAGATCATTCCCGCTATAATATCCGTCCGCTTGTAAAATACAATCACATGTACTCTGAACACATAGATTTTCATAAAATACTTATAATGAAAAACTTAATGCAAATTGAGGTATCAAAAATACACATTTTATTAAATCATGATGTATAACTTAAAATAACTAAAAATTGTACAAAAACTAATAAAAATAATATTAAAAAAACTATAGATATTAAAGAACTATTAAATGTCATTAAAACACTTTAATAAGAAACATGTACCTCTAAACTTTAAATATTATTTATATCGCTAATGCTATTACATTATTATATTTTATTTTATTATATAAAATTTACGAGTCTTGTAAACAATATTTTTTGTTGATACACACTCCACTTCCCTACACAAGCATATGCTTTTAAGAGAAGCGTAGTACGAAAAAAAAATTGTACACTATTATTGTTGTATCCTACTTAGTTTGAATTTTTTTCTAATTAAAAGGAAATGTGGAGGGCTATTTCCTCCACTCTCGTCATCTAGATAGAGCAAAAACTATAAAGACGCAAGGTACTGGCGGCACGTAACAATATACACGCGTCAGCCTGCACCCGGATAAGCCGAACCACTACTCGTCGCTCTATCTATCAACGTATCTCAAGCGGCAGCTCCAGAAGCTGCCTTTACGGGCAGCTGTTCGGCAGTTTTACGGGAAGCTGTTCGGGCACCTAGTGTTAGCCTCAACCTTTATATAAGTTAGCCTCAAGAAAGTCAGTATTACCTGCCGCACATTCATATCCACGTACACTCCGCTACATAAAAGAATACGAGGGTATTGGTTGAATATTGGGGCAACCATACATTCGCACAACTTAAAATCTTCTGATTGCTCCATCTGACACTATAACACTAACATCACCCCAAAACATGTGACATGCAAACTACACTCTTTATCAATAAAAAGTACAAAAATCTAGGTCTCCGCCCAAATTCGCCACGTCGGATAGGAGCCACTTTCGGTTTAATGCTCAAATTGAAAGCGACACTAGCTAGATTGGATCCAGTTGCAACTCGTGATTAAAACCAATTCGGTATCCATTCATGTAGCTTCATGCCATTTTATAAATGGTGTCTCACATATTAATAAAATAAAGTTCAGAAATGTGTGCTTGTCATGTGATGCTGTACCTGGGTAAATCTTAAGGGATATTTCGCGATATAATATATATACGTAACATTTTTGTCACGTGCGTTTCATGTTTTTCTTTGCAAAATTTACCGCTTTTACAGTTTTTAAAAATTCAGATTATAGATAACATTCCACCTTATTTTCTTCTGTAAAATCTTGCTTTTCTTCAAATGCTTTTTTCGCGCTATTTCTATTTTTTTTTAAACCTGGTGATAGATACAATTCCAGCGCAACTTCTTCTGAACACTTATTTTTTACGTTATTTTTGTTTTATTTTATTTACGTTATTTACGTTATTCTGTGAGATTTAGTTATCTTTCTGTTAATAAAAATTCTGATGATTCAAAAAATTGAGAAGATACAAAGTATTATATATCTGGGTTGCAATATAAATGAAAGATGCGATCCTTTGTTGAAATCAAATGGTCAATCGAGCAAGCTCGTGCAAACTTTATTTGTATGAAAAAGATGTTCTGCAGTCGTGAACTTAGCCTCCGATTACGAATGCGAATGGTCAGATGCTATGTGTGATCGATATTATTTTATGGTATGGAAGCGTATACACTTACCGAAGAAATTATAGGGCGACTTGAAACATTTGAGATGTGTATCTATAGAAATATGCTCAAAATAAGCTGGATGGTTCGGACAAATAAGTAAAAACAAATATTCAAAATAATAAAAATTCGAAAAATTCAATATCTCAGTCATGTGATGATACATACAAGGAGTATGAGGTCTTGCATCTTATAATGCAGGAAAATATTGCTGGCTATCGAGGCTCTGGAAGAAGACAACATCATGGCTGAAGAACCCAAGGCAGTCGTTTGGCCAGTCTACTGTAAAGTTTTTCCAGGCCGCAGTGAAGTGATGATAGACAATACCATAGCCAATATCCGACTTGTATTCTAGCTTATGGAACCTTATGGCTACCTACCTCAGTACAGGTACTTTATATGTATCTAGCGAGGTAGGAACCCAACAGGCTTGCATGTAAATGAAATGAATTATAATATTTGTATTAAGGATTTTTATATTTATGCAAGCTAAAAAAAGAATGAAAAAAAAAAAACATTTATAATAATTTATGGTAGTAGAAATATGAATATTTTATATATTTATACACTTTAGCGTGTTTGTAATATCGGGTGCGAAAATTATTGTTGCCACAAGCCCGCACCCAAATTTCTTACCCATGATCCATCTACCATCCGCTAGTGTGAAATGTGACCTTGACTCCAGCCGACGTCAACTTGAGCGATATTGTGTTCGATCTCGATATCGCGATAACACTCGCGGTGTGAACCCTTTCAACTCCAGTGCACCAGCACTGTATTGTGTGATCTTGTGTTTTGTGATCACGTATTGTTTATTGTTTGTTTGTACCCTGGATGAACACTGACATCGCCGTCTTTAGCCATGAGCGGAGATCGGCTCATCCACGTGCCATTATTGTGTGATTTCGGCGGCGACCACGGGGATTTGCGGAGGCGTCATTTTCAAGGTGAGGCGAGCAGTCCTTCCGAATCTCGATTCTCAGAGATCACTGATCCTTCTTCTAAACCTCTATCCCCTCACCGACCTTTCAATGCACCACGTTTCTTTATTTCTCTCCACACCGTGCGGTAATTCCGATTTACGACCAAAATTGTCGTGATCCATTCCGCGGGACGTGTGACCCGGAGATTGCACAATTCATTTGGAGAACATCAAAAACGCATTTTTGATCTTCAATCGTACACCATGGTAACGTGGCTTCTAAGAAAAACTTTTACACATTTATCAGCATCGATGCAAGGAATTAGATTACAAGTTAGTAATTAATGTTGAATATACACTGAAACTGAGATATCTCGGGCCGATCTCATTAGCTCCAATAATGGCCACTAAAATGGCACGTCTGACGGCGAAAGCTTGTAATAGTTTTATCTGATTCCAGTGTACGTACACTGACAAAATCGTAAACTGCGTTAATTAATAGAACATATATTAATGATTTCATGCCTTAAAATCTGAATTAAAATTATTAGATTTTCATTATATAATACTTAAAAATTTGTATTTTTTTGTTTTTTTTTTTATTTATGAGAAATAGTATGATGGATATTGAGTAGCATAAAGATTTTAAAAAGTGAAATTAAAATACGAATTTAATAATAACTCGTAGAATGCTTCGTGACGCTAGTTTTGTATGGCGTATAGCATGGGTTGAATTGTTTTAAAGCATCTAAAAATATGATCACCAAACATCGACATTTATTAGGATAACACATTCTTATTGTGAAGTTTTAATTATTCATAACATAGATCTGTGATATTTTAAATATGTTAATTAGAAAGATATACATATAAAATCAATTTTATCAAAAAATATTGTTGTTGTGCCACCGGGATTCGAACCTGTATCTCTTTCCAAACCGGGGAAGGTGCATTATCCAACTATGCTACAGCGACAATATTTTTAGCGACAAATTTTCGAACCTATATGTTACCTTTTTGATATTAATACATTTTTGTTTTTATCTATGCTTTTTTAATTTTAGTATATGTTGTTTCCTGAAGAAGAAACCATAAGTATCGAAACATGTTGATTTGTCTGTATACGAAAAAATAAAAATGGAGAAGGTTTCTAGTTCGAGTCCCAGTTGGTAACTAAATATTTGTTATCTCATATGTTACATTTTTAAATACTTTATCTAGTGTGTTATAATATTCCGTAATACATATTTTTTTAATAACTAATGATGTTGGACAGATTTTACCCAAAAACATCGGCAATAAGGCTTTTTAAACTGGTCTGATCGTTTTCCGTTGACCCGGAATTCCTCGACGTACAACGTACATGCTAGGAATTTTCATACCGAAATTTTTTGTCGTGTCACATCAGAATTCTTATTTCCTCTTGACTGTCTTATACACGTGCCTGCCAATAACCGTTGCCTAACCATCAAATACCCGGATGCGTACAGGGTGCTAGATATTACAAAATCTAATAAACAGAAAAAAAAACGTTATCAAACGTGTTCTGCTGATACCGGTGCGTTAAATCAAACGCCTAGCAGCCGTAAAGGCAATGGCGGGAATACACGTCGCCAAATCTCTTCAATATGTACATGGACAAATTGAGCGAGCGACTATTTGATGCAAAAATTGACTGCCACATGGGCGGGACAAATGTGAACCACATTAGTTATGTCGATGATATGGTTATACTAGCGCCATCTATAAAAGGGATTAGAAAGCTTTTATAGATATTTGAAATATATGCAGTGAACATAATATTTCATACAATGCCAACAAATCGGTCATAATGGCGTTCAAATATGGAAAAGGACCAGATAACATCCCTCCCGTGTGGCTGGACGGGACGAAGTCGAGCGTTCAAAATAAGATCAAATACCTTGGCCATATATTCAATAAAGATGGACAAGACGATGATGATATAGAACTGTAGAGGAGACTGTCATAGTATTTCTACCGATGTAGTAAGGAGGTGAAGAGCATCCTATTTAAATCGTTCTTCACCAGCATGTATACCTGCGAGCTCTGGTCGAAATACAAGCATGTGACTTATAGCCGTCTCCGAATTTAGTACAAAAACTCAATACAATACAGAATACTATTCGGATTAGTGCGTTATTGCAGCGCATCTACAATGTTTATCGAAGGCCGTATACTTGGATTCGTTCCGCTTCTGAGACATTGAGTTGCGGGCGTAAAGCTACGTCTGGAGCTCAGCACCAACTCTCTGGTGCAAGCGGCGCTCTCATGGAAAGCTGATTCCCTGACCAGAGAATTGCAACGCCTACAGAATAGCTACATATACAACAATGGCCGTGACTGAAGTCGTTATATATGTAATATTTACGTGTGAACCTTTTACTTTATAAACTTTTTTTTTTAAATTTTTGATATTTTCTTTTTCATAGCAATATATTTATTTCGTAACTTTAATGTATAACATAATATGTATTATATAATATGACAAATCGGGTTAAAAAAAACCTGATTACACTGGAATAAACACATTAATATTATTATTATATGTTGAATAGTAAGTGTATATGAATATTAAATTATCACATATATATATATTAACTAGGCAGAAATAATCAGTAATAATTTTTTAATACCTCAGCAATAATGGCAAATAAAAAAACTATATAATAATTGAAATTATTTTTTTCTCATTTTAATTCACTGAACTAAAGTCGATTATTTTTAAATGATTATAATTGTCGTTTTTGTACCTATTTTAATATAATTACGTCTCTAATTTCATCAATTAGAGAAGATTAAAGGTGGTCTAAAAAGTGTTTCATATCTTAAATATTTTCCTGTCTTTTCAATAGTTAAAGAAATTCTGTCGCCAAGAATTATAAAAACACTCTGTATTACATCGTATCCTGTTTTATTAAAAAAATATTTCCAATATTATTTGAGGCGTGTTCTGAAAATCTATCCTGTGAATCCACTTTTATTAGAATTTCTTAAATAATTTTTATAACAAGTCTACAATTTTTTTATATAACTTTTTGGTATTATGATGTACTGACTAATCTACATAATTATTAAGAACAGTTCTGTGGTATCTTAATATAAATTTATTGAATCAATTAGAAAGGTATACAAAAAAATCTATGTATTGAAAAAGTATGTAGTCGCTATCGGGATAGCATATTAGCAAACATATTTTTTCTGTATATCTTTTAATTTGTATAAAATCTTAATAATCATGGCGAATAGAAAAAAATTAATCAAATTCAATATAAAAGATGATTATTCACAATTATTTTATGTAGTTGTACTCGTAGTGTTTCCATATGATAACATATATACAACTTCCAAAAATTTGATAAATGTGGAGATTGATTGGTAAGAGTGATGAACGTTATATTAATATAAAATGATCACTTAAACCAGCTGAAGACAGGTCGTAAGCCCCGTAATTATCTATACTTCCATATTTTTTCATTAAATATATATTATTTGTTTAATTTTTATTTTTTTATTTCTTGTCTGCAGTTTGTATTCCACTTTGAACAGTTGATTAGGATTATACATCATTGTTAGTTAGTAAACCTTATCTTCTGTAGTTTTTTCCCGAATATATCTTTTAAGTGCTGGACTTTTTGAAAGTTCGGTTTTATAGAATATTTGAAGCTTGCTCCATGTAAACCTTTTTCCCGAGGTAGTCTAAAAAATCTAATTTGATGGTATTGTTTCAGACAACTACAAAGATAATACACATAGATACAGGAGTTACCGGGAAATGAAAGATCTGGTGTAATAGAGAAACTTACTAGGACAATAAAATATTATTTAATAAGAAAAATACATAAAATTAATGTTTAATAGAATTTTAAGTGATTTTTCTAAAATCTTAATACTTTAAAAGGTGTACACATAAAAGAGACGCTTGAAGGGAGAACCCACATTTTCCCGGAACCGTAGTAGAAGTTCGCAACTTCTTTTATCGGTTCCACACACAATTCTACAGAAACGCGAAATCTACAATTAATAAACACAAAAAAAAAACAAATGCTAATGTAAGAAATTTATATTTTAGTTTCATAAGCAAAACGAAGAGAGATTTTTATTTAGATTTTCTTATGCATTTTATCTTTATTTATTCTTAGATACATCTCAACATTACAAACAAACAGATAATCAAGTGTTATGCACGGAAGAACAGAAACCAATAGGTACAAGACAGCCATTAAAATGCTAACTATTCTCCCATGAAGGACTTGGACGAAGTATAATGATGTATGAGTCACGCCATACACGGTACAGCCCAACGTAGTTACGCACGATTTTGTTTGTTTTAAAAATTTGACTTATGATAAGTGAAGTGTCTGATCTTGTCGTCATCAGTCTAATATACCCCATCTCGTAATCCACGTTTCAATGAAATCCCTGTACAGCTTTAGGTTCCTTGCGTCACTGATCAGGTCCGCGTTTTCAGGTGACGGACCATTGAATCCAGTTAAGCCTCCAATCATACGATCACGAGCATCCCTCATTATCAGGCAATACCACAAAATGTGTTCCGGAGTTTGATTCATTTTCGTAATCATCATCATCATCATCTGCCACTCAGACTGATTCAGATCCGGAGGTCCCCATACACCCTTCGATTGAACAGCGACGCGAAGAAAAAAAAAATGAATCCATCTACCCCGCGACACTCTTTATTAAAATTCTCATACTATATTCGTTTATGATATATGACATGTATTTCAACAATATTAATAGCGTGTCACATCGTTAATAGGGTGAGGGTGTTATTGCCAATACCCATTTTATATGTTAATGTATAGATAAAATAAAGGAAACTTGGCCAAACTCTCCACGACAACGCCAACCGCGTCACATATAACCTGGACCAAGAAACCGAGGGATGAAAACTCTGAATTATGGATATGAATTTATTTTATCTTACTCAATAATTCACTGGTTATTGAATATAATTTTAAAAATAGCATATACTTTATTTAAACCATATTCTGCAAATATAAAAGTTGTACAACGTCAGTTAGAATGAATAATGAGTTGGAAATATTCTTCAATACATTGTTTAGATACAAAAAAATTGATTGTGGACTTTTTTCATGAAATTACATGTATGCTTTCTATGGTGAATTATTTTGACTATTATTGTTGGTATCACTCATTGTAAAGTTCACTGTTTAAAATATTTTTAATAAAGTAATTAATGGAATTAATTGATTATTTATCGTGTATAAAAATGATTGCATTGTTTATTACATTATTAAAATACATCATTAAATAAAAAATATTAAAATAGCTTAGGTGTTAACAATAAAGTTATTATTTAGTTTGAAGAGTTAGTCAGAATATAGATAAGTGTGGATCGAGGACAATAGAATTTATTGTTTCTACAATAAAAAACAAACTACCTGGGTTTTTACAAAAGACGACGCTTTCTCCCAATTTGAAAGAAATTATAAAACAATTTATTACCTGTAACAACGAAATTAATTGTTTAAAATACAAGAGAAAGATATACACTTAAAATCAATTTAATCTAGAAGTATTGTTTTTTGCTACCGGGATACGAACCTGGATCTAATTAATACGAACAGAATTAATAATTCATTTTTAAATTATTATGTTTTGATTATATTAAATCTAACAATATGGATATAAATGTACTTCCAGATAAACGTCTATCAAAACGTTTTGTGGGTTTAATTTTAATTAAAAAATAAAAATAAAAAGAATATATAAAAAGAATATATAAAAAAAAAGCTGAACTTGGTATATGTGTATGAATTCAATACTTCATTCTGATTGTTTTGATTTGTTTAATGAAATTTTTGCTTTTGACATGAAATTTATATATTGGATTGATGGTAAAATAATTGCGTTTTTTTACAATGTTTGCAAGACGCGGGAATCATGTAGTATTGTTATGGATATTTTTGGTATTTTCTGTTTATGAAACTATCTAGAAAATGCGAAAATTTTCGTAAAATTCAACAGTGCTACATTTAATTCCAATAGATGCCATGCCTTCTCTCTACAATGGCATATAAAACACCGCTGTATTTTACGAAATGGTGTGTACGAATTTACTAGACGGTGAGTCATAAACTGGAAATAATAAAAATACCCTCGCTAACTCTACACCATTCCTGCACACTAAACAACATTATTTTGTAAAAAACTAAATCCCTATGAATCTTATATACAGTGTGTCCAAATTTTTTTAATTCATTTTGGTCCGTTCGCTCCACCCATCATAACGAGCGAGAGAAGAACGGAGAGTATGCCAATTATTGGCCGCGTCCTTGGGAATTTAGTCGCCATGAAGCGTATTCTTACCAGTTGAAATTTTCCTTGGAAAACTGATATAAACTAACTTGACATCAATGAACTTTTTGAATCCTTCCTCTTTAGACCAATTAAAAGAAAAAATCTGAGAAGAAATGGCAGCGATCGCGGGGAATACGTGCCGAGCAGTTCTCAGAAATTTTACTTCCCGTTTAGAAGAGTGGCAACAAAATAACGGATCACATTTAGAAAACATAATTTTCAAGAAATAAATTCCCAGTGACTGTATTCAAACGCAAAATAAACATTTTTTATTACACGATCCGAATTTTTATTATGAATAAGACTTTTGGGACACCTTGTATTTCAGACAAAAAATTATATTTTTATTAATATCAAGTTACCCTAATATTTATGGGTATAGGTAGTATTAAGAAAATATCAGGCAGAATATAAATAATAACTACACAATATTTTGTTGACTAACTAAAAAAAATTCATTTTTAAAATACTTAAAAACAGAAAAGATCATTTAATCACATTTATAAGTATTAATACTAGCTTATCACCCAGCAATAAGGTTACCACTATTCCAATTTTATCAATGTCCTGAAATTACGAACACACAGCAGCCTGAAATTCTGAAATATCACCGTCATTACGGAAGCAGAGAGAAATTAGATTTCTAATGGATATATCGACGACTTTTGATATATGAGTTAATTCCTGTACGGTTGAATTTTTTTTTTTTTATATTCGTGCAAAGGTTGAAATTTTTACGAAAATGACAAAATGTAAAATCAAAAACATCGACGTCAGAAATTTTAACCTTTCAAAGATCGTTCGGTGGAATGTAAAACTACACCACGGGACGTGACATTTCACACATCAGAATATCGTGATATTTCAGTATTTTTAAATGTTATTAATACCCTATATATATATATATATATATATATATGTATATATATATATATGTATGTATATATATATATATGTATGTATATATATATATGTGTGTGTGTGTATATATAAAATTATTTTCTGGGGAAACCGTTTCAAATATTAGATACACTGTCCATGAAAATACATTGATCCAAAAAAACTACCATTAATAATAAACCAACAAAATTCCCTTGTAATAATCAAAGAACCACTTAGCAGGGTAATTACATGCACACAAAGCCGGCTATTAAACAAATAACTAAATTACAAGTCACTTTTCGTTACCATTAGATACAGTTAATCCCGTTGTCAACTAATAATAATAAGTACCTACTAAGATTTTTTCATTTTCATTTTGGTTCTTCTATTGAGCGGTCGAGTTTACTCGTCAATTTAGACCAAGAGTCAGGATAAAAGGCCTTTGAGAATGAGTAATGATATTTTCTCGAAACATCATAAATCTTAAATATAACATATATACACCATATATATTGCGCTACGTACTTATTGTATCCCATATTGCATCTTACGTTGGTGTATTTTCTTAAGAAATCCGCTAAATGGCAGTTGGCAAAAAATAACAATTAATATTAATATTCATTTGTAATCTTTTAACATTGTACAATAGATGTCACTGGAAAGTTTTTTTGCAACATATATACGGCGCTGGGCTGTAAAGGGTTGTTTTCTTTTTTATATTATATATTCGATACATTCGCAATAAGGTACGAAAATATATGTCCGCAGTCTAAAATCATTTTTGCATTTCAGTTCAAAACTATTTTACACAAAATATTACATTTACTTGAGATTTTAAGTTAATTTTTTTTAACACAAAATAAAATGTATCAATTAGAAAGATATCCAGATGTGTCAATTAGGGAACTTTGTTTTATGCAGGTCCTAAATATCTAAAAACGATATATGAAAAATTTGGACCAAGGAGGAGAAATGATATTGGAGTGAAATTATTGTATTATTATCAGATTTTTTTTGTATGGTGTTTAATATATTCATTTGTGTCAGAGGGAAAAAAGTGGATTGGCCACGGAGAAGGTACATATGTTTAGCGCAGGGTACTAAATAGTAACTATGGAAAATTTGTAATGGATAGTGTTCAATTTGATTTAATACATATTTATAACGGGTGAGAGGGTATGGTGACCAAGGGTAGAAGAAATAGTACATATAGTTTGCACAAAATCCTAAAGAGTTATTATAAAAAATCGGAACAGGCAGACTACACGTAGAATATCAAAAAATCGTAAGATAAAATAAATTGACTTGAACATCCCGCTAGTGAATATACGGCGCGGGGGGTACGTAAAGTCATCTACGAGTACGAAAGAAAGAAACGAGCAGTGAACTCGGTGTTGTCGAGTTTGATGTAGTTTTAAGGTCTGTGGACAAACTAAAACGGCATATTTGACTCGTTAACGCCGATGGAATTTTTTTTTTTTTTAATTGTACATGTCTTGTAGACTTCAGTTAGACAAATAGAATACAGTAAAGTTTATTTGAAACAAACTACAAATAATGAAGTTATCGGCGATGAAACGATTGACAGTCACTCCGTCGGACAAACGTGCGACCGATGCAATTTATAAACACGTAGCACTGTACCGTGGTTGCAGTGCACTACATAACGTTATTAATGAGCGGCGTAATGTCACTTCCTAAGGTTTCATCACATTTTCCAGTTATCGTACGCCTTATGATGTCATCAAAAAGATACCTATACGATACGAGAATTCTGTCACATCTATATGGCTTCGTATTTGCCATTCTCAGCTCTTAGAAGTTATTAGCTGTAAGGAACAAAACATAGATAACCTCTAAACGAGTGGTTCCCAAAGTTTTTCGGTTTACTGCACAACCTTGGTGCATCAGAATTTTTCCACAAAATTCCGATTGTCTGTCTGCGAATATTTTTCAGTAATTCTGCGTATCCATGCAAAGTTGTTGATATTATCTTCATCAACTTCATTGGAAGTCACAAATTACTGAGACAAGGAGATAAGACAAGATTGACAACAAGTTTGTTTTATTTTACTTTTCCATGTAGTGTGTAATTTTTTAATTATAATTAAAATCTTCTCATGCGATTTTAAAATCTTGTAAAACAGTATACAACTCCGTTATTTATTTCTCACATCAACTACTGCAGTAGTATTTTGTTTTTGGCTCATGAAGAAGAAATGCAACAATTGTCAGTGCTGCAAAATAAAGCTTTGAGAATAATACTCAGTACAATGCTGAAAAATCTGAATATTATGACCTTTAAGCAGAAAATATATATCAATGTCATAGTATTTATTTATAAAATTCTCACTAAGAAGAATTTGTTAGAAAAATTGATGCAAATCAACATTAGTACGAATATCATACAAGAGGAAAAGATAGGCTAAATTTCAGAAATCGATGATCGAAGATTTTTAATGAAATTCCAAAAGACATTAGAAAGGAGGATAAACTACAAATACTTAAAATGAAACTAAGCAAATATGTGAAAGATAATTTGTACTAAAAAGAAATGATTTCGATCTTGTTTATATTAGAGCGTATATAAATATATTTATGTATTCACTATATTAAGAATAAATAAATATTATTAACACCCCCATAAGCCAGGGCATATACGCGTACGTGCCGTGGACTACACTTTGAGAACCGCTGTTCTAAACCAAATAATGATAAAAGCAAACTTGCCTCTTACTCGGGATTATTAACTGCGAAGAACACGTAGAAAGAGACGAACAGAGGTTTACTGAGAACAGTATTGTTCGTAAATATAATACAAGAGAATGAGACGTACTATTAATGAGTTGAACGTAAAAGTAAACTAAGTTATTATTATTACGTAATTAACTTTTACGAAAATCGGATAATAATTTAATAAAACAGTTAGGAAGGACAATTCTCTTTCAGATCAAATAAAACCTATTTGCTCAACGATACTTCCTACTTTGTGTTATCTCCGTGCGGTCTCATATGGGGCTCTATTTAGTCGGATAAATGTGTGTTGTTTGAGGGTAGTTACCCTTGTCAGCACACAGAGGCCATCAGTTTCATTAGCCATTTTGGAAAACCACCATCTAATTCGCCCCTGATCAAAGGATCTACGCGGGGGGCTGATTCGTTTAGCGGGCCCGCATAATTCGCGGTTATCGAAGCATTCAATTAAGATCACGAGGCACGTCACCGGCTGCTGTTGTCATTGTCCAGTTCTCTGAAATATACCAGAATAAATTACCCGGAAGGGCTAATCTAACCGCCATATAAACCATCTATCCACATGATCCACACATTAACAAAAAAAGGATATTTATACATTTTATCATGATACATGTAAAAATTATGTTTAAAATAGCGCTTTGGAAAAATTCTTAACTTTTTTTAAATATTTTAAATACATATTACATCAATATTATCACTTTTATTCAATCCAAGCTAAACGTACGGGCTATGAAAATAGGGTTAACTTACTAGTCTCTTGGAACGAGGATCGAACCCCTAACCACTGACTAGATCATTAGGTGTACCACTAGACCAACAAGGCCGTTTTACGTACTTTTATCTTGCGTTTTGTTTTCAGCTTTACCGGTACCAGGATCGATATCAGGTGTCTCCTAAATCTTATTGAAATCAAAAGCGCTGAGCACTGATCCTTAACTTCTCACGTATTAGTACTCTGCAATCTTAGCTACTACCGTAATAGACTGCCAAATTGTCAAAAATTATATAATGCTAATAAGTATAGAACTTAACGCTTAGATTTATATTTTTAATATATGTACTTTATTATTTACATTCTTAACATCAAATTTTAATAATAATATTAAATTTTAAAAAAAAATTACATCTGTTGAACTGTTTAACAAGCCAGTACCACAATAATATTACGTCTCCCCGTCTATTTTCTAAAACTTTCTATAACAAAAACGAACGTGTTTTTAAATAAGATAAATGTTTTCTCTTTTATACATTCAATAACAGTACGTTAACATATATCCGCGAAAGCGTATTACGGCTGGCAAATATATTGAGCATCTGTCTCATCTATGTCTCATGGTCATATCGCGTCGCACTCCATGGTCAGTTTCTCATATATGATAGAGTTCTAATTATGAACATTTTCAATGCAGATTTGATTCTGAGAGTTCTTACCCGACATTCGATTTCACACGAGGTTTGACACACATTTTATACATAACAAAGAAAAATATATGTAGACGTTTCTCATTGAAAGTCATTGCATAGCTAAGAGATGAGAACCATGAGTTCATTTCTAAACTGTCACTGAGATGGAAAATATCCGTCTCCTAAGTGATTCGATTCTGCACCGACATGACCGTCGCTGATGTTAGTTTCCAGAAATATAAAGACTAATATGAAAACATTTATATAAAAAAAATTGTTTCTGAATCATTAGAACTATTTGGCGCACCCGATTTTTTCAAAAATTAAAAAAATACACAAAATTCAACAACGAATAATAACTACATTGTGTCGTAATGGATCAAATATTTTAATTTTAAAGGACAGATTCTTAATTTTACAGAAAGTTTATTAAACAAATTATAGATATCTCGTAGAGATGAACCTATTTACATTATATTAAATAGGTAAATATGGGAGTATGGGTATTTTCAGGCTTATTCTAGTATAATGTTTAGAGTAGCTTGTTGGTGTTGGTTATCAAGACGTTGGCCTAGTGATCTAGTGGTCGGGGGTTCGCGCCTCATTCCAGGACACCTTTAGCTTAGTTTGAAAATAGTAAGAATATTGATCTGACATGTATTCCGTGTACACATCTCTATTTAAAAAAAAAATGTGTTAATCATTTGTCACATATATAGATAAAGAATATAGCTTTCATATTTTCTGATAAAAATTTGATTCTCATTAGTGACATCTATGTTGTTTCAGAGAAATGAATATTAAATATCAGACCATAGATGGCGACAGTGTAGTTGTTGTTAATACTCGAAGTGTTTCTACATTGTAACATATATACAACTTCCAAAAATTAGATAGATATAGAGGTTGATTAATGGGTGGAATGGCAAACGTTGCGTTTTGTAAAGAGATCACTTAAACCAGCCGAAGACAGGTCGTACACCCTGTAATCACCCATACTTTCATATTTTACCATTTAATATAATATAAATACCTTCGCCTGTGTAAGATACCTATAATTTGTTTAATAACAATGCCTTTGGTGGTAAAAATCCAGTAACTGTGTGTTTGGACATACTTAAATATTGTTAAAAAAAATATATTATTTGTGCAATGGTAACTAAGTTGTTTTTTCGTTTAAATTTTGACATAAATATTTGTTAAGTGGGTATCTATCAAAGTGAGTGGTTTTTCTTATTATTTATTGTATCTATAAAACTTAATAAATATATTTTTTTTTTAAATAGAGATGCGCGCACGGAGTATGTGTCACATCAATATTCTTACTATTTTAAAATTGAGCTAAACGCTTTTGCTATGAATATAGAACTAACCTGATGGCATCCTGGAACGAGGCTCGTACTCTCGATCACTATATCACTCAACGAGTATCGTAACCACTAGACCATAAGAATATTATTAAAAAGTTAACTAAAATTATATTACAAATATTATTTATACAATTTTAGACATTATACAGGTACATAATGTAAATGA
This sequence comes from Eubasilissa regina, assembly GCA_022840565.1. NCBI lineage: Eukaryota > Metazoa > Arthropoda > Insecta > Trichoptera > Phryganeidae > Eubasilissa > Eubasilissa regina. The sequence continues at coordinate 7,447,016 of JAINEB010000017.1, forward strand.
CACGCCTCTCTAAAGACAAGATTTTTTTTATATTGACGTGCTGCGTACGTCGCATAAAAAAATCTGATTGATGTTAATTTTAAATATTGTCATCTGGAGTTAGTGTTCCTGTTCAGCTCCCAACCTTGATCTACTTCACTGTTTGCTGAACCCAGTAGCGGATTAGCCTAAAGACACGATAGGCATGTGCCTAGGGTCCCCACCGTTTTCGAGGACCGCGAGTTCAGCCGTATCAAGTATGTACACCTGCGTGCGCAAAAGTGATTCACGGTAATACACAACAGGTTAATAGCTGAAATAAAGAGCGCGTTGGAATAAATGCAAGGAGTATTTTTTTTTACTCTTCGAATACACAATGGAAGATATAGATAAAATTATTTGTAGAAATTACAACTCAAAAGATAATAATAAAAATAATTTTAAAAAAGTCTGGAGATTACCCAACCAAACGAATTTTTAAAGATTTTAAAGAATTTTTCTTCTTTATATTAAAACAAAATTGTTGATAAATTTTTTAAAGAGGATAAAATAAAAATTCACCATAACTATCACACTCGGAGCAAAACTAATGAACATGTTATTTTAAAAATGAGCAAATTAGGAATAGGACAGAGACATTCATTATACATTGCTCCTAGACTATAACCAACTGCCAATATCCATTAAATTAGCATCAAATATAAATGTTTACGAAGAAGAAGTTATTAAACTATGTATTTGACATCTTTCCCTATATATAATCTGATCAATTTCCCAACATTTTTATATATTGATAATTTTTATATTGTGTTAATAGTCGAATGTATATATATATATATATCTCAAGATCTTATATATATATATATATATCAAGATCTTATATATATATATATATAAATAAGATATTGAGATATATATATATTTACATTCGACTATTTATTTATTTATATATATTTTGACATCCATATTTTTGTAGTTACAGAGGTGGATACATAACATACATAATACATAGTTTAATGTGTGGGATGGAGTAGACTTCACCTCTGATATATACAGCGTTGTCCTGGCTACTTTGCTAGACTAAAGTCTGTAATATATATATATATATATATACATATTTCATTTATTGTATACGAGATCTTTTTAATTTGGGGGTGCATAATCCTACTATTGTTTTTCTTTATTGTTGAATATATTATATATTATATATTAAAATAATATGGGAAGAGAACAGTCTTAATAAGTAACTGTATCAATTTAATAAGTATTATTCAAATTATTGTCTTTCTCTATATCTAGTATATTGTTAATTCAGAGAAAACGTGTATTTGGTTTAATTTTTATTACACTTATATCAGGAGCGTGCACTGCACACAAGCAAAAAATCTGTGCATTACTAAAAATTCTCAGAAATAAATATCAATGAAATAATCCATATGTTATGATTACGCTAACACCCACCGTGCATCAGTAAAATCATCAGTTACGTAGTTCTGAATGCTACCGCGCGACGTCACCGGAGCGCTGTAGTCCTCTACTGGGATATTATTCGTTTATTGCTATTATAATTGCTAGCCACTCTTTTAATATATTCAAATTTTATTCAAGCCATACAATTGCTACCTACTGAATTGAAAATTTCACTCGGCAGAGTCAGAAATGAATTAATTGATCCATGTTTTATGGAGTTTTTACTTATGATTTTTCACAACAGAATGACATTTGAAAGGTTTTGAACTTGTCTTATAGCTGATAGAAGCATCTACTTCCTTATTTACTAATTCGCAAATTTTACTACCTTACTAAACGTGTTGTTTTCACGACTATTCTTTGCCGTCGAGGATAATGCATTTTAATTATGTTGGATTCATTTTGCTTAAAGATGGTTAAACGAAAGTTCATAAACCCATGTACAATGTAGCATATAGTATGTTATATAGTATTATACAATATCATGGTAACAGTATAACCAAGTCACTACTGTACGCCACTGACTATGATGTATTTACATCGAATAACTGTTTGTTTTCCAAATAAAATAAAATAGAACAAGAAAACGATTCACTGCCATAAGCATATCTTGATGAATTAAAATAGTTTTAATATGAATTAAATATTGTTGTTGCGACTATGTTCTGAATAATTACAACTTCACAATAAGAATGTATTCTTCTAATAGAATATTTCCGCATCGATACAAATTTTAACAAACAAAAATTGCAAGTTACGGTTTTCCAATACAAAAATAATACAAAATTTTCTCTAAAAATGATTTATTTTATAGGCGCAAGTTATGCATGTAGGATAGGCTAGAGGCTCCCAACAATATCTTAATCCACTAGTTGGTGAGCCTCACAACTACTGACATCGTCGTCAATCTTTCAAAAAAGTGTATCTCGAGTTTTGTTGAAATGTAGTTACGACCGGGGTTCGTTGTCCAAACACATTCCCATAACCCATTCATATATCTGTATTTTATTCCAATGAAGTAATATAACATAAAAATATGTTGACGTGACCACTGTGATTTTATTTTAATTTGTCATTAATAATAGTAATACTTATGAAATAAAAACACCTCATACTGTATTTAAATTAAAAAAATATCCGTATAAATTTGTTAGATAATTTTTTTTATCAATTTACAATAGTGAAAAATTCCACACTAATTAATGTCAGATGTAAAATCAACAAATTCGAGATACGCCTCTTTGAAAGGTGGACGACGATATGTTCGAGAATATTTAAAGGCTGAATAAATTAAACATATTCAGTTATATTTTGAGCCATCTCTTGTTAAAAGTGTGCGTTATGCTGATGTGAAGAGTATGTGAACAAGCTAATGCATATTCTATGATCAGGACTATTTTTTTATAAAGACAGCTGAAGGGATGAAACTCATCCTTTTCCGGGACAGATTTAGAAGCTAGGGCTTTCTTGTCGGTCTCACTCACCAAATCTAATAAAAATACGCGACTTTAATTCAATAAAATATTCAATTTTATGCAGTATGTAAAACGAAAAAAAATAAAAGAAATTCAATGTAATTATTAGAAATTTTCGCAAAATTTTAAATTTAGACCCTCCAGCGTCCCGTAAGTGCTATCTTTATTTATAAATAAAACATATAACATTAATCCATAGAATACATAGTTGGATATAGATGGAAAATTAAGGTGCAACTCAGGATTCCAGTCATCAAAAACACTCCCAAAAGAGCGACAGTGGACGTGGACCTAAGTACGAATCTTGTTTTATATAAATTTTTATTCTGGTATGGGTGACACGTTGGAGCTCCTTAGGTAGGTAGTTAGGCCGACCTGCGTGGGTGGGTATATCCACCTACGCGCCTACCTCTCTCTGTCTTCATACTCCATACCTCGTGTTTTGCACATCTGTTAGTCTGTCCGTCTCAAACCATTTTGTGTCTATGATCAGGACTCAAGAGATTTGACTATTGTTGTGAGTACAAAGGTCCAGTGGAAACTGATGCAACGTCTCAACGAGGCTTTATGGCAAGTCGAGCATTTCTTGCACCCGAACCTCGTTTACTCTGATCTTTTAAATTTCATCCCTCTTTCCAAATCCTTCCCTCTTCTTTACATCCTTCTATTATGATTCGATTTTAACACAAAAAAAATTGAAGGTCACTCATGAATCGTGACTCGCTTATTTTTCATTGTATGTGATGGAAAATGGTCGAATGAGTATTGAATAGTGATTGGACCAGAAAAAATGCTGATCCTGAACGTGTTCACCCTGATTCAATTTTGTTTTAACGGTGATCATACAATTGACCTTTTTCGTGTGATAGAATTATCAGATTGAAACGAAATTGAAAATTTTATATTATTTTCAGAATATTAACAATTTAATTTAAATTACGGTATTATAATTTTCTTGATTATTATTGATAAAGCACAGGGGATTCATAAATAATATATATAAATAAAGATTATTTTAGGCATTACTACAGATATCCCTCTACCGTCGCGCAGATAGAGGGCGCGCCCCTGGATGGCAGATAGGGGAACGGCTAAATGATGATATTATTTACCTGCAAATATATTGAATAAGCTGTCATGGACCAGAGAAGGGGGTGGCACCTCCGCATCAGCTAAAAGACTGTGTATCTAGAAACGAGCTATTGCTGTCTTGCAGCCACATTTGCGAGAGTGAAAGGCTAAGAGAATCAACCCTAACACAAAATTCTATAGGCCGTAGATATCAAGATGAAAATAAAGATTATCAATGACTTTGTGCTGGGAAGAAAATAAAGGCGAGTGCGCATGATTAATATCCCTTTAGAGTATTCTACAGAGTCTACTATTCTACATCACAAGAATAGGATAAAAAAAACAGTGAAAACGTCAAATTTGTTTTCCGAACACTTTCGTTTAAGATCAGGACAATAAAATGGAACCTGGTCATTAAATATGGGCTGACTATATTGGCAATAGTAGGATCATAGCTACTGAATTATTCACATTAGCAGTATATTACATTTAAATAGATTATTTAATTTTATTTTTAACCACTGAAATAGATATTTTAATACAACCGATTTCGAAAAATACAATTTCCATCTTCAGGATGTCAATTTAACTAAGCACAATCATATACGAGTATATCACATTATTCTAATGTTTTTAAAAATCTATTTATAAAAAAAATTATTAAAATACTTATTTTTAAATATCTAGTACCTAACTTTAATTTTAATTTTGATGTGGAAATTGACTTAATGATACAAAATTTTATAATTTTTTTAAGAAAACTTTTTAAAATAGGACTTAAAGTCAAATTTGGTTGGTTATTTTTAATATTTTGGTTAATTTTACACGCTTTATTTATTTATAATGATTCTAAATTATACAATTCGGAATTTTTATCAAAAATATGATCTTTTTCTAATAAATGTTTGGAAAATTCTAAAAAACTATTACTATTTATACATAAAAGTCAAAGAGCAATTAAGATATTAAGACCAGCTGCGAAAAAGAACAAATAAACAAGCACTACTTTGGGAGTCCTAATATTAGTATATTAAATTTTATTTTGTTTGTGTTTAATTTATATCTAAATTAAATTATAAGACGGAAAAAAGCATTAAGCATTTGTCAAGATAGAAACATTCTGTGATCTATCCCGTATGCCTACCATTCAAATTATTATCAGATGACAAATTGCGGATTACGTAGGACAAAGAACGTGGGTGAAAGAGTCTGCCAACTGATTACATTACACAATGAAACATTACCTTATATATCTCGCTAAGACGGTATTGATTATAAATTTGACTCCACTAATCCGCTTTTAATTAAACATTTTTACTCTAGAAGATTACATAATTAATATTATTTCGTTACAAAATAATCTATCTCACCGAAAAGTAAAATAAATTTATATACTTCTTCAATATTAGCAAAATTACTTTGTGGCCTAATTTTATATAAACAAAATACTTTGTTTAAACCACTATTTATTGATAATTCAACATGTTTCGATACCTATCTTCAAGAAACATGTATACTGAAATTAAAAATAAAAACTATAAAGTGGTGAATAAGTAAGAACTAATGTAAAAATAAATTTTATAAATAAGAATAAGTGTTAATAGCAAGCTAAATATTATAAACAATTAAATCCTGTTTGTAAATAGTCACCTTTTGAATTTGTTTTCATATTAGTTCTAATTTATTCACCACTTTATAGTTTTCTTTTTATCTGTGCTTGTATTTTTAATTTCAGTATACATTGTTTCCTGAAGAAGATACCATAGGTATCGAAACATGTTGAATTATCAATAAATAGTGGTTTAAACAAATTATTTTGTTTAATCATATATAAATTTATATAGAGCAAATTTGACATGATTGTATAAGGTTACCGTGACGTAATCGGTAACCCATTCTATAAAGTTTCGCCTTATATTGTCATTAGTCTAGATGGTAAATGTATTTTTTTTTTGCGGTTTGGATAGATTTTTTCTGTTTTATTTAATTTATTTTAATTAATTAACTATGAACGATTAAGACAACAAAAAGTGCACCATGAATATTAATTATCCTAAAATTTAGCCAACATTCAATTAGTGTAAGTGGTTTTACGATAAAATTAAATTATGTATTTAATAACTTGACGTAAACAAGAGAATACGTGATACTATATTTATTTAGCAGGAGGTTCTGCCCACCTAATTCGTATTATGAACTATGTTTTAGGGGGAAAAACATCCTTGGAAGCGATTTCCATTATCGTTAATTAACTTGGCTGTTACTTTGTGGTACGCCATGATACATTTTTTTTAACGTGTATGTCTTGGTGGTGATGATTTCAAATCTTTCCGACTAAATTAAAACCGATCAATGATGATAAAATTGATGGCCCGGAGGAGTTTGGTTAACCATTGTTCCTTCCTATCTGAATTTTTGAACACAATACCATATAAGTTGCGTGCTCGGCCCATCACTTACTAGTCGAATATTAAAGTGAGTATAAAAAGCGCTACGCGCACGAATCAATGCATCACCGCACTTTAAATATTGCTCAACCGCGAACGCGCGGTGCGCTCCCGACCAATGACTCATTGCGACTGGCAAATCCGTAAATCACGTGCATCAAACAATACCCCTCCCACTTACCTCACTCTCATGGTTTACGAGTAATTACAATTTAATCTTGAAGTTTTTCCACTGGACACCTTTATAACCCTAAGAGCTAAAAATAGTCACTAATAGTTTCAGCAATATTTGAATATGTTAAATAACACACAATTATAATTACTGGATTTTTACCTATAAAGGCACTGTTATTAAATAAATATCAGATATCTCATAGAGAAGAAGCTATTTTATTATATTTTTAAAGGAATGATATAAAGAAATATGGGAGGTAATTACAAGGCTTACTACATGTCTTCGGATGGCTTAAGTGATCACTTTACATATATAACGTTCACCAATTCTCATCCCTCAATCTCCATATTTTTAAAATTTTTGAATTACCCCCCATATTTCTGTATATCATTCTTTTAAAATATAATAAAACAGCTTCGTCTCTATGAGATATCTGATATTTATTCAATACGAGTAGTTTCACTTGATTGTGTAGAGTAATATATTTGAAGTGTAGGGTAAACGGGATTAAAAAGCTAAAGTGACTATCTTTCCAAGTACTACTTTTTACCGGCTCTATTTGAAAATATTACGAGGCTTTTTCATTTAATTAACCATTTTTTCTCTTTTTTCCGTATTCACTTAATTGTGATATAATGTTAAAATATATAATATTTAAATCTCATAAATAATCAACTATATTTTATTTAAGTTACATTTTTATAAAAAAGTTACAATTTGAAGTAATATAGAAGAAATCTATCAACTAAAAAAAAATGTAATTACCACCAGTACTTGAATGCGAAACTTTTTCTTCCCGGGAGTACGCGTTATCATTGCAAAAAAAAAAAAAAAATTACAATCACACGTTAAAAAAAATATTTTTGTTGCACACTAGTATTCCTGAATAAAAGTAGTTGTTGAAATCATAGCGTTACCTAGCATGTACCTACCTATTTACCTAAGTATTTGAAATTCATTTGCAAATAAAAAATATTACAGTTTTTAATTATAAATTTTAGATATCTCGCTAAAGGATTCTCAATATGAAGTCGAAATTCATCGTTAAATATTATGGTTAACATAGTGAAATGGTAACGCATTCTTTCGGGAAAAGAATATTCTGGGTTCGAGTCCCGGTGCAAACTAATATACAGATTTTATCTGTTTATTCTATTCATTTCAAGAGGATTGCGTTTTAATTTAATCAAGCATCAATCAATATTAAATTTTATTATTTGCCTTAGTTTTTAGATTTCAAATAGGAGTTACCAAAATATTTATAAAAAATACTCTATATGAATTATTTAATATTAGACTTTTTTCATAATTAATCGGAGTAAATTCATGAATAATCATTATAAAAATTCTAGACAGAAATAATTAGTCTGGGCAAAATTCTGGAAATTGAGCTCGTAGCCTACGCTCGTAGCATTCCATTTGTCATGAAATGATCAACAGAATGAAATATTACAGAACTGGTAAATGAAATGCGATATGCTAGTATATTGTTGTGGCGAATGGCATCATAGGTCATCTGGCGGTCCTACCACCAAGCGGCCGAGTACCGACACGATGTGTCGGACGCCCGCTAGGGGAACATTCCGCGAGGCGGCCGGGTGCGGAAAACGAGATGAGGTATTCTGTCCTCGCGGCTGGTGTCTTCTACGTGTCGATCAAATGTAAATTACCGTTTACTTAAATACTTCATACCTACCTCAATGTAATATCGTGTTACTGTACTGAACGAATAAATAACCAACAAACCCACGGTATTGTACTTTTTATGTATCACGCTTTGACTGTCATTTTTATATACTTAAAACACTAAATAGTTATCAAATTCGAGAGAGTTACTAATATTTTAAAATAACGAAAAACAATCATGTTTATGATGATATCTATTTGTAGTATAATTTATTGACAAGCTTTTCTGAAGATTTTATTATTAACAGTAAACATCATTAAACATTATTTGAATACGAGAATATTTCATAGAACCTTAGCGAACTCTATCGAACTTCAGCGTGTTTGATTAAAAACCCCACTCATCCATCACCGCCTCACCCCTTCACCCTCCTGGCTGGCCCACAAAGGCTTCCACTTTTCTACCCTTCTCGATCTCCGCTATTTAATGAGCTCTCACTCGGCCTAGATAATACGGGATTAAGTATGCCTTAATTAAAAATGAATATTTTCTACACGAAAAGGAATGACTATTTACACAGATTTGTAGCCTCCAATATTATATATTTGTATATTCCAAATATAATTTTTGCTACCCTTTTAATTCGTGTTAAAAGTTTTAAAATTGTAAAATTGTAATCAGGCGAATTCAATAATCTAATATTATGAGAGCAAGTGTAGCAATTCCATATTTAGGTGTACGCTGTACAACGTGTTTGAAAAGTTCGGATCGGAAGAATTAAGTAAATGACAATCCGCTCTCAAGCTGGCTTATTATTCATGTTCGTGTATATCGGTATTCGCCTTGGTTTATAATAAGAAGAAGTAAGTATTCATGACTAGCGTGAGCACAATGAATCGCCCAGCCAGTGGCTAGCCTCAACAACTGTATGAAGACAGGTTATGTCTTTATACGTCGTAAAACAGGAAGAGATGGAAGCGCCATACGGAAATTTTTGACCTCCAACCCTCCTAGGATAAGGGGATGAAAATGATGTCTATACTTTAGTGCAAAAAATACGATGAAAATACTTTTAAGAGTATTTTTATTTGTTATCTTTGTTTTATTAACCACTTAATTGAGTTTAAATACATCTACCGGTTTCTAAAAATACTATTTTCTTCTCCAGGATGTCTTAACAAACTTAAAACATATATTATTATTTCTTTACCAAAATCTATTTTAAAAAAAAAAACAATTATTTAAAAAATAAATTTAGTACCTAACTCAAATTGTTACTTAATACAAATTTACTCGAATAATTTTTAGGAAAAAAAAATAGAATGGGACTCGTAATTAAATTTAGTTGGTTGTTTATAATTTTTTGATTAGTTTTACACGCTTTATTTATCTCCAACGATTCTAAATTATTTAATTTGTGACCAATATCCTTTATATGCAAAATTGACAATCCAAATTTTTTATCAAAACCATGACCATTTTCTATCAAATGATTAAAAATATGAATTTTAATTAACCACAAAGTTAATATTGCTAATTTTAAAAGTGTTTACAATTACTAGAACACAGTGTTTTTCATATCCTTGCACATATGAGCAGCAACCAAAAAAAAAAAACGTATGCTCTCTCAAAGCTGAAGATTTACTGTAAAATGTATACATTAAAATGTGTAATGGTTTTTCAAAATATTAATAGCTTACGTATTTAAAACTATTTTTACCATTTGTAGAGAATTTTTACCAAGCTTCTAAGTTTAATCTATATTATAAAGCACCAAAATACATGATAGGTAAATATTTTCTAAAAAATTCTGTTTTGGCATAGTGGCAAATATTATTTCTGAGAATGTTGTTCAAATTATATTTCAATTGTGAGTTTGCATATAACATTATGATTTTATTTATTATCACGAAATCATGCCAGTAACGGTTCATATAAATCAAATACACACAGAAACATTAAGACCCCGAACCGCGGCGTTGCACGACAGTCGCCATTCGACTATAAAACGTATCGGACGTAGAACCGCCGGAACGGTACATTTCATATTTAATTAGGAATTGTTAAAGTTTTTTTGTACTACAATTTTTAATGTTAAATTATTTTATTATAATTAATAATATGTAATCCTCTTCTCTGCGCAAATATAGAGCTTTTTTAGAGAAGTGTAGAACATAAATATTAATTATTATTATTGTATTGTATCACTGTACTTATAACAGATTAGTAAATAACTTTTAAAAAATAATAAAAATAGATTTTACAAAAATACAGTTAAAAACCGATTAGTATTATAATATACAAATAATATTTTTAAATAAAAATTTTTTGATGGTTTGAGCATCTTGAATATTTGAATGAGTTGAGTGTTGTATAAAAGAAATATACGATGTGACGTCGATAGCATTAAAAAATACAGTTAAAAATGTGGCATAATTCTGTAAATCAGGCAATCCTACTAGAAGTATAGAGGATCAATTTGTGTACGTATAACCACAATCAAACAAGTATTATGTGTGTCACCAGATATGAGGTTGTCAGATTTAAGTGTTGTAATTGCGTAAAATGTGGATTATGTCGCAGTGTATGTATGTTTATCAGAAGGTTATAAGCATGAGAACTGGAGACCTATATCTTCCAGTTCTCCACTGTGTTCGAGTGGTCATGGAGCATGAGGAATATGTATGATAGCGGACTAGAACAAGAGATAAGAAGATAAACTTCTTACGGTGCGAGCTACTGAAAGCTGATTTAAATTTTGTGGCCAGAAAGACGCTTAATATTATTGTGGCATGTCGCCTGACGTCGGTATCTGAAGTTTTTATGGTTATTGAGATCTGGCTTAACACCCAGGTAACTGTGAGCCGCATTTAGGTCCTCCACAAAAGCCTCAATAATCAACGAGAATAGATTAGAAGATGAGGTGATAATTTTGTGTCAGTATAGAAGGGTGTAATATTATTTTCTCCGCCGTGATGATATGTATGTACTATTATAGTTTAAAGAACTTAAACCAACTAACATCAATAAATATTGTTTTTTTTTATGTAAACGTGAAAACTCTTGTGTAAGAAAGTATAACGGAATGCGATTGAAAGTAAACATCATTAATACGTTGTCTTTGCATTTTTTATAGAAAGAACATTGAACCAAAACCAATATGGATTCATTTATCTCTACTATATAGCATCTTGACGGCCCTTGGACATGCACCTGACGTAGAAAAATTCTCTTCGTATTTGAGAAAATAGTGTGAAAATTAATTTCATTATTTATTCATTCATTTTCTAGAGAAATGTTTTCAATTTTAATAATGACCTGGGTGACAGCGTTTAATATTATGAGAAAAATTATTTAAAATAAGTTAGATAGTTTATTATATATAATATTCCTCACCGACATCTTGAGAAAAATTTCATTACTTTTAATGTCCACTATAAGATATTTTTTAATTGAATACTGTTGTTATGTCGTACATTTATCCTGTTTTGTTATTACATAGAAATGACACAATGTTATAAAAGTGCTTCAATTAATAGGCCTCCCTAACTTATTGTACAGCTCGCAAACTACCCTTATTGTACATCTCGAGTATACAGCGTTTTACGTAGTATTGTGTAGAACTTCTATCCCGGGAATTGCCAATCCCTATTTTCCCGGAAAGTCAACGTTATATCACTTCTAGTTGGGAAATTGTTTTTTTTAATATTTATAATCAGATTAAGGGAAATAATTTTAGAGTTGAAAATAATAGTTTGTAAAATAAATTTATGAAATATCTGATATAATAAAGTGAGGTAACATAAAATGTAAACCAACAGGAGAAAATAAGCATAAAAAGTAAAAATAAGTAAAAAATGAAAAGAAATCTAAGCTACATGAAGAGTTGTGATGATACTACGACACCTGCAGTGTCTGTCCACCATGTCTAACAATGTGACCTATAGTTCTCACATGACAGGTGCGCGAGTACCTTCTAGAGCAGGCTGTTTGGCACCCCTAATATTCATGCCTCAGTTCAATGTACAGGCTTATTTTCACTGTTCTTGACGTCTATATAACATGTAATTCATAAAGCAACTTATGAAATTGTGATATTAACTTGAAACTTTCATTATATACATCTTATTATAAAAAAATTAGATTGAAAACCTCGAGACGTTTAGGGAAATCTGAATAGCAGCAACGTCAAAAGGTTAAAGAAAACATCCTAAGGAAATTAATCAGTTAAGATGGAAGACGACAGGGAGAGACGTCAAGAATACAACAACTAAATAATGAAAAAGACAAACTTTATCTCGCCAAAAACTATTAGCCGTGACAAATAACGCGGATGGAATAATATTTAAAAAACCGAAAAGAACTCATTCATAAATTCAAAAATAATATCTTCCGGATTCGTAAAACACATTTTTGGCGCGTCTTGCGAATCGTCCGCGACCCATGTTATTGACATCTTTCCACGTTCAAATTCACACCTAACCATACCTTTTAATGCTCGTTTTCAGTGTGAAATGTGACCTTGACGTCAGCAGACGTCAACTAGACTGATATTTTTTCGATCTCGACATCACGATAGCATTCGCGGTGTGGACGTTCAGCTCCAGTGCACCGGTACTGTATATATGTGATATTGTGTTTGATCACGTAGTGTTTTTTTGTGTGCCGCGGGTGAAGTTGTGATATCCGCGTTCCGTTTGTGTGATTCTTGGCGGCGCTGCGGGAGTGACGGAGGCGTCATACACAAGATAAGGCGAGCAGTCCTTCAGATTCCCGGTTCCCCGAGATCCCTAGTCCTTCGATTGGAATCTCTATCCATCATCGACCCTTATATCCAGGTTTCCTTATTTCCTGTCTTCCCCCCTCCCCCATCCTGTGGCGATTCCGATTTACGACTGGAATCGCCGTAATCTATTCCGCGGGACGCCCGACCCGGAGATCGCGCAATTCGTTTGTTAGATCCCATCGGTGCAGGATTTACGTTCAAAATAAGCTTGTGATCTTCAAAAGTATAACCGGTATAAGAATCAAATTACATACCGATAATTTGATCACTAGACTATATGTTATGATTGATTAAAAAAACGAATGGTTACAATGCTTATAGTTGAGAATAAGTCGCGCGAACTAGGTAAAGTTGAATAGTTTGCTCTGTAGGTTCGTGACCCTCTCGTGCTACTGTTCTAGTCTGCAAATTCAATTTCAAAAAAAATATTTATTTTAAGAAGATCACATTATTATTGTGAAGTTAAAGTTTTTTGTGATATTTTTAATATAAATTAAATCTATTAATTAGAAAAATATACATAAAAAAATAATTTATTCAGGTGGCAACAAAATAATTTTCGAAAAATTGATGTTATCAAAAATATCGCAGTACTATGTTCTATTTAATAAAATGAATTCATTTAATTCTGGCGTCAACAATCGGACTTTACTCAAAGCCATTTGAGATCTCCGTAAATATGAAGTAGATTGCTTTTTAAAAATGAAATAACATATGTATTAATTTGAAAGTGAAACACATAGGTCCAAAAATTTGTCGTTAATTTACTATGTTGACATGGTGTAATGGATCACATCCCGGTGGCAACAAAATATTTTTTCGCTAAATTGATTTTATATGTACATCTTTCTAATTGATACATTTAATTTGTATTATAAATATTTCGTATGTAATAAAACGGTAGCAATGGTGTTTCTGGTAATTTCCCGAAAGTCTGCGTTTTCCCGGGAGGATACATTTTGAAATCCTCCGGGTACTGGAAACATCCGGGATGAACAGGCTCGAAAAAGATTTTTGCTTTTTACTTATATACTCTTGGGACCGATCCAGACTTTTAACATGGATACCTCCGGAAATTATGTACGTTATTTATTTCTCTCTATCATTAGACTTCACAGTTCAAGAACAAAAACACCATTTATTTTTCCACTCCACGGTTCCTCCAATTTATGTTGATTGGATATTTAACGAAGAATCATCTAGAAAAATGGCCTAAAAACGAACTTCTACACAAGAATTTTTAACAGAATATAGTCCAGTAAAATTTGTTACTAAAAATGCGTTAGAAATTGCGTATTGGAAAATTCGTAACACCTTATAAATAAAATCCCAAAGTACGAGGCGCGTTTTTTAAGTACCGGATTATTTAAAAAAAAAACAAACATAATTTTTACGACTTCTTCTTCGGACGCTACGCATCTTAATACATACTGCCCGGTGGGTCTAAATAAAACACATCCGGCGGTGGTGGGTCATTTTAGACTTTTCAGTTTTTCAATCGTTTTGTTGGAGACTTTTATAGATATTTCATTTTAAATATGATTTAAATAAAATGTGCCGTAATGTTTTTGCTAAAAAATTAAAATTCAAAATTAAAAAATATTACGAATAATGTACATATTCTCACGTATCAAGAGACACAACCAAAATACAAACATCCTCTGAGCATGTAATCTTCTCGTCGGAACCCGAACAGGTAATGTCATAAAACTTACAGGTAGGCCCCTCAAACAGTTTTATTACTGGTATTGTCTAGGGGCCGCCAGACGAAAATAAGTCAAAACAAATACATGGGCACATACCTGGTATCCTTTGTCTACCCGCTCAAAATGTTAACAATATATATTTCGGTGTAAGCGCTGAGATTCAATCCCGTAAAAGCGACTGATTTTTTAGCATTTTTTCACATTTTTATCAATAACTCATTTTAATCTGGTCCGATAACATTTATTTGTATCTCAAATCATTTTAACATATTTAATAAAAGATTAGCTAAAAGGAAAGCAGCATTAAACGATTATTTGTAGCACAATTCATATTTTTACAAACACCCGGGTCAAATCTGACCCATTACCGCAGAGGATGTGTTAAACTACGTCTCAACATAGTACTAACCATTATTAAGGCACTGCTCATAACGAGGCACCAATTTTTGTATATCTTCGTCGTAGAACGACGCCGTCTGGGATGAAAAACATGTTTGTATATCGTCTTTGAATTCGTCATCGTCATCAAAACGCTTACCACCAAGTAACCGCTTCAGATGAGGGAAAATATGGAAATCACTTCACGCCAAATCACAAGAAAATAGAATACACTTTGCGATGAATGTCAGCTGGTTTAGTGCATTCAAGATTCGAATCACGGATCATATCTTACAGTCGGCGGGCTGATTTATTGTCTTGAACATTTCAACCATTCACGACAACGTAGCCACACTATGTGAATATGTCTAACGTTGTATGTGATGAGTCAACAGATGAAGGAAACCATTGCGCATGCACAAAATCGTAACCGCAGAGCTACACCGGAAATATCCATGTCTACTTTTATTTTTTTCCTTTATGTCAGTATTGATATATAGTGGCCTCAATCAGATGAGACTCGGCTCGTAATACACCTTCGCAAGTCCCGGTCCTGGGTCGCCCTCACGACTGGCTCCAGGGTCTCTCAAGTTGGATGCAAAGCATCTATCTGCCGCTGTGGAACTCTTTCAGCTCAGGATAATCAGGCGTCTATTTTACACTTGATGCTACTGCGGACTGTCCAAGTCTCCACTGCATACGAGAAAATTGGAAAGATAAGAGTATGAACCAACATAATTTTAGTTGCTCGCTTTGTGTCACTATCTTTTCTCATTCTCGTAAGTTGGTTCATAGCAACTTAGCTATTTGTGTGCATCTTCTTAATACCTGTCTATAGTCACCACTATTCATGGTCAGCGCAATAATTTAACTAATTTAAACATATTAAATAATATAATTTTTCAGAGCGATTATATAACGTTATATAATCAGTTTATTTTGGAACTAAGCTTCGTATTTAAATCTCTCACTGGTTCCAAAGTAAAGAACCTAATGCAAAATCTTTCGCGGTGTACCCTTCAAAGGTTCTGATTAAGTTCAGGCGTGCTCTAGGTAAGAGTACAGAAATGTTTATGTCAGGGAGGTTTAAACAAAGGCTCGAAGCACTCTAATAAAAACAATAGGTTTATTAAAATACAAATTAAACGTATAAATTAGAAATATATGAAATCAATTTTATCGAAAAATATTATGTATTATTATATTTTTTTAATTAATACATTTAATTAGTACTTAAAATATCATAGACCTATGTTCTAAATAATTACAACTTCACAATAAGAATGTGTTCTCCTTAATAATTACTTTATTCTTTCTAAACTTTATATATACGAGGGCAAGTAAAAAATTATCTACATTTTTCTTCCTACAAAATTAATTTTTATAGAGACTTTACGAAAGCCTAGCTCGTCGTGGATGATTTGATGGACAGAACCATGACTGATGTTCAAAGAAGACGCTACTACACCGATGGTACCACGTCTATTCACTAGAACCATCTCTCGAGCTTGATGAATCTTGTCGTCCATGGTAGAGATTGACGGACGTCCTGCTCTCTCCTTGTGAATCATACTCGTCCGGCCACTTTTAAACTTTTCGATCTACAAAAAAACATTGTTCTCATATTGTGATAAAATTCTACGATGAATTTCAGCCCCTATCACACCCTCCAACCAGAGATCTCGAATCGCTGTTCGTTGTTCCTTTTTGGTGCAAACTACTAGCAGAGCGGACATGTTAACAATGTAATATCTGGAAGGTAAATGACGCGATCGCGATCAAATTTAGTAGATAGTTATGCATAAAATGCTCCAGATAGTTAGTCTTTCAAAATAGTTCTACATTTCATCATCATAATCATCATCAAATAGGCACTTTTTCAATTCTACGCCTGAAGAAATCCGATGGTTTGGAGGTAAAGAAGTTGTCAAACCATTTTTGAAAAGCTGGTGTAATTTTAAGGCATTAAGAATTCATTCATTCAAACAATAACGTTTTGCGTATTTAATCAATCCAATTCTTCTCTCGCTTCATCGTATTCCTCAATGTTGAGGAAGAGAATTTTGATCATCTTTTGAATTATCTTCTAGATAACACCTTAATCGCAATTCTCCAAGTTTCACGATATTCAGCATAGTGTATTTATTGATTTAGATATAATGTCAATTCTACAGGTTCTTTATTCCGTACGTTATTTGATTCAGTAAGTAATACTGTACTTATTTTTATATCATAATTACTATAAAAGATTTTGCGGTAGTGTTTCAAATTGGTTATGAACTCGCACAAAAAAGTATTTTAAATAAAATAAACTTGACATTGGTTTTTCAGTTTCGCGAAGACAAAATGTACGAAAAATCCCTGACAATAATCACATGCATGTTTAAGGTTAATTTAAAATAAATTATACTGCTATGACCAGGGTATTGTCTATCCTGAAAGTTGGTTAATCTTCCATTAAGTGTTGTCACGGTAGCTTAAATAAGGGTTACTTCAGTCTGTAACCTTTTTCCTGTTATTGCCTGAATATGAGGGCTTAGTTTTTAGAGGAGAGCAGTGGTGACATGATTGCCAGAGATTAGGAGGATTATATGATGATATTAAAATTATTTGATATTTTCACCTTTCAGAGAATTACAGACAAATTTAAATTACGTATAAATTGTACGATTTCTGTTAAACACTTTTAATAATATTTTTTTTTTTAATTTAGAGAATTTTATAATTCAAAGCATGTTGGTGATAATTTAATATTGATTTACTCAATAATAAACATAAAAGAAGACGAACAATTGGTAATGTTGGAGTTATTATGGAGACGAACAATTGGTAATTGGAATTACTGTGTAGGTGTTGTATTTTAATTATGATTGACTTGTGATTGTCTCTGAAGGTTTTGTTGCTGAGACAGAAGCTCCTAACATCTTCTAGTCTCACGCGTGTTGCTATACATCGCAGTGTAGGGTGTCTGTTGTTGCGACTAGAGCAGGGAATATAAATGAAAGAACACTTACAAAATTTCTTTAATTATTGTGATGATTATACAGTTAAATTCGCGTGGAACTCTGGAGCGGCTCGCACGAGATGCTGTTAAATGGAGATGTCTATGAGAATCTTTGGAAGAGTGATCGCTAGTTGCTTGGGTAGTATTCGTATCTTGTGTATAATGTCTTATTTGTGATTGGTCAGTAATGATTGGTGGTTGGTAATGATTGGTGGTTGGTAATGATTAGTGGTTGGTAATAATTGGTCACTTTGGTTTAAGCCCTATATGGTTGATAGATGAATCCTTACACGGCCATATCTATTGGCGCGTGCAGGGTCACCACAGTAATATCAAAATAAGGCGAATACACAATATAATAAAGACATTGGCGTCAACGATTGGCGGGAAGTAGCTTAATGGAGAGACTTTTGAAGGTATATCATTGATGATGATGTATATTTACTTACTAAAATGAAAAGTTTTTTTATATTAGTATTTCTTATTTTCCAAAACATTTATTTTACATTTTTTAATATTTTCTACTGCTTATTTTTTAATATATTGATAATAAATAATATTTGATAATTTGTATGGCGCCCTTTTCGTAAAACTTTCATCTCATGTAATTTAGTTGACATTTTCGATGATATAATTAATTACACTTGTGGAGGTATCGCCTTCACAACCATCATTACCGCCGACACCCGAACGCACCTCATATTTACCGGTGTGTAAAACTAGGCTCTTAACAGCAGTAAAAAACACACCCGGTACTGACGTTACCGTGCGACAATAATATGTGCCTACAACCATCTGGACGACTTACTCGTGAGTAACTCCTCTCGCTACTGTCTTTCAGACAAAAGCTCTTCGGTATAGACTGTTTATCGTACGAATATCGTATATTTATAAACTGTAACCAATAATCGGGTGTCAACTATATGTTGTTTCATTTCACACATACACGATACATCTCCGCGATTAAACACACATCGAACAAGTGAGCAATGGGTGATTTATATGGGGGTACCTCTCATTCACACAATAGCAAATCCTTCTGATCTACAACATCAATATACCCACACAATCATAATTCACAATAATATAATATTTTCATGATAACATACATTTTTACCCCATAACTGTTTATAATATTGTTCAAAATATCAAAAAAAAATTTAATGGCACCTACTATTTACTTATTTTTATTTGGGAAACTAATAATAGGTACGGACTAATATTAGACAAGTACCATCTTACAAGCTTTCATGGATTTATTAATTAATTTTGATAAATAAATAAATACATTTCTGAATACATATACATTGTGTAACAGACCTAGTTCGTAGTATTTTATGGGCACCTGACTAAATTACGAGTTAAAAATGTTCAAGGAATATGTGAAAATTTTACATTGTTACGGAAAATATAATTATTTGAAATTTTTACAAAATCGTGTTAAACTTGAAGTCTACGTACTTTGAAATTAATATTTACGAAATTATTCTATTGTTATTTATATCAGGCCCTAGGTCATCTAACAAATAATCTAGCCTGACCTTTAATTTTTAATACTTTGGAATCAATAAAATATTTCAATTAATTGAAATAATCGCATAATTACTATTTTTTTAAATGCCTACATCTCTGACATGGTTGAGATAAGGCACATATCCTTTGAACATTTTCGTCTCGTAATTTAGTCAGGTATCCGCATATAAAGTATTGTCTGTTACACCCTGTATAAGAGTTTTCTGAACTGTGTTTACACAACAAAATATTATTTGCAGTTTATGATTCAAGCCACATAAATCACTAACCGTACAGTTATGTACCTTATCATTTTCTCGCAAGTATGATCTTTGATACGGATTATTTTTCAGATGGGTTTTGTATCTTATTGGCTATATAATATTATATAAGTAACGGAAAAAGTAGTAAATATTTTTATCAAAGTTTTTGCTTACGCAAGAAAAAATATGTTATATACAGTGGAATCCCTATTTTATATGCACGGAATTCACGTTTTCCCTCCATTTGCGTATTATTTCTGCAGTCCCGTGTCATTTTAATACATTTAAAACCCTGTTTTACGTTTGTCTTTCCCGCGATATACGTCTAAAATTTATTCAAATTCGTCTGGCCAGTTGGCTACTCACCTTGCAGCTAACACTGTGTTGGTCGTTTACATGTCGTTTATACACATTTTTCATTCTCATACCTGCGTCATTTTTACGTTTAGTTTTTATTAATGTTTCCGTAAAACTTTAATCAGCAAGAAAATTGCGTAGAAGATAGTACAGAGAATATTGATGACTGAGAAAGAATTTAAAAATAACACTTGCATAGACTTATATAGACGTTGACTCCAACTTAATAACGTCGGACGTAGTGGAAATTGATAAAATAATGGACAATCGAATAAACGAAAACTTGACAGAAGAAGAACCTTCCCACGAAGAAGAAGTGTCTGCTCATCTCTTAAACCCAGTTCCTACAAAGTAGGACGCTATTTAAAGCCTCAAACTATTTTTTTTACTAGTATTAATAATGTATCCTTTAATTTAATTTGTAATATAGAAAAAAATATTCAAAAACGACAAAAAAATATGCAGCAAAATAAACGTTCCTTGATTTTTTCAATGAACAATAAATTTCATCTGTTTTTTAATACCCCCCCGATTTACATTACGCATTATTCCCTTCAAAAACTTAAAGTCGAAACTCCATTGCATATACCATATATGTATTTATGTACATAGATTTATAAGAGCATACACATTAAGATTTTGAACCAATAAAATCAATGCAAATTATTCGTAATTTTAATTTTTTTAATTTTTTTTTTTAAATAATTATTGTTTTTTTAAAAAAAAATTAAAAATAGATTCTGGTGAAGAAACAATGCTATATTTTTAGTTAGTTATGACATCCTGAAGAAGGAAAAGGTATTTTCCGAAACCGGTAGATGTTTTTTAAACTCAATTGTGGTTAATAAAACTAAGATAATAAATAAAAAAAATGCAAATTATTCGTTTTATTTAAAATACACCCTGACTGATAGTGAAATGATTAAAAGTGAATGATTATCATGGTTGAATTTAATGTGTATATACTTCTTCAATATGTATTTATTAACTAGCAGAAAGCAATCGGTTGGCAATTGACGCTTCGTGGCCAATGGTGGTCACCTCGCGGCCAGTATTTACGAAATAATGTTTTCATATTTTCTAATTAGTTTTCTTACGTCAAGTCTGGATAGAGAGCTCTTCGCTATCCTCGTGCGTCATTCAATTTCTGGTTCGCAGCTATCCGGTCAGCTACCATATTTTATAGTGATAAAAATATTTTTTTAACAGTAATTAGAAATAAAATTTATTTAAACGCCAAATAGTCGTATCATGATACAGTGGAATTGGATACTGAAGTAGAACTGATGCAATAAAGTAATCGGAATTAAAGCTCTTCACTGGAAACCGAAGCGTGGGTTGTCACTAGAAATTCCAAATATTCGTTACTTTCAACAATTCGAATATTCGAATATATTGGTAAAGTTATGTTGAATCGAAAAAAACAATTTGAATAATGAATACAGGTACTTAAATATTTCTATGTTATAAAAACAAACAAAAATACTATTAAGCAGAACACATTCTTATTGTGAAGTTTGAATTATTCAGAACATAGGTCTGTGATATTTTAAATACAAATTAAATGTATTAATTATAAATATATATATATATATTAAATTCAAGTTCGAATCCTGGTAGCAACAACAATATTTTTAAATATATTTTATATGTATGTATTTCTAATTAAAACATTTAATTTGTATTTAAAAATACGTTTTTTTTTAAATAAGTAGGTACATGGTATTTAAATAAGTATATCTGATGGCTTTGACATGGCTAACTGATTCTTATTTTTAATATATAATTGCAAAATCAGAATATTTTCCTTGGTTTTCTTTTACATAGCATTATATTTATTTCACAAACTTTAATGTATAACGTAATACGTATTATCTTTATGGTGAATCAGGTTTAAAAAAGCCTAATCACGCTGGAATTACATTATTATTATATTATTGAACATTATTATTATTATTATTATTAATAACATATTTCAATATAAAACAATTATTATCATTTGCGGTTTTGTCAAAAAATGTAGATGTACAATAAAAACTTTTTTATATACGCGAAAGTGTCAACCCTTCCTAGTTAAAGTTTCAAAGCAGTACATAATAGGAAATTTTCGTTTCGGAGCAGAAAAATATGCACTGATTTTATTGAAACACTGAAATGGAAATTCAACCATAAAATGCGTTCTCAAAATATAATCTGGAATATGTCTTAATGGACTGCCATAAATATTTCGAGGGATAATTTGGACTACCTATGCTATTTAAATACGCTTTGAGTAATTTACATATTTAGAAATTAAAATTTTCAAAATATTTCCCTGGAAATATAATGGAATATTTTACGAATAGTTAAACAAATATTCGAATAGCGAATAGTTTTAAAATGTGTGAATAATTCGATATTCGAATTGTTGAATTGGAGTTACTAGATGTCACCAAGCTCACATAGATCGGTGACATAAAAAGTAAGACAGTGCGCAACTAGAAGTTGGTCCGCCAATTTTTATTATTTTAACTACAGTAAATGTATGAAAGCCTTAAACGTTTAACGCAAATACAAATATTTAACAAAATTTGCTTAACAAATAATATATTAACATTTTCCAAATCTACCAACCCCTATTCGTGGGAAACATAATTAAACATCAGTCTCTGCCGGGAGTTTTAATTTATGCTGAAGAAAAAACGCTACGTCCGAAGCGAAAGGCTCGTTATCCTACCCTCACCCCGCCATGACACCATTAAAATTCGTTTCCAATTAGTTAGCCTTTTATCTGTTACGTTTCCATGGCAACAGGGATAACCACACCTCTTTCACATGATGAATGGTTGCGGAAGGTTGTGCGCCATATTAACCCCGGAGAGCCTTAAACTGGTGGTTTCATAAGCGTGTGGATTGTAGGCCCAGATTATAATAATACGATAGATATACTAATATTACCTAAATATTATTTTTATTTTTTATTTACATGTCAATATTTTTATTAAAACAGCACACTTGACATACCCATAAAAATCATTTTTCTAAATATCACATATATAAAGTGTTTATTGTTAATTTAATAACTCATTATTTTTTCTAATAAAATAATATATTAATTGAGTATCACGGTAACTACGTGAATATTTTCGATTACAAATTTAATCCTGGTTTTGGTAAAAGGCTCTATACACGCAAACCGTTCCCCTTGTCAACGCTGACCGCAGATTAGCAATCTCGGAAAGGCATCATGACAAAGCTAAAAATATTAAAAACAAACACGTGACACGATGAATTTTTAATTTTGACATAAAGCTAGTTAAAAATATGAGTTATAAAATATGTGCAAAAATGTCACCCAAGCTATTTTCTAAAAATATATATTATAATATTATATCTGGTACCTATCGATCACGAAATGTTTTGAGTTGTCACTTAACGAATGGCAACATTGCACCGCGGAAAGAAATTTCTCTATGGTACTTTTTTTTTGGTTTGACAGCGAAAGAGCGCGGAAGCAGCTGCTGTTATGCTGTCATCAAGGAGATGTGATTTCATATTTAAACAAGGAAGGGTGAGAATAATCTAATAAATTGGGTATCTGTGTTATCCTGCAATCATGTTAGTTGAGAATTTTTGCTATTTAACTTGTGTATTTGCAGAATGTGAAGCATCCCTTCCTTACTTGACGGCAGAAAAAGGAATGTAGATGTCAATACTACTTCCTTGTGAAAGATTTCTCACAAGGTGAGCAGGGCGGGGACACGATTAGATCCCCCTCTGTTCTTTTTTTTACTCTCCAACATAATTTATTTTACAACAAAAACGCTACTTCAAAAGGAAATGGATGATCCAGCCCTTTTGACGTTTTGCCATGGAACACAGTATTCTAAGGGTGCCTCGGAATATCAAAACTAGACGGAAACAGTGGATGACTCCTGAAATTTTATATTTTGAATTTTCTAACTAGGCAAGCCTGTTTTTGGGCAAATTATATATATATATAAACCAAAACTCATCGAAGGCAAAACACAGTAAGATCGAATACATACATAGCATATAATGTGAAAATATTTAAGGAGAGAGAAAAAAATAAATAATAATAATAAAAAATGTATATATATAAAATATAAAAAAGTGAATAAAAAAGAGAGAAGAGAAAAAAGTAATAATAATACCAATAATGTAAGCAGATATAAGGTAGATGTAAATATACAAGACCAAAACGCACAAAAATAGTTATACAAAATATTACATTATATATGTATTATTATTCTATGTTTCATAAGGTTTATTCTCACATTGATTCTAAATGCTAGCATTGCTAATTTTGATACTTACATATTTGATAAAAATCTATTATTCTGTTGAAGAAATATTTGTCAAAAAAAATTATTTTGAAATCACATTTAAGTGATATGTTTTTTTATAATATTTTTTCCGTGTAAACTCATACATTTTCATATCTGAGCGTGTTCAACTTTTGTAAGGTCAACTACTAAATTCAAATGTTGTAACTTTAAAATTCATTTTATTCTTTTTTCCCTGAGAATGATAGCTAATACGAAATTAGAGACGACATGGTGAATCCTGTGAATCAGAACCCCGCATCTCATGTTTTACACTGAGCGAGCCGGAGGACGTATAAAATACGACGTCACAATATTTGCTTTAGTAGACAATTTTAATAGCTAAACTAAATACTCTACCACCCAGTTAATCTTATTTCTCATAGCGTAAACGTTTAGCTTGCTCGTAGTTTGAAATAATATTCTTGCGTACATATTTCGTAACCGTGATCGAAAAAGTAACATTTAATTTATATAATTTTATTTTCCACAATGTGTGTTCAAATTTAGACTGAAAGTTTTCAATTGTTATACTTTCTCAAAATATTAAAAGAATTTAATGTAAACTTTTTTTAACAATGCCTAATAACAAGGTTGTATCAAAATATTTAAATTTCAAATAACTTTTTTTCGTCACCATGAAAAAAAAATGTGTGACAAAAATGACAAAAAATGAAACAAATATATATTGTGATAACTTTTGACAGTTGTTTTTTTTCTCTCTTTTTTTAAATAAATCGGAACGACTACACTACACCAGGATTGGAAAGAAATAATTCAATTAAATTGCATTTACTTTTCACATTTTGAAATTTCTTTCGCTCGCTTAGTACTTTGTATAGGTAGGCACTAGGCATGTAATATATTTTTAATTTTTAAAAATTATGTAGACACCTACCTACTAGGACGTGAAAGGAATCTTTTGAATTTTCTGACGTATTTCTAAAAAGTATAAAAACGTAAATTAAATAAAGTAATCACCGTTGTAACGAATATGACATTACATTTTTTAATATGGGGAAAAGAGGAGCAATTTAATTATTACCACATCAAAAATATAATAAATAATAATACATACAGACATCGAGCTTTAATAAAATAAATAAAAATTGAAAAATAAGCAAAATGTACTATAAAAATTAAGGTTCAAGACAGAAAAACAATAAAAATTTAGGTTTAATGCAGAATGGCTGAGTATCAAAATCAGTTGTATCTTTGACTCAGAACAGCGTCAAAAACATTACTCTTATAAAGGGTCTTTCAACGAGGACGCTCGATTTTAAAATGTAAGTTAAACAGGTTGTATGTGAGATATTCACTCAATTTTTCTTTCATTTGAAAGTATATTTTATGGCATTAAGTGTGGAATATAACGTTGTTCGAATATCCGCTGCGGCTTTGCTCGATGGCATATTTGGGAGGTCCAATTTTCTATGACTTTATCGCATAAATCTGGCTAAATTTGCTGGATGGCGTTTGTTATGTTGACTTTGAGGGGGTCAATTGTTTGCGGCTTATTCGTAAAGACTTGCGATTTAAGATAGCCTCAAAGGAAGAAGTCTAAAGGCGTTAAATCGCACGATCTCTGTGGCCAGTTCACGTCACCGTCGCGCCAGATAACCGTGCCCTCAAATCGATTGTCAAATTACCCTCAAAATTTGATGATTTGCACACGTTGTTCAACCTTCCGTGGTGATTTGCCGTATATTACTTAACAATTGACAATAAATTTGACAGATGTCACTTTAACAACATGGCTGCTATAACCTAACAAATTTTGAGCGTCCCTATTAAAAGACCCTATATTTAAACATTGAACATCGGAATATATCTACAAGACCAAAATCGTTCCCAAGTCTATGAAGTCTTTGTGTGGGTGCATTCCTATAAAAATTATTATATGATATTACCTTAAATAAACCTTCTGATACAACATAACCATAAATTTCAGTCGCTCCATTCGAGTAAATACAATCCCCATTGGTGACCCTTTCGAGTCTATATCGGCCCGTATCCAAGAATGAGATTTTTAAGAGACTATATCTGCTTTCGTAGTTCCCATATATACACCATGTTTCAGAGATTTGCCGTCTTGTACCATACATCACGGTCATCAAATAACATTGTCGTTTATCAGTTGGGTGATTTTGAATCTCCCCAGCAACGATTAAAATGAATAAAGTTTATAATTTAATGACTTATATTAATATTTTTAAGATTAGCAAAATCAACTGCGTCGTTAAAATCCATTACTTTGGATTATTAACGTTGTGTTATTAACCATTTAATCAATTAAATACATTTACCAGTTTCATTAACTAATCTAAAACATATATTTAAAACATATTGTTTCTTTATAAAAAATTGAAATTGTCTATTTTGCATGTAAACGGTGTTGGTCCTAAATTAAATAATTTGAAATCGTTGGAAATAAATAAAGAATATAATACTAACCAAAATATTACGACCAACCAACTAAATTTAACCACAAGGCCATTCTTAATTTTTTTCCTAAAAATTATTGTAATAATTTTATATCACCAAGTAACAATTTAAGTTAGATACTAAATTTATTTTTTAAATAATTATTGTTTTTTAAAAATATATTATGTTAAAGAAACAAACAATACAACATATGTTTTTGATTAGTTAATGACATCCTGAAGAAGAAAATGATATTTTTCGAAACCGGTAGATGTGTTTAATTTACTAAGTAGATAATAAAACAATGTTAACAATATATGACTTATATTAATGTTAATAATTGTATAAATTTATGGTGACGTTTTACGGTGATTTGATTTTTTTTATCTTTCGTATTGACATGTATCTCGACTAAATCTCTGTAATTATCTCATCGTGTAGCATTTAGTGGACACGGTCTTTAAAAGATGGCTGTTGGCAAAATTAATAAAAATAATATATAATAGGTAATTAAAATAATATTGTTATTATACTAAATTGACCTTAACAATAATAAACTGCTACTTACACGAGTCACGCAATATATCGGTGTAAATAAAATTGAATATCATAACATCCTCATTTACATTAGAAATTGAAGCGTAATACCGACGTACTACGTCATTAATTATGCACAATGAATATGCAAATTAGTTTATGGTTGTAGGGATAGGCCTCTATCCGTGCATTTGTATGTGCGTGCGAGTTATCCATATTGAATTAAGGCTTCAGTATCCAGCATGAGCTCAAATACCGTACATATTTAAATAACAAATTATTACATAATTCATTTCGTAATCATATCAGAACATTACATTCTGTTTATTTTACGAAATACTGTTTATATTTACTTATTTAGGAGTTTATACATACTGTGCGAGGCGAAGATTATCTCGTGATATAAGTCAAAATGTGTGCGTTTTAAGTTGTCGGACAGAGTGACTGATGTTTGTAGGATGTGTAATTCGGATCAGAAGGTTTTGTACATGGTGAGACTGAAGGCCCCATTTCTCTTCAATTCTCACACGTGTCGATGTATGTCGCAGTGTATATGAATATGGAATGTGCGAATGAGAATGTATGCTGTGACTAAAGCAAGGTATTTAATTAAAACAGAATTTACAAAAGATGGCGACACGGCGCGGGAGTTTGGTCCTTGGAAATTTAGTCGCAATGGATTGCTTCACGGAGGAACAACGCACGTTTTGCGTAAAAGAGTTTTTCAAAAACAATGATTTTTAAATAATTATTACACAGTGTGAATTAATTAAATCGTGGCATAGGAAATTCGAGGAGACCGGTACAATGCAAAATAAGAAGAAAACCGGGCGGCCACGAAGCAGGAGAAGCGAAGAGAATGTGACACAAGTAACGATTTTGTACGAGATGATCCGGGTTTGTCGACTCGCAAGCGTTCTGCTTAATCATATAAGATCCAATTGGTACAAGATTTAAAATCCGGTGACAACATCCCGCGCGCTTTGCGTCACGGTGTTTCGAAATCTAGGTGTCAGATTCGAGGAATTGTAGCGGTAGAATGGTAGATGACATTTTTTTTAAGACATGATTTTGCCAATTGTGCTCTTTCAGTGAAATAAACATTCATTATTAAACCTGTAGTTTTATTTAATTGAATTGAAAAGTGCAAAACGTATTGCCAAACGTATGGTGTATTCAAGTACCTTGATATACTTATATTTTGAGTATTTATAACAGAGTAAAAAAAAAATTTATGGGTAGATACATTTTTTCGAAATTAAGACAAATAGTAAAGTGATATTATTAAATACATGTTACGAATCAGGATCACAATGAGAATATATATCTATTAAATTACTTACTTTTAAAATCATTTGATAAAAAATGGTCACGGTTTTGATAAAAAATTGGGATTGTCAATTTTGTATATAAACGGTGTTGGTCACAAATTAAATAATTTGGTATCGTTGGATAAATAAAGCATCTAAAACTAATCAAAAAATTATAAACAACCAACTAAATTTTAACTACGAGTCCCATTCTAAAACTTTTTCCTAAAAATTATTCGCCTAAATTTATATTAAGTAACAATTTGAGTTAGGTACTAAATTTATTTTTTAAATAATTGTTGTTTTTTTAAAAAAAGATTCTGGTGAAGAAACAAAAATATATGTTTTTAGTTAGTTATGACATCCTGAAGAATAAAATGGCATTTTTCGAAATCGGTAGATGTATTTAAACTCAATTCAGTGGTTAATAAGACAAAGATAATAAATAAAAAAATATAAAAAATAAAATTATTTAATGCCTGTTAGATAAATTTGATTTTTTTTTAGTTATTTGAGATTCCGTAGTATTGGTGTAGCATAATCGGTTATTATAGGATAGGAAGAGATCCAAGTTCAAATCCTGATAGCAACAACATATTTTCAATAAAATAGATTTTATATGTAGATATATCTTTCAAACTAATTAATACATTTAATTTGTATTTTTGTGTTTGACATTTGAAATGTATCAAAATTCCTTCGCATTTGTCTCAAAAGTGTTTAATATATGAAATAGCCAATTAGACATAACATATCGGTTTGTTTCAACATTATAAATTTTTACATGTTATTGAAAGGTGACTGATTACAAACGAAGTGATAATAATAAAAAAAAAGCTTATTTTTATAAATTTAAGTAATTGATAAAAAATTAAGAAACCATGAAATATTTTTATAATAAACGTAATAAATAAAATATTTTCATTTATTTGATTATGAATAGGACGTAGGCGCGAAAAATTTAATTTAGTATACATTATGCTGCAGAGTTGATCCACGACGTTAAAATATTGATTGCTTATTCATTAATTGTAAAAAAAAATATACATGCATACTAAAAAAAATATTTGAAAGCATATTTCTCCCATACTATTTTGACTAATCATAGAGTGTAAAAAAGTTTTAAATTATTTATTGTGTCAAATACACTCATTTTTCTGAATTTCCATTATATAAATACGTCAAAAAGTGAGCGCTGCTCACTAACCCTGGTCGTTTTATCAGAGACGTCGCTATAAACGGTGTCGTCCACGGTGAATAGAAACATCCTGTCACAGTAAATTCTGAACACATCTGAGTAATGGATTTGGAGATTTACGGCGTATCCGATATCCCATTTACATTCAGATTCCAGAGAATCGTTACGCGATCCATTATCAACATTTTGTCGCTATTGATAAAATATTCTGAATAGATTTATGAACACCCGATAAACTCGCCGGTTCGGGTTTTTCTTGACAACAAATGGAGAATTTTGTATTCCTTAAGCCGGCAATACATGCAACGATATACCTGACAGGTACACATGTTCAGATAAACATGACAAGTTAAACGAAGATCAACTTTGGCCATACACGTAGCGATTTCTTAGTCAATCATGGCATCGGTACAGCACAACTACGACGATGCAGTAGCGCTAGTTAAGGATGGCTAGCGGAAAAATTTCAAAATTAAATTGCAATTGCTCGTAAATCATCAGGTTGAGGTAAGTGGGAGAGGGTATTATTCGACGCGCGTGATATGCAGATTTGCTAGTCACAATGAGTCACTAGTCGGGAGCGCACTGCGCGTTCGCGGTTAAGCAATATTTAAAGTGCGGTCAAAAGTACTGTCGGTGTAGCATAGTTGGATAATGCACCTTCTCCGGTAGCGCAACAACAATATTTTTCGATAAAATTGATTTTATATGTATATATTTCTAATTAATACATTTATTTGGTATTTAAAATATCACAGACCTATGTTCTGAATATTTACAACTTCACAATAAGTGTTTTCCTTAATAATATTCTTACTATTTTCGAACTAAACTGAACACTTGTGTTGATGGGCTAGATGGTTTCCCATGGCGATGGTCTCCAAACCACATTAATCTCTAAGGGTGTCTTGTATATATGCACGTGTATATACATATGTTTGTCATAAAAAATATTTATAAAATTTCTCCCAACGTCAGCGGGTATAATATTTTATAAATAAGATAAATGTTCAATTTTATTCAAATAAAACTTGAAATTTTTCGTCTTACCACGTTTTCGTTTTCTTTCACTAAATTTATTCAAATACTTTTTAAAATACTACTTCTCGACAGCCCATAAAACAATCTAAAATAGACCCATAATTTCACAGTCAGGGATGATATATGTTACTTGGGTCAGGGTGGCTGGTAAATATCTTAGGACAGGTTAGTTGAGAATATCATTAGAATTTTACAAAAAAATTGTCAAAAAAAAAAATACGAATTTACTTTGCTTAAAAGTTATTACTTCTCCAAATCATTAATATTTTTTTCCATTCGTTTTGATCTTAATGATGTAAAATAAAGTCATTATCTATGGGAACGAGGTCTGACAATTAAGTTCGTAGAATACTTTTCATGGCATAATACTGGAATTTGTTCCCGAAGGACAGATTCCGGTGTTCCCCACTCGCAGAACTGAAACTATCGCAGGAAGCAGGTGGATGTGAAAAACAGAAATTAGAGAAAAATATGGTCATTTAGGGAGGCTTTTTTCCAATAGTGGATAAACGTGGGCTGCAGAAGAAGAATAACAAACAAATTCTTGAATTTATTACATATTGATATATTTAAAAAAAAAATACATTGAAAAAATACATGGTTAAATTCAACGAAAATTTAAAAAAAACGATTGTAACAAATATTTTCAACTGTTATGTACTAAATATTATTTTTTTTAAATAATAAAGTATATCTTAAAGAATAATGTCGAATGCTCCAGCATTAATATTTAAAAATAGTCTATGATTGAAGAAATATAAAACAAACAAAAAAAACTTTCGAATTACATATTTCTAACAATTGTTTACGTTAATTAAAATCCTGGGCAAAAGTACCGGTGACAGCTAAAAGTATATTTTTTTAAAAATAATGATTTGTTATTTATGACATATTTTTTTCAGTAACATATTTAATTTTGTTTTAAGCAAACTATTTTTAGTTTGTAAGAGTTGATAACTCAGCGAGCAATCACACTAGGAACTAAGTAATTAACACTTCCAACAGTTAAATATCAGTTTTCAGTCATTGTTACTATATCGTACAGAATTACTCGCCGAGGAGGTGCCAATTAATTGATATGCTAAGACACGTGTCAGTAATTTAAAGGTATAATTATCGTCGTGGCGCCGAAAAACCCGTGGGACAGATTTTGAGAAATACAGGAGAAATAATATATCATTCATAATGAAACGTCACAGCGACGGCCTGTCGCTATGTACTTGCAAATATGGTGGGAAAAATATTATATTGTACGTATTGTATGTATCTGAATAAAAACAGGATATTCTGAAGGCGGGAAGCCATTATTGATTTTGCCACCATAGTATGCTGATATTGAACATCTTTTATATTCTATTATCATCATCGCCGGTTGAGAGAAGCTGAGATCGGTGAACCACCCTTGTCTATATTCTTGTACGGAATAGTTACAATCGAATACTGATTATAATGTCACAAAAACGGTTTTGTACATCACTATACGTAGTAGTAATAAGCACAAAATCGCGAACTTTGAGTCAATCACTGATATTTACATGTTAGATAACTGAAAAAAAATCGTGATTCTTGAGTAAAAAAATTACAATTACTTAAATACATGTTTATTGTATAAAAATTTTTGTTTGTTCATAGGTCGCTGAATTTTGATTTGATTTTTATTTACTTACTAAATATTATTTATCATCCAACGTTTCCCAGAATTACCTTTTTATCGAAACTTTTTTCAAAATTTGGTCTAGGCCGAAGGTGGGTCTCGGGGAGATATCCGGAAGGGGGGGGTGGGTTAAGTTATAACATTTTCTTCAAATTTCAGCTGAACATAATTTGAAACATTTAGTTTTATATAAAAGTGTACACTGAATGAATGAATATAAATTAATTAATGAAGAAAATATATAATATATAAAATTCATGAGCTATTTTTTTCTTAATTAATTTATTGATAATAGTATTATCATAAAACGATCATCACAATCATATTTTTCAAACACTATCATTCATCCAATACTAATTGCACTCACACCAGTGACTCAAGTGTAGCGATTTATCTCTTCACTAGTATGTAACCTATTTTAATATTAAATAAATAGTTACGCACATATACTAGTCAACTAGTTGGACGCAGTCTTCTTCAGGACAATATAGTATGTAGACTAACCTAACTAAAAATATTTAAATATGAGGTAAATAAGAGAGAGTAACAGTATATCAGAGTGGGTCAGAGTATCAGGTAGGGGTGGGAGAGAAGGATGGGAACAACTTTAATATCGTACTATTGGATAGATTTATTTGGTTATTTGTTATCTGGGTATTATTATTGAGTGATTTATTAATTTCTAATGCTTCTAAATTGTGAAGGCGTAAACCAATTTCATTTTTATGTAACACACGTGTCCCTGTATTCTTATTAAAAGTATCCGGCTCAAAGGACCAAATATGTTGCCGTAAATACTTCGATAGCTAGTTCTGGATTTTCTATTGATAATGATGAATGCAGTAATTCAATCTATGTAAATTCAAATTACACAAACCTTTGTGAACCTCTGCTGGTTGACGCCGATGTCGCTCTCCTTGTAATCTGATGGTCCTTCAATATGCTGGTCAGCCACCGAAAACTTTCACACAACCGATAATCCGAAAATATATATTACTGAATGTTTTTATTATCGCCGCCGTAAAAGTCCGTCCGAATCACAATAACTCTCTTTCCAGAAGCAGCTTCACTTTTGTTTTCTGTTTTTAAATCTACACAAAAAGAACACACATATTCAAAATTTTATATCAGGCCTACCTATCGAAGTATAAAAGCGCGTAAACAGTTAGAATCAATTAAGTGTTCGAACTTAGCATATACACTATATTGTCCTTAAAGGTCGGGTCCAACTGAAACTGGTTGACTTTAGTATATGTGCATAATAAAGTGGGTTAGAACTAAAACATTATTTTATTTTATTACAATGTCAAGTCACAACGTGTTTGCATTCTTTCAAATTAATTTTAATCTTATTATTTTTATTATTTTATTTTATTAAATGATTTTGACTGAATACACATATTGTAATAAACATAATAACTATTTAACATGTGATACTAATAATGAAAATCCACAAAAAATATTCGGATACATAAGAATGTTAAGATGAAAGAAGAAGAAGAGTGGGGAGGTTGCAACTAATGTTGCGGTAAAGGGAGAGAAACATGTGTTTTTATAGGTAGAGTGAATGGTCAAAGTTTAGATTGTGGTGGTTCATAAGAAGAATCCTTTGAGCGTAGTAAGGCTAATGTTGAACAAGTCAATTTCTGTAAATTTCTTATTATGGTATTTGGATCACCGGTGAATGAATGAATTTTGTATGTAAGATGTTCTACTTCTGGGAATGTGAAAGAGTATGGATTGCCGGATTGATCTAGATGGTACATGGAGAGATATTAATTCCAATTGGCTGGAACAATCAATACGGTCTTGTAGTAGTTTGAAGAGAAGTATTTGATGAAAGATGAATTGGTGATGTTGTTCTTAAAATAATATGTTAGTTAATTAAATACAAAAGTGCAGGGTCCACGATTCTACCAATATTTTTGGTACTTTACCATGTCACTCCTACTGCTCCTACTATTTCATATATACTCATGAGGATGTTATTATTATAATTAGTAATAATAAATTCAAAAGACTAAAACCTACCTACTCTACAATCAACGCATGCTTCCAGTACTTATATACGGAACTAATAAGTGGGATTCATAAGGAG
Source organism: Eubasilissa regina (assembly GCA_022840565.1). NCBI lineage: Eukaryota > Metazoa > Arthropoda > Insecta > Trichoptera > Phryganeidae > Eubasilissa > Eubasilissa regina. Next base: position 7,481,853 of record JAINEB010000017.1, read on the forward strand.
TATATATATATTTAATAGTGGAAAGACGTAGACTGAAAATCAAATCAATAAACCAGAAATCTAATTTAATGATTTTCTTGAAAAATGTCATTAAATTAAATAAATATTAAGGAAAAACGGATTTTCTTTATCAGACCGACTACATTAATTATCGGATTACGTACGTACAAAATGTTTTCAAAATTTAGGGGCTAGCTTGCCGTTTGCCCCCATTCGAGCCTAGTGAGTGGTAAGTCCGCGTAAGCCTTCGAGTAGCCGGACAACTTGACACTCCTAACAGCCGAGATATTTATCGTAACCAAACTTAGAGACAGAGTTCGGAGACTAATATAAATTGTTAATCTTTGAAAAATACTCTTTTGAAAATAGAAAAAAATAGATGTATGTAGATAATTTGTATGCATTAGTAATAATAATGACATTTTAATTAATAAATATATATGTTCTGAATAATTACAACTTCACAATAAGAATGTGTTTTCCTTAATAATATATATTGTATCAACGTGTCCAAAATTTAATAAAAATGAATTGATAATTCTGGCGTCTGCAAGTCGGTTTACTCAAAGGTATTTGAGATTCTGTAAAAATAATGTAGATGGCTTTCAAATAATGAAACGACAGGTGTATTAATTTTAAAAAATGTAACATATAGTTTCGAAAATTTGTCAAGAAAAATACTGGCGTTATAGCACAAAGGTAGTGCACTTCCCCGGATTGGAAATGAAGATCCAGGTTCGAATCCCGGTGACGCTAAAACAATATTTTTCGACAAAATTGATTTTATATGTATATATTTATAATTAATACATTAATTTAGTATTTAAAATATCACAGACCTATGTTCTGAATAATTACAACTTCACAATAAGAATGTGTTTTCCTTAATAAATATATATGTCTCCTAACCGTAAGATCCGTTTAAACTACTGTTTCCAGGACTAACTAACTTACCCATTCCGCCACCCTGCACCACCAATACCACCCCTCTATAATACCTTTATTGGTCTATGTTGTCCGTCGTGAAAAGACATCCCTGATACGCCCTTTTCTTTTATTAGACAGACATCTCAAAATATATTATTTATAAAATCTCAGAGATTAAAAAAACATTTCTCAATTTGAGAGGTTTAGAATCAAAAGCGCTAATATACAATTTTTGAAATTGATATAAACATATGTATTTGTAAATTTATAATTTTATAGCCAGGGGGGAAATTTTAATTACAGTTTTATAAAATGTTTTTATAATATACAAACATGTCTTCAAGAGTAGTTATAAAATTTTAACTGTCGCTATAGTCAGATAATCATTTTTAAACACGTCGTTTTATTTTCGTCAATTGGATAGTGGCGGTTTTTTTTCTAAACCCTTCTGTCATTCTTGCGTCATTTTCGATTGAAATCACCAGGTTCTGTCGCTGAAGTCCTTAAATGTCATATTATCTTCTTAAATCCTTACAAGGACCCCTACAGATTTTATCTGTGTAACACAATGAAAATTGAAAATTTCAATTCGTTTAGAATTCAAAGGAATATTTCAGATAACATCAATTGGATAGTAAAATCATTTAGAAATTTCTCGTGCACTGGGAGATTTCAAAAATATTATTTTGATTAATTATCAAACAAATTCAGGTACCCTTTTATAAGGTTCGCAGATTTTTGCACAATAAAGCTGGTAAATCATAATGTAAATAATTTTCTTTAAAATGTGGAGAAATTGAAAAAAACATGATATTGATGGAAGTCAGAGAAATTCATAAATATGATTGTCTATTTCATAACAATCGAAAAGTGTTGAATTCTACTTGTGATGAAAAAAAACGCTCAAAATTAAACTGTTAAATTCCGTTTTTTAATTAAAAAAAGTTCATATATTTTGTTAGATTAATAAAATAAAAATAAAAAATCTAGATCTTCCGCGTGATTTGGGGGGATACAAATGAAAATAGGTTTTTATAAATCTCTTAAGCTCTTTATCAATACAAGCTTATTGTTAAGTTAACCAGGGATATAAATATTTGTCAAATAAGATTTAATATTATGAATAACTATTCAGACAATAAAAATTCTTAATTTCATATTTACATTTTTTAATTCAAAATTAAATAAATTAATCACAAAGATATACAGAAAAAACCTATCAATCGAAAAAATATTATAATTATAAAATATTACAATGAGATTGTTTGGGACGAATACTTATTCTTGAACGAAAATAGTGTACTGTGCCTTCTTCTCCTCTCTTCTCCTCACCAGGCACGCCGCTGCCAGTCAAACAGCGACCTTGAAGCAGTGTAGTTATGTGTGAATCGAATAATAGTATTAAATTGAGACTTCGCGTCTAATACAGTGCAATATAAAGGACTAGGACCCCTGAACAAAGATAGTGATAAATATAAGTTTACAGTCCACCTCGGAGGTGTCAGAAGAACTGTCCTCCTTCCGAATATCCTGTTTCTTCCGGCTTCTATGCTTTTACGCAACAGAGATCTCATTTATATTTTTGAGACAAGTAAGTTGACATAAGTTAAGTAGACAATGTGCTGGTTTGTCATGCAAGAGGTACGGGAAATTTTAGTCAATTTAGTATTTCGGGTGTATTTGATACATTTTTAAGTGATATTTTTAGAATATAACAGAATAAAATCTATTGAAAAAAAATTACTTTCACTTATAATATACCTATATATATGTATTGTAATGTTGGAATTAAATCCCACGAGCTGGGGTTCTTTTAAATAACAATTGCTCCGCGCGTGAGTAGATCTATAATTCATACTTAGAGACGACACTGTGCGGCGCCATTACTTCTCGAGGAGGCGAACTGAGCGGGTGCGTGCGGGTCGGCGTTGCGTGGTCGCGACGGAGAATCTGTCGCGTATTCGATCAGGAAGAATGTCAGGGTAAGGATTATATCCTATTAATACTAATGCACAATCTGTATGATATTGTAGTATCTAATTTGTATTGTACTCTCTTCCTATGCAGAAATTACAATTTCCTTTTTCGGGCCCCGAGCTAAGAACACCCGGTTCTAATCTGAAGTTGGCGTCACGAGTGGCTAGGATGGGCGATGAAGGGTAGTCTCCATTTGGAATAGAGGAATTTTCGGCACATCCAGCGTGACGGCCACGATCCCATACGATGGAGGATCAAGTGTGTGTAGTAGTTACGGCGCACAGATTTCAAAGTTACGTGACCATCATTTTAACATAGTTGTAATATCAAGAGAGAACGACAGTTCACCACTGTGGAGCCGTGGGGTCAATCTTATAGTGGTCATTTGCCTTGCATGCTATCCGAGAGGCTTGCCACAGGAACCGATTCAACTATGCTTTGGGATGATTATTCTTCCACTTTTTTGTCAAGTTGTGTTTGTGAACAGATGCCAGAATGGAGAAATCGATTACTTGATATTGATATTGTATTAAACAAACCTATTAAATTTACCTCTTTCATTGATTAGGTTAGGTTCTCAGTCCAAATTACACAACACATTATAAATTTACCACAGGTGAAAGAAAGGTAGTCAGCCGAAGGCAAGTGCGCAGGACTCAATTTCAGCCGAACCCACATTTTCATGTCAACCACTGTCAAGCCAGTGGCGTTCTATCTGCCGGAGCTAAACACAACGTAACAATGTATATATAAGATAAATAATGAACTATTCCAATTAAAAAACTCACTTTATATATTAGTGCGATTAGAGATTAGTGCGTTTTTTAATAGGAATAGTTCATTATTTACGTGTATACACGTAAATAATGAACTATGAAATAATGAACTAATCGCACTAATATATATATATATATATATATATATATATATATATATATATATATATATATATATATATATATATATATATATTAATGAATGAACTATTCCTATATATATATATATATAGGAATAGTTCATTATTTACGTTTTATTATCTAAATTTTTTTTTGACCGTGTAACAAAAGTGTTTATGACCGATAATAATTAAAATGTCCTGTGATTAAATTTTACGTTGAGGTATCTGTTAGTATGTATAGGTTTCTGATGTACCGTGTGTCCGGGGGTACCGTCATTCTTTAGTTTACTCGCCAGTTTAGAGGAGGATTCAAGATTAAAGGCCCTCGAGAATGAGTAATGATATTTACTCGAGACGTCGAGAATATAAAAGTCCTTCTCAGAACTATTTGACCCAAGTTTTCCCAGAAAATAATCAAGGTATATACAGGATGTTAATACCATAAAAAAGTAGACGGATGATAATCTACTATCAATTAACATTGATAAAACATACTTTCTACGATTTGCTATTCAACACAAAGAAAACACTGAAATTAATATTAAAATTCACACTAAAGCCTATACTCAAATAGACTCTTGTGACCAATGTTCATCAATTGAAGAAAAATACTATATCAATTACCTAAAAATCATAATAGATGACAAACTCAAATGGAAAGAATATATTACTAATCTTTCAAACAAAATAAGGAAAACTGCCTACATATTCTTAAGACTGAAACATTGTATCACTTACAAATAATAAAATAATATACTATGCGTTTGTACAGTCACATTCGCAATACTGTATTATTGGATGGGGAGAAGTATAAAAAACTTTAATATCACAATTATAAATCACTCAAAAATTGATAATAAAAATCATTCTAAATAGAAAAAAAAAGACTAAGTATACAACTCTTCAAAAAAAATTCTATAATCTAAATTTTAAAAATCAATTCAATTTTAAAATAAAATTCCGATCTACAAGATTTAGAGACCAAATTGATATTCCAAAACTGAAATATACCCCAACCCAAAATCACTACATTTATCAAGGCATCAAATTTTTTAACAATCTCCCCATCACAATTAGAAAAATTACAGACTACTATAAATTTGTATGTAAAAGAAAATATGTACACAGATTAACTGAAACATAAATTCTCATACATACTCCTTCTCTATACACGAGTCTTACTATCATAGAGAAGAAATAAATACATATCCTACTGATTATTATAAAATATTATAGTATCTAATATTAAAATTAAAGTAAATATATACATATATATATATATGCGAAATAGTAAAACAATATAAAATGACCTATTTATTAGTTGCGTTAGTTTAATACAAATTAAATTGATAAATTAGAAAGGTATACCTACAGAAACAATTTGTGGAAGTACATCGCCTCAATTATCTGATACTTTTCAAATACAAAATGCAAAATTCATCAACTTTAACATCACGGCAATAACGACCGAAAATCAGACAACAATATAACGCACCTCACTTCTCTCGCGACTGCCTTCCTGACGAGTTCAATAATCAATACTTCACGTTGCAGAAAATTGACTACTTATACTTTATCCGTAATTGTGTAATAAATAAATAAATATCGATCTATTGTAAGCAGTCTTTCATCGTTCATCCTACTCTGGTAACATACTCGTACATACATTCGCACACGCAAACCCGCGTTATAATTCAAACGAACAGTTAAGCGTCCGGTGTAAGTTTATTTGGAGGCACTCAGACTCTTACACATAACCTTGTGATATCTTAACATATATACAACAATAACACATTATATATGGCATATTATTTTCCCAAAAATGTATCTATTGGAAAAATAAATTTGGTTGCTACCGGGAAATTTTTTTCGATAGATATGTAGATCTATCTCATTGATTCATTTAATTTATATTAAATACGCCACAGAACTATCTTAAAATAACGACTTCACAACAAAAATACCTTTTCATTAAAAATAAATAGTTAAGTAAAACTCATTATTATTGCGAAGTTGCAATTTTTCAAAACATAGTTCTATGATATTTTAATATAAATTAAATGTTCCTAGTTTGAGTCTGGGTGGCAACAAAAATATATTTTCGATAAATTGATTTTATAATCTGTATATCTTTCTTATTGATACATTTATGTATTAAATAATTTATGTTATATAATTAAAAGATGTTCGAGATCACTGTCAAGAAAATATAATATCACAATTAATTAACTGAGCGATATAATATAAATAAATAGATTCTTACAAGATATTGAGTTAATATGTTTTTTCTGAAGTATTTACAGACTTTAGATTATTACTGTAAATCTCTAGCTACGGTTCTCTTTAAATGTAAATTTACAAATTTCCGGTTGATTCTTATGTTGATCCTGGTCCAGCAATTTTCCTCTCGTTATCTTCATCGTGTTGCCGATACTATTGTAAAATCGCAATGCCCGCCAAAATGATCTCAATTTCTGGGATAATTTGAAACGGATTCCATTTATTGACTTAGCACCGTTTCACGCTTCGTTTACAATGGGCTAAAGACGATCATTTCAGTTTATTTTCGTGGTAATTTCAGTGATCGTTCAGTTTACTTTCATGATGATATCATTGACTTTCAGTTTATTTTCGTGATAATTTAATAAGATTTTTTCACAAAAGTCTATCCCATCTGCGATACAGATATTAAAGACAAATAAATTCAATAGGTTCAAAAGAACGACAATCACGGACTATTAAATGAATAGACATGATTTGAAGTGTATATATAGGAGAGGGGTTTGGAACATTATATGTGGGGCGAGAGACATGCATACATATCTAACGAAACATAATTCCGTATAAATAAAATAATGTTATAACTTTACCTGAGTTTATTAGCACCACTCGAGTTTCGAGAGAAACAGTAACTCTCATCGTCAGGTGAAGTATTAAACAATTTACTGAGTTAATTGTTTAATATTATTATTATATTTAATTGTTATATGTTTAATATTTAATATTATATTTAATTGTTTAATGTTCTCTCGAAACTTGACTAGTACAGATAAACTCAAATAGAGTCATAACATTATTTTTTTTTTAAATAGAGACGCGTACACGGGATTACATGTCACTTCAATATTCTTACTATTTCAAACTAAGCTAAACGCTTGTACTATATCCTGGAACGAGGCATAAACCCCGACCACTGGATCCCTAGGCCTTCGTCTTAGCTACTATACCAACAAGGTTTTATTTAGATCCATCCATTTTGATGATGAAACTACAAAGTTAACGCCGATTTTATCAATAATATAAATAAATTCGATGAGTCATGACATTTATTCAAGAGTAAAAGTATTTATTCTTCAAAAATTTAATATTTGTTTAAACAAGACATATTTTTCATATACTATATTGTCAGCGATAAAATTTTCGTTCCAATAGAGTCACATTTTTAAAAAAAGTCGCTGAGCTCAATGATTGTGTGAGCGGCACCAGTGATCACGTAGGTGCCACCAAAATGAAAATTTTGGGACAAGGAATTTGCGTTAGTTCATGTATATTTATCAGGTGGTCTGTTACGTCAATACGGTTACCAAGTATGCCACTTAAGCATGTGTGCAAAAATATGTTTTTAATGAAAAAAGATTGTGAAAAAGAAGGGTTAATAAATTGAACGCGATATCTAAGCTCATCCATCACGTCAGTCTTTTATTACCTTTTGGCTATACTCCTGTACTTTTCTGAGCATTTTTCGAATCTGAGGGCTGTCGACAGTTGGTCGATCCAATGGGTGGGGGCCGTCCTCTCCCTCTCCGTCTTTCGCATGGCCCATAACAAAAAGTTTCTTTAAGCTGTCTTCTTTTTTAAAAATGATTGTATTCATTTTAGGCAAATGGTTGAGAGTCTCTCATTGATACGTACTTCCTACAGTGTGGAGACATTTCTGGGTCTCGTCTACAGCATGTGCAAAATATATTTCCAGTACCACATCTCAAAGGGATCAGTCTGCCGTTCCTCTCTTGTCTTCGGAATTCACGATTCAGTCACGTTCAAATCTAAAAGATCGCAAAAGACTGAAGCTCTCCATTTTCGGTCTTCTTCTACGGGATTCGAACTAAAGGTTTTATGAATCAAATGATCTTTCTCCCATGACTCAAAAATATGTGTATTGTCTTTTCTCCCGCAGTTCCAAATTCATAAACATACTTTTGGTGCGTCTTTTCGAATCAGCCGCGACCAATGTTATTGACACATTCCGCATCTAAATTTCCATCCATGTATTTATTTCCTCACGCTCGTCTTTTCAGTGTGAATTGTGACCTTGCCGCTAGCAGATGTTAACTTGAGCGATATTATGTTCGATCTCAACATCGCGATAGCATTCGCGCTATGGACCCTTTCAGATTCAGTACACCAGCGCTGTATATTTTTGATTTGTGTGCACTGTGATATTGTTTGTTTGTGCCGTGGGTGAACTTGTGACATCGTCGTCTACAGTTGGAAGCGGAGATCTGCTCATCCGCATGCCAAATATTGTGTGATCTCGCCGACGACGCGACTGAAGGGATTAGGGAGGTCTCATATACAAGGTAACGCAAGTAGTCCTTTCGAATACTGGTTCCCGAGATTACTGGTCCTTTGACTAGAACCTCTATTCCCTCACTGACTTCATCTTGTACCACGTTTCCCTACTTCTCTCCCCTATGATGCGATAATTCCGATTTACGTCCGAAATTGTCGTATTCCATTCTGCATGTGACCCGGAGATCGCACTTTTCATTCACCCGCTATGTAATAATATCACTCATTTACGCTTAATCATATTACACACTACAAATAACTGTCATATCAGTATCTCTATTTAAGTTTATCAACTGTAATTTAACATAATAATTGAAGAACTGATTAGGATAAATCATTGCTCGCTTTTCCGCAGTTTCATTAGGGTGTAGATCTTATGATGAGAGATACTGGGAAGACCAGCAGACTGAAATGAGATAGAAGATAGCGTGACTCAAACATACGTATATTGTACTTTCTCTCGTTTAGGGAGTGTATCGCAAATTATCACTCCTATAATTGCCTTATTTATGTAATAACATCACGCTTGTGGTAGTAAATGTATATATAATTCAATGTGTTGAAAATTGTTTAATAAGTCTATATATGTATGTTGTTACTAATAAAGAAAAAACATAGGTGTTTCGAGAGGTGTAGTTTTTTAATTCACATATTAACGTCTCGTCTTTTTTTTGTACAATACATCTTAAATACTTGCATATAGATTCTTGGGAGTTAAACTTTTGTTGAGGGGGTGTGGTACACGAGTGAAACTTATATAATGGTTTCAGGAAAGTGTGAGATTCTTTCGATCTTGCTCCATTCGCAACACACGTTCGTGTCATCAGAGTTAGCCTTCATTTATTTTTTCAGGAATAAGGGTCACCCTAAAAGAGATAAAAATCCTCTACGAGAGATATAAACTGAATTATTTCCTTTTGTCTGAACACTAACTGCTGTTTATTAAAACTCTACCATTTTCTATTTTTGGAATCATGTGACTACCTGTGTACATGCTACACGAAAGTAAATATTATGATTAATATGAAAAATAAAAATAAACTTTTTCCATTTTGTACATTATTGGACAAGCCATCCATTCGTATGGTGCAAGCTTAAATATTTTTTTGAAATATACAAAAAAATACCATTAAACGAATTTTCTGTATGTTGAACACGTTCACAGAAAAAGTTTAGCATGAAATTGGAAAATAATACAAGGAATTCGACGACGTAAAAGACAAAGGATACGTGATGCCGAATCAAAGAATTGGAAAATAGTTATGGGAATAATATATAAAATAATATTATATACCTAAATACCGGTATTTGAGCGCTTCAAATTGAAGCAGTCGGCTGAAATACGTACAAAAATCCATTTTCTTGTTAGCTATATAATTGAATCAGTAATGTATGGGCGGTTCACCATTTTTAGAAATAATTTTGTAAAATGTTGCTTGGCTTTATGATAAACATAATTATATTACAAAACAAATTAGTTACTATTAGAATTCAGAAAAAATCTCTCCATTAAAAAAAATGGGTACTACTAGGATGGTGACCCGTGAGATTATTTTGCGTTACCATTATGCTAAGCCATTTAAGTTTACCATAAATTACCAGACTTACATAAATATTTAGTATTTGTTTAAATGAGGTATATATTATTTCCATTGTAAAAACATATTTTCTAACTAACTGACAAAATGACCGACAAACTGTTTTCCCGCGGGGATCCGCAGAGAAGATAGAGGGCCATACTTCACTGTTCTGACACACAATTCTCATATCATCCACATTCATACGTCTTCTCATGGAAGCACGCCGATTATTGAGGCTTCTAACAGGACCAAATAAACATTTTCTGGTTTATTTGGTCGTGTCAAGTCTTCCGCAGACGTCACCTCTACTGGTGCCATCAACACTCGCGTCATATATCATTCTTACGAATCTCTCATTTATCTGTTCCTTTTGACCACTTACGTCATGTTTTCTTAATCTTACGTATTATACAAAGATCAATTTTTCGTTCTTTACTATGTTATAAATGTAACTGCCGCATATACACCTAAGTAATCTCATTTCCAATGCATTCAGTCTACTTTCGATCCTCTTCTGTCGGCGCCTCACTTTCATATATCAGTGTCGGTACCAGGACTACATTGTGCACCGCTAGTCTTACCTTGGTTGATAATTTATTATTACACATAATTACATTCAATGCGCTGTTGACTTTATTTCCTGTAGTCACCCTCCTTTCGATAACTTTCTCAGCCTTTCTATTTCTATCAACAAACTCATCTAGGTACTTGTTCCAAACATTCATTACCTAAGTATTTCCTACGGTGTATTTGCAGTTGAATAAAATGTGTTTTCATCATAGTATTCTCCACTATCCTTGGCCATTCTACTCTCCCATTCTGCTTCCGCCTTCTTCCATATGGTCTGTCTCTTGTTTCCTGTCTTCTAACATTCGTTTAACATGGCCAGCCGATTGCAGTCTTTGGAACCTACAGAATCCTACGATTGTTTTTTTCTCAATTAAATTGTCAAACTTATGATTCATTTTTATTCTGTAAATTCCGTTCTCTAATGTAGGTCCAAAAATTTTTCTTAGTATTTTGCGCTCAAAAATTGCTAATGTGGCAAAAGGCACAGTAGGCCATCTGGCGATCCTACCACCAAACCGGCCGAGTACCGACGCGATGTGTCGGGCGTCTGCTAGGGGAACATCCGCTAGGCTGCCGGGCGCGGGGAACGAGACAACCATTTTGTTGTCCACAAGTCTCATTAAGTGTAAATTACTGTTTGCTTAAATATTGTGTACCTACCTAAATTTTAATATAGTGTTACAGTTCGGACGATTATAACAACTACAAACCCAAGGTATTGTACTTTTCATTTATCATGCTTTGACCAAATTAATTTATTTGTGGTACGACGTTTCGCAAGAATGAGTGATCACTGGTATTAATACTAGCCCCCCGCAGGGCCTAGCAGTGAGCAATCGACGACAGCCGATTGCTTATATATAAGTTTAATATAAATATTTTTAGATCATAATAAATACTATTTTAATATAATTCTTAATTGATTCAATCAAATTTTTATAAAATTCTTAGTCATCAAAGAAGCCAAACTATTCTTCGTAGATTAACGAGCTTTTAACGTAGGATTTTCACATTGATTTTCTTACATTTCTCAATTATTAATTAATCTTGTTTAATAATAGATCCAGGCTATTATTATAAAATATATTTTAGTACCAGGCTCATGATAAAATAAATGTGTTTCATAACCTGGTTTTGTAAAAATATAAAATAACTACAGTTCTATTGGCAATGGTCCAGAAAAATGTAATAAAATGTGAAATGGTATAAAATTTTAATAAATTCGTGCAGTTTTGCAAAAGGTAGGCAATTCTAGATAATACCACTATTGATTAAGAGTACTTTTCGATTGATACACGCGTCCGTATAATTATGTAGGATAATTATTATTCCTCGTTCTCATATTTTGAGTGAAGTTGTCGAACGGTTGAATGAATTAAAATGGCATATAAAATTGGTTAGCGACATTTTTTAAAACGACAAAATTGTAATAAAATATATATTTTTTTTAATAAAAAACTTTATATAAACCAATTTTATACACTATCTTAGTAAAAGTATATTTGAACATAATGTGTGAGCCTTGACGTTAAACATGAACTATAACATCTCGAACATATTTGTCACGACTTTTGTATGCAAACTTTCTCTATTTTGACAGAAATTGTTATAACGATTTTGCACAATAATGTATATTTTCATTAAAAATCTATAAAATTGTTTACAATTACTCCAAATAAAGGATTATTCTCTTGAGTCTGACAAGAAAATAAACTAATATTATGAGTATGTTCAAATCTTAGTAGGAACCAAATACTGGGATTTATCCTCTGAGGGATTGTCTTCAAGATATATTATATATGTCTCCGACGAAGCTATTATTTATACGGGAAAATATGTATGGAAGTCTTGGGCATTACAAGGTTTACGACTTGAAAAATGCTGACTTTTCAGACGTATACTATTATGTGATAATAATTCAGTTGAATTTTCATATTTTTAACATCAATTAAATATATTAATTAGAAAGATATACATAAATAATCAATTTTATCGAAAAATATTGTTGTAGCGCCAGCAGAATTTGAACCTGAATCTCTTTTTAAACCGGGGAAAAAGCATTATCCAACTATGCTAGAGCGACGATATTTTTAGCGACAAATTCTCGAACCTATATGTTACCTTTTTGATATTAACACATTTAATCGTTCCATTATTTGAAAGAGCCGTCTACCTTATTTTTACGGAATCTCAAAGACCTTTGAGTAATTTGATAGCAGATAGAATTAATTTTATATGTATATCTTTCTAATTAATATATTTAATTCATATTTAAAATATCACAAACCTATGTTCTGAATAATTACAACTTCACAATAAGAATGTGTTCTCCTAATAATTTTCGTATATACACATAAAGAATATAGTCCCATACTTCTGTCAAAAAGACATCAATTTACATAGGAATGAATATCAAATTTTCAACCGCAGATGGCGACAGAGTAGTTTGTTAAAAAAATAATTAAAAGGTTCATGTATGGTAACATATATACAACTTACAAAAAATGTTATAGTTGTGGTAGTCGAGCATGAACGTCATATTGTGTAAAGTGATCACTTAAGCCAGATAATGACAGGTCGTAAGCTCTGTAATGCCCAAGACTTCCATACTTACCTTCCCATATAAACAAATAATAGCTTCGTCTTTGTAAGACATTTATAAATAAATTAATGTTTATATTAATTCAACTGGACAGAGAAAGAAAACTAATCTCTAATTATTTTCACCATAATTATGCGATGTGCGTTCGTATTGCGTTCCATAACTAAAATATAAATTTTTACTCTACTTCAATTAGCTGTTAAATTTATCTACCTAAGAATGGTGTACATACCTCTCTTAAGAATATTCGTTAATAGATATGTACCACCCAGCCCGATTAGGACCAGGGGAGGAATATGAAAATTATATTTTTAATTATTACGATTTCATCATCCACGTCAGTCCCTCATGACTGACGAAGGTTATCTCCATTACTTTCCGCCCTCTTGACTATCTATACTCCTCTACTTTCCTCGGCATGCTGCAAATATTAGAGCTGTCAACAAAGAAGTGCAAATTATTTAATGAAATTTAATATATAAACATTTTAGATATTTGGATAATTTCAAAAAAAGGACAGAAATGTTAAAACTACTATTTAAAACATTTAACAGTTAAGCCAACGTTAACCGCTAATGAGTGAATATAGAGCGACGATAAAAACAAAATAAAGAACAAATTTAAAATACAAAACGTAAAATGCGTTGCTATTCTTAAAACATGTATTTTTAAAACTTCAATATATAAACAGTTTATGGTAATTTAGTTCGTTTTCTTATAAATTTTGATGTACAATACGATTTATTTGAAATATTCCAAATTAATTTCATACTGTTGTCATACTTTAGAAACTATTCGAATATATTCGATTTTTTTTAGTTTTACTATTCGATATTCGTATGTAATCTAGTAGGCAGATAGAATAGAGCGCCGCACTATTCTGTCCTGACACACAATTCTCGCCTTATTCACATTCATACATCTTCGCACACATGCTAGCCGGTAATTATGGTTACTAATAGGACCATCTTCCAGTATCTAGTTTATCTGGTCGTGCCAAGGCTTTCGCGGACGTCCGCTACTTCTGGTGCCATCAACACTAGCGTCATATATATTTTTTACCATTCTCTCCTCACTCATCCAAACCACCATTTCTTTACCTTACTATACTAAGATCAGCTTTACATTATTTCCTTATTACTTCATTCTTTACTCATAAATGGATTTGTGCCATATACGCCTAAGTGATCTCATTTCCAATGTAATCAATCAAATGACATTTAAATTACCTTCTATTAATAATAATTAAATATCCAGACACAAGTTATCAGTCAAAGAAATTGTGTTTCAGCTTAATACTATTTTTATATTTATTGTATACCAATTATGGAATAGTTTGTCTTGAGTAAATATTTCGTCCACAAATCAATTATGGTAACGTGGGTTACCTCAGGCATTTGATATTGTCCCTGAATGCTCGGCACGCTTGGAATGTTGTAGCGAGCCTCCACCTAAACAATAAACCCTCCAAAATCGTCTCTATAACACGATCGCCTGTTGGAATGCCTTGAATAGCAAAAAAAAACTTTTTTTTTAGAAATAGCAAAACCAATATGATGTAAAATATTAAAGCCGGTATTACATATATAATAAAAACTGTATTTCCACATTTTAGAATTTCGTATCTCAGGTGCTGAAACGCTACGTATTACGATTTCAGGATTATACTATGTCAATAAAAAGTGAAGTTATTTCACATTGGTTTAATTCGAAAGAACTGCTTTCAAAATATTTACCGGCTTCTATATATATAGACAGATTTCCTGCTTACGTGTTAATTTACTGGGTATTTTTATTGGCGGACGTGACATAAATAGGCCATTATATTATTCCCAAGGACACGTGTTTTTACATAAGAATAACGTAAGAATTAGTCGCAAATACTTACCATACGGCTTGCAGGGATCCTTTTTTGCCGATAAATGCGACACACGGGAAATGTTGTACATGGGGCATTCATGGTTATTCACGTTCGTAACAGCTGGCAAGGCTAATAAAACGAAATAATTCTAACTAAGTGAATACGAATTGTGTAAATTATTTTACAATACTGAAAACAAATCATTGTTGCCTGCGGCCACAGAATGAGATAAATCTTAATAAATCTTCTTCATTTTGTACTTTGTTCAGCCAAAACACCTTAACCTTATTAACTTTATTTTATGATATGAATTAAATACGCAATTGCCTTCGTCTTTAATTTTATATTTTTTAATATTTTGTAAAACATTGTCATTACCTTATGGCGCTCGTCCAGAGACACATGATCTAATAAGATGTCGATAAAAATCGATAGACTCTAGTCGATAAAAATCTCTATATTTAGATTGAGATTTTAATCTAGAGATCAGATCGAGACTAGAAAGTGACCAAAACTCTAGCCCGTGTACACGACGATCGATTTGACAGCGATGCGTACGGGCAAACGTCGCTTAGAACCGTAGATATATACAAAGATACCCATTTACTCAGCAAAATTAAACAAACAAAAATTTAATTACAAATATTTATTCTGCATTAACTGCTGCTGGAAAGATTTAGACTTAATGTGTGCACAATAAACTACGAAAGATTTGCCTCCAAAGAATCCCATAAGAGCATAATCCCTGAGATTGGATCTATTCGAAAATTCCATGGTTAGACAAAGGTCATCAAAGATCGTTATTAAAACTAGAAATTCTTATTTATCTTCGTCTCTCTCTCATTGAGAGCAGTTATGATTATGGAACTGAGGAAAACGACGTGATATCTCCATATCCTTCTTCTTCTTTCTTTAGCTGCCACTATAGAGCACCATCCATCTCCATTGTGTTCCAGCTTGCTGGATACTCACCTACCTCTTGTAGATTTATCTTGTATGTGATAGCCCGTCAATAATAATGGAGATAAACAATTTTCATAGGCTTAATTTATGCTATAACTTAGAATGCTGGAATGTATGAATGTAGGAGCAAAAATGGGCGATTTGATTGTATGCTGTTTATTGTACGTCGTTGATGCAGTACTAATGGTGAATAAGAACTACAGGATTTGGTGAGTAGAATGTACGATGTATGCAAGGAAAGCGACCTCATGATGAATGTTATTAAGTCGAAAGTGATGGTATTCAAAAAGGAAGAAAGCAAGACACCGTGCTAAATACTTGCAGGTAATGAATGTTTGAGACAAGTAGACGAGTTTTTATATTTGGGAAGTATATTTGATAAAAACGAAAAGGCTGAGAATGATATCGAAGGAGGGTGACTGCAGGAAATAAAGTGAACGGCGCTTTGAATGGAATTATATCTAACGGGAATTTGTCAACCGAGGCAAGACTAGCAATATACAATGGAATCCTGGTACCGACACTGGTGTATGGAAGTGAGGCCTGAAGCTGGCAGAAAAGGAACGAAAGTAGACTGAATGCAGTGGAAATGAGGTCACTTAGGTATATTTGTGGCAAATCTATTTATGATAAAGTAAAGAATGAAGAAATAAGGAAAGAATGTAAAGCTGATGTTGGTATAGTGAGAAAGATTAAGAAAGGATCAATTAGGTGGTTTGGTCATGTGGAACGGATGAATGAGGAGAGAATGGTAAGAAAGATATATGACGCAAGTGTTGATGGCACCAGGAATAGAGAACGTCCGCGGAAGACTTGGCACGACCAGGTAAAACAGATAATGGAGGATGGTTCTGTTAGAAGCATCAACAATCGGCGAGCTTGTATGAAAAGATGTATGAATGTGGATAAGGCGAGAATCGTGTGTCAGGACAGAAAAGTGTGGCGCTCTATCCTCTCTGCCTACATCTGAAAGTAAGCAAGTAAATTTATTTTAAAAAATTTTAAAAATACAGTAACAAAATATTTTACTTTATTTGATGCGATAACCGCACTAAAATTGATTTTAGATTTTCACAGCCGCTCAAAATCTTCCGGGTAATCCTTGCGGTGTGCCTTCAACCTCTCTAATCAACTGTTTACAGTGCAGTTAAATCGTTTTTCCTTTAGCCTTTTAGTACTCTCCTTGGTTTCATCTACATCATTAGATAGTGTGTGTATTGGTATTCAACACCATGATAATGATATTGGACAAGTCTTATTTTACCGCTAAAGCCAGTTTTAACGATCGACTTTACGAGTTTGTTTTAACGCCTGTAATCAGATTAACGTTCTATTTTATAGCCTTTTTCTGCTCTCAGTTCGTGAACGTAAACAGCCAGCTAATGGGGAGAACCTTCTAGGTAAGATAAATGAAATTGAAACCTGAAACGTCGCTAAATGCGTAATTTGATCATCACCGCATTTGCGCGTTAAC
Organism: Eubasilissa regina; assembly: GCA_022840565.1. Lineage (NCBI taxonomy): Eukaryota > Metazoa > Arthropoda > Insecta > Trichoptera > Phryganeidae > Eubasilissa > Eubasilissa regina. Next base: position 7,499,277 of record JAINEB010000017.1, read on the forward strand.
ACCGGCCGACCCAAGATGATTGCGCGGGGAAAGCAACAAGAGGGCTCAAGAACCACCGAGAAGAACACGACCTACCTACAGTATTGACACACCTCTGGTCTGGTCTTTGGAGCGGTGATCGCAGGTCTTCTGGCTTCGTTGTTATGCACAAAGTCTCTCGAACGCACACTTCGTTAACAACGAGAGGCGAGGACACGCACCGTACACAATAGCAAGATGAACAGTTAAATCTAGCGTAGATACGTCAGTATCCAAACGCGTTGAAAAATAGTTGATTTACACCGGGATACGAACCCGGAACTTTTCGTTGCCGGGAAATTGCGTTCAGATTCCGAGATATTTGATTATTTATATATATTACATACAGTCTTCTGTAAATGATACATCTATTATTCAATTTATAAATAACTATAAAATTTATATTACAGTGATTTTCAAAAACCATTACTCTCTCAATCGCGCTAGATGATACCAAAATAAATTGATCCATTTATATAATCAGAAATATTGTCAATTTTTTTTATATCATTCTAAAAGATTCATCTTATTTGTTTGAAATATCATAGAATATAATATTTTTAAATCGTAACAGTAAAATGTTTATGCATAAAAAAATATTATACAGTATCACGATTGAAATATTTATATATATATAACCATATGTATTGGTTTAGTTAGTTAGGTACCTCTTCCCAGTTTTCTGAAATCACGAAATAGATTCGCT